>CM069136.1:57036512-57636512 GCA_035221665.1 Okamejei kenojei | reverse complement strand
AGTCCCTCACGTGTGTCTACTTCAAAATGCAAGTTGTAAATTGTTCATGATATTTAATTTGGCTAAGATTGAAGATTTGAGTCTAAAATCACAGAATGAAGTCGTTAAAATAAGCACATGGATAGATTATGTTTAGTTGCAGATTCAAATTACTTGATGGTGTTGGCTTACAGTTTAAGAAATGAAAATATTTTTATTGTTCAAAAACTATGCGGAAAATTGAAATAGGACTGGTGTCATTCGCCATCAGAGCCAAATTTCTGAATTGCTTTTTAAACCTGCAGCTCCCCCTAATGGTTCACACTGTGTATGGCAGGCATGTTGTCATTCACAGTCTCATAGTAACAGGCAATCTATTTTTCCATGAAGATATGATCTTTAAACTTAGTGTTGAATCGTTACACATTATAAGTAAAACGTGAAGAAACAAAAGAGCGAAGCTTGCATGGAATAGAGTAGAAATACCCAGACATATGTAGGTAGTCATCAACATTATATATGTTTCAGTAAGGCTTGGGTTTATTTTTAATGGTTTAATTTTCACGAAACTTGATGGACTGAACATATGGTTTCACTTTGTATTTAAATATTAATAAATTAGCTTGACATCCTGTATAATCAGTTTATGAATATGGGAACTTTGCCAGGGATAATTAAGAGTCAAAACACAGCCCAGGTTGCTTTCTTTTGATTTGAATTCTTGAATTATACAATGTATTTTATACTGATCAATTCATATTTTTGTTTATGTAACACATTGCAACCTTTTAAAAATCCTTACCCTGAAAATGCTTCTATAAGTTCCATGGGATAGTTTATCAGCAATTAACTTTCACCATCTCAAGTGCATTATATCTCTGAATATTCAGCTTTTGGAATAAAATATTCTAGCATTGCCTAAAAATTATTGCTTTCAAATTTCCTCTTCATTATTGCTGAAAAATTGTAAAAAACATAATTTTTCAGATTCATGAAACTTCATGAATAGATGCTTTGTTGAAAAACATCTGTGGTTTGGTTTATATAAAACCTGCCTAATTTTAGGGGCCAGGATAAATTTTTTAAATTACTACATTTTTCCTGAATTTTAGAATGGTATTGGAGTTGGATTCTTTAGTAATTTAACACTAGTGAATAAATCTTCATTTTTCTCTTTATGTACTCTCACCTGCAGAGGGCTGAAATTTACCAAATATATCATATTTACAGCAATTTCTCTAATTTATGAATAAATAACTATATTATAGTGACTTTTGGTGTGACAACAGAATATAAGATAAAATATTTTGTGGTAATTGGAATTATATATATTTTTAGAAGTATAATAAATACATGATTGTAATTTGTCACAAAAACACATGGCTTTGGTTTAGTTTAGTTTTGTTAGGATACAGCACGGTAAATGGCCCTTTGGCACACCAAATCTGTGCCGAATTACACGCACACTAACACTACCCTACACTACACACTAGGAACAATTTACAATTTTACTGAAGCAAATTGCCCAACAAGCCTGTACATCTTTGGAGTGTGGGAGGAAACTGGAGAACCTGACAAAAACCCATGTGGTAACGGGGAGAATGTACAAATTCTGTACAGACAGCACACGTTGTCAGGATCGAACCTGACACTGGCACTGTCTCTGGCACTGTAAGTGCAGCAACTCCACTGCTACGCCACTGTGCCGCCTGATAAGTCTGGCGTTTTGGGGGTAAATGGCAGCAGTTCTGCACTTGCTTACATAGCTGCAACAAGGTTTGTCATTTGGAAATCCTAAATTTGCTTCCTGTCTTTTTATCCGTAGTTTCTAGATTAAGGTTTGATGTTTGACTCTTCCGAACATCTATGTAGCAGAGCAGAATCTGCCCAACAAACCCAAAACTTCTGAACATCAGAAACACTCAAGGCTATTGATAGATTTGATAGTTGGCCAAGCTATTGCAGCTGGGTGGGAGAAATCGAAAGATTAAATAGTTGTTAAAAAGCAATTTCTTAGCTGATTGATGAGTAGGGCTTGTTTTAACCTCACCACAAGGGAATCTACCATGCAACGGCCTTTCAAATCTCTGGGGCTCACCGTTGATGACCAGGACAGCGTTTGTAGGAAGTTGAGATTGATTAATCCACAAAACATTAATTCACACATCACCTAGGTCAGTGCCAAGCTGAGATAGCTTCCCAAGGAGACTCTGGGCTATGACATACCCTGAAAACATCAACCTTATTGCATTTGAATTTCATTTAAAGTTGTCAAAGATTGTAAAACACTAGCACAGAATGTTACAGAATTTACCCGGTGATGTCCACTTTTCCTGTGCCAAACAAACTATCAGATTTGTCTGTGCCTGTTTTATGTTGATGCCTGGACTATAGGTTTGCTGGGAGTTCAAGGCTGTATCTTTTGTACATGTGACCATTTATTTCACACAATTTCTATAACAGGGGTTTACCACAAGAATGTGGCACTGTGTATAGCTGGTAAACCAGCTGCCTCACAGCTCCATAGACCCTGGTTCAACCATGATCTCGGGTGCTGTCTGTGCTGAATATACACATTCTCCCTGAGACTGTATGGATTTCCTCCAGTTTCTTTGATGTTCTCCCACATCCCAAATACATGAGGGCCAGTTAGCAAGTTGTCCCTGGTCTGCAGGTAAGGTGATTAATTTTGGGGGAGTTGATACGAATATGGTGACACTAAAATTGAATTAATGTGGATGGAATAGGTGGCTGGTGGTCAGTGTGGACTCAGTGGGCTGACGGGTCTGCTTCAGTGATACATGTCTCTATAACATCAGCTGCCCAAATCGAAGCATTGGCCTCTTTCTTTCTGGAATATTATGGAAAGAACATGTTAATTCATATAAGCTATTCATGTGTTTTTCCACATAGTGAATGATGGATTGCATACCAAATGGAATAGGTAAAGGAGACAATTAAGCTAATGCATGAAGGTAATCCAAAACATAAATTCACAAAGCTACTCATGTGTAAAGTCAGTCAGTAAACTCATTCAGTAAAAATAAGTCTCAGATTTTTTTTCAAACTGCCTCTTGGAAGTATCAAGTAGAAGGTTTACACTCCTGGGTCATGATTACTGGAAGCATAATTTGCATCCCATCAAATTCACCATTTTATGCTTACTTGAAGTGATGCAACTTGCAAGGTAAACTAATTGCTGGACTAACATATAACCAGTGACTGAAACACTGATGGACACAAAGTGCTGGAGTAACTCAGTGGATCAGGTTACATTCTGGAGAATATTGATAGGTGACATTATAGATTGGGACCCTTCTTCAGGCTGAATGGAGTGGAACACTGGACTGGACTCTTCTTCAGACCGGACAGGACTGGGACACTGTTTCTTAATCGTGATTCTATTTTGCTCAGTTGGTAAGGTAATTACAGATTTTAGTGAACCAAAGTATGTTCCTGTTCTGACATATATTCGGATATCATCCTCAATGGAAAGATTTTGTGCATGCTAGGCATTCTACAATGTATTTTCTTCCTAAAGATTATACAATTACTAGTCGTGACGCTGTCCTGATTGTAACTATTTTAAGAAGTTGCAAAGTCTTAATTTAAAACTTGTCAATTTGACTATGTTTATTTTGCAAAAACAAAATTGACTGAAATGATAGAAATATATTTAAAATGAATATGAAGAATAAAGAATTTCAAATATCAGAGCAGCACAACATGTTACAGAGAGGATTTGTTATTGTTATCAGGCTTTAGCATCTGGATAAATAATGAATATGAAAGAGATTTTGTGTGTTTGTTGATTCCGGTGGAAGTCTTCCAAAAGTATGAGAAATTGTTATTGATCTCAGACAGTAGCACAATATGAACAATAACAAAGCACGCAGCTTTCTTACATCAAGCACAGTCATCTTTTGCATTGCAGAAATGGAAGAAATCCTGAACATAATAAATCAATGAAGGTATCATTGGTGTGATGAAAATAGGGGATCTTTCACTTTGCCCAAATTTATACATTCATAAGTTATAGGAGCAGAATTAGGCCATTCAACCCATCAAATCTACTCCGCCATTCAATCATGGTTGATCTATCTTTCCCTATCAACCTCAATCTCCTGTTTTCTCTCCATAAACCATGACATTTGTACTCATCAAGAATCTGTCAATCTCCATCTTAAAAAAAATCCATTTACTTGGCCTACACAACCGTCTGTGGCAATGAATTCCACAGATTCACCACTCACCAAATTCCTCCTCATTTCCTTTCTAATGGTACGTCCTTTTATTCTGAGGCTATGGACTTTGGTCCTAGACTCCCCTACTAGTGGAAACATCCTTTCCACATCCTCTCTATCCAGGCCTTTCACTCTTTGGTAAGTAACTATCCATTATTTGTATTGATGAGGTGCCTTAAAGATGGAGTCAGTCACAAACCATGGAAACATGGATGAAGATTTTAAGTCAGACGCATTGGGAAATGAATCAGGAAGTGCTGCTTAATGATAGAGAGCTTGTGAGTCATAAGCGATCGAACATTGACAACAAGTGTCTTAATTTAAATCAAATTTATGGAGACTGAAGGATGCATAACCAGTTGGAAGAACATTGGGCGGCATGGTGGCAGCCCGGTATAGTTGCTGCCTCACAGAGCTTGCTGCGGCGCAGACCCAGGTTTGATCCCGACTACGGATGCTGTCTGTACAGAGTTTGTACGTTCTCTCCGTGACCTGCGTGGGTTTTCTACGAGATCTTCGGTTTCCTCCCACACTCCAAAGATGTACAGGTATGTAGGTAAATTGGCTTGGTAAATGTAAAAATTGTCCCTGGTGTGTGTAGGGTAGTGTTAATATGTGGGGATCGCTGGTCAGCATGGACTCGGTAGGCTGAAGGGCCTGTTACCGCTCTGTACCTCTAAACTAAACTAAAATAAAATTGGAATAGTTGACTGAAAAGATATGGTTTTCAGTGCAATGTATTCGGAAAGAATGACTACAGGGGAATAAAGGGAAGTAGAAAATTACTTTTGAGTAAAATGATTGCAGGGGTGAGAAAATAATAGTTTGAGGATAGGATTTGCACCTTGACATCCCTCCGCAGCCCTTTGAACTGTTTTAGCATTGCACGTACATTGTTCAGGTCAAGCACGCTCCCTGCAACCTCTTCCGACTGACAATGGGGTTGATGTCTGAACGTCACGGTGCTCCTTACCCCCAGGGGAACAGGATTCTCCTACGCTTGTTCATCCGCATCTCTTTTAACTTTTTTTTCCCCAGAAAAATCCACCCACATGAAAGATTTAAATAGCTTTGATTGGGATTTGTCACCCTATGAGTCACAGCACAGCTCCGTTACTTAGCAATACATTGAAATGTATGAATGGGGAATCATAGGTATTGTGTGTGTGACACGCAATGCTCGGAGGCAGGTTCTCTTCAAATGTCAGAAGATTACGTCCTGCATATGTTGCATAAAATGCAATAAATTACGCATAACCTGCACACAATAAATCAGCAGGAAGATGGATGGCACTGGAGAACTGTAGCACTTTGGCATTACAGTAGAAGACAATATACAATATACGCCAAAATAATGGGATATTTTATTTATTGTTAAACATAAACTCCAAAAATAATCCCGATTGTAGACGATTGACAAATTATCGAGTTAGAAGTGGATAGTGGATACTTTTTTTAAAACTTTTTTTTTATTGTATAAGCAATTGTACAAAAAGGAATGACTTAACAGTTCTACAACTCTAGCACAGCTTCAATTTTAACATTTTACAAACAGAATATTAAATTGAAATAAGAAAAAAGAGAGAAGAAAGGAAAGAAAGATGAAAAGAAGGAGAAAGAAGAGGAGACCCACCCATGTGCCCGCTCACCCAGCCTTACAATCAGTTTTGAGTTTGTGTTCAACCTTTGTATTGTTCAATAAAAGGAGACCATATTTTTAAGAATTGATCTGGTTTGTCAATCAAGACAAACCTAATTTTTCTAGATGTAGTGTCTCTGTCATTTCCGAAATCCACATCTTTACTGAGGGGACTGTTGTCTTTTTCCAAAATTTAAGTATGTTTTTTTGCTGATATTAGACCGTAATCAAGAAAGCATCTTTGAAATATCGTTAATTTGACACATGCCCCTGATATTCCCAGTATTATCAGTTTTGGGTCTGGTTCTAGTGGAATTTTCAGTGTTTTAGAGGTAACGTTAAAGACTTCTGTCCAAAAGTATGGGTTACAGAGTACAACAGTATGTGTTAAGGTGGCTTCATGAGAATTACATTTGTCACAAAAGGGTGAAACACCAGGGAAAATCTTGCTCAATTTGGTCTTTGAGTAATATAGCCTGTGCAGTACTTTAAACTGTATCAGGCAGTGTCTGGCATTTAAAGAGCAATGTTGTATGTATTGTCGGCTTTCGTCCCGATAGTGGATACTTTTAAGGTGAAGATTGACAGATTCTTGATTAGTACAGGTGTCAGGAGAGATGGGGCAAAGGCAGGAGAATGGGGTTGAGAGGGAAAGATAGATCAGCCATGATTGAATGGTGGAGTAGACTTGATACGCCGAATGGCGTAATTCTGCTCCTATAGCATATGAACCTATGATACGGATCATGTACAGGCAGATGAGATCAGTTTAACTGAGCGTAGTTTTGGAGAAACAGCTTTAAATGTGTGGGGCAAGTTTTATACATAGTGGATGATGAGTGCCTGGAACGCGCTGCTGGGGGTGGTGGTGGAGGCAGACATGATCGTGGCATTTATGAAGCTTCTGGATAGGCATATGGATGAGTGGAGGGATATGGATTAATTGCAGACATATCAGAATCGTTCTTGGCACAGATATTGTGGGTCAAAGGACAAGCTCCTGTGCTGTATTGTTTTATCTTCTCTGTTCGAAAACACCTTTATTAACATCTTGTGTTTTTATATATAATTTGGGATTTGTCTCAGGTTGCCTGTCTCCACAATGATGGGATAATATATGTTGGAGAGTAGCATTTTATTCTTGATAATTTCCTGTGCAAACAAATAAAATAAGTCTATTTAAGTTTCCATATTAATATATACAGTTTTGCTACATAAGTTCATATGTTCATAAATTCGAGGAACAAAATTAGTGCCAACCAACTCTTATCTGCCAGCACATAATCCATATCCTTCCACGCTCTGCTCATTCATATGCCTGTCCAGAAGCCATGTAAATGCCACCATCGCATCTGCCTCCATAGCCACCCCCAGCAGCCTGTTGCAAGCATTCACCATCCTCTGTGTAAACAAACTTGCCCTGCGCAACTCCTTTAAACTTTGCTCCTCTCACCTTAAAGCTATGCTCTCTAGTATTTGATATTTTTCTTCCTTGGAAAAAGGTTCTAACTCTCTACTCCATGCCTCTCATAAATTTATATACTTCTATCTGGTCTCTCATCAACCTCCAGTGCTAGAAAGAAATCAATCCAAGAGTGTCCAAATAAGAGGTAGCACCTTAAGAGGATCATCATCTACTCCTCCAAATTCGGAAGAAACTGGGGTTCGAGTAGAAAGACTAGATATGAGCAGCTCACCATCTTCAATGAGAAAACCATCTTCAGTCTGAAGAAGGGTCTCGACCTGAAACGTCACTCATTCCTTCCATCCAGAGATGCTGCCTGAGCTACTCCAGCATTTTATGTCTACCATCTTCAATGATCTCCGCACTGACTACAGTCTCAATAACAACCCAGCATCCACTTCATCTGGTTGGTGGGATCAAAGGCATCGGTTTGTTACCCACTTGTCTTTTTTTGCTGGCACAGCATGATGTTCTTGTGCAACAAAGCAATTATAGTGTAGGAAGGAACTGCAGATACTGGTTTATACCGAAGATAGACACAAAATGCTGGAGTAACTCAGCGGCTCAAGCAGCATGACTGGAGAAAAGGAATGGGTGAAGTTTCAGGTCGAGACCTTTCTTCAGAGCAATGATTCTGTTTGAGCACAACTAACAATGTGTCCAGGTAAGTTACTGTTATGGCTAAATAATTGAGAGAGCAGAGAAGCTGTGGAATATGGGTGTGAGTCTTGGAGTGGGAATGTTGATTAGTAGAGATTTCTGTTGGATGAATGATTGGAATGCCTCGCATGGAACAGTGTGTAAAACGTGTGTCTTATGAAATGATTCACATTGTTAACCATGACAACAAAGACATTGGCTTCGCAATTATTAACGTAAGATCCTTCCATTGTAGCCAGGTTTTTTTTTAAAAAGCTTTGCGTAGTTAATTATTTTAAAGTGTGTTTTCTACAAACTGACAACAAAACCTAAAGCGTAATAACAAGCTGCACTATCCTCAGTAGGAGTGCCATCTACTCTGCGATTAATTGAACACAGCTAATTATTACTTCTCAATTAATTGTTGTTCAGATCTCAAGTGTAATAAAATTAATGATATAGGCTCAGAATTCTTTTGGTTACTGTGTCGCAACATTTTAATTGTACTCGTGAAGCTTTCTCTTGCGACCTCAGAATTTCAGGAAAAGATGATAAATGCATTTTTTGCATGAATGATAACTTTGCTGAGGAAACTGAGTGGATGCATCTTCTTACATATATTTACAGTATTACTGGCAATAACAACCCAAGGAATTATTTTCCCATGGCATGTTAATTGGCATGGCATGTATATTGCATTTTTACTTCAAATGGAAGTACAATTGAATTCAAAGTGGAGACAATTTTTAAATAATATCTAATAATTCATTTGAATGTAGGATTAAAATAATACACTGCTGCACATATAATGACAATAGATCCAAAAGATATTATACATGCATGCACTCAGCCATTATCAGGTAGGGACAAAGGTTACTGTAACTAAATATAAAACACCAATGATCTTACTAAATATTTATGTGTAGGATGGAACTGGTTTAAACCAGTCTGAAGAAAGGTCTCGACCCGAAACATCACCCATTCCTTCTCTCCAGAGATGCTGCCTGTTCCACGGAGTTACTCCAGCGTTTTGTGTCTATCTTGTGTTACTAAAAGTTTAGTTTAGTTCAGTTTAGTTTAGTTTAGATTAGTGTTGAGATACAGCATAGAAACATGTCCTTTGGCCCATTGAGTCTGTGCTGACCAACGATCCCCGCACACTAACACTGTCCTACATACACTAGGGACAATTTACAAATTTACCAAGCCACAGGTCACAGGGAGAACGTACAAACTCCGTACAGACAGCATCCATAGATCGAACCCAGGTGTCTGGTGCTGTAGGGCACCAACTTTACCGCTGTGTCACCATGCCGCCCTATACAGGAAAAATAAAAAAGATGTCTATATTTGTGTGGCAAATATTTTTAAATTAATCCTTCCTTAGATATTATCACTGCTTTGTGAAACTGTACTGTTTTATCATGTTCTTTTTCTTTTTTTTTCTTATGTTCAGTTGCAATTTCACATTATTAGTGCAATAAATATGACACAATGTACAAAATAACATTCATATTGATTCATTTTAGTTGTAAGATGTAACATTAAATAATTCATTTCCCACATCAAATAATTTTTCTGGTCAGAAAATGGTCCCCCGACCTGGAATGCCATCTGTCCATTCCCTTCCCTGCCTGACATGCTGAGTTCCTCCAGAACTTTGTGTTTTGCTGAAGATTCCAGCATCTGCAGTTTTTTGTGCTTTCAAATCATTTTTCGGCTAATCCGTTTGTAGTAAAGTCAACCTTTTACTGTTGGGTAAAAATAAAATATTCCCACCCATGACCTAGCTGTCTCTTTGGTCTGTTCTTCTAAATTAGACAGCTTTCAACCCGTTACTCCCTTGTAAAGCTTGTCTCCACTATGAAACCTGCAACCTGCCCCCTTGACGTTGTTCCCACAGCCCTTCTGAAGGATGTCTTTGCAACTGTCAGTCCCAGTATCCTCTCTATCATCAACAGTTCTCTGGCCACTGGCTCTGTTCCAACCGGTTTCAAGCACACGGTGGACCAGCCACTCCTGAAAAAACCTAACGTAGACCCCACCTTGCCTAGTAACTACAGACCTATTTCCAAACTCCCTTTCCTCTCAAAAGTCCCTGAATCGGTAATTCTAGACCAAATAATGCCTTATCTACACCGAAATTCCATCCTGGAAAGTTTCCAATCGGGTTTCAGGGCCTGCCACAGCACAGAGTCTGCCTTGTTGAATGTGCGCAACAACCTCCTTCTCGCCATCGACTCCAGCGACTGTGCTATCTTGCTCCTTCTCGACCTCAGCGCAGCGTTTGATACAGTGGACCATACCATCCTAATTGACCGTCTCCGGTACGGGGTTGGTGTTGATGGCATTGCCCTGAGCTGGTTCGTTTCCTACCTAAAAAACAGGAGTTTCTCTACCAACATAGGCAATTCTTTCTCTTCCCAAGCTAGCCTTTTCTGTGGGGTTCCACAAGGCTCCATCCTAGGCCCCATTCTCTTCTCTCTCTACATGCTCCCCTTCAGCCAAGTCATTCAAAGGCAGGGCATTTCTTTCCACTGCAATGCAGATGATACACAACTCAATCTCCCCCTGAAACTCAACAACCGGTCTAATTTAAACAGACTCATGCACTGCCTCGATGATTTAAAATGCTGGATGGCTCAGAACTTCCTCCAACTTAACGAGAGCAAGTCTGAGGTCATCCTATTTGGCCCCTCCGACCCCATCAAAATGATAACAGGCAGCCTTGGAAGCCTCCTTAGTCAAACCGCACGTCAAAAACTTTGGCGTGTTATTTGAATCCACTTTGAAGTTTGACAAGCAAGTCAACTCTGGTAAAAGCTGGTTTCTTCCAGCTTCGTAGAATAGCTAAATTCAAATAATTCCTCAAATTCGACGACCTTGAAAAAAATCATCTTTTCCCGCTTTGACCACTGCAACTCCCTATACACTGGTATCAGCCAATCATCCCTGTCCCGTCTGCAATTGGTCCAAAAGGCCGCAGCAAGACTTCTGACAAGTTCCCATAAAAGGGACCACATCACCCCGATCCTGGCCTCTCTCCACTGGCTCCCAGTACGGTATGGAATCAACTTCAAGCTCCTCTTATTCATTTACAAAGCCCTTAACTGGCTTGCCCCCCCCCCCCCCATATCAAAAATCTTCTAACCAATCATTCTACCTTCAGGTCCCTCAGGTCAGCCAACTTGGGGCTACTGACTATCCCGCGGTCTAGGTTTAAGCTCAGGGGTGACCGCGCTTTTGCGGTTGCAGCTCCTAAACTGTGGTATAGCTCCTCATCAGAACTGCTCCTCATCAGAACTGCCCCCACCATCGACTCCTTTAAGTCACGACTCAAAACCTATTTCTACTCCCAAGTTTTTTTGAACCCCTCTGATGAGGCACTGTAAACAGTTTATCTATGTATTGTTAGGTCTGTCTACCATTGTATGTATCAAATTAGTACCTGCACTGATGTGAAGCACTTTGGTCAACGTGATTTGTTTTTAAACATGCCATACAAATAAATGTATTATTATTATTATTATTATTATTATTATTATTATTATTATTTGCAAGGTTACAACTGATCAGGAGCTTCTGAAATTTAGCTTTTCTTGAAAGACTTCAATAGCAGTTACTGAAGAAAACCAACAGATCTTAACTCTTCAGCTTTATTTTCACCCTTAACTCAGCCAGTATTCTAGCTGCCAAGTCACAAAGTTACAAAGTCCAATATCGAAGGGCATTATCATAAATTGGAAGGTAGACAAAAATGCTGGAGAAACCCAGTGGGTGAGGCAGCATCTATGGAGAGTAGAAATCGGCGACGTTTCGGGTCGAGATCCTTCTTCAGACTGAGTTTCTCCAGCATTTTTGTCTACCTTCGATTTTCCTAGCATCTGCAGTTCTTTCTTAATCATAATTTGGAATGTCCTTTTAATACTGTGAGCTGGGCAAGAACATGGAGGCAGTAGCTCTAAATGAATGTGCAAAACACAAGTGCTATGGTAATTCAGCAGGTTTTTAAGTTTTCAGTTTAGTTTATGTCACGTTTACCGAGTACAATGAAAAGCTTTTTTTGCTTGCTGATCAGCCAGTGGAAAGACAATATATGATTACAATCGAGCCACTTATAATATAGATACATGATGAGGGAATAACCTTTAGTGCAAGGTAAAGCCAGTAAAAGCCGATCAAAGATAGGCAGGCAGCATCTGTGAAAGGAATGGACAGTGGCGCTTCAGATCGAGCCTCTTCTTCAGACTGATTGTAGTTGGGGGAAGAAAGCTGGGAAAGACAGTTTGGGGAGAGACAAAGTTTTGCATGGTGGATACAGGTGAGCGGGGATTTGATTGGTAGATAGATGGAGAAAGTGCCAAAAGCTACAGGTGAAAAGGAAACAAAAAGGTATCAGGTAAGGAGAGGAGGAGTGTAACGAAGAACCAGAGGGAGGGATATAGCGGAAAGGGAAACAGTGTGGCGGGATATTTTGAGAGATGACTGCGGACTAGGATGGGGTACGGAACACAGAAAAGGGAGAGGGGATATTACTTAAAATCTGAGAATTCAATGTTCATATCATTGGGTTGCAGACTACCTAATGTAGCTCATGGAAAATGAGCTCTACATTTACTGCCATTTAGAATTCCAAATGTCCAAAACGGTGAGGGGATTGGCGCTCACAACATGAATATCGACCAGAAGTAATTGAAAAGGTAAAACCAGGAATAAAAAATAAAATACCATGGAAACCAGATAGGAGAAGCAAAATAAACATTTCAGGTCAATGATCAGAGATTCAATAATACTTTATTGTCAAATGTACCTAGGTGCAGTGAAATTCTTTGTCCTTGCATGCTATTCGGTAAAATCACCTGACAGTCCTCACCTTGGTAGTACACAAAGAGTCGCAACGTTTCTGGTGCTGACCAAGTTTCAAACGTTCAAAGTACAGTTTTAGGCTTACCTGCCTGTTCCCAGTGCGCCCCCACAGTCACTCAGTTGTTCTCAGTGGCCTCCTTGCCTGGTTCTCAGCAGCACCACACCAGGAGCTAGGACCCTCTTTGTTCCCAGCCCCGCCCGGTCCCTCGTTATTACCAGCGGATTATACACCCGGTTGCTCTCAGCGACTGCTGGTCGTTTGGCTCCAGAGCAGAAAGCGATAATGCATTATAGGGGGGTTGCATGTAAGGTCATTGGGTCGAAGGGCGTGACGCATGGAGAAGCTCAATCCTTCTGGAGGACATGGCAGCCTCCTGCATACACTAGTAACTCATGAAACGCATACTTTCTTACCAGTTAAAAACCGCCAAAATGATCAATTTTTGCGCTGTAAATAATTGTGGAGGGTGACTGAGCGCTCTGAACCAAATATCTTTGCTCTGAACCCGAGCACCAATGTGTAAGCGGCCGAAGGAGCGCATCCCTCGGGAAAGCCCCCACTCTCCCCCCGGGGTCAGCGTTGTCCGGCCACGGCCTCCCTCCACCCCATCTCCCCATGTGCGGCCGCAGTGTGATGGGCTGTGAGTCGAAAGCGCTGACACACTGGGCCTTGTGGAGTGGGGCTGCAGCTCCGAGCAGCTGACACACGGGGATGAAAACCTGGCAACATCCCAGTCAGCTGCAGCAGAGTTTGTGACAGTCTGGTCCCGCCGCCCACCCAGAGTCACTGACCACGCTGCACCGGTACCGGCACCGGCATCACGACCAGCATCCCAAACCCGCCCCAACCCCCGAACCCTCCGACCCCCCACCCCACCCCCCCTGGGGTCAGACGGGGACAGATGGCCCGGGGTCCACGTGTGTGGAACCAATCAGCGGGGAGTCCGGATGCTGGGACAGAAGACGAGCCCACCGCGTGTACTCCAGAAGCCGTTGCGTAGCAACAGTACGGGACACGGGTCGTGACCTTGATTGCCGTGCAATCTCTCTATTAACCTGAAACATTAACTTTGTTTCCCTCACAATAGATCCTTGCTGATATGCTGTATATCTCCAGTATTTTCTGCCTTTAATCCACCAGATGTAACCAGACTAGATAGATTGTAATGTCCGTAATGTGAAAAACTGGAATGACATCAACATTACCAACTTGTAGCTCTGTGCGCCAGGTAACAAACAGCCAAATCAGCATTTATCAGCTGACCCTCATTCCCTTACCTTGCTGTTTAAAGGGATTCTCAACTTTTATCTTACTTTACTTTGGAGATACAGCACGGAAACAGGCCCTGTGGCCCACTGTCCGCACCAACTAGCGATCACCCTATACAATAACACTATCCTACACCCTAAGGATATTTTTTTTTTACCAAAGCCAATTAACTTACAAACCAGTACGTCTTTGGAGAGCTCCAATGCCCTCCCCCATCCCAAAGACGTGTGGGCTGGTAGGTAAACAGGCCTCTGAAAAATTGCCCTTAATGTGTATCAAATGGATGAGAAAGTGGGATAGCATAGAACTAGTGTAATGAATGTGTAGGATGAAGTGCAGATGCTGGTTTACATTGAACATAGACATAAACTGCTGGAGTAACTTAACGGGACAGGCAGCATCTCTGGAAAGAAGGAATGGGTGAAGAAATGGGTGATGGGTGAGAGGGTGGATGCAAACAGTGGAACTTGCAAGAATACTGGGGGGACGGAAAGAGAGGGGGAATGCTGCCCAAGCAAAATCTATGGTGGTTAGCCTTAATTGGTGCCAGCCATGATTTTGCATATCCACCAGGATAAAGCAGTGGTGGCACTGGTTGGCAAAGATATAATTCAATTGAGCAATTAGCATTAAGGTACTGTCTGTATCATGATTAATGAATGGTTAATTCTAATCACAGTGCATTGTCAAGGAATATTCAACTAGCTGCATCTTATTTTCAGAAACAAAATGTGGTCCAAAAAAAATCTCAAGTGTTGAAAGTGTCCATGTTCTTTGGTCAAATGATTTTGATGGCTGGCACAGTGGTAGAGTTGCTGCCTTACAGCTCCAGAGACCCGAGTTGAATCCTGACTATGGGTGCTGAGTGTATGGAGTTTGCACGTTCTCCCTGTGTGGGTTTTCTCTGGGTGTTGCGGTTTTCCTCCCACATCCCAAAGACATGCAGGTTTGTAGAGTAATTGGCTTCTGTAAATAATCCCTAGTGGGTAGGATAGAATAGTGCATGGGTGATTGTAGGTTGGCACCGACATGGTGGGCCGAATGGCCTATTTCCATGCTGCAAATAAACTAACTGGTTAAGTCATGACCTCAAGCTGAATCAGCTGCCAGAGCTATTGAATGGCATGAATGTTTGCAAATGTTTAAAAACATCCAGAAATTACTAAAAAAAAATAAGTATTTTTACGTTTTATAATCATTGGACTAAAATTAAAATATACAATTTACTAAAACAAAAAAACACCAGAAAAAAAAATAATTAGAGCACATTTATCAAAATGAATGCAAATTATATTAATGACCTTACATTTACTTCTTCTCCCTCACAGCCATTCCGCTCAATTAATGTGAATAGACTCACTGAATGTGCGTCAGGTTAGTACTTCACCAATTTAGGAACCTGCATTAACAAGGAAATTCCTTATAATTATCTGTGGGATTGCTGGCTGGTAGTTACGCACTGGACTACCATAATTTTCCACAAAAACCTTGGGCATTAAACTGGGACCCTTTCTATCCTTTTAAGCGGATACAAAACGTCATGTAACACTACTTACAGAAGACCAGACAGAGATAGATACATTCTTGATTAGTACAGATGGCAGGGGTTGTGGGGAGAAGGCAGGAGAATGGGGTTAGGAGGGAGAGATAGATCAGCCATGATTGAATGGCGGTGTATACTTGATGGGCCGAATGGCCTAACTCTCCTCCTAACACTTTTGACCTTATGACCAAGGAATTGTCTATAAAAGATTCACAAGGTGTTGGAGTAACTCAGCGTGTCAGGCAGCATCTCTGAAGAACATGGACAGGTGACGGTTCAGACCAGGACACTTCCCTCTAGTTCACCTTCTATCCCTCAATCAAAATCGCTGGGAAGGAGGTAGACACAAAATGCTGGAATAACTCAGCAGGTCAAGCAGCATCTCTGGAGAGAAGTCGAGACCCTTCACTGAGTAGAAGACTGTCTGGTCACCGACATTGGTGTTTTATTGGGATCTTGCTGTGTAAAATTCAGCAGTTGTTCTCTGTGATAGTGACTAACCTTAAGAAATGCTCCTCTGCCAGCAAGTGTTTGGGATATATTGTAGTTGCGAAGGGTGCTATAAAATGCCAGTTTCTATTTTTTTCTTTAATCAGTGCTGCTAACTAACACCCATCAGCTTTTATCCTCTGGAAAAGCAGGTTCCAATGTCGGAAAACCCATGATTAGTAAGTGGAAACCTTTAATACAGTGTACAGCTAATATAAAAGTACATTTTCCATAGACATTTCAGAAATAATTAGATCAGAATGGTAATCAAATTAACAACTGAATTAAATTAGTGTCAGAATGTTGTTCTTCGGCATCTCATCGTAACCTTAAAATACTTTTTTTTATGTTTTCCTCATCCTGTGATGACTACTGCTTAAGGCATTGTTGGAGTTTTCTAATTTGCTACAATACTTTCTAACAGCAGGTCCTGGCTGGGCTATAATTGTTTTCTGAAAGCAAAACTTGTTCTCTTTGCTCAGGTTCTGATAAACGCTGGTGCTTGGAAACAGGCGGCTGCCTTATTCATCATTTTGTCGATCCATGTATATTGACAATTCTGTTCACTGAGTTCTTGCGTGGCTTCAAGTTGGTATGTCAGAAACGAAAAGTGCTTGCAGAAATGAAACTATCCTCATTATGCAAATTCAAGTTCCACTGATAGGCATGTTCTGTTTTGTAAATTATATCCTCTTGTCATAAGTCAAATTGTATTTGAATAACACCAGAGAAATTGTCACCAAGATTTTAGAATTGTGTGCAATGCATGCCATTGTTGATTTGGTCAATGAGGGAAAAAAATAGACATATGTTGTTTTTCTTTGCATATGCACGTAAGATTGCTGTGGTACTAAATCTATTTACATCTGCCCTAGATGCATATCTTACTTACCATTATCTCTTGATGCTTATTTTCTTTTTGCAGTTTCCACGGCATTTAAACAAAGGTTTTAATAACTTTGCCTGCGATGTGAAGAATTCAATTTATTTAAAGACATGAAGTTACCTTCCAGGAAAAATGACTTTTGTTCAAAAATCAAAAGGGAATTTCAGTTAAGATAAAATGGTGTTCAAACACATTTTATGGGGCTCATTTGAAACAAAATGGTAGGTGAAGAGAAGAATATAAATCTATTTAAGGAAAATAAATTGTTATCAAGTGTTTCAATTGTTAGAAAGGCAATAGGAACTCAATGTGTTATAATGTGAGAATCACACAACTCTGTATTTACATTGAAAGGAAATGCTAATGTATGGAAGAAACTAATATAGCTGGAATTGACAACTAATTCCCTCCCTTTTTAAGACTTAGACATTATGATTTAGAAGGGCTGAAGAGGCTGCATTGAGCAAAATAATTCTTGCTTTATTCCAGCAATTTTCAAACAAAATAATCCAAAGTCAGGAAATAATTTTACAACCCATGGTCAATAAATGTTATTTTTTCTGGATCTGGTAATCAAGTAACCTGGATATTAACTTTATTGATTATTTTCACAATAAGTAATCTTGGCTATCTAAAATGTTCAAATAAGTTTGAAGAACAGGTTTAGATGAAAAATTAGTAACAGGAAATAATGTTTCCTGCATGATCTGCTTTTATAGTTATAGGAGCAGCTTGTCCAATATAAATTTGTGAAGATTAATTGAATCGACCCTGATTAATAGAAATTAATACAGCAGAAAAATAATTTTCTAAATAAAATTGAAACTAATTTATAAAGGTACACAAGGTCTTTTGTTTTAATTTGATTCAGAATTAGAATTTGGTTAAGTAAAAAGATATAGCTATTTTGCATGTAAAAATGATTGACATAATTTTATTCCAGTATATTATGTATCAAAATTATATTTCTTAATAGTATCTCATTCCTATCTATTTGCTTGTTACTAAGTTTTAAATATTTTAAAATAATAATTATTATTTTATTTTCCAGAAAATAGTATTATTAATGGTTTATATTTAATAAAATATTTAAAATGCAAATAGTTTTCAAGAAAACCTATGATTTCATCCTTTTACACAGTGATTAAGCATATTTTCAACATTATCATTTTACAGCAAATAAGGGAACCAATATTAATAGCAAAAATATATTTTGACACAATAGTTTCAAATATCAATGAACTTATGAGTTCACTTATGCATCAGAAAGTAGCAATTTACAAAATTTTCCTCCTCCCACCCACCCTGCCAAAAAAATATTGTTGGGGCTAATTTTAATATTAATGAATTCTTTACAACATCAGTTCAATGGTTTTGATTAAGCTTTAATTAGTAGCCAGAGGCAAATCAACAACCAAAATAAGGAGTTGAATTGCTAATTTGGAGTGCTTGTATGTAAGCAGAGCAGTAGGAAGTGTCTAGTAGTTGGAAGTCAGACAGGTTTTAACAATACAGAGGATTGTTATCTTTATTGAAGCCAAGTATTGAATGCTGCTGAATTATACCACAGGCACACAATTCATTATTTTGAAAACCTTCCTATCTTTCATCTCTCAAATTAAAGCCTTGTTAATAAGATAATGAAAAAAAGAAAATGAAGAATATTACAGATACCAACTTCATTAATTGATAACTGTCTTTATTTAGCTTGTTAATTTTCTCAGTACTTTTATCTAATGGTTTTCCTGTGGTACGTCTTGCTTGATTATAGAGAGACATTGCTGCAGAATATTATATGTTAAAACAAATAATTTTAATAGCAATATTTTACGATCGTATACTTATCAATGTTAGTGCAATTTTTTAATGCAAAATGTTATTTGAAGTTTTCACTCTGGCTTTTTTAAGAAGATGCATGACTTTAATCTAAAATAATTTAATGTCACCAATTTTTGTTTTTCTTCAGTATTTATCTATGATTAACATAAATTTAATCTCTGATATAAAATTAACTCTTCCAGCAAACTGATAACACTTGAAAACACCAAAATCACCAAACCAAGTTTGTTTAATTTTCTTACTATGAGTTTTGAGTCAATTTAAGACGGTCAGATGTTGTATTCTTATTTTTTGGAGAAATTATGTAGTGTAAAGGTTAGTTAAGTATCGTTAATCAGTATATTTTACCTTTGATCTTTGCTATAACCACGATCTCAGTATTTCTCCTATTTCTAAGAACAACCACACATGGAAAAACATGAAGGATTACATATCTTTTATGATCAACTAGGGCAGGAGTAATTTTCTGTGTGTTGTGGTGTTAAAGTTGAGAATTAAGTAATTTATTTTTAATCTATTCCTTAGTCCACAGGCTTAGTGTAAGCCCACCATTAGCCAAAGAATAAAAACAACACAGAGGCAGAGAAATTATATTTTTTACAGAAGCATTAAGTGTAAGCCTGTCTATTTTATCAGTGGAGCAGAAGAGAATCCTGAACTGATGAGGTGGCCTATCAGCTGCATTGTATAACTTGCGGACAGCACAGTTGCTGACTGTAATGGATACACTGAGGCTTTGGAAATGCATGCCACTGTGAAGATTCCAGAAAATTATCTTGGAAATTACTCATTCTGTGCATTGTAATGCAGCCCCACACAGCATAAATCCACACCCAACAGAGTCTCAGCGACATCTGTTGAAATTTTACATGTAACATTGTTGGCATCAAATGGATCATTGAATTTGTAAAAGCAATTGATTTCCAGGCTATGGTAGAATAACCTCCATATAAATCTTTATCATTTATATTAAAATGCGTGCTTGAGTCTTTTTAACTGTAGGATAACTTGTTCAATGTTTTAAACGGTCTTTCAGCCTTTCTTATTTTATTGGCTACGTTTTAAATTAACAGCAGTAACACAACATTTTGATGATTGTTTTCTCTTTTAAGACAATTTCTTATTAAAGTAAAAAATGGAATCTCAAAATTGGTTAGTGGGAATTCATTGGTTTCCTATGAGGAAGCATGATGGACAAGTAATCAAATTTTATCTTTATACTCAACGTGATCGCATGAATTTGAAATATAAGCCAACACATATTTATGATGAATTTAATGGGACTTTTCAGTTATCAGTTTCATTATATATAAATTATTTATACATGAGCAGCCTGTGTTTATAAAATGACAACAATAATATTTGGATTTATGTATGGGTTTACCATATTGTTAAACTGCCTCAAACACTTCGTAGAAACCATTTTTGAAATCCAGTGACTATTGTTATGTAGACAAGCGAAAACATCAATCTTGACCTGTAATATGCCACTGAAGTGAATGATCAGCTACTTTGAGTTATTTCATGGTTATTGATTGAGCAGGACATTTTGGAAGGAAATTTCTATTGCTTTTTCTAAATAATAAAAAAAAAATCTTCCAAGAAACAATGCCAAAACACACACCAACATTTTGTCTTTAAGTTAGAGATACAGCATGGAAACAGGACCTTCGGCCCAACAAGGTCATGCTAACTATCAATCACTCATTCACACTAGTACTATATTATCCATGTTCTCATCCATTTCTGGGACATTAAGAGCAATGTACAGAGGCCAAATAACCTACAAACCTGCACATCTTTGGGCTGTGGGAGAAAACCAGAACAGCAGGAGGAAAGCCATGCTGTCACAGGGGAACTTGCAAACTCCACACACACAGCACCCGAGGTCAAGATTGAACCCGAGTCTCCGGCGCTGTGAGGCAGCAGCTCTACCAGCTGTGCCACTGTGCCGCCCTTGAGAGGAGGGTGGTTATACCTATTCAATCGTATTTTTCCAAAGGCTCACTTTTATATGGAAGACTTCAGAAACTACTCCTCACAATATTTAACATGCACCTGACCAGACATAGATCAATATTTGTCTGTTAAATGCGCATTTAAGTAGCTGGCATTAAAAATATTCAATGTTTTTGACAAAAGGAAGCCAGTGGAGGCCAAGTCAGTGGATATTTTTAAAGTGGAGATGAATACATTCTTGATTAGTATGGGTGTCAGGGGTTATGGGGAGAAGGCAGGAGAATGGGGCTGAGAGGGAGACATAGATCAGCCATGACTGAATGGCGGAGTAGACTTGATGGACTGAATGGCCTAATTCTGCTTGTGTAACATGAAATCATGTATTGACATCAATCAAGTAAATGAATTTAGTTCAAGGGACTTTTCTGAATAAAGCTTAATTTAGCGTTGATACATTTAATGAAATCTCCACAGATTGCACTGGCGATTCCCGTAATCTGCAATGGTTTATCTACTTCGTAAGTAGAATTATATGATCAATTGTTTTGATACTGAAGGCCATTCAGCCCACTAATTCCTTGTTGACTCCTGGGGAATACCTCCATCAATCGCATTCCCACCATCACCCACATTCCCCACAGATCTGATTGATTCTACTTCCACCAGCACTGCAAGCAATGAGGTCCAATTCATAACTACATCCCATACATTACCAAAACACTTTCCTTCATACTTCCCTTGTATCTCGTAGCCAACATTTTTTATCTATGTTCCCAGTTCTATTAATTGAAAAATCTGAACAGCTTCTCCCTTCATGATCTAAATTGGTTATGATTTTACACATCTCTAGAATGGGCAGCACAGAGGTGCAGCTAGTAGAGCTCCAATCTCACAGAGCCAGTGACCCAAGTTCGATCTTGACCTCAGGTGCTGGCAGTGTGGATTTTGAGCATTCTCCCTATGACCACGTGGGTTTCATCCGGGTGCTCTAGCTTCCTCCCACATCCCAAGGACATGCAGGTTTGTAGGATGATTGCCCCTACTAAGGAGTGGGTGAGGAAGTGGAATAACATAGAACTAGTGTGAACGGGTGAACCAAGGTCGGCGCTGACTCATTGGGCAAAGGGCTTGTTTTTACGCTGCAGCTTTCAATCAATCAAAATGACAATCCCAGGTTCTATTATATAATCTTGCAGCTGAATTTCATCATTCCTGAAAACATTGCAATAATCGTTTTGAATTTATGTTCCAGAATCATCGTAAAAATTGGATGCAGTACTCTAATTGTTCACAAAGTTTGACATAACCTCTCTGCATTTGCACTTCATGGCTCTATTTATATACCCCAGGATTCCATATGCCCTACCAACTACTCTTTCAACATGCCCTGCCTCTTTCAAAGCTTTATCTATATTATTTTTATCTACATATTTTTCTCTCTCTGTTTCTCCATGTCCTTTACAATAATGCTGCTTAGTGTTTGCTATCTCTCCATATCTTTCAGCCAAAGTGTACCGCTTCACAGATCTCCGCATTACATTTCATCAGCCATTTTTAAGCCCATTCTGACATCCTTTGTTGACTGTTATCTTTCTCCTCGTTTATTATTTACAATGTAGAAATATGTGTACATTTTTGTCAATCGTTGGCAGGGATAAGGCATCATCCTGCTTCTGGCCAAATAACCAAGAAATAAAAGATTTAGACTTTAGACCACTTTACTTTAGATATACAGCATGGAAACAGGCCCCTTGGCCAATCGAGTCCACACCCACCAGCGATCACCCCGTGTACTAACACTATCCTATACACTTGGGACAATTTACAATTTACAAAAGCTGATTGACTGACAAACCTGTACGTCTTTGAAGTGTGGGAGGAAACTGGAGCAGCTGGAGAAAACCCACTCGTTCACAGGGAGAATGTACAAATTCCATACTGACAGCACCCCTAATCAGGCTCGAACCCGGGTCTCTTGCAAAGCAGCAACTATACCACTGTGCCACTGTGCCGCACAAAACAATTGAAACTGATTGAAACAATTGAAACTGATTGCCACATTTTGCCAGCATCGAGCTTTGTGTCCATTCTCCTGGTTTTCAAGTCACAAAATAGAAGTTGAAATCAGTTTGCTCTTTGGCTTTGGATTTCCTAATGAACCAAAGTGAGACTATGGATGACCAAACAGCACGCCTTTATGTACTGACAATGTTAATTAAACTGTGGCACAAAAATAAAATCATATTAATCTCAAACCATTCTTACCTTTCTTCATGATTGGGTGATGAGAAACAAAACCCCTTCCGAAATGCCGAAGCAAGAGTATTTATTATAATGTTATATCTTACACTGAATGTTGTCCCCTTTATCCTCTATCTGTGCACCGTGGACAGCTTGAATTGTATTCATGTATACTCTTCTTTTACTGGAAAGCATGCAAACAAAAGCTTTTCACCGTCCCTCAGTACAAGTGACATTAGGAACTAAACTAAACGAAACAACTAAACTACGTTTTCACTTCCTAAATTTCCAAAGAGCTGAAATCTAACAAGAGAAATTTAACCTTTACTCATCACTGATAAACATAAAAATTACACACTGATTTAAATTTTACACCTGCAAATAGTCAAGAAAGATCAAAACAAGAGCAAATTAAATATTAACAAAAGCATCCGTTATGTCTCAAAACTGCACTTTTAATTTGAACAAGAAGGAACTGCACATGCTGGAAAATCGAAAGTAGACAAAAATGCTGGAGAAACTCAGCGGGTGATACAGCATCGATGGAGTGAAGGAAATAGGCAATAGGAATAGATGCTGCTTCACCCGCTGAGTTTCTCCTGCATTTTTGTCTACTTTTAATTTGAAATTTGGATTTGAAATTTCATGCCAATTTGATGTGCTACTAAGTATTTGATTTTGCGAATTATGGAAATGATCTTTATAAGGTTTATTTAATGGCATTATTAGTTATTCCAGAACCCGTGTTCTCCATTCCTATGTCTGGACTTTTTACTGCATTGCAGGAGGCTCATCTTCCAACCAATCTGCCCCTAGTCCATGGAGACTAAAATCTAATCATCTCTCCTTTGTTCTAAACTTTACTTTTACTTTAGGCTTTAGAGCTACAGCGCGGAAACAGGTCCTTCAGCCCACCGAGTCCATTCATCCGTACATTAGCTTTATCCAGACACTAAGGAAAAATTTACAGAAGCCAATTAACCTACTAATCTGCATGTCTTTGGTGCATGGGAGGAAACCTGTGCATCCTGAGAAATACCATGCATTCACAGGGACAACTTACAAACTCCATACAGACAGCACCCATAGTCAGGATCAAACCCGTGTCTCTGGTGCTGTAAAGCAGCAACTCTACTGCTGCACCACTTTAGAGAGTAGTTTACAAAAGAAGACACCAAATGTTGGAGTAACTCAGTGGGTCTGGAGAACATGGAAAGGTGACGTTTTGGTTTGGAACCCTTCTTCAGGCTGATTGTAGTGGGGGGAAGGGGGGGGGGGGGGGAGGAAGAAAAGATGGAGACAGGAGTAGCAGGACAAAGCCTGACAGGTAATAGGATGATATAGGTGAGAGGGGGAGGGGGGATTGATAGGCAGATGGTGGACAAATGCTATGGTTTGATTTGCTTCTACTCAGTCTCAGGGGTTGTATGATGATTGATGTCAAGAATCCACAGGTGGGAGATGCATTGTTTGATGGAAAAAATAGTGGATTACATTGGAGTTTCCATCCATCTCTTTCCACCGTTTCTTCTGAGTCTCCACGTGATTCAATGATACTTTATTGTTACATGTACCTAGGTACAGCAACATTTTTTTGTTTTGCATAGAACCCAGTAAAACCATACAGCAGACCTCACCAAGGCAGTACACAAAGAGTTGCCACATTTCTGGCGCAGACAAAGTCACTTCTTTTGTTCTTCTTGTGTGGAAACACAAGCTGCTCAGTGCTTGGTGGATGTTCCTTCTTTTGAGTGTTTTGAGTGTTCACACACCAGGTTACCCTGTCACTGAGGATGTTATTTTTATTTTCAAGGGGGTTTGAGAACATCCTCAAAGCATTTTCTCTGTCCTAGAAATCTCTTGCTTTGTACGAGCTCGGAGCAGAGAGCTTGCTTCCGGTTTCTGGTGTAAACCACATGGGGAATGACCTGGGAACAGATTGGTTCACTAATTCAACTCTCAATCTGAAGAAGGGTCTTGACCCGAAACATCACCCATTCCTTCTCTCCAGAGATTCTGCCTATCCCGTTGAGTTACTCCAGCATTTTGTGTCTATCTAAGGAATTGGGGGATTTGGTGGAGAGAATGCAGAGGGTGTTCTCCATATTTTCCCTGGTGAAGGAAACATACCTTTTGCTATAGGCTTCTCTTGTGGATGTAGGTAACATCCAGAAACGGCCACAAACCAGGAATAGTAAGCAGTGAGCAACACCAGGAAAGTGGTACAGTATTCCCACACATTATGGAGGAGTTGTGTTCCTAATACCCTTGACAAACGCTTGATATAAATTGACAAAAATGCTTGCTTCTCTCACATTTTGTGCAAAATCGAGTTGTTTCTCATGGATACTGAAAGTCTCAAATGTTTTAGTTTAGTTTTTAGTTTTAGACTTACAATGCCAAAACAGACTCTTCAGCCCACTGAGTCCGCTCCGACCAGTGATCCCCGTACACTAGTTCAATCCTTTGCACAAGGGACAGTTTACAGAAGCCAATTAACCTACAAACGTGCACTGCTTTGGAATATGGGAGGAAACTGGAGCACCCTACCGCTGCATCTCTGTGTTGCCTTAAATCTTTTGGTGGTGTTTTGTGAATTCCGTAAGGGTGAATTTTCATTCGCTGAACTGCCATTTTGTGGGAGTACACTGAAATTAGCAAATATCTGGAGCTGTGGGCTCACAAGGCCCTTGGTGTTGACACACTTCATCAGAGAGTCTTATCACGAAATGGCGGGTGAGGTAATTAGTCATTGGTTTTATTTTTGTGAACTTCCCTATATTGCATGCAGTTCCAGCCACTCCAATGTAGGACGAATATGGAAACTTTGGAAAGTGTGCAGAGGAGGATTACCAGAATAATGTCTGATTAAGGATGTTAGCTACATGGAGAGTTTGGAGTGACTTGGATGGTTTTCTCTGGATTGCTGGAGGTTATGTGGAGACCTGATAGAATTATATAAAATGATGAGAGGCACATGATAAGGTAGACAGCCAAAACCTTTATACTAGGATGGAAATACCAAATATCAGTGGGCACAGCTTTAAGGTGAAAGAGGTAATGTTTAAATGTGAGGGGCAAGTTTTTTTACATAGAGAGTAGTATATAAAATTATGAGAGGCATAAGGTAGACAGTCATAACCTTCTTGCCAGGGTGAAAATATCAAATACTGGAGGGCATAGCTTTAAGGTGAGAGGAGCAAAGTTTGATGGAGATGTGCGGGGCAATCATTTTGTATTGAAGGTGGTGGGTGCTTGGACTCACTGCCAGGGGTGGTGGAGGAGGCAGATACGATAGTGACATTTACGAGGCTTTTCGATAGGTACATGTATATGCAGGGAATGGAGAGACAGCTGCTAAAATAGCAAATGTAACTCACATTCAAAAAATAAAAGAAGCAGAAAGTAGGAAACTACCACTCAGTTAACTTAACATCTGTTATTGGAAAAAATGTTGGAAAATTATTATTGAAGATTTTCTAGTAGGGCACTCAGAAAAAGAAATCAAGGTAGTTCGACAAATATAGAACATAGAACAGTACAGCACAGGAATGGGCCCTTCGGCCCACAATATTTATGCCATACATGATGCCCAGTTAAACTGATCTCCTCTGCCTCTGCATATCCATGTGCTTATCTAAAAGCCTTTAATGGAGTTCTTGGAAGATGCAATATGTGCTGTGGATGAAGAGGAACCAATGGCTTCACTGCATTTAGATGTTCAGGAGACATGTTTTCAGGCATCACATTAAAGAAGATCACAGAAAATAAAAGCTCATGGTGTAACATGTACATTGCTCTGCATAGAAGATTGACTGGCTGGCAGGAAATGATGAGCAACCATAAATGGGTCTTGGGTACACAAAAAGCTGGAGAAACTCAGCGGGTGCAGCAGCATCTAAGGAGCGAAGGAGATAGGCGACGTTTCGGGTCGAGACCCCAAGTACTATCAAATGGTGTGCCAGTGAAGTGAGTGCTGGGGCTGCAACACGATTCAATTTGTAGATAAGACTTGGATGAAGGCATCAAAGGTATGGTTGCTAAATTTGGCTATGGTAGGAAGATGGATAAGCTAAGTTAGTGGGCAGAGTCAGCAAATAGATTACAAAGTATGAAAATGTAAATCACCATTTTGGCAGGAAAAATAATAAAAGAAGCATATTATCTGAGTGGTAAATTGCTGAGATGTAGAGGGATCCCGATGTCCTAGTGCATGATTTGCAGAAGGGTAATATTCAAGTACAGCAATTTATAAAATTAACAGAATGTTATCATTTCTTCAGGGAATAATTGAATACAACAATTAAAGAGTCTGTGATTCAGTTGCAGGGCATTGATGAAACCACACCTGCAAACACCTTGTGCAGCGTGGTCTCCTTATTAGACTTCAGACTTTAGAGTGGAAGCATGCCCTTTGGCCCACCGAGTTCATGCTGATCAATGATAACCCTATACACTGGCACTATCCCACACACTAGGGAACATTTACAATTTCACCTACAAACCTACAAACCTGTACGCTTTTAGAATGTTGGACAAAATCGGAGCACCTGGAGAAATCACACTTGGTCACAGGGAGAATGTACAAACTTTGTACAGACAGCACCCGAGATCAGGATCGAACTCGGGTCTAAGGCACTGTAAGGCAGCAGCTATAACGCTGCACCATAGTGCCACCTCCTCTTACAGTATGTAAGGAAGAATTTAAATGTGTTGATAGCAGTTCAGGGAAGGTGTACCAGACTGATGACTGGAATGAGCAGTGTGCCTGATGAACAAATGCTGGAATTTAGAAGATGCAAAGATGATTGATCCTGAGGAGTCTTAACATGGTGGAAAGAATATTTCATTCTTCAGGAGAATCTAGAATTAGGAGTCGCAGGTTAAAAATAACGGGTGGCCCATTTAAAATAGAAATGGGGTTTTGGGTGTCAGAGGTTATGGGGTCAAGGCAGGAGAATGGGGTTAAGAGGGAGAGGCAGATCCGCCATGATTGAATGGCGAAGTAGACCACCAGGTCTATTAACCTACCACCAGGTGGTGCTTATACCACATGGTGGCGCTTCGATGGCAGTCTCACCTACAGTCTGTCCTTTTCGTATATATTTTTTGTTATTTTTAGTGTGTTTAAAAATTCTGTGTTAATGTTATCTGGTTTGTTTTAAGTGGGGGTTGGCGGGGGGGGGGGGGGGTCGGAGAAACCTTTTTTTCAATCTCTTACCTTGCCGGAGATGCGATTATTTTCCAGATCGTATCTGCGGCCTAACATCGTGGAGCTGGAGGCCTTGTTCGGGTCTGACTGTGAGCCCCACAGCGCGGTGTGGACTTAACATTGGAGCCGATTCTTTGCCTGGGATCGACACTCCAACCATGGCCTATGGACTTTAACATCAAGGAGCTCGCAGTCTTGGATAAGAGACCAACGTTGGGAAGCTCCAAAACCACACAACGTTCGACTGGCCCCGACCCGGGGTAGATCGCCCGGCGCAGGGAAGCTGAGATTACCCCCCCACCCCCGATGCAGGAGCTTGATCGCCCCAACGAGGAGGCCCGCCGCCGACTACGAAGTAAGATCGTCCCGTCAATGGAAGGTTAGAGGCCCCCGACCTCTGGAGGAAAAGAAGGGAGAATTTGAACTTTTTTTTCCTTCCATCACAGTGAGGAATGTGGAGGAGTCACTGTGGTGGATGTTTATGTTAAAATGTATTTTGTGTGTTCTGTTGATTTTTATTAGTATGATTGTATGGCAAATCAAATTCCTCGTATGTTGCAAAACATATTTGGCTAATAAATTATGATTATGATTATGATTAGACTTGATGGGCCGAATGGCCTAATACTGCTCCTATCACATGATCTTATGATCATGATCTTATGAGGTGAAACCTTGTCTCTCAGAGGATTGCTACCCTTTGGAACCCACTTCCTCAAAGGCTGTTGAAAGCAGATTCATTGAATATTTTTAAGGGAAGAAATGGTGTGAAAGGTCTTTACTCATGCTTGGTAATGCAGAATTGAGGTTACAATCAGATCAGCCAAGATCTGAGTAGGAAAAGGGGGCCATGTGGACCACTAATGAAAATCCAAGCCTGTGGGTTTAATACTTATGGCCACTGTTTTAAAATTGAGCCTAGCCTTCATACATATATACATAACAATAAAATATTTATTTAAAATTGCTGAGTGAATGTTGGCACTTGTACTAGAAACACTAGACGATTGAGCTGCACAACAAAACCTTTTAACAGTCCAACACCAATGTGATAATATACTAATCAAGATGATCATTTATTCATTCATCACTCAGGCACTGTGGTTGCGGTTTTATTTATTGGAATATATATTACTTTATGATGTGAAAATTAGTTATTCGACTGATTAAACAATTGCACATATATTCTTTGCCGTTATTATACAATATACATCTTGCTGAGCTTGAAATGATGCTTACAACTATATCTCCACCCTCCTGTCCAATTTGATGTGAAAAAATGTTTAACAAATCATTTTCCAGTTTGAGGATCAAGCACGACTTTTTCAAATATGACAGAACTGAACAGATTGCTGGCTGGAATTGATCATTTACAGAAAGGAACGTACAATTAAAAGACAAGGAAAAGTGCAGTCTTGCATCATAATTCACTATCTTTATCACCTCATTGTTTACAATCAATGTTTGCATTTTAACAGTGACAAAATACCTATTAATATTTAATACTTTTGTTTTGTTTTTCCTAGCGTGTACTTTTGTTCACATTGAATTTGAATTAAAAATGTTTTTAAAAAATGCAGCCTTATCCACAAAGACTAAACATTCACACTTCATTATTACCAATTAGGGTTCAATATAGTTCTTATCTTAAGTTAATTAGAAGACTACATTGTGCTGCACCAGATAATGTGACCAAACAGTGGGTTAGCAGCTGTGTGTGTTCAACTGTGACAAGGTCAATTCCTTAGCTCAGTCTCCCAGGTCGTGCCCTGCACCCTTGGCAGGATCTGACAGTCACAGCTCACAGCCTCCACCTGCTGTGGAGAGAAAGCCTCCAAATTAAATAAATTATATCAATCCCAATTCATGTGAATTCATGGATGGTGATAAAAGTCTTATATGTTCATAATGCTCCAGCAAACAGCATTATGGAAAATAAAAATTGAGGAGTGTCAAATAGACATTCATTTGCAAAGATTTGGTTGATATTAATTAACACTTTCAGATGATTGCAAACTTGCAATCATCACATCTAGTGAGTGAAATATTTCATGTCAAATTAAGCTCCTTGCTTTAGTCTTGGTTGCATGTGTTAATTTGTGCAAGGCACCAGTCAAAACTGATGATAAATTGACTAGTAATATTATTTGGCATAATATATTTCTATGCCATTCCTTTTGTTTCTGTTTCTTAGTATCATTAATACTAAAGTGACTGAAATGTTTTGATTATACAATCCTTTACTAATAGTGCAAAAAAAAATGCATCCTTCAGAATTAATACAGTCATCTTGAAGTTAGACATGGTTCATTTCTAACTTTAAAGAACCCAGATATTGGTTTCATGCTAAGAAATATGATTGCAGTTTGTCATTGCACAATGCATTGCCTGACTTGCAATCAAAATAAATGCTAGCATATTGCAATCAGATGGGCTAAAATGTGGTCTGTGTAAGCTTAAAGCAGGTAGAATAATACAAAATCACCCTGATGAGACTGCAAATGATAGACAATAGACAATAGGTGCAGGAGTAGGCCATTCGGCCCCTCGAGCCAGCATTCCCATTCAATGTAATCATGGCTGGTCATCCACAATCAGTACCCCGTTCCTGCCTTCTCCACATATCCCCTGATGCCGCTATCTTCAAGAGCCCTATCTAGCTCTCTCTTGAAAGTTTCCAGAGAACCGGCTTCCACTGCCCTCTGAGGTAGAGAATTCCAGACTCACAACTCTCTGTGTGAAAAACAGAAAAATCTCAATCCTGTATATTTATTATTATTTAAAATGTTAATATCATAAATTTGTCTGAGTATTTTCTGTGACGGAATTATAAAGTTGGTATTATGATCCATGAACCTACAATATTGTCAATCTCAGTACCACAGTCAAACTTACTTATCTATTGTCAGTTTTGACAATAACACCCACCTACAAATGGAATTTGTAATTGGAAATTCTGATTGTCACTTTTTTTTCGATGTGGTGTGTGGGTGTTATTGTCAAACCTGGGATTGTGTTTGCTCAACTCTTATTGCTACTGAGAAGATAGTGGTGAGCTGCTCAAGTTAGTGTGTGAGAAGGATTCCTATGTTACTGTCAGGAAGAGGGTTCCTGCAAGTGTACTTGCAATAATGATGGATCAACACGATATTTCCAAGTCCAAATGTTGTTTAATTTGAACTCTCTGGCTTTCGTGTTCCCAAGTGCCTGCTTGTCATCATCCTTCTTGAGGCTAAATATTATGTGTTTGCAAAGAATAGCTCTGGTGTGCGCCCTGCCACTGTGTATTTGTGGCAAAGGTGATGAAGGCTCAAGGTGGCGGTAAGATGACGATCAAGTAGGAAGCTCAGTTCTCAATGTTATTCTGCTTATTGCGTGTTGTTGGACCGACACTCATCCACAAGGCGGCATGGAGGCTCAGCGGTAGAGTTACTGCCTTTCAGCGCCAGAGACCCAGGTTCGATCCTGGCTATGGGTGCTTATCTGTACGGAGTTTGTACGTTCTCCCCCTGACAGCGTGGGTTTTCTCTGAGATCTTTGGTTTCCTCCCACACTCCAAAGACGTACAGTTTGTAGGTTAATTGGCTTGGTATATATGTAAAAATAGTTCCTCGTGTGTAGGGCAGCATTAATGTGCGTGAATCACTGGTCGGCGTGGACACAGTGGTCCGAAGGGCCTGTTCCCACGCTTTATCTCTAAACTAAACAAAACAAGTGGAATGTCTTCTGTCATGGTCTTAATTAGTGTCACGTAGATAGTAGGTTTAGTCAGTCAAAGTAGAATACAAGGATCTGACTTACTTTTACAGTCATAATATTTTAGCAGTTATTCCAGTTGAGATGAATAGATAGTAAAAGGATAGATAATAAAATAGGTGATCACAGTGGATTCAGGTATGGAAATGCTGTTGAATAACAAGGAGAGATACATCACTATTGTTTTAGGTTTAAGTTTATTATTGTCACGTGTACCGAGGTATAGTGAAAATCTTAGTATTGCATGCTTTCCAAACAGATCATGTATTGTAGAAACAAAGAACTACAGATGCTGGTTAATACAAAAAAAAGGATACAATGGACTGGAGTAACTCAGTGGATCAGGCGGCATCTCAGGAGAATAGGGATAGGTGACATTTCAGGTTGAGACCCTTCTTCAGCCTGAGCATGCTGCCATTGTGCATTCTGATTGTCTGAAGAAGGGTCCCGACCCAAAATACCACCTATCCTTTTCCTCCAGTAATGCTGCCTGCCCCACTGAGTTACTCCAGCACTTTGTGTCTATTTGATTTAAACCAACACCTGCAGTTCTTTATTTCTACTAGGTTAGGTTTGTTATTATCACGTATATTGAGGTACAGTGAAAGTTTTGTTCGCATGCTATCCAATCAAATCAGATAATACTATACATGTAAACAATATAATAAACAAAAAAAAGTGTGTTTTTTTAATATATATTTTTCTGTTTAGTTTATTGTCACATGTACCAAGGTACAGTAAAAAGTTTTTGTTGCATGCTAACCAGCCAGCAGAAAGACAGTACATGATTACAATCAAGCCATCCACAGTGTACAGATACATGATAAATGGAATAACATGAATAACCTTTAGTGCAGGATAAAGTCCAGTAAAGTCTAAGATAGACCGAGGGTCTCCAATGAGATAGATAGTAGTTCAGGACTGCTCCCTCTACAGGCACATAAAAACAAAAAAACAAACAAACAAAAGTACAAAACCAATGCCCCCTAGTCTATGTAGTTCAGAGCTCATTTAGAGGTTGTAGTGTTTAATAGCCTGATGGTCTTGCTGATGATTGAGAGTAGACTGATGATGCTGTAATTACGCAAATTCAATTTGTTCTGTTCTATTGGAAATGCCAGTACTGGGCAGATTTACACATTCCCAGGTGGACATCAATATTCTAGCTATACTGAATGACTTGGCTGAAGAAGCAACTTATCCTGGAGCACAATCTTCAGCAGGATGTTGCTGAGCTCTGCTGGCCAGTGCTCTCGGCTGATTCAAATCACACCAAGCAGGCGTTTGTGATAGCATGAGGGGATGGTGAGATTAAGTATCCAAGCAGAACTGTTCGCTGAAGTTATTTATAAATAACTTGGCCTTCTCTTTTTCACTTCCATTAATGTTCACAATACTCCTCCGAACAATGTTTTGTTTTAATTTCTCATCAACATTCGCAGGTGAACATAATAATAGTTAAGTGCTTAGTTATAATACATTGATTATGTGATCACTTTGCTTTAGCATATTAATACTGCTGTTGGACATTTAAATGGCCATGTTTTGCAAGATGTTAGTGAGACCGAGAAATGTGTTCAGTTTTGGTCACCTTGCCATAGGAAAGATCTCATGAAGTTGGACAGGGTACAGGGAGGTGTGTAGGAAGGAACTGCAGGTGCTGGTTTATACCTAGGATAGACACAAAGTGCCTTTATAAGATCACACAAGGGGTGATCATATAAAGGTGTTTAAAATCATGAGCGGAATAAATTGGGTGAATGCACAGAATCTTTTTCCCAGGGAGGGTAATCAAGAACTGGAGGACAGAGGTTTAAGATGAGAAGGGATAGAGTTAATGTGAACCTGAAGGGTAACTTTTTCACACAGAGGGACATGATACAATAAGAACATTTAAAATACATTTGGATAGGTGCTTGGGCAGGAAAGGTTTAGAGGGGAATGGACCAAATGCAGACAAATGGGACTACGCTTGATAGAACATCTATGTTGGGATAGACAAAATGGGTCAAAGGGATTGTTTCCATGCTGTATGACTCTATGGCTATGTCTTATCAGATTAGTATTAGCACTGCATCTTCAGGCAAGGCTATTGCTGTTCTTGGCATTCCCCATTGAAATATGGTTAATTCCTTGGTTTGCTGGTAACACCAAAGTTGCTAATATTTCTGGACCACATGGTATAATGTAGTCCTCAGCTGCTGATGGCCTATGGCACCTCATGAACAGCTCATTCTGAGCCACTAGATCTGCTCTGAATTAACATAGCATGGTGCTTTTGCCAGATATTAGAAGATGTTATCACTGTAAATCACAGTAAGAAAACTGAGAACACAAAATGAAAACTGGGTGGCACAGTGGCACGACGGTAGAGTTGCCACTTTACAGTGCCAGAGGCCCGGGTTCGAACCTGACTTTGGGTGGTCTCTGTATGGAGTTTGTAACCATGTGGCCATGTGGATTTTCTCCGGGTGCTCCAGTTTCCTCCCACACTCCAAAGACGTACAGGTTTGTACGTTAACTGGCTTCAGTGAGTTGTAAAATTGTCCCTAGTGTGCATAGGTTAGTACACGGGGTGGTCACTGATAGGCGTGGACTCGATGGCTTCTGCACTGTATCTATAAGCTAAACTAAACTAAAGCATTTAAGAATGCAAATTAGGACAAACTCTCCGCCTCAGCAAGGAGCAAATTTCTTACTCAGTCATTCTAAAAGATGCCAGTCTATAATAGAGAAAGAGAAAGAATATACTGTAGTTAGGTTTCTATAGTCCAGTTCTGCTCCAGCTTCAATTAATCGTTTTTGAAGTACTTCCTCCACATACCAACTCTATCTTTTCTGTAGTTTATTCAGTAAACACGTTATTCTCACTTTCTAGTTCTTCCCAGGTTCACCGCTTTGTATTTTTGATTGAAAGATACAGAATGGAAACGGGCCCTTTGGCTCACCAAATCCACAATGACCATCAATCACCCGTTCACACTCGTTCTATGCTATCACGTTTTCGCATTTACTCCCTACACACCAGGGGCAATTTACAGAGACAAATTAACCTGCAAACCAGCATATCTTTGGAATGTTGGAAGAAACCGGAGCACCTGGGGAAAACCACGCAGTCACAGGGAGAGCGTGCAAATTCCGCACAGACTACACAATGTCAGGATCGAACCCGGGTGTCTGGCACTTTGGGTCAGCAGCTCTCCCAGCCACTGGGTCTCGCTGGGCCACTCTGCCACCCTATTTGTGTTCTCCAGTGCTGATTACTGAAGTGGCGACAATATCCCTTCATTGTCGTGAAATGCAAAGAAGCTCAGAATAAAAATCAAGCATCTTTGTATGTTTAGCAAAGATTAACATTTAGGCTGTATTAACAGGAACAATTAGGAAGATTTATTTTTTGCAGAAGGTTATCCAATTATTCATTAACCTTGTGTATTATTATTATTAGATTTAGAAAAAATCCATAAATTATCTGCCCGGCTCAGTGGTGCAGCGGTAGAGTTGCTGCCTTACAGCGCCAGAGACCCAGGTTCCCTCCTGACTACGGGTACTATCTGTACAGAGTTTGTACATTCTCCCTCAAGTAGGTTCTCTCCGGGAGCTCTGGTTCCTCCCACAAAGATATACAGGTTCATAGGCTATTTGGCTTGGTAAAATTGTACATTTGAATTTGTCCCTGAAAATCTGAAATTGTCCCAAGTGTGTGTAGGAGAGTGTTAATTTGAGGGGATCGCTAGTTGGTGTGGACTCAGTGGGCCAAAGAGGATGTTTCCATGCTGTTTCTCTAAACTACTGTATCTGAATTATGTGTTAAGTTTTCTTTTTCAAATATGGTTCTGAAAAACCATGAAATGCAATTTTCCTTTTTTTTGTTTTAACCACGCACGATTGACTATGGAAGGAGGAAAGACTGCAGTGTGTGTGTGCAGATGGGATTTAGCAGGACTAAATGGAGAAGGTGAATAGAAGCCCAGTGATGCTGCCAGAAGCTGTCAGGTGGCATCGCAGTACCTGTCAGTTTGCCTCCTGCTGCAATTACAGGCTAATGCAGTGAGTTAGAAATAACTGAAGAGCATTGCTCCCACAGGCTCAAGTTTCAAAGACAATCTCCACACGGAATGGTGTTCTCACTGATCATCAAGGGTGACCTCAAACTGCAATACTTTCATCATAAACTCCCTCCAAATTGCCATAGTACTTTGGCGACTGGAAACATTTGAATGTGTAAGTTGGCACAGCACTGGACTTCTGAAACTGAGAGGCTGGCCATTGATTTTCAGGCCTTGCCATCTCTTGATTTGATTGGATTCAATAGTTAGAATGGACCAAACTTGAAAAATCTCCCATGTTCTGAATATCACTATGCATGTGTTTCTAATTCATGTTCATAGGAGTAGAATTAGGCTGTTTGACCCATCAAGTTTACTCAGCCATTCCGTCATGGCTGATCTATCTTTCCCTCAACCCTATTCTCCTGCCTTCTCCCTTAACCTTTGACGCCCTCACTCTCCACTTTAAAAATACCCTATATATTGGCCTCCACGGCCATCTGTGACAATGAATTCCATAGATTCACCACCCTCTGACTAAAGAAATACCTTCTTATTTCCCATCTAAAGGTACGTCCCTTTTTTCTGAGTCCGTAGCCTCTGGTCTTAGTGGAAACATCCCTTTGCTGTCTGTTCTCCAGTTCTGAAATTATCCTAAATACAATTTTCTAGCATCAGTTGCTTGACCAGGCTGCTTTGACACTATTTCCTAAACAAGGGCAGCACCTGCATGGAAATAGCTCCAGCACCAAGATTTGCAAAATGTAATATGCCATTGGTGGTCCATTGTCATTGGTTTCATACCCTGCATCACCACACCCAAGACCACAGTGGGCCACTCTCACCCAACAGAGAGCAGCTGTTCAAGAAGGCAGCTCGCTGCTATGTTTACTTTACACTTTAAAGATACAGCTCTGAAACATGCTGTTCAGTCCACTGAATCTGCAGCGATCACACCGTACACTAGCCTTAATCATACAGACTCGGGACAATATACAATTTTTACCTATATCTGTACGTCTTTGGAGTGTGGGAGGAAACTGGAGCACCCGGAGAATACTAACGTAGTCATAGGGAGAATGTACAAACTCCATACAGATAGCATCCATAGTCAGGATTAATCCCGAGTCTCTGGCTCTGTAAGGCGGCATCTCTATCATTGTGCCACTGTGTCAACCTGCTGCACCACTGTGCTGTCGCAGTCTGCCATCTACTTCAATCAATAAATCAATCAATCAGATGTATTCATCACATACACAATAAAGTGCAGTGAAATGAACTTGCCAGCAGAGGTGCAATCAAAAAGAACACACAATACACAATAAAAATGTAACACAAACATCCATCACAGCATTCTTCACTGTGGTGGAAGTCACAAAGTACAGTCAGTCCTCCTCCATTGTTCCCCCGTGGTCGGAGCCATAAACCTCCGCAGTCGCCGCTGCGGCCGGCCAGATGTACAGGCCCTCTCGTCTGGAAGTAAGTCCCGAATCGGCGCTTCCCTACCGGAGACCGCGGCTTCTGGATGTTGTAGGCCGCAGGTCGACGGTCAGATCTCTTCTCTAGGGATCCCTGGTGAGGGATCCCGCTCCAGATGGTAAGTCTACGCCGCGGCTAGAAGCTCCACAGACCGCGGCTTCAAGTTGTTGTAGGCCGCGGACCGGCGGTCGGAGCTCTTCTCCTCCGGGGGTTCCCAACGAGGGATCTCAGGCTCCGGGCGCCGCGCCCGCGGCTAGAAGCTCCACAGACCATGGCTTCAGGCTGAACAGTCCACGGGCCAGCGATCGGAGGACTACCTTCTAGCGACCCCGGCATGGGTTTGCCCTGCTCCGCGATCAAAAAAAGTCCACGCTGCGCCTGCTGCTTAAGCTCCGGGCCTGATTCCGGGAAAGTCTGCACCAATCCATGGTATCAGACCGCAAGGGAGGCGACGGAAAAAGTTGGTTCTCCCCTTTCCCCCCTCACCACCCTCCACACAAGACACACCAAGAGACATTAAAACACACATTTGGACATACTTAAAAAAAACATAAAAGTAGAAATGACGAACACGCTGCTGGCAGGGCAGCCTTCTCCCAGCACCCCCCCCCCCCGACCTTTACTGCTTTCTTGTGGCAGTTCTTGCAGAAAGTTCCAGCTTTAATTGTGACCTAAGGGACATTTAATTGTCGGTGCAAGATTAAAATTCCTTTAAATGCTGTTGGTTGCTTATCTGGTTCACCCTTATGTGGGCAATCGGAACAGGACAATTCAGCTGTGCCAATCATGGTTGCGACGTGCATTATTTGTGTTTGTTTCTGATGCTGTGAGTTAAAGCAAGTCAGTATCATAACTATAGGAGAAGAAGAAATTTCCCCCAAGCCCAAATATACCCTAAAATGGCATGAGAAAGAATTTATAATTTAATTAATCTAAACATAGATTTCTAGCCCATACCACCATCCAAATGCAGCTCATTTTAGTTACTAAGCCCGACGTGCCTCCATCTATGTTGCTTTTACTTTAGCTTAAGTCACTTACTTGGCAACTGATCAAAAATTCCAAAAGTACAATTTCAATCCAATATTCTTTATTTGTATACTCTGAACTCATGGAAAAAATTCAATTATATTAGTCAAGTTTGACCTGCACTTTTAAAATCTATATTGAGTGTTCATTGTTCGATCAATTACTTCTTATTTCACTCTGTATTATGAACTCTAGGAGACCATGCACAGCCTATAATATTCCTGCTTTTCTCAATCATTTTGTAAACTTTGGTGTTATATTTGAAAATCTCTATAGTTTTGGCACAATCCCAAATATTTTTGTACAATTATTATTATTGACCAATAGCTCATTCCCAATTCCTGTGGTGTTTCAGAACACTTAGCATCTCAGCTTAATGATATTCTTATATTTAAGTTCATCAGTTTTAATGTGCAGTTCTGTGATTGCTGATACAGATACTGCTCCCACTAGCACAAGAAATATTAATTTTAGTGCATAAAATAGAAATGCTGCGTATTTTTTTAAATGGTGACATATTAATGTTAAATGAGACGAAGGTGTCTTTGTACATAAGTAACCAAAACCTTGTATGTAGGTTTAACAAGCAGGTAGGAAGGCTGATAACATGTTGGCCTGTATTTAATTAGAGCACCTGTGAGACCTGGCATATTGTGTACAGTTTGTGTCTCCTTATCTTAAAAAAAGGATAAAATGGTCATCGAGGGAGTCTAATGAACCATGCTGGCTCCAGGCATGGGGGGATGATGGGCTTCCCATATGAGTTGTCTGGACCTCCACAATCTTGATGAAAGTGAGGAGAATTATGAAAAATACAAGATGCATAGCACATTCTCCCAGTGACCACATAGGTTTCCTCTGGCTGTTCTGGTTTCCTCCCACATCTCAAAGAAGTGCACGATTTTAGGTCTCTGTAAATTTCCCTTTGTGAGTAGAGAGTGGATGAGAAAGTGGGATAACATAGAACAAGTGTGAATGGATGATCGATGGTCAGCATGGAGTCAATGGGCCAAAGGGCCTGTTTCCATGCTACATCTGTAAACTCTAAACACATTAATATCTAACCAACAAGGAGGAAAACTAGCTGGGTTACCCTCTATATAAAAATCAGAACAATTACAAATGTCAACTTAAAGGACCATTAAAAAAAAAAGTTACACAGTGCTGGAGTAACTCAGCAGGTCGGGCAACATCTCTGGAGAACATGGATCGGTAAATATAGCGTATCCATATTCACCAAAGTTGAAAATTCTATATTGTGTCAAATAAAATGGTTTTTTTTTAACACTTTGTGTCAAAGTTACTCCAGCACTTTGTGTCTTTTTGGAAACCAGCATCTGCAGTTCCTTATGTTTACATGTAAATGTCCAAGGATAGAAGGAGCCATCAGCAATGCTATTAATTTGTCCTTTCACACCAAAACAACTCGTATATTATTACTGAGTTAGGGCTCAGCCAGAACCACTTATGTTCAGGCCACATTGCAAGCTTAGTGCAGACATAGAAGTGAAAACAGAAATTCTGAGGAAATGAATGTAATTTGACAATAAGTAGGCATTTCATCGAGTATGGGATCAAAGATGTCTTTGTAAAACCACCCAAAAGGGTTCGGGGACAAAATTGCCCATAGGCTGAGACATACCTTGAAGAAAAATGGCAGTGGTCCCAAGAAAATGATCAGAGAATATTTTCAGGACATTGTCCTTTGCTCAAGTGCTTTCAATTTCCTCGTCAATGATCTTCTAAGATTCAGAGCGAAGAGGTTTGATCTCTGAAGACCAATTTTAATAGAGGAAACCAATGCCTTTTACTTAAATAGACCAGGGGAGAAGCAACTCACATAACATAGTTCTCAATTCAACACTGCAGATATAGAACACCACTCTTTTGGGTAGCAAACCAAGTTGAACTGCTGGACAGCTAAAGAAGGGGAAAAATGGATTCACGTGGTATTTGGACAATGTAGACACCACACAAAAAGAATTGTATAGGTTTAGTGATTTAATTTTGAGTAAAATAGATAACAATGAATTAAGACAAGTATTCAAATGCAAGAAGATGCATCATATACGACTTCTCACAGTTCATGTGTGATGTAGAATCAATGATTTAGCTCGGATTTCAAGTTCCACAATGTTCTTAATTGATTAGTATCAGCCATTACACTTTAACCAATATACAAATATTATTGAGTAGTAAAAACAAGGAACTGCAGATGCTGATTAATACACAAAAGGGTGCAAAGTGCTGGTGTAACTCAGCAGGTCGGGCAGCATCTCTGGAGAATATGGATAGATGACGTTTTGTGTTGAGTTCGTTCTTCAAACCCATCATCTGAAGAAGGATCTCGACCTGAAATGTCACCTATCTGTTCTCCAGAGATGCTGGCTGGCCCTCTGACTTATGCCAGCACTTTGCGCCCTTTTGCACACCTATTATTAGATGACTTGAAATGTTCAACTAGTACTACTGAGCTCAAATGCATTTTCGATTTTGTTTAACGTAAGCAGGATTTATAAGTTCATAAGCAGAATTAGGTCATTCAGCCCATCCAGTCTACTCTGCCATTCAATCAAGGTTGATCTATCTTTCCCGCTCAGCCCCATTCTTCTATCTTCTCCCCATAACCCCTGACAACCTTACTAATCAAGAATCTGTCAATCTGCGCCTTAAAGCTTCTCAGGAGCTTTATGTGCTGTCTGGAACTCTTGCGTGCCTGGATTGTTTCATAGTAATGATTGAAGACTGATAGCTACAACCAATTTCTGATGCTTTGTATACATACAGTGAGCACCATCTTGCCTTTATAGTGCCTAAATCGTCTTTGTGGAATTCTTTGCCACAGAAGGCTGTGGAGACCAAGTCAATGGATATACAGTATTTAAGGCAGAGATAAATAGATTCTTGATTCGTATGTGTGTCAGAGATTATGGGGAGAAGGCAGGAGAATGGGGTTAGGAGGGAGAGATAGATCAGTCATGATTGAATAGCGGAGTAGACTTGATGGGCCAAATGGCCTAGTTCTGCTCCGATCACTTATGATCTTATGATCTATGGCACACAAGCTTGTATTTTATGATCATGAGGGAAAACTTTAATTGTTCATTTTTAGTCACTTCAAGTGTTTAAACATCAACTTATGTTTGTGAAAACCCTGCCATTAATCTGTCTTTAGAAGCACGACAACAAGCACATTTACTTTTGGACTGTTGAACTGATAGTAAGTGCAGTGACTCTTCATCTCTCCAAAATAAAGGAAGGTCTTGGTACCTACACATTTTAAGACATCCAAAACCAGGTATTATCACAGCTACGGTATCATGTTACAGGAATTTTGGATGAGTAAATAGCAATGCATCTGAAGTTAACACCTGCAGTAAAGTCATTGCCAACTATTATGCTTCTTATGTTAAAAATGTCTTAGTTAAGATTCCCAAAAAGGAAGTTAGTATAACAATAAGCATACACCGTGGTGTATTGTGCAAGGCAAACAGATAATGGAATTGAAATAGATTAACTCTTGTGTTCCTCTAAAATATAAAGTTCAGCCACACATCACCAACATAATATTTATTGCCTCCACATCCTGTGAAAAAGATGAGCAATCAATAATACATTTTTACAATATTTTTTACACTTTCAGAAAAAAAATTCCATATTCCCTGTTAATTTTGCTTATGGATACATGCTTTCTTAAGCGTTTTTCTAAGGATGGCCATAGAGTGAGATTCAAAAGACCAGGTTTCATGATTTTTCCATTCTACCAAATAGCGAATCAACCTTTATAATTAAACTTGACAAGCTGACAAGTAAAATGAATGTAAAATGTTATACTTATATGAATCTTTGTGTCATTCTGTGGTCTGGGTGGTTGTTTTCTCTTTGTCAATAGCTGAAGGCTCATTTCTCCTCTCGGTCAGCCTGTTTTATATTGAGGCCTTCAGACAGTTCCTCTTCGCCCTAATGACTTTGCTGATTAATTCTTGATGCTCATATTAATTAACACCCCAAAGGAAGTCTAGATTTTTTAGCCTATGTTCCGTGTAAAACTAGTGAATCTGAAGAACGATGACCTAAGGAGACAGGCGCATTCCCAGTGACTGATGTTCCCAGAGCAGGAAATATCTCGCAAGTCAAGACCTGGTCAGGCAATGCCTAGGGTGATCACAGTCCTTTAATCAGGGCAAAAATTAGATTCATATTAGTCTAATTTCATTTCCTTTACCGCAGACAAAGAATGGACAATGCAGATGCTAGTCGACAGTTGAAACATGGTGCAGTTGCTCCAATACTGGTGCCAATGGGCTCAATTATTCATTTCTACTATTTTTAATTTTCAGGGAGTGGCAATGTGGATGGTTGAGAGGGAAAAGAGAAATTAGATTAATTAGATAAACCCTAATGATGATGAACCTGAATTTTTCTTGAAAGGAGAAGAGATACAAAATAGAGAGAACAAAAATAAACAGTCCCGTTCAGTAAATAGAACTTGCCTTTAAAGATTTGATGTTTTATTAAAAAAATCCCCTCAAATATTCATAGACATAAGCGTTTTCACCTCATTTTGCATCAAACCAAGAAAGATTGCTCTTCATTTTTCAACTCTTGGTACTTTAGGCCAAGTTTAAGGGACAGGAAGAAGCAGTGCAAACAAAACCAACTGTTGCATATTCTTAAATCAAAGATGTATAAAGACCTGTCTCTGCCTCACAAAGGCTTGCAGGCTTTTGTTATCTATCTGCCAGGGAGAAGATAAAACTCTGAAAACTCCACAAGGGACTAACTGATAGACATAGGCTCACTAGGGGCATTGCTGTTTATGACACATATAACACCACAACTCTCTACATGTCATTCAATTTAAATCCAAGCAGACATTAACTAACACTTTTAAATTGCTATTTAGTATCAACACCAGCACTAAATATCGTACGTGTATTGCATAAACTGATAATGAATAGGTCTTGTTTGGGTAATTAAGCATTTATTGAAGACAAGCTACAAATCTTTTAAGTTTTTGCATTTCATATATATATTGGACTAAAATAGAATGTTATTTCCTGCACTATTTTAAAAGCAGTCTTTTACCAATATGTTGAATTACTGTGCTTTTACTGTTTTGCTGTGTTAGTAGTTTCAATATATTTTGCACATATTGTCAGACAGGTAGCAGTTCTAAGCATAGATTTTCCTGTTCATTTCACTTGTACGCACAAACTTGGACTATTTACTCCAAAAGTGCTGTACGACTGCACAAGAAGAGTGCATACTTTCCTCACTGTATTAGTTTCACTTTATTCTATATCCATGTTCAATGAGCTGGTTACTTTGCTTATTGCTGAATCCAGATTTGCTGGAATCAAAATTGTCACTGACACTTTTTGGGATCAGTAAAATCAGGCACCCTAGACAGCCCAGAAACACAGGTATAGGCCATGTAAAATGACATAATGATTTCAACATTTGTGGGAGCTAAATCATGCAAGTGCAAAAATTCAAATATTTTGTGGTTCTTCATGCTCTAACCTTCGCATCACTTATGTTTTACTTCACTGCCACTTTTGCGTTAGCTAGTAAAGTAACAAATGATGGATTTTTTCTTCTCAAGTTGGTAGGAAATTCATCTTGTGATGTTGCCATTATTCATGCCAGCAAGCAATTCAATATGATACCTAGAGTGGCTTGCAAAAGTTTTCATACCCCTTGAATTTTTCCACATTTTGTCACGTTACAACCACAAACATAAATGTATTTTATTGGGATTTTATGTGATAGACCAACACAAAATGGTGCATAATTGTGAAGTGGAAGGAACATGATACATGGTTTCCAAATTTTATTACAAATAAAAAACTGAAAATTGTGGCGTGCAAATGTATTCAGCCCCCCTGAGTCAATACTTTGTAGAACCACCTTTCGCTGCAATTACAGCTGCAAGTCTTTTGGGGTATGTCTCTACCAGCTTTGCACATCTAGAGACTAACATTTTTGCCCATTCTTCTTTGCAAAATAGCTCAAGCTCAGTCAGATTGAGTGGAGAGCGTCTGTGAACAGCAATTTTCAAGTCTTGCCAGAGATTCTCAATTGGATTTAGGTCTGGACTTTGACTGGGCCATTCTAACACATGAATATGCTTTGCTCTTAACCATTCCATTGTAGCTCTGGCTGTATTTTTAGGGTCGTTGTCCTGCTGGAAGATGAACCTCCGCCCCAGTCTCAAGTCTTTTGCAGACTCTAACAGGTTTTCTTCCAAGATTGCCCGGTATTTGGCTCCATCAATCTTCCCATCAACTCTGACCAGCTTCCCTGTCCCTGCTGAAGAAAAGCATCCCCACAGCATGATGCTGCCACCACCATGTTTCACAGTGGGGATGGTGTGTTCATGGTGATGTGCAGTGTTACTTTTCTGCCACAAATAACCTTTTGCACTTAGGCCAAAAACTTCAATTTTGGTCTCATCAGACCAGAGCACTTTCGTCCACATGTTTCCCGTGTCCCCCACATGGCTTGTGGCAAACTGCAAACGGGACTTCTTATGGCTTTGTTTCAACAATGGCTTTCTTCTAACCACTCTTCCATAAAAGCCCGATTTGTGGAGTGCATGACTAATAGTTGTCCTGTGGACAGATTCTCCCACCTGAGCTGTGGATCTCTGCAGCTCCTCCAGAGTTACCATGGGCCTCTTGGCTGCTTCTCTGATCAATGCTCTCCTTGCCCGGCCTGTCAGTTTAGGTGGACGGCCATGTCTTGGTAGGTTTGCAGTTGTGCCATACTCTTTCCATTTTCGGATGATGGATTGAACAGTGCTCTGTGAGATGTTCAAAGCTTGGGATATTTTTTTATAACCTAACCCTGCTTCAAACTTCTCCACAACTTTATCCCTGACCTGTCTGGTGTGTTCCTTGGGCTTCATGATGCCCAAGGAACATTGTTTGTTTGCTAATGTTCTCTAACAAACATAGAAACATAGAAACATAGAAATTAGGTGCAGGAGTAGGCCATTCAGCCCTTCGAGCCTGCACCGCCATTCAATATGATCATGGCTGATCATCCAACTCAGTATCCCGTACCTGCCTTCTCTCCATACCCTCTGATCCCCTTAGCCACAAGGGCCACATCCAACTCACTCTTAAATATAGCCAATGAACTGGCCTCAACTACCCTCTGTGGCAGAGAGTTCCAGAGACTCACCACTCTCTGTGTGAAAAAAGTCTTTCTCATCTCGGTCTTAAAGGATTTCCCCCTTATCCTTAAGCTGTGACCCCTTGTCTGGACTTCCCCAACATCGGGAACAATCTTCCTGCATCTAGCCTGTCCAACCCCTTAAGAATTTTGTAAGTTTCTATAAGATCCCCTCTTAATCTCCTAAATTCCAGAGAGTATAAACCGAGTCTATCCAGTCTTTCTTCATAAGACAGTCCTGACATCCCAGGAATCAGTCTGGTGAACCTTCTCTGCACTCCCTCTATGGCAATAATGTCCTTCCTCAGATTTGGAGACCAAAACTGCACGCAATACTCCAGGTGTGGTCTCACCAAGACCCTGTACAACTGAAGTAGAACCTCCCTGCTCCTGTACTCAAATCCTTTTGCTATGAAAGCTAACATACCATTCGCTTTTTTCACTGCCTGCTGCACCTGCATGCCTACTTTCAATGACTGGTGTACCATGACACCCAGGTCTCACTGCATCTCCCCTTTTCCTAATCGGCCACCATTTAAATAATAGTCTGCTTTCCTGTTTTTGCCACCAAAGTGGATAACCTCACTGATAAACCTCTGAGGCTTTCACAGAACAGCTGTATTTATACTGAGATTAGATTACACACATGTGGACTCTATTTACTAATTAGGCGACTTCTGAAGGCAATTGGTTGCACTGGATTTTATTTAGGGGTATCAGAGTAAAGGGGGCTGAATACTTTTGCATGCCACACTTTTTCAGTTTTTTATTTGTAAAAGCTCCTGTGTCGAGTGACCTAGCCATTCTACATCAACAATTTAATAATATTTTAATATGCTTCATTGATTTATTTAGTTAGCAACGCATGGCACACTCTGCAAGAACTATCAGCAAGAATGGTTCATTGAAAAATGTTCTGAGTTTTCATGAGATTGTTACAACAGGGACAACATTTTAAAGGTTCTTGCTGAGCTAAAAAGCCTGCCTTAACTTATGTACAATTCCAAAATGTAAGTCTTTCCATTTATTAATATAATTAGTTGAATGCACTTCATAATTACAAAGACTAGATCACTTACTTTTGCATATCCAATAAGACTGATATTCTTTATGGGGCATCGATTTACTTTACAAAAGAGGGTTCTACATAGAGCATAGTAACAGGACATTATTGCACAAGAACAGGCCCTCGGCGTGGACACTAGATGAGGAAGATTGTCCCTCCAGGACATTCACAGCTGAAACAACATGAGAAAGCCAAGACAAACTCTTATCTGCCTGATCAGAGGGTTATGGAGACATACGGGATCCATATCCTTCCATTCCTGACCTATCCATGTGCCTATCTAAAAGTCTTTTAAAGACCACTATTGTATCTGCCTCTACCACCACCCCCGGCAACACAATCCAGGCCACTCACATAATGAGTGTCAAAACTAGCCTCTCACGTCTCCTTTAAACTTTTCCCATTTTCACCTTAAAGCTGTGCCCACTGGTATTTGATTTTTCCAACCTGGAATAAGGTTCTAGCTGACTACCCTAACTATGCTTCTCATCATTTTATATAGTTCTGTCAAGTCTTTCTTCAACCTCCACCATTCCAGGGAAAACAAGTCTGGATCAGTCTGAAGAGCCCTTCGAGGGTCTCGACCTGAAACGTCACCCATTCCTTCTCTCCAGAGATGCTGCCTGACCCACTAAGTTACTCCAGCATTTTGTGTCTGCTCGGGATCCAACCTCTCTCTACAGCTAACATCCTCTAATCCAGGCAATGTCTAGTAAAGTCTTCTCCACACTTCCACAAACCCTCCACATCCTTCCTGTAATGGGGTAACCTGAAACCAGCGTGGCGCAATGGTAGAGTGGCTGCCTTACAGCACCAGAGACCCGGATTCGATCCTGACTTCGGGTGATGTCTGTACGGAATTTGTACATTCTTCCCGTGACCGAGTGGGCTTTCCCCGGGTGCTCCAGTTTCCTCCCATGCTCTAAAGATGTACAGGTTTGCAGGTTAATTGACTTTGGTAAAGTTTGTAAGTTGTCCCTAGTGTGTGTAGGAGAGTGCTAGTGTATGGGGATCGCTGGTCAGTGCGGACTCGGTGGGTACTGTTATCTCTGAACTAAACTAAAACTAAGCTGCATGCAAAACTCCAGATGCGGCCTATCTAAACTCTTAAAATCTTATTAATTCCTATAAAATCCTACCAGTTGCATTATTTTCTTTCCTGATAGTGTGCCTGCAGTCCTGGTATCCACAGACCGTCTCCCATCCAGATGTGGGCCAGTCCTGAAACTGCTTAACTGAATCGCTACAAGGATACGATTAAAAGGGATTTTAACTTTGGCACTGACAACTATGAAGTGGCTGCTGTGGACCAGGGGAGGTGGAGAGAGAACCTCCAGGTGGGTATGAAGCACCACAACAGCATGTGGTTCAACTTCACCTGTGGAAGCTGTGGGGGGAGGGTCTGCCTGTCAAGGATAGGCCTAGTCAGCCACAGCAGAAAATGCAACCACAGATGAAACGTTCTCCTCCCCAAACAGGACAACATCAAAGACGCACCATCATCTCTCGCAGATGGACGGATGCTGGAACTAGGGTTCTAGAGAACAGGGCAGGAATGAATACCCATTGTTATCGATGATGCTATGATTTCAGTGCAAGTAGAATCTAAAAAGGCATTTGCTTAAATTGCATCATACAGTCCAACTAGCATAGAAATAACCAATGTTTTGTATCTTATTAATTCACACAAAAGTGGAATTCAAGAAATGATTATCAAGAGAAAATAAAGCAGAAATGTAACATTTCTGAATTTCCCATAAAGCTTGTACAACTTTGATCCACAAATTATAAAATATTTAACAACAATGTTTTGGCCAATCTGTATTCTTAGATTTTAATTTTCAAACATTATCTTTTTGAAAAAATATGACCTTTTGGGTATCAAGGGAATTTATAAATATGATATTGTTGCAGGAACATGACAGTTAAGTTAAAGATAAAGCAACATTAAACAGGCAGTAGAGTGGTGCAGTGGTAGAGTTGCTGAGTTACAGCACGAGAGACCCAGGTTCCATCCTGACTAAGGTTGCTGTCTGTTCGGAGTTTGCACATTTTCCCTGTGACTGGATGGGTTTTCTCCGGGTGCGCTGGTTTCCTCCCACACTCCGAAGACGTACAGGCTTGCAGGTGAATTGGCTTTGGTAAAATTGTAAATTGTCTCTAGAGTGTAGGACGGTACTAGTGTACAGGGTGATTGCTGGTCGGCGGGGACTCGGTGGGCCGAAGGGCCTGTTGGCGCGCTGTATCTCCAATGGCGAAAGTAAAGTATAGATGGCACAAGTATAGGAGGCACAAAGACACAAATAGCCCACTTCAGCTTCTCTTTCTTTTGTTCTTGCCTGGTAACTCCTGGCAACTGGGTGTTGTTAACAATCATTCTGCTATTATTTTATTACAGAAAATCTAAATGTGTCCTTCTCAAGTCAAGACCCTTCTTCAGACTTATTTATACTTGGATTCTGGATTTTACCATCTGTGTAATGATTTAAATGTGCTTCATATCGTAATTGTCATTTCCTATTTTTCTTTCTGAGAGGTCTTCATCCTAACTGACTGATACTTCCCCTGACATTCAGACCCTGTTAGATGACGGCAAATTGAAACTAACTACGAATGAGGATATCGTTATGTAGTAATTAAGTTCAGTATTAGTTTTATCTGAGTACATTATTAGAAATTAGTCACTCCTGATTGAACAAGACTGAACTTTCCACTGTTTAGCTTAAACAGGAAAAGTTGTAGCAGAAGTTCATGCAATAGCAGTGATTTCTAATGATCTCCTTGGTAAACACGGCAGCTACACATCCCATTGAGGGTGCATAAAATTGCTGCTGACAATTTACAGGTTTCTGCATTTAACTGCATGTATGGATGCTAGAAATGGCTGTCAGCTTACACATAAATGAATTTTTATCATTGTAATTATGGGGTACGGATTTTCAAGTTACGATCCTAATTGTCAAAGTTTGCACTTGAAGATGTCTATTTTTGGCTTGACCTCTATTATTAGTAAAGAACTTAGTAAACAATTATTTTTATTAATTACATTTTTTTTAATGTATTAATGAAAAATCTAAGGCCAAAAGACATTATTGTCTCTTAAAACATTATTGTTCTGAGCCTATCCATGTTCTCCTGAGATACTGCCTAACCCACTGATCTACTCCAGCACTCTGTCTTCTATTGTTCAGTTTAATATTGGGCTATGATTGTGCGAATGATCTGAACTGTGGCTGTCAGGCAGGGCATACGGGGACAAGTAACTGACTTGTCACACGGCAAAATAATAAACTATAATACCAGCTACTAGTTCAATAGGATTTATTGTACTCAAATTCAGTCAGTAAACCTATCCCATGGAGTTCTTTGAGTGCTTTTGCAACTGTCTTATACCACTGGCACATTATGGCCTCATTTCTGCTTGGACTAAGATGATAACATTTAGATTCAGAGGGATAAGTATGGCTCAGATCAATTAAACTGTCAAACTGTGGCACTTGTCAAGGTGTAGGGTTGCATTAAATGATTCCAGTGTCATTGTTCCCTTAGAAATGTTCCCATTTGCAACTTCATCAGAGGCATGGCATCAATGGACAATTTGTTCCTCATGGATGCAAACCAAAAAAATATGTCTTATCCTCCAGCTCAGGCCAATCATCATTACCATCCATTGAAAACAAAAAGTGCATTTATCAACTCAATTTCCATCAAATGATATCCAGATTTTTGGAGTGATTCTTATCTAGCATACTTCTAATATCCAATTTGTTATCAATTTGTAAACATAGCCTCCTTTGTTTCCGAACAGTAAGCAATTGATATGCCCAATGGCAGGAATATAATTAAACAGAAGAATAAGCAATGCATGTATATTGAGCAGAGTTATAAAATAATGTTGCATCTTTATGGAGACGCAAGAAATTGCAGATGCTGGAATCTTGAGCAAAACACAAAGTCTGGAGTAACTCAGAGGGTCTGTGGTGGAAATGGATAGGTAAAGTTTTGTGTCAGGACATTTTATTTAAATAGTGTATTTAATAACCTCTGGATGTTCCAAAACATTTTGTAGCCCATCGCATCCTTATTGATTATAGTCGCTGTTTAGTTTAGTTTAGTTTAGTTTAGAGATATAATGTGGAAACAGCCCTTAGGCCTACTGAATCCAAGCCAACCAACAATCACCCATACACTAGTTCTGTTATCCCAGTTTCGCATTCTACATGTTAGAGACCTTTGCAGAAGCCAAGTAACCTGCAAACCAGCACGCCTTTGGAGTGTGGGCAGAAACCGACGCACCTGGAGAAAGCCCATGCGGTCACAAAGAGAAGGTACTAACTCCATACCGTACAGACAGCACCCGTATTCAGGATCGAACCATAGTGTCTGGCATTGTCAGGCAGCACTTCTACTGCTGTGCCACTGTGCCCTATTATAAGGTTGACAACAGTCATTGCTACAATATGTACCATTGTTGGAATGGATACAGAGGTTGTGGAGTGGTGGAGCTGGGGATGGAACGTACATGTAACAAAACATACTTTTGGGATTTATTTTTTAAGTATGAACTGGACTTTTGGTGTGAAGTGGAATAGGTAATACAGCTACTAGTTTAACACATGCATTAGCTCAATTACACCCTGACAAGATAATGAATAGAATAACATTACGTTGCTCTATGATTAGTTGACACCAACAAAGTGTGATACTGCTCCCAGATTCCTGAACATCTGGGCCAGATTATTTCTCTATCCACTGCAGTCAATTTGAACACATTTTAATAAAGATTCAAGAATTTAAAGGGATTATAGAGAAGATTTACTAGAGATCCCACTATATAGACATAATGGAGAATCTGGTATTGTTATCTCTGGATCAAATAATATTAAAGGCAAATATAATAGAGTGCTCCAAATTAAGATAGGGTTTCTTATTGTAAATCAGGAGAAGCAGTTTCTACTGACAGAGTCTTTCGATAACAAGAGAAGCAGACTTAAGGTCAGTCACAAATTTACCAGGAGGTGAGAAAAAGTTGATTTTTCCAATGGTATATAATGACCTAAAATTTACTGCTTGAAAGTACTTGTTTACTTCGAAAGGAAAAATATAGAGCCATAGGGAAAATGGAGGGAAGTAGGACTAATTAGCAAGATCTTTCAAAGACCACAATAGCTTCAATGGGCTGAAGTTTCCTTCTCAGTTGGGTGATACCATGACTTCTGACACGCAAAAAATCATCTAACACTCACATACCTCTTTGGCCCAGATAAATCTTGAACACCAAGATAACTTAAATAAGGGAAGTATACTCTTCCTCCTAATCAGCACATAATCTAATCTGCTAGTTATATAAAAAAAATATAAACACAACATGGATAAAAATGATAGTAGATAAGATAAAGACATTACCATACTAAGATACAAGAGACTGCTGATGCTGAAATCTTGTGAAAAAATGCTGGAGGCACTCTCAGTCTGAAGATGGATCCCGACCCAAATTTTGCTGCCCATTTCCCTCCATAGATGCTGCCTGACTCATTGAGTTCCTCCATCATTTTGTTCTTTGCTCAGCACCAATGTGTTTGCCACACTATTTTTTAATCATATTTGAAAACTACATATGCATTTAGCATTATTTTCCAAAGTTCTCAAGATTTGGGAATTTTAGCTTTCAATTGAAAACTTGCCAACGTCTCCACAAAGTATCTGTGTTCTGTTTGGGAAGTGTCTTTGTCTGTCACGGTTGAACAGCTACAAGTGAGTGCTCTCTGTGTGGTCAGTGTCTTACACTTGTAACTGTGTTGTATGTGTGAATGAGGTGAAGCTTCTGAACATATGGTACAATGACACTGATGGAATTTGATGATAGATGACTGTGGGGGAATGGAAACGAGTGATGCAGTTCATTAGCCACTCACAGGTATTCACAGACTTTGACAACGTATCATAGGTCGTAAAACTCCTTCGGCACAGCATCCAGGTCTTTGGAGCTTAAATGATGGATTTGACCTCCCTGGTTTTCTGTTCGCATTTCCCCATCATTGTACCTCTGTAGGACCCCATCTTTCAGAGAATGCGAGTTATCTCCCTTCCTTTACGCAATCTCCACCAAGACATCCAATGCAACATGTAAAAACTATGATGCCCTCTCCCCCCTTCCCCCTCCCACCATCCCAATGGTCAGCCATTCTTTACTCTTTCCCAGGTGATTTTCAGTAGCAAATGAAATCCAGTGGCTGTCCTAGACTCATAGAGCCATACAGTGTGGAAACAGGCCCTTCAGCGAACTTGCCTCACACGCCAACTGCCCCTTCTACACTATCCCCTATGCCTGAGATTAGCCCATATCCCTCTAAACCTATCCTACCCATGTACCTGTCAAAATGTTTCTTAAACATTGCGATAGTACCTGCCTCATATATACTCCTACGGCTGCCACGTTCCCATACACTATTGTGATAAATGTTACCCTCAGTTAAAAATTAAATCCTTCCCTCACCTTCCTCCCTTAAACTATGGTCCCCCTCAAGCTTTGCGATACCCTTACTCGGGAGCAAGAGTTTCTGTGTGTATGATACTGTGTTCCCTCATGATTTGTAATACCTTACAAGATCACCCCGCATCTCACTCCTGCGCTGGCAAGAATAGAGTCCCTGCCTGCTCAACCTCTCCTATCGCTCAGGCCCTCGGTCCTGGGCAGGAATAATAACTCAAGATCTATGCACCTTTCCAGCTTGACATTTCCTATTAAAACATGGGTGCCCAAAACTGAACACATAATCTAATACGGCTTATCAACGTTCTTAAGCAACTTCAACATTACCTCCCTACTTTTATACTTATAGGAAGTGGGAGGGGCAACGTCCTTTTAGATGAGCAGATGAGATTTAAGAGTGCATAAAATAATGATGTGAGCCCCCTTGCTGATGCACACAGCTAGTGAACAGGGTGTCTGGCAGGGGCTGGACACAGTAATCAATAGTATGAACAGTCAGCACAAAGTCAGTGCAATTCATTGAAACAGAGCAAGTTAATCACGTGTCACAATCCCTGCACCCATTTAAGATCTTATCCAATTTAATCACCAGCTTTTTTTTCGAGGTATTCTTTTTTCATAAATCCCGTGGCTTTTGATGCCAATTTGTCTATAAATCTGGCTCCTCACTGAATGAATTTGTGTCCACTTTAATCACTGTCCATTCCAAAAGATGCCATTGTCAATAGTGGCGCATTTTTGGTTACATCTCTTGTCAATCATTTGAAATTTGCTGATGGTCAGACTTTCAATTCTTTTGTTCTTTTTTGCTGAGTTCCCATTTCATGATTAATGTTGTAAAGTCACAAACATTTTTTAAAAGTGCACGATAGATTCTAAAGAGCAATCCCGTCTTTTCAATAATCAGACAGTTATTTTGATGATTAACTGTTCCCCCCTTAAGATGCTTAATATCATCATTGTAATATATTTTCGGCTGTGGGTTTGTACCAAATTTTATACAATTGTGAGTTATGTCTACCACAGTCCATAGGTTCCTTCTATTGCTTTGTCCTTGTCATGTACGCTGCAAGATGGTACCCACATCAAAAGCTGTGTCCAAAGATTTGGGTTCGAAAACTTCCAATAGCATTAAATAAACCGCAAATTTGGCACTGCATCCGTTATCCAAATCAGGTGCTGAACTCTCCTGTGTGAGCCCAAGCTTTGCCCTTTTGGATAACATTCTTTGAGAGTTGCTGTGCTCTGATTTCTGTAAAAAGAACTTTGACCTTTGCTTATTAGTTTAAAAACAGAGTCTTGTGAACGTGAACAGAATTACAATATGCATTTGCTCGGGATCTATCCTGACAGCAATGGTTTCACATCTGCCTCTTATTTAGAATTGGCATCTTTCATCCTGCTAAACCTTATCGTGAAGCTTAGTCTGAGAAAGAGCATCAGTGACAGATTTGCTTCTCATATATTGAACCATTTCCACACTGCGAAATTAGTTTTCTGGTTATATGGTGGACATATGATAAACATTTTACTCCTATTCGTTTCATAACTTAATTGACAATATTTTCTGTAATGCATTTTATAAATTACTGGAGCTTTGGAGCTTGCATGGAAAGAAAGAAACATGTACAAATTTCCAAGAAATAAAAAAACTGTTGGAGGAACTCAATGGGTCAGGCAGCAGTCATGGAGGCAAATAAATGGTCACCGTTTTGGGTCGTGAACCTGCATCAGGGCTCATACAAATGCAAATTTAGGTTTAGTTTATTTTATTGTCATGTTGTAGGCAAGGTACGTGAAAAGCCTTGTTTTACATGCTATTGCAACCATAACAGGGACCAGTACAATACATAAATATGAATCGTCAATCTCGATCTACAGATATAGATTGTTTCAAGGGTATGATACAAGTTGCAGATAATAATTGATTCAGATTGTAGGCGCACAGTTCTTTGAGTCCAATGTTGCGTGGGGTAGAAGTGAATGGGACAATATCCTTAGCTTGTGGAATGACTTTCAGAAGCCTTGGGTGAGTCTGCTGTTCCTGTGTTGGTGGGTGTGGGACCTTTCAAGCTCTGTACTTTCAGAGCCAGACAGGAGCATGGCGAGAAGATAGGAAAAGACCGGGGGGATAACCTTTTGATTTTGCTTTTTGATTGCAGTGTGAAGTGATGATAGAGTCAATAGTGGGAAGTATGGTCTATGTGAAGGACTGGGCTACATCTACTACTCTGCAATTTTCTCATTTCTATAATTTATCCCCGGAGTCCTGGCAAACAATGCTTCTTAAAATCTGGTGCCCAGAACCGCTTATAATCCTCACAGCATGAGGATTTTGTGCAGCTATGTTATGTTCTAAGAGCAGAACGGTAGAGTTGCTGCCTAACAGCACCAGAGATCCGGGTTTGATCGGGACTACGGTGATGTCTATACGGAGTTTATACATTCATGACTCAAGGTTTTTCGCCCAAACTTTCCCCAATAACATAAAAGGTTTGTAGGTTAATTGACTTTGGTAAAATTTAAATTGTCCCTAGTGTGCGGATGTGTTAGTGTACAGGTTAATTGGTTGATCGGCATGGACGCGGTGGCCGTAGGGGCTAATTCCACTGTATCTCGTAACTAAAAACTAAACTAAAGTTCTCATATAAATAAATCCTAGCATTCCATCAGTCAATTTGGACTAGTTTTATTTTGATGAACCATAAATATGGACTGCTAAGTTTATTTGCATATCCACAGTTCCCAACATTTTCATCAGTTTTAAAGTATTTATTTCTAACCCCTGTTTAAGTCCAAAACCATTCTCTCCTATTTTCCTGCATGGATATTTATTACTATTCATTTAATCTTTTAACTGGGTGGACCACTGCTGCCCTGAAACTGCTTGTTACCCTGGTCAGGCAACAAAGTTCTGCATGGCATTTGGCTTGATGTTTCCTGTGTGAACCCATACTTGTCGAGGTTTGTCCCCAATCAAGCTCGCTGTCATAAAACTGTTGCATTTCATATTAATACTTTTGGCATCACAATCACTCAAAATCACTGAGGACATGTAAAACACCATGTTCTAAAAGCAATTCACCCACAGACTTCTGGAGCAGGCTTCTCCGCATCTGTATAATCTGGCTTCTGAACATCCATCCTTAAGTCAGGGCACCTGTCAGATTTTATCTTCATGCATTGTGGAGATTGGAAGTGTTGCGTAGTTCATGGTTGTTAGGAGGGAGAGGGGAGGCCATTTGGCCCATCAAGTCTACACGCCATTCAATCATGGCTGATCTATTTTTCCGCCTCAACCCCATTCTCCTGCCTTCTCCCCATAATCCCTGACACCTGTACTAGTCAAAAACTCAATCAATCTCCACCTTAAAAATATCCATTGTTGTGGTCTCCACACCCATCTGTGGTAATGAATTCCACAGATTCACCACCCTTTGGCTAAAGAAACCCTCCCACAACTAGAAATGGTGCCCTACAATGTTGAGAACTATATTCTACACTGTATCTACCACTTTGCTCTACCTATTGTGACTTGAGCTTGTATGGAATAATCTGATCGGATTGGATAGCATGCAAAACAAAGCTCGGTGCACGTAACATTAGTAAACCGAAACCTAAAATAAAATTAACAAATTAAAATTAAAAGACTGAAAACACATACTAAAACAAATAAATAAATGTACTTATTTAAATAAATAAAATCCAACCTTCTGGCAGCCACCATCTTGCCTGTACACTGTATTTGGTGAAATCATTAGACAAAGTCAGCATGGATTTATGAAAGGTAAATCATATCTGACGAATCTTATAGAATTTTTCGAGGATGTAACTAGCAGAGTGGATAAGGGAGAACCAGTGGATGTGTTATATCTAGACTATCTAGACAAGGTCCCACATAAGAGATTAGTATACAAACTTAAAGCATACGGTATTGGGGGTTCAGTTTGATGTGGATAGAGCAACTGGCTGGCAGCTGGAAGCAAAGGGTAGGAGGGGGGTTTATAAAAAAAAAAAAAAAACGGGGGGGTCTCCCTATTTTTTTTTCCTTGAAAAAATTGGGGGGAGGGTGGGGGGGGGGGCAAGGGGGTGGGGGGGGGGGGGGGCAGTTCAAACAATGGGGTTTTTGGGGCTGAGGGACTTGTGGGGTAACGCAAGAGGCTCCAAGTTGCTGGGACCCCAGCTATTTACAAATATTATTAATGGATTTGGGGACGAGGATTCAATGCAACATCTCCAAGTTTGCTGATGACACTAAGCAGGGGGGTAGGAGTGTTAGGTGTGAGGAGGATGCTAGGAGGCTGCAAGGTGTCTTGGATAGCTGGGTGAGTTGGGCAAATGCATAGCAGATGCAGTATAAATGTGGAAAATGTGAGGTTATCCACTGTGGTGGCAAAAACAGGAGGGTATTATTTTTTTAGACTATTATCTTAATGGTGGCAAATTAGGAAAAGGGGAGATGCATCGAGACCTGGGTGTCATGGTACACAATCATTGAACGTAGGCATGCAGGTGCAGCCAGGCTGTGAAGAAAGCCAATGGTATATTAGCATTCATAGCGAAGGATTTCAGTTTAGGAGCAGGAGTTTACTGCAGTTGTTACAGGGTTTTGGTGGACCACAACCTGGGTATTGCGTTCGTTTTGGTCTCCAAATCTGAGAAAAGACATTCTTGCCATTGAGGGGGTACAGAGAAGGTTTCACCAGACTGATTTCATGGATGTCAGGACTTTATATGAGGAAAGACTGGATAGACTTGGCTTGTACTCGCTAGAAATTAGAAGAACTGAGAGGGGCTCGGGAGGTATGGGGATCTTATAGAAAAACTTACAAATTCTATGGTGTTGGATTGGGTAGATGCAGGAAGATTGTTCCCGATGTTGGGGAGGTCAGAACAAGGGGTCACAGTCGAGGATAAGGGGGGAATCCTTTAGGACCGAGATGAGGAAAACATTTTTCACACAGAGAGTGGTGAGTCTCTGGAATTATCTGCCACAGAAGGTAGTTGAAGCCAGTTCATTGGCTATATTTAAGAGGGAGTTAGATGTGGCCCTTGTGGCTAAAGGGATCAGGGGGTATGGAGAGAAGGCAGGTACGCAATACTGAGTTGGATGATCAGCCATGATCATATTGAATGGCGGTGCAGGCTCGAAGGGCCGAATGGCCTACTCCTGCATCTATTTTCTATGTTTCTATGTTTCTATTTGCAGCAAGGAAATCTGCCTGGAGTTTCCCCCAGCCAAGAACCAGGAAGTGTGTGGAAATTCATGCTGCAGTCCTGTTCTCCCACCAAGAAATCCAATTGCATAGCATAGATGCCTTTAACCAGCACATTAGTTGCCCATTAAAAAAAAGGGAATAATTAAACTACCTGTTTACAATGCCGCTCATATTTGTACCACTACAAGATATGATTAAGCAGCTTTCGGGTCCATTTATAGACACAAAATTCTGGAGTTACTCAGCGAGTCAGGCAGCATCTCTGGAGAAAAGGAATAGGAATGGGTGAGTGGGCAGATGGCAAATGCAGTTTAATGTGGATGAATGTGAGGTTATCCACTTTGGTGGCAAAAGCAGGAAGGCAGATTATTATCTGAATTGTGTCAAGTTGGGAAAAGGGGAAGTACAATGAGATCTGGATATCCTTCTTCTTCTTCTTTCGTGTGGCGTGCACAGCCTAAAGTTGTTGGACAACTTATTCTATTTGATCTTCCATTTATGCACGTCGAGTTGATTGCATTAGTCGAAACAGGGCGGACCATGTGAAGGTTGCAATCTTCCACCCCTGGATATCCTTGTTCATCAGTCACTGAAAGTAAGCATGCAGGTACAACAGGCAGTGAAGAAAGCGAATGGCATGTTGGCCTTCATAACAAGAGGAGTTGAGTATAGGATCAAAGAGGTCCTTCTGCAGTTGTACAGGGCCCTAGTGAGAAAAGGAACAGGTATTCCTTTTTTCTAGAGATGCTGCCTGACCTGCTGAGTTAATCCAGAATGTTATGTCCATCATCAGTATAAACCAACATCTGCTCTTCCTCCCTACACTCTGTTCGATTTAGTCTTTAATAAATGCAGTGAATTCACAAATCCTTCTGGAACATCACCAGCAAGATTATTTGTCTAATTGCTAATTTTGCCTCGAAGTGCTTTGCCATTTTTGTAACCAAGTTAATATTTTATTATCACTTCCATAAGCAAATAAATTCTTCTGAGTTGATTGGCATTTGAAACGATATAAATCTTACTTCAACATCTTATTGCCCCTTGGGATCAATGCGGTTCAGTTGAACTCTATTTCTATGGGTTCGCAGAACCATAACTGTCCAACACTAGAGAGCATAGCTACAAGGCGAGATGGAGACATTTTAACAGAGATGTGCAGGGCAAGTCTTTTACACAGAGATTGGTGAGGGAAGCATTGGTGATCATTCGTGGAAGCATTGGTGATCATTTTCCAATGTTCTATAGATTCAGGATCAGTTCCTGTGGATTGGACGGTCGGTAATGTTATTCCACATTTTAAGAAAGGCAGGAGAGAGAAAACAGGGAAATATAGACCAGTTATCCTGACATCGGTGGTGGAGAAGATGCTGGAGTCAATTATAAAAGATAAAATAGCGGCACATTTGGATAGCAGTAACAGGATCGGTTGGAATCAGCATGGATTTATGAAGGGGAAATCATGCTTGACTAATACTGGATTTTTTGAGGATGTAACTAGGAAAATGGACAAGGGAAAGCCAGTGGATGTAGTGTACCTGGACTTTCAGAAAGCATTTGATAAGGTCCCACATAGGAGATTAGTGGCAAAATTAGACCACAAGGTATTGGGGGTAGGGTACAGACATAGATAGAAAATTGGTTGGCAGACAGGAAACAAAGAATAGGAATAAACGGGTCCCTTTCAGAATGGCAGGCAGTGACTCGTGGGGTACCGCAAGGCTCGGTGCTGGGACAGCAGCTATTTACAATATACATTAATGATTTAAATGAAGGGATTAAAAGTAACATTAGCAAATTTGCAGATGACACAAAGCTGTGTGGCAGTGTGAACTGCGAGTAAGATGCTATGAGGATGCAGGGTGAATTGGACAGGTTGGGTCAGTGGGGCAAATGCATGTCAGATGCAGTTTAATGTGGATAAATGTGAGGTTATCCACTATGGTGGCAAAAATAGTAAGGCAGATTATTGTCTGAATGGTGTCAAGTTGGGAAAAGGAGAAGTACAATGAGATCTGGGGGTTCTTGTTCATCAGTCGCTGAAAGTAAGCATTCAGGTACAGCAGGCAGTGAAGAAAGTGAATGGCATGTTGGCCTTCATAACAAGGGGAGTTGAGTATAGGAGCAAAGAGGTCCTTCTGCAGTTGTACAGGGCCCTAGTGAGACCATACCTGGAGTATTGTGTGCAGTTTTGGTCTCCAAATTTGAGGAAGGACATTCTTTCTATTGAGGGAGTGCAATGTAGGTTCATGACGTTAATTCCTGGGATGACGGGACTGTCATATGTTGATAGAATGGAGCGGCTGGGCTTGTATACTCTGGAATTTAGAAGGATGAGTGGGAATCTTATTGAAACATATAAGATTATTAAGGGTTTGGACACGCTAGAGGCAGGAAATTTGTTCCCGATGTTGGGAGAATCCAGAAAAAGGGGCCACAGTTTACGAATAAGGGGTACGCCATTTAGAACAGAGATGAAGAAATTTGGAAGATTTTCCAGGGATATTTTTCTTTGAGATGCCTGGTATAAGGTGTCCGGTGTCAGAAGCATACAGGAGAACAGTGATCACTGCCGTTGAGTAACCATCAGTTTTGTAAAGGGATCTAAGGACTTGCTTTTCAAATGACATTTTCCAGCATGTGGAACTCCATGTAACTAATACATAGCGGTCCATGCAGCATCTCTGGTTAGAAGGAATGAGTGATGGTTCAGGTTGAGACCTTTCTTTAGGCAGGTTTTGACGCAAAATGTCACCCATTCCTTCCATCCAGCGATGCTACCTGTCCCACTGAGTTATTCCAGCATTTTGTGACTATCTTTGGTGTAAACCAGTATCTGCAGTTTCGTCCTACACATAACTGATACATAGAAGGCGTTCCTTTGCTGTAGAGATCACACAGGTAACATCGATTTTTGTTCATTATTGTGACATGTACTTAGCAGTATTTGGTTTGTTTTCTCACAATTTTAACTTTTTTAGTGTGCTCTGATAATGGGGGCACACAGAGATTGGACAAAACATTTACAAGTAAATTTCAGAGACCTACGTTATTTACCAGAATAAACAGAGACCACCATTGCACAGAATTCACATTTAAAAATTTAGCCACCCATATTGTGTGCAAACTGCAAGATGAACCATATAAAAATGGTTCAATGCTTTTATAAAATGTGTGAAAAAATGAAGAAATATTTATAGCAACACAGAGATGAGCAAAAATCTTTTACACATTAAAGTCTGCATGGAAACATTTTAGTGCAAGCAAATTGCATTGACAGTAATGTGTGTGACTTCAGACAACATGGAACATAAAGGATTTCTTGTGCCATTTTCTGCTCAGGATTATTTGAGCTCAACAGACCATGACGGCAGCAGACAGTCTCTGCCATGTCATTGTACTCGTACCAGTCTCAGTAACATCTAATTGCTCTTCCAGTAAACTCAGGAATAACTATGCACGATGAGCATCACAGAGGCCATCCTCTAGAATTTTGAAAGGCTGGTAAAAAGAAAACTGTGAAGTAGAATAAATAATTACAATTGGTATGCAAATGTCCTTATCATCACTTTTAAGCTGTGTGGTGGTGTAGGGATTGAAAAAATGCAATGATTAGGGTACAAAGTGCTGGACAAATTCAGCGGATCCAGCAGTATCTCTGGAGAACATGGATAGGCGATGTTTAGAGTCAAGATCCTTCTTCATATGCTCGTTTGAATGATTGATATAGATGCAAGCAGCGCGCCAAGTGTATCCCGGCAAACCGGCCCCGCCCACCGCCGCAGACCAACGATGGAAACCGCGACGCTGAGAGTCAGGAGGGACCGTGAGCAAGGCGGACATCGAGAGTGAGGATGACCACCGAGATTAATGGAGGACCTGGCAGAGGGGTGGGGGTCTGCTGCTATGTGCAGCAGCAGGCAGTAGATAGGACTGCTCTGTACTTTTGTAACTTTGTCGGTGCTAAAACCTGGCGACACTTGTGTACTTCCTTGGTTGTATGCAAAACAAAGCTCTTCCACTCGGTACATGAGACAATAAAGTATCATTAATTCTGTTTTAGAAAGGAATGAGAAGCAGAGGTAGAGATGCAGAGGTAGAATGAAGATGGTAATAACATGGTCAAACACAAAGTGCTGGAGTATCTCTGTGGGACAGACTAAAGAAGGATCCAGGCTCAAAATGTCATCTGTCTATTCCCTCCACAGACACTGCCTGACCTGCCGAGCTACTCCAGCGCTTTGCTCCAGATTCCAGCATCTACAGTTCCTTTGTCTCTATGATAATAACATAGCCTGCCTTTAACTTCTCCCACCTCATGGAATCAAGAAAGGTTGCTGTTAACATGGGAGGGAGCATTTATTGTCTGTGGTGCCTTCTGGTCATGAAATAGGTTTCATAAAAATATAAATACATTTCAGACCCAAAATATTCACTGTTTCTCTTTCCACAGATGCAGTCTTACATGCTGAGTTTTTCAGCAATTCTGTATTTTTAATTGAATTGAATTGAAAGGTACAGCTAGGGAATAGGCTCTTCAGCCCACTGTCCACACTGACCATTGATCCCCTATTCATACTAGTTCTATGTTATCCCAATTTCACCTCCACTCCCTACAGATTGGGGAAAATTTACAGAGGCCAATTAACTTACACACTCGCACATCTTTGGGATGTAGGAGAAAACCGGAGCATCTGTAGGAAAACCACGCGGTCGCAGGGGGAATGTTTAAACTGCACACAGATAGCACCCCAGGTCAGGATCAAACACAGGTCTCTGGCGCTGTGAGGCAGCAACTCTATCAGCTGAAACGAGCTTTTGTTTCAGATTTCCAGCATCTTCAGATTTTTGATTACCAATTGGTACCACCTTCTCCAAACTAACTGGACGTGAGTTTCAAATATTGCTTTTACGAGCAATGTCCACAAGTTGTGACTGAATTGAAAAAATGTCCCAAAGTCAAAGGTGTCCAGTGCTATGTAAGAAATCCACACTTTACTAGAGAGGGAGCCTCAAAGAGAGTGATACGTCTTTTGCAACTGTTCAATCAATCCGTCACTCGGAATTAGCGGGTCAATTTTACCCTCCGTTGGACATGCCATTTGGCTTTCTGGTATGGCTCGGAGAAGGAACTTCATTTTGAATCTGGTTGCCCAGAAAGGGATGTACTGAAGATAGACACAGAGTACTGGACCTGCTTTGTTCTGGCCTTTTCTTACCTCTAGTTCCCTCCCCTCTACTTTCAATATGAAGAAGGGTCCTGACCTGAAACTTCATCCATCCTTTTTCTCCAGAGATGCTGCCTGACCTGCCAAATTACTCCATCACTTTGTGTCTCTCTTCGGTACGTACCAGCATCTGCAGCTCTTTCTACCCTGAAAGAGATTACCTGTGCATGCTCTCCTGACCAACCAGAGCAAGCACTGCTACAAAGACAGTGTTACTCAGAACTGGCAAATCAACTGGAAGTTTATTTAAAGGCCACGGCTATACCAAGGAGTATGTTTTACAGTCATCTGTGCGCTTTCTTCTTCTGATCTTAGATTCAGCGCAGATGCAAGCCCTTCGTGAAGCCACAGTCTCCGGTAGGAAGAGGCCGATTTGGGACCTCCAAGCCATGGAGTGTCTGTCCATCCTGACGTCGGAGTTTTGAGCATCCCGACGAGAGGGCGTGTACATCAGCCATCCGTAGCGGCGACTACGGAGGGTTTATGGCCCCGACCATGGGTGAACAAAGGAGGAGGACTGACTGTAGCGTTGTTACAAAATCTACCATCAGTGGCGCTGCAGATCTGCCTGCTGCCTGTGCGTGCGATTCCGGATGCTTTTGGGGGAGTGGGTATGTCGTTAATTTAACATATTTTCTTGCTTTTTGGTGTGGCTACATTTTAATCTGCTGATGCACAAAAATGTTATTTAGGCCCCGATACAAATAGGCCGTGTCTTGTCTGCCGATAGGGGCTTAAATCATGGCAGCAGCCACATTCCAATCGATCACAATCCAGAAACATCCACTCTCAAGATAATCAAATTTATTATTTGTTTGCACAATCATGTCATAAGAACATCTAACTCATCTATATTTTGTGTTATTGTCTATCCGTGATCAATATTTTTATACTAAATATCCACAGTACATTTTTATTCAGTGTACTGTGCAAACAAATAATGATTTTGATTATCTTGAGAATGGATGTTTCTGTATTAATTTATGGGAGTTAAACATTAAATTCCTTCCATTTGGCATATAAAGTGAGATTTAAAAATCATGTTATATTGTGAATTCTTGTGTGAATGGGATCAGTTTGTTATTTGTTATTTGGATACTTTGGCTATTTTAAAATGTTAGCCTTTTCTTAAGAAATGGATAGATGTTTAGATCTAGTAATTGGATTTAGATGAATTTATTGATTAGATGAAACTAATGAATATGAATTTTTTGTTGGGTATTTACTATTTGGTTTAACATTTAACTATATCATTTCTACTTTTTTTTCTAAAACTGCAAATAATAACTTGTTTCTGTTAACGCTGTTTAGTGGGGTTTTTTCTTTACATTTTAAACATATGTCTCCGAAGAAGAAATGCAAAATTGTCAATCCAAACGCCAAGCCTGGCATAGATAGAGTTCACCTTGAATTTCTCTATCATGCCCGAGTCTAAGAGGGATCTTAAAAATGGACACATCTTGTACTTGTACACCTCGTTTGGAAAAGGTCTGTCTGACTCAGTGGGCTGAAGGGCCTGTACCATAAAGACCTGGTCTTTTGCTAGAAATTGTAATTTATTTACCTCTCTGTTATGGACTTACAGCATATAATACAATAATATTAAAGTTCTGATCTTGGGAATATCACATTTTTGTATTTTCAAGGCTGTCTGTGTGTTTATTACTAGTTCCGTCACAACGGTCAATTTTGTAATTAGCTACAACTAGGTAACTAACTAATTATATGCTTTAATTTTAGATCATCCAAGTAAAATGTTTCATATTTATTTCAATCTGTAATAACTGAAAATTTCATTCAGTTCTCCTAATTTTTAAGAAAGTTATAGGCTTTTATGTCAATTGACTGTCCTCGAACACAACTTTCAATGGAAAAGCAATAGGGAACAATTTCAGAGTATGAAAATGACCATAACTTTTTTAATACTGAAGATGAAAGTGAATTAAATATCAAATTAAAGTTATTTTTATGTTTTATCTGATGGGATTACAGGCTTAATTTTTAAAATCACAAAATTTTGTAACATTCCTACTGACTGAACGTTATTGCCTTCCATCACAGTGAAGAATGTTGATTCCACTGTGGAGGATGTTCATGTTATATTCTATTGTGTATTGTGTTGTTTTTGACTGGATGGCTGCATGGTAAATCAAATTTCACTGTACCTTAATTGGTGCAAGTGACAATAAATGTGAACTTGAACTTGAACTACCCGTAGTCAGGATCAAACCCGGGTCTCTGGGCCTGTAAGATAGCAACTCTACCGCTGTGCCCCTGTGATCTGTTAAAGCTACATAGAATTTGCAGCTAGATTCTGGCTAATTGACCCAGCCAATGTAAACCTGCATTTATGCTTCACTCAAGCCTCCTTTAATAGTAAGATTAAACGAGAACTTAGCAGTTTGAAGTTTGATCTATATTTTATGAGGAGTTAGGATGATAGATTACGTGAAGAACTCGCCAGCCCGCATGCGCGTCAATCTTCAAAGCAGTGGTGTGAAATCACAGATAACAGTTAACCATATAACCATATAACAATTACAGCACGGAGACAGGCCCTCTCGGCCCTTCCAGTCCGTGCCGACCATTTGTTTTCCCTAGTCCCATCTACCTGCACTCAGACCATACCCCTCCATTCCCTTCACGTCCATATACCTATCCACTTTACTTTTAAATGTTAAAATCGATCCTGCCTCCACCACCTCTGCTGGAAGCTCATTCCACACAGCCACCACCCTCTGAATAAAGAAGTTCCCCCTCACGTTACCCCTAAACTTCTGTCCCTTAATTCTCATGTCATGCCCTCTTGTTTGAATCTTCCCTACCCTCAATGGGAAAAGCTTATCCACGTCAACTCTGTCTATCCCTTTCATCATTTTAAAGACCTCAATCAAGTCCCCCCTTAACCTTCTGCGCTCCAAAGAATAAAGGGACCTAACTTGTTCAACCTTTCTCTGTAACATAGTTGCTGGAACCCTGGCAACATTCTAGTAAATCTCCTCTGTACTCAAAATAGAGAATTTTGTTGACATCCTTCCTATAACTAGGCGACCAAAATTGTACACCATACTCCAGAATTGGTCCTACCAATGCCTTGTACAATTTTAACATTACTTCCCTGCTCCTATATTCAATGCTCTGATTTATAAAGGCCAGCACACCGAAGGCTTTCTTTACCACCCTATCTACATGCGATTCCACCTTCAGGGAACTATGCACAGTTATTCCTAGATCCCTCTGTTCCACAGCATTCCTCAATTCCCTACCATTTACCATGTACGTCCTATTTTGATTTGTCCTGCCAAGATGTAGCACTTCACACTTATCAGCATTAAACTCCATCTGCCATCTTTCAGCCCACTTTTCCAAATGGCCCAAATCTCTCTGTAGACTTTGAGAATCTACTTCATTATCCACAATACCACCTATCTTAGTATCATCTGCATACTTACTTATCCAATTTTCCACCCCATCATCCAGATCATTGATGTACATGACAAACAACAGTGGACCCAACACAGATCCCTGAGGCACCCCACTGGTCACCGGCTTCCAACCTGACAAACAGCCATCCACCATTACTCTCTGACATCTCCCATTCAGCCACTGTTGAATCCATCTTGCTACTCCGCCATTAACACCCAAAGATTGAACCTTCTGAACCAACCTTCCATGGGGAACCTTGTCAAAGGCCTTACTGAAATCCATATAGACAACATCCACTGCTTTACCCTCATCAATTTCCCTAGTTACCGCTTCAAAAAATTCAAGAAGGTTTGTCAAACATGACCTTCCAGGCACAAATCCATGTTGACTGTTCCTGATCAGGACCTGTTTATCCAGATGCTTATATTATATTATCTCTAAGTATCCTTTCCATTAATTTGCCCACCACTGACGTCAAACTAATAGGTCTATAATTGCTAGGTTTATTCTTTGAACCCTTTTTAAAACAATGGAACAACATGCGCAGTACGCCAATCCTCCGGCACTATTCCCGTTTCTAATGACATTTGAAATATTTCTGTCATAGCTCCTGCTATTTCTACACTATCTTACCTCAATGTCCTAGGGAATATCCTGTCAGGACCTGGAGACTTATCCACCTTTATATTTTTCAAAAGTGTCAGTACTTCCTCCTCTTTGAATCTCATAGTTTCCATAGCTACTCTACTTTTTTCCCTTACCTCACAGAGTTCAATATCCTTCTCCTTGGTGAATACCGAAGAAAAGAAATTGTTCAATATCTCCCCCATCTATTTTGGCTCTGCAGATAGCTGTCCATTCTGGTTCTCTAATGGTCCAATTTTATCCCTCGTTATCCTTTTGCTATTAATATAGCTGTAGAAACCCTTTGGATTTACTTTCACCTTTCTTGCCAAAGCAACCTCATATCTTCTTTTAGCCTTCCTAATTTCTTTCTTAAGATTCTTTTTACATTCTTTATACTCCTCTAGCACCTAATTTACTTCATGCCTCCTATAATTCTTGTAGATATCTCTCTTTTTTTCGAAACAAGTGTCTAATTTCCCTTGAAAACCATGGCTCTTTCCAATTTTTACTATTTCCTTTCAACCTAACAGGGACATAAAGATTCTGTACTCTTACAATTTCCCCTTTAAATGTCCTCCATTTCTCTTCTACATCCTTCCCATGAAACAAAGTGTCCCAATTCACTCCTTTAAAATCCTCACGCATTCCCTCAAAGTTAGCCTTTCTCCAATCAAAAATCTCCACTCTAGGTCCTGTTCTGACTCGCTCCATAATTATATTGAAACTAATGGTATTGTGATCACTGGTCCCGAAGTGCTCACCAACGCATACCTCCGTCACCTGTCCTGCCTCATTTCCTAACAGGAGGTCCAGCACTGCCCCTTCTCTGGTCAGTACCTCTATGTACTGCTGCAAAAAAAACTATCCTGCACACATTTTACAAACTCCAAACCATCCAGCCCATTTACAGAATGTGTTTCCCAGTCTATTTTTGGGAAATTGAAATCTCCCACAATCAGAGAGGCCCACAGGAGCCGTTGGAAGAGGAGGAGGGGGAGGAGCGACACCCGACCGGTAAGCTATAAAATCGAGCGCGGGGCTTGTTTTTTCAGAGGCCCACAGGAGCCGTTGGAAGAGGAGGAGGGGAGGAGCGACACCCCGACCGGTAAGCTATAAAATCGAGCGCGGGCTTGTTTTTTCAGAGGCCAACAGGAGCCGTTGGAAGAGGAGGAGGGAGAGGAGCGACACCCGACCGGTAAGCTATAAAATCAAGCGCGGGGCTTGTTTTTTCAGAGGCCCACAGGAGCCGTTGGAAGAGGAGGAGGGGGAGGAGCGACACCCGACCGGTAAGATATAAAATCGAGCACGGGGCTTGTTTTTCCAGAGGCCCACAGGAGCCGTTGGAAGAGGAGGAGGGGGAGGAGCGACACCCGACCGGTAAGCTATAAAATCGAGCGCGGGGGCTTGTTTTTTCAGAGGCCCACAGGAGCCGTTGGAAGAGGAGGAGGGGGAGGAGCGACACCCCACCGGTAAGCTTCAAAATCCAGCGCGGGGCTTGTTTTTTCAGAGGCCCACAGGAGCCGTTGGAAGAGGAGGAGGGGGAGGAGCGACACCCGACCGGTAAGCTATAAAATCAAGCGCGGGGCTTGTTTTTTCAGAGGCCAACAGGAGCCGTTGGAAGAGGAGGAGGGGGAGGAGCGACACCCGACCGGTAAGCTATAAAAATCGAGCGCTGGGCTTGTTTTTTCAGAGGCCCACAGGAGCCGTTGGAAGAGGAGGAGGGGGAGGAGCGACACCCGACCGGTAAGCTTCAAAATCCAGCGCGGGGCTTGTTTTTACCCAAATCCATAACATTCCATTTGGAGAAGTGGGTTTTTTTTTTCGAGGAAGCTGCTGATTGGTGGGAAGTGGACCAGGGTAAACAGCTGATTTACAGTCAGATCCCAGCAGTTTGTAGTGATTTTATATTGTGTTGCTGTTGTATCCTGTGTAAGGGGGGCAGTATGAAGGCCAGGGCAGTGTACTGTTCTGGATGTCAGATGTGGGAGGTCAGGGAATCTGATAGCCCTCCAGACGTACACATCTGCGCCAGGTGTGTCGAGATGGGGCTCCTAAAGGATCGTGTTAGGAACCTGGAGCAGCAGCTCGACGACCTCCGTCTGGTCAGGGAGAGTGAGGAGGTCATAGAGAGGAGCTACAGGGAGGTAGTCACTCCCAGACCACAGGAGGCAGACAAGTGGGTCACGGTTAGGAAGGACAAGGGGCAGAGGCAGGGGCTAGAGAGTACCCCTGTGACCGTACAACTGGAAAATAGGTACTCGGGTTTGAGTACGATTGGAGGGGACAGCCTAGCTGGGGGCAGCAACAGAGACCGGCCCTGATGCTCAGAAGGGTAGCAAAAAGAGGAGGGCAATTGTAATAGGGGACTCTATAGTTAGGGGGTCGGATAGGCGATTCTGTGGACGCAGTCGGGAGACCCGGATGGTAGTTTGCCTCCCTGGTGCCAGGGTCTCGCATGTGTCAGAACGTGTACAAAAGATTCTGATAAGGGAGGGAGAGGAGCCTGATGTTGTGGTACACATAGGTACCAATGACATAGGCAGAAAAAGTGACGAGGTCCTGAAGGGAGAATTTAGGGAGTTGGGGGGAAAGTTAAAGAGAAGGACCAAAAGGGTAACGATTTCAGGATTTACTGCCTGTGCCGCGTGACAGTGAGAGTAGGAATGAAATGAGGTGGAGGCTAAATGCGTGGCTGAGGGACTGGATTGCAGTGGGCAGCGATTCAAGTTTTCTTGATCACTGGGACCTCTTTTGGGGAAGGCATGATCTGTACGCAGAGGACGGGTTGCACTTGAACCCGAAGGGGACCAATATCCTGGCAGTGAGATTTGCAAAGGCTACTGGGGAGACTTTAAACTAGAAAGGCTGGGGGGAGGGACTCGGGTAGAGGGGGCTAGGGGACAGGGTGTGGGGCAAGAGACAGAGAAGGGAAGCACACGGACCCAAAATGTAGGTGAGAAAGCTGAAAAAAGATAATAGACAGAGAATAAAGGATGGTGGGTTTATAAAATGTGCATATTTTAATGCTAGGAGCATTGTAAGTAAGGTGGATGAACTTAGAGCCTGGATTGACACCTGGGAAATATGATGTTGTGGCAATCAGTGAAACATGGTTGCAGGAGGGCTGTGATTGGAAACTAAATATTCCAGGATTTCGTTGCTTCCGGGTGATAGAATTGGAGGGACCAGAGGTGGAGGTGTTGCATTGCTTGTCAGAGAGGATATTACAGCAGTGCTTTGGCAGGATAGATTAGAGGGCTCGTCTAGGAGGCTATTTGGATGGAACTGAGAAGTGGGAACGGTGTAGCAACACTTTTAGGGGTGTACTATAGACCGCAATGGGGAGCGAGAATTGGAAGAGCAAATATGTAAGGAGATAGCAGATTGTTGAACTGAATATAGTAAGATTCGAGAAACTAAAATTACCAGCTGAGAGAGAGGGTTGGGAGCGGAGGGCACGTAATCCATCATCATAACTCCTCATAAAATAAAGATCAAACTTCAAACTGATAAGTTCTCATTTAACCTTACTATTTTACTTCAGAGTCACGTGAGTGACTATGTGAAGATTTCAAAGCTCTGTGATTTCATGCTGTGGAAATAAGTCCATGCGTCACACACTGCATCAATTACATAGAAACATAGAAAATAGGTGCAGGAGGAGGCAGCACCGCCATTCATTGTGATCATGGCTGATCGTCCAGGGATTGACCAGGGATGAGTGAAATTTAATAAAGCATGACATAGATTTAAACATGCTTTTTAATAACGAAATGATAATTATAGCAATCTCACTCATCCAGGAGGAATTAAAAATAGAAGCTAAAAAGAGTGTTGGCAAATACCTCCGGTCTAGCAATGGGTTGTTATAACACATTTGGAAATTCGCTTGTTTGACCATCCTGCAGCCGCTAGGATGAGGTCCATTACCCTCGCTGCTGATGTTGTTGCAGCCCTGGTGGAGTGAGATTTGAAACATCAGTGTTCACTCCTGCACAAGCCAAAACCCGTCAAATCACCTGTGGATGGTCTATACTGATACCTACGTATGAGGTTTTGGTAACTAACAAACATTGCTATGTGAGAGCCTCTAAGGCTTTAGGTGACATAATGACTGTATAGATGTGTGACCACACACACAACCAAAGGTCCATAGGGTATGCCATGAAACTAGTTTGACCTGACGCCCCCGGTCTATTCTGCAAGACTAAGTCATGAACATAAGTATCAAATTATTTGCAGCTGTAACCATCCTGTCCAGTCGTAGCTTATGCAATGGCTGGACCCGTTGCGCTGAACCCAGCGCCATGAGGATAACCACTTTGTAAGTGATTTAGACTGAGGACAGGAATGTAAATGGAGCCCACCGGCGACGCAGCGTCAGCGGGACATGACATCCCATATCTCCGAGTACCTGGGCATGGAGGAATTTGAGTTGAAGATACCCTTCATAAATCTGGATATCAGAGGTCAAGACCCGACAGTGTGGTGTCCCGACCCCAGCAGGAAGTATGATGACAAGGCACTTTTGGCACAATTTATAGCACTATAACTCCATCTTTCGTGAAATATAGCTTTGAGAGGAATACCGAGACATCTGTTATACATACCGTGTCATACAATATATTGGACTGTAAACAGGACACCTACATTCCTTGAGATGTACTGTTTCTTGGTACTATCTCTTCAGGCCGCAGTGAATACATCCACCATACAACCTGACAGTCCGTACCCCAGGAAAGGTCTTCTCATAGTCTGCAACCCAACAATTTTATTTGCTCATGCAGAGGATGGTTCTCCCCAGTCACGGGGTAAACCAGCAGATTTCTGCGTTTGGGAACAGCCATAAAAGGCACTGTTATCATTCGCAGTATGAGTGGACCCATGGCTGTGTAGGCCAGTCAGGCACTATCAATTGCTGTTTTTTAAGCAAGCACCGACTGATGAGGCAAAATGGAGGAAAAACATAATGAACATTCCTCCCCAGTGTAGCAAGAATGCATCCATTGCCACTGCCCCTGAGAATGGCCGCCATGCCAGATATTTTTGCAACTGGTGATTGAGACTAGATGCAAACAAATCAATATTTGGTGTTCCATCAATCCACAATGTCATTAAATACTTTGTGATCCAACATCCATTCTGTGTTGTCATTGATTTATGTGATGATACACCAGCACCAAGTGAGGTTAGGTAAACTATCACAGGATATTAACTTGATTAAACTCATGTGATTAATATATGCCACCACCGTAGTGTGTCAACTTGTAGGTGAGCATGCAGATATGCATTTTCGCACAATAAGCCTTTAATCCATAGAATGCACCTAGTGATTTTAGGTAGTTGATACCACATAACTGAGGGATAGGTAACTCATGCACATCCCATCTACCTCTGTGACTAGAGATGGGATAGTAATTTCCCATCTTTGAGCATTAGCATCAGTTTGTAACATAAATGAAGGTTAAATGACCAAAAGTACTGGAGCAATGCTGAATATTGTTTGTCCATCATTTGACTTATAGCTTCAGCTGTTAATAGCATAGATCTGTTAACAATGACCTACATGGTACTTGAGAGCTTGCTCCTTTGCACGATGTAAGTTCTGATAATGCAAAGGCCCCAATTACGCAGCTGAAAAACAGCCACCAAATTGCCAATTACACTGGCCACTTGATGAATAAACAACAAGATAGCTACAAGCTTCCATTAATTCTAATCTCTTGCTCCAGGGCAGAGTCACAGACAATTAATAGAGTTAATAAAGTTAAATCGAAATCTATAACACTAGTTGGTATCAACTTAATTTTAACTGGGTGGATGAGAAACCCCAGTTTCTCAAATATTAGTTTTGCGGCTGAAACTGCTAATTTAGCAAGATTCAGCATTTAGAATATCATCCAGATAGGTCCAAATATGTATTTTCAAGCTTTGAGCAGCCCAAACACTGGCTTGGTAATTTGGTAACAACCTGGGAGCTGAAGTTAGCCCATTTCGCAATGCTTTAACTGTTGCCCATCCAGCTAAATTTCAAATATCTCCAGTGAACCCTGTGAATGGGAACTGAATAGTATGCATCTTTGAGGTTGATGCATGCCATAAAGTATCCTATGTAAATCCGTTGTTAGACAGTAACGAAGTGTCCCATTAAAATACTGCACATGTGAATGTGAGTTAATCAAGGGTGATCCAACATCATCCATCTTTTGCTTGTTTGGATATCTGCTTGTACACCCAAACCTTTTTGTTTGGAATGAATAGATGTCCAATTTGGTGTATGTTGTATGGGTGGCAATAATTTAAAGGAAATTCAATTTGAAATCCTTGTATACTGCGCTGCATAAACTGATCTGATGTTATTCGTCGATATTCGTGCAAAAACAGTGTAATCTATTACCACAGGTAACTAGTCCACGCACCCCGTGTTTTGGAAAGAACCTGAACCACCTACCTCCATGGTTATCGGTCTTATGGTGCGCCCAATGGCCCCTGATGCGGGTTCTGTTTCCGTCCTCAGGTTCTGATTGCGTCCTTGAATTTGGAGGATAGGACTGCTGGGGTGCGTGGATTGCACATTTTCCCTCAGGGCCGGCTTGGATATTGGCCTGAAAGACCTCTGCCCAGAGAATCAGCTTTCAAGCTGCTACCAGCTTCAGTGAACCACTTACTGCCGATGGAGTCGTAGGGGTGTAGTCGCCGCAATGGTGAAGCTTTTGCTCATCGTAGGTACCTTTACTGGTCTGACAGCTTTACTTCCTCATCCAGGTTTTTTGCCTGTTTGGCTAGGCCTTCTCCAAGGAGAAGATTCGGCGGCTGGACATTGCTGGCCTCGCAATCCATAGCGCTGTTCACTGCCGGCACTTTGTTCCTGTAATGCACTCCCGTATGTTTCACGGACATACTTCTGAGTTGGGAGTCAGTCACACACTGACTCCTCGCACTCCCCTCCACAGAGAGGGAGATTTGTAAGCAGCCGTGCAACAGGCGCTGCTGCAGGTCCCCGACAAGACCTGCGCTGATATGGTCCCATCCACGGATCATATCAGGATGGAGCATCTCCTCAGTGGGATGAACGCCCTGCGGAGGCATCCGTGCTCCACCTGGGAAAACGTCCGAGGACGTACCCATGGAGGGGAACCCTCCTTTTTTCTTCAGGCAGCTGGCGTGTCATGGAATGTTCCCCCCGACATACCACCGAACAGCGAGTCAGCCCAAAACTGACTGCCTACGCTCCCCTCCTCAGAGAGGGAGATATAATGCAGCCCTGCACCAGGCGCTGCCACGGGTCCCCGAGACCCGCGCTGATATGACTCCGCTCCTTGGAGTATATCATGGTGGAGCATCTTTCCCATGAGATGCTCTATCCGCGAAAGACGTCCGAAGACGCTCCCCACTGCAGTAGGCGAACCCTCCTATGGACGTGCTCGTCTGAAATCCACCGGCCTGCCGAGCCGGGTCTCCCCACGGAGCCGGGATTCCCCATGGCTTTTGTAGCTGGGTTTCTCCAAGCCGGGTGTCCCCGCCGAGCTGGGTCTCCCCACAGAGCCAGGATTCTCCACGGCCTCGGTAGCCAGGTTTCCTCGAGCCGGGTTTCCCCTCGCGGAGCCGGGATTCCCCGCGGTCTCTGTAGCCGGGTTTCCCCGAGTCGGGTTTCCCCCGTGGAGCCGGGATTCCCCGCGGTCTCCATAGCTTGGGTTCCCCGAGCCGGGTTTCCCCGCGGAGACAGGATTAGACCCCGGACTGACATCCAGCAGGAACTCTGTAAAAGAGCTTCCTGCAAGAAAGCACAACCTGAAAAATAAGTTCAAAACTTACCTTCAGGTTTTTGAAACATACCGCTGGAGGAGCAACGCGCCTGCGAGCCAGTCACGGCGCAATGCGTGTGACGTAATGACGCGCATGCGGGCTGGCAGGTTCTTCATGTAGTCACTCACGTGTCTCCGAAGTAAAACTGTACTTCATCTAATGTAGGTAGACAAAAATGCTGGAGAAGCTCAGCGGGTGAGGCAACATCTATGGAGGGAAGGAAATAGGCATTGTTTCGGGTCGAAACCCTTCTTCATCTAATGTAGTCTTTATCATAGTCTTTGCCTTTATCCATTTCTGTATTCCATGCACATTCGGCATTCCTGGGCTGTATCTTTGTAACATCCGACCACTCATGTTTCAACGTTCTAAGAGCCCGAGAAGAGGATTTTATTCTAAATTCTTTATCGTATTTACAAGTGGCTGTTTTATGTTAACAATCCCTACTTTTGGCACTTGAAGTGCTCTTGGACATGCTTTTGTTTGGTTCAGTATGACATCTGGAGCAGTGAAACGCTGCAAGGATTCATTGTTTGGGATTCTGCTTATTGTCGCCAGCTTAGTTAGAAATGGGAAATCAAACAGAAATAGCAGGTAATTCCCAGTGGAGACAGGCAATTCTGATGAAAGATCGTTGACCTGAAGTCTTAGCTCTCACCTTCCTCACCACAGATGCTGCCTGCACTGCTCATTATTGCTCATTTCACCGTTTAGTTTAGTTTAGAGATACAGGGTGGAAACAGGACCTTCGGCCCCCGAGTTCGCACCGACCAGCGATCCCCGCACATTAACACTATCCTACACACACTAGGGACAATTTACACCTATACCCAGCCAATTAACCTACATACCTCTACTTCTTTGGAGTGTGGGAGGAAACCGAAGATCTCAGAGAAAACCCACGTGGTCACGGGGAGAACGTACAACGAACGTACAGACAGCACCCATAGTCAGGATCGAACCTAGGTCTCTGGCACTGCAAGCGCTGTAAGGCAGCAACTCACCACTGCACCACCTTGCCTCACTGCTACTCACCTGGAAGATAAGGAAAAGGAGGATGCCTGTTCTCCTCTCTCATGTTTTAATTTCAAACCCTAGTAGCCTTCATCAATTTTTGCTTCCCTTCTTATATTCGAGCAAGTATCCACCCAATCTATACTACACATACCAGGGACAATTTACAATTTCACCAAAGCTTATTAACCTATAACTGTACATTTTTTGAGTATGGGAGGAAACCAGAGCACCCGGAGAGAACACACACAAGACACGGGGAGAACCTACAAACTCATACAGACAGCACCCGTGGTCAGAATCGAATCTGTGCCTCTGGCGCTGTAAGGCAGCACCTATACTGCTATGTCACCGTGTCACTCCATTTTTCTTATTATTTTATGGCACAAGCTTTCTGCACATTACAAAACCCATTCCTGGTAAGTTCAAGTGCTAGCTTCAGGTTTAGGTTTATTACTATTATGACTTGTACCAAACTAGAGTGAAAAAACTTTGTTGTGTGTTCCATCCAGACAGATTATTGCATACTTAAATGCATGCACTGATCAAGGTAGTGCAAATGAAAAGTAGTGATAAAACTACATGAGAAAGCAGATAAAAAAGTGGAGGGGCCTCAATGAGGTAGGTAGGGTATCGAGAACCAGAGGACATAGGTTTAAATTGAGGAGGGAATGATTTAATAAGAACCTGCGGGGTAACATTCTCACACATTGAGTGGTGATGAATGGAACGAGCTGCCAGAGAAGGTAATTGAGGTACGATCACACGTTTCAAAAACATTTAAACAGGTACATGGATAGAAGACACAAAATGCTGGAGTAACTCAGCGGGACAGGCAGCATCTCTGGAGAGAAGGAATGGGTGATGTTTTGGGTCGAGACCCAGTTACTCCAGCATTTTGTGTCCCGCTGAGTTTTTCCAGCACTTTGTGTCATGCTGCCTGCCCCGTTGAGTTACTCCAGCATTTTGTATCTTCCTTTGATTTAAACCAGCATCTGCAGTTCTTTCCTACACAGGTACACGGATAGTATAGGTATAGAAAGATATGGGGCAAACGCAGGCAGGTGGGACTACTGTAGATGGGACATGTTGGTCAGCGTGGGCATGTTGTTTCCACACTGTATGACCCAATGACTCAATGACTGTGACTAAGACTATGATCTGGTTTAGTGGTACTGAAAAACAGCAAACGTCACAAAAAATGTCCAAATTTTGTTTAGTAACAGAAAATTGATCTATCGTTTCTCTTCCACATTCTGCCCAATTTGAGCATTAATTGAGAACAGAGCAGAGAAAATTTAGACTTTAATCTATTCACACCCATTGTTTGTTGTGAAGAAGTGAAAGCGAGGGAGAGATGATAAAGAATATTTTTGTGGTTATGTCTGCTTTCATTGTACAAAGTAGGAATATGTTCTGTCTAAGCATTGTACGGTTCCAATCTGTGTTGTAGTTATCATTAACAAGTCAAACTTGCAATCATGTACAAAGAACCATTTGCTCAAAATAACAAAGGTAATTTAAGGCTTTACCAGAGCTGGTGATGAATATAATGTATCTACAAAAAGAAAAATAAATAAACGATAGACCAATCATTAAAGAAATTGGTAAGGCCAAATATCCTGCTTTGTGTTTTTGTTTGACTGCAGTGTATGTGACTTGTTTGCACTGTTCTATTCACTGATGCCATGTACAAGGATTGTTTACTATAACCTTGTAATCAAGCAGCCATATTATGGACGATAACAAAATTGCTGCAATTTTGGCTGAAAAGAAACCGCCGGAAATGGATTGGCTGATGCTTTAGTTGGAGTGCCGTATCCTATGATCTTTATTTGTAATTTGCTTTCAATAACTTATGATTTACATTTGAGTTGAATTACGGCATTCAGTGTATCATCAGATTGAAGTGACCTCGTAGGTCTTCGGGAGAAGGGGGGAAAATTATATCTCTCTCCGATTTGAAATGATGCATGTGAGGCTTGAGGAAAAATGATTTGCAATTAAAAATGAAAGACCTGAAATCATTTGTGGTAACACTTTGTGTACTGAAATTGCCCAATGTTTTAATTTTTTTCAGCATGTCACTGGAAGTTTTTAACATTAACATAATGCAAGTGACTTCTTCAAAAAGAAGAGGGAAAATGTGAGACTTTTCTGGTGCTCATTAAAGCAAAAAGGTTGACAACATTTGAAAGTGAGTCATTGTGAACTGCGGCTGGTGATAATATTAATTAGATAAAACACCACGTAATATGAAGGGGAAAAATTGCAGGCAATTTAAAAGTTTTTAAATAATAAAGTGGCACTGTTGGTAGAGCCGCTTCCTCACAGCGTCAGAGATTTGTGTTTGATCCTGACCTCAGGTGCTGCCTGTGTGGAATTTGCAAGGTTTCATCCAGGTGCTCCAGCTTCCTCCCACATCCCAATAATGTGCAGGTTTGTAGGTTAATTGTGCTCTGTAAATTGCCCCTAGTGTGTAGGGAGCGGATGCCAAAGTGGGATAACATAGAACTAGCATGAATGGGTGATCAATAGTTGGTGTGAATGTGGTGGGCCGAAGGTCAGTTTCCAAGCTGTATCTCTAAACTAAACCAAACTAAAATCTACATGTGGATTTTTTTTTTCTCTCTGGTGCATACCTGCACCAAGGAATATATAAACCAAATGAATCAACCCATGATGTTATGGTTGGTTCTATCACAGGTGCACAGGGTTATCTCCGGAATCTGGACTGAAACCATGAGGTGTGATACTTGAAAAACAAAAGTGGATTTGTTAAAATGGCAGCTAGAAATTTCATTCACATATTTGTTCACAATGACAAAAACAATTTAATGCATTACTGGATCTACTGTGGTTATGGTGCGCCTGTGGAAAGTAAATAACTAGTAGACAAATTGTTAAAAAAAAAAGGTCATCACATTTCCTTTAATATTGCAGAGCATAATTACAGCTTTCCAGCATGCTGAGAGGAGTGATTTACTTGGCCAGTTTTTTGCTGTATTTTTGTAATCTCCATGCTTCCATCGAATGTGTATTCACAGCACAAATCTTCGTCCAAATTGCTATTATGCAGACCAAGAGTTGACGATATATGTCCGAACGCCCAAAACAATTAGGGACTGTACCCAGCCAGCTAAATAGTATGTCGACACAAAGTGCTGGAGTAACTCAACGTGTGAGGCAGCATCTCTGGAGAGACGGAATGGGCGACGTTTCGGGTCGATACCCGTCTTCAGACTGATGTCAGGGGAGGGGACGAGACAAAGATAGAATGTAGTCGGAGACAGTGAGACTAGTGGGAGAACTGGGAAGAGTAAGGGGAAGAGAGAAAGCAAGGGCTATCTGAAGTTAGAGAAGTCAATGTTCATACTGCTGGGGTGTAAACTACCCAAGCGAAATAGGTGTTGTTTCTCCAATTTTCACTGGGCCTCACTCTAACAAAGAAGGCCCAGGACAGAAAGGTCAGATTGGGAATGGGAGGGGGAGTTGAAGTGCGGAGCCACCGGGAGATCAGATAGGTTAAGACGGACTGAGCGGAGATGTTCAGTGAAACGATCGCCGAGCCTGCGCGTGGTCTTGCCGATGTAGAATTTAGGATGTTCTTTATCTTCTCTCTCCCGCTTTCACTCCTTCACAATAAAAGATGGGTGTGGTTAGAATACAGTCTGGATTTTCTATGCTCTGTTCGCAATCAATGTTCAAATTGGGCAGAATGTGGAAGAGAAGCGTTAGATCCATTTTCTGTCCCTGAACAAAATTTTGTCATTTTTTATGACGTTTTTATAAATATCAGTTTCCCTTGAGAGCTTGGATAAATTTTAGTTTTAGAGATACAGCATGGAAACAGTCCCTTCAGCCCACCGATTCCATGCTGACCATTGATCACCCGTTCAGACTAGTTATCCCACTACACACTAGGGGCAATTTACAGAGGCCAATTAAGCGGGCGGCCACGGTGGCGCAGCGGTAGTGTTGCTGCCTTACAGCGTTTGCAAAGTCAGAGACCTGGGTTTGATCTCGACTATGGGTGCTGTTTGTGTGGAGTTTGTACGTTCTCCCTGTGACCACGTGGGTTTTCTCCAAGATCTTCGGTTTCCTCCCGCACTCCAAAGACGTTCAGGTTTGTAGGTTAATTGTCCTAGTGTGTGTAGGATAGTGTTCATGTGGTCGGTGTGGACCTGCATATCTAAACTAAACTAAACCTACAAACCTGCACGTCTTTAGAGACACCTCTTGGAAACCCCTGTGGTCACAGGGAGAACATGCAAACTCCACACAGGCATTACATGAGGTCAGGATCAAGCTTTGGACCCTGGTGCCACGAGGCAACAGCTCTACTGCTGCACCACTGTGCCACCCTTAAATTTCAATATACCTGTATTCAATGTATCTTTCGTTATTTTGTTGTGAAAAATGAATTTGTAATTTATTCGAAAATGGAGCAAACTAAATTTTCTATATTTTATGAAGAGTCATATCCATTACTTTACTATTAAAAATGAACAGTCAGTTGAAAAATCCCCATGGACAAAGCAGCTTCAGTGCAAGCAAACAATTTTATATCCTCAAATTACTGCCTGACTTAAAAATACTTCTTATTAAAATCCATTGTGCACAAAGCAATATTTTGCAACACAAGCAATATTTTATTCAGCAGTCTATCTAAATTTCAAGGGGTGTTTTGAAAGGCCTCCCATTAGTGAAGTAAGTCGACAGATTATTGCCTAAAAGGCCTGTGATTTGAAGACCTTGGTACACCCATCTACCCATTGTATCTGTTCTCCAGGGCAAGAGAGAGTTTGTGCAGTGTGCTTGTCATCCATCGTTGCATTGTCTAATCCATATCTTGAAGGAGCCAGCCACACAATTGGGCTTTTTCTCCAAAGAAATGTTACGAATGACTGCCTCACAAAGAAAGCATTGTTGGTAATCTCGAGGAACACACATGCATCTGCGTTATTTTCTGGTGGGGATCGCCTACTATTTACATGCTGATAGAATAATGTAGGTTAATTCCCATTCCCAGCACAAAGGTTGTGGAACCAGAGAGATATAAGTGTAACTCTGGTCCCAATAGTATTTAGCCAACTCTGCGTGAATTTGTGAATGCCTTGTATTGAGAAATTGATTTTGTTTTATGTGTATACTTTGAGCGCCCTGCAGGGAGCTTGTCAGGTGAAAATGATAATATTTAGCCCTTTAACACAAGCAGGATTTTTAAAACAACACCACTTAGCTGTAGAGCAACATATGCAAAGCTTGTGTCGGAAGGAACTGCAGATGGTGGTTAAAACCGAAGATAGACACAAAATGTTGGAGTAACTCTGTGGGACAGGCAGCATCTCTGGAGAGAAGGAACGAGTGATGTTTCTGGTCGAGACCCTTCTTCAGTCTAATTGTTTCGGGTTGAGACCCTTCTTCAGACTGGTGAAGCTTACTAATTTTGAAAATAGGCACAAAGTGCTGGAGTAACTCAGCGGGACGGGCAGCATCTATGGTGTAAAAGGATGGGTGATGAATCAGATGGGTCAGACCGTTTAGTTTAGTTTAAAGATACAGTGCGGAAACAGGCCCTTCAGCCCACCGGGTCTGCAGTGACTAGCGATCCCGCACATTAACCCCAGCCATGATCACAATGAATGGCGGTGCTGGCTCGAAGGGCCGAATGGCCTCCTCCTGCACCTATTTTCTATGTTTCTATGCTTCTATTAACACTAGGGATAATTAACATTTAAACCAAGCCAATTAACCTACAAACCTTTACATCTTTGGAATGTGGGAGGAAATCGAAGATCTTGGAGAAAACCCGTGCGGTCATGGGGAGAACGTACAAACAGGCCGTCACTGGGTATTTTTAAAGCTGAGGTTGATAGGTTCTTCATTATTAAAGATGTCATAGGTTATGAGGAGAAGGCAGGGGAATAGGGTTGAGCGGAAAATATAGATCAACCATGATCGAATGGCAGAGCAGACTTGATGGGTCGAATGGCCTTATTCTGCTCCTATGATGAGATAATATAACAGGGCTTCAAGGATGTCATGCCTGGAACCCCTCAAACAGGGGCACCTGGGTGGGAAATCTTCACCATCTTGTGATCAACAATGGAGTTTCCGGCTCTGCAGAAAATCACAAATAAGCAGACTAATGTAGCAGAAAAATTAAGTTAATTAATGTAGCTTCCACTGGTAACTATTTACACTTGGAGTCATCCTTAATATGAGAGACAATGTCTACTAATTTATTTTTCATTAAACTTCCAACAATTTAATTGTTGGTTTCTGCACAAAACAAATAACAAATAACAAATAACCAAAGAACAGGCACCAGTTCCTCCAGCTAAAGTACTTTTGGAGGAAATGACCCCTCAAACAGTGTGCTTGATTCCTGTAAACCAATGACTAACGTCATACACTGTCAGTAAGCTAGCCTTCATTTTATCTACCTTTTCTCTTCCAAGTCATTCATGGACATAAGCACTTGTATATTTTGCAGATACCATGCCTTCACGACAGATTTGGGCGACACGATGGCGCAGCAGTTGAGTTGGCACCTTACAGCGCCAGAGTCTCTGATTCAATCCTAACTATGGGTGCTGCCTGTGCGGGGTTTGTACGTTCTCCCTGTGACCGCTTGGGTTTACTCCAGGTGCTCCAGTTTCCTCACACATTCCAAAAACATTCAAGTTTGTAGGTTAATTGGCTTCAGTAAAATTGTAAAATTCTTCTTAGTGTGCAGGATAGATCTAATGTATGGTGATCATAGTTCGAAGTGGACTCGGTGGGCCGAAGGGCCTATTTCTGCACTCTTTCTCTAGACTAAACTAAACTAAGCTAAACTAAACATTGCTGTGTTGGCCATCAGAAGTAAAAGAGGATGAATAGTGCTGAACCCCAGTAATAATTGCTCTTTTTATGCTTTTATGGGTTTTCACAAATAACTTTTAGTGCAAGAGAGTCGTGATTAGAGCTAATGTAGGGGAGGTGGGTTATAAAACGAGGTATGGGGGAAAAATAAAAGGGGTTAGTGAGAAGTTACCTAACATTGGGGAATTCAATGTTCATACCGTTGGGTTGTAAGCTAGCCAAGTGGAATATGAGGCCTCACTCTGACAACGGAGGAGGCCCAGGACATAAAGGTCAGTGTGGGAATGGGAAAGGGAGATAAAATGGTCAACAACTGGGAGATTGAGTATGCCTCGGTAGACTGAGGGCTGAACACTTGCGTTCCACCCCAACCTTTCCCACCCCCACAGCCGCTACTGTACTCCAATGGCTTCACAATCCCAAACTCTTCAAACCTGTCTCACACCTACTGTTCATCCCCCCATCCTTTGTTCCAATCAGCCTGTCAAAAATTCCCCTCGCCTGCATCGACCTATTACCTGCCCACTCTCCCCTTTTCCATATCCCCCCTCCCCCCCCCCCGCCCTCATCCTTTGTGTCCCTTTGTGTATTAACACGCATCTGCACCTCTTTGTTTCTACATCCAACATTTTAATTTAGTGTAGTTTAGAAAAATAGTGTGTAAACAGGACCTTCGACCCACCAGGTCCACACCGACCAGCAATCACCCCGTACACTAGCACTATCCTACACTCTAGGGACAATTTACAATCTTTACCAAAGCCAATTAACCTACAGACCTGTATGTCTTGCAAGAAACCGGAGCACCCAGGCAGTCTCAGGAAGAATGTACAAACTCCGTTCATGGTCAAGATCAAACCTGGGTCTCTGGCGCTGTAAGGCAGCAACTCAAGAACTGGGCCACCATGCCATCTGCAGCTCTTTGAATTTTGGTTTAATAATGTACTTTGAGGAAACAAATCTCTTGGCCACCTCAGCTTTGACTACACGTGACATATGACTCCCGTCCTGCAGCAATGATATTGACCTTTATTTGGCCTCATTTATGCATTTGCAACAGTATACTCACGGGACACGGTTCCAACAGTGAACTCATATTCATCTAACCTTATAAAAATAAACCCTCATTGCCAACTACCCACACACATTAAATTATGTCAGCAGTTAACTAATTGCACCTATAAAATTATACGATTATCTAATTATTTACAGGAACATTCATATATGCTAGATTTAATCAAACATGAATTAACTCATATCTTTAGTCTTCTCAGCTCGAATTGTAATGTGCAGGCCCTTTGATTCAATTAATTGCTCACCAATTCTTAGCTAACAGCAGTGGCCGGTATAATATTGTATCAAGATATACCATATGGCACATATAATCCTTAAAAATACACTCCCATCTATATCTACTGCACTCCACTGTATATAGAATGTACTGGAACAACCACAGTGAGTAAAGTATAGGAGTCTGTAAAACCATGACCCCAGATTTGATGCCCAGAATACCTACTTTACATCAGGCTTTTGAAAACTACACAGCACTAAACTCAATAATGAACTATGGACTGTCTTTGGGCTTTTTTGCACTAGAATTGTGGTTATTAATATATCGTTTTTTGTTTAATACATGTTACCTATGAGTACAGGCCAGGAATTTTATTGTTCCATTGAGGGAACATAGAAACATAGAAAATAGGTGCAGGAGTAGGCCATTCAGCCCTTCGAGCCAGCACCACCATTCAATATGATCATGGCTGATCATCCAAAATCAGTACTCCGTTCCTGCTTTCTCCCCATATCCCTTGATGCCATTAGTCCTAAGAGTTACTGTATATCTACAGTAATTCTCTCTTGAAAACATCCAGTGAATCGGCCTCCACTGCCTTCTATTGAAACATTCTTGACTCTTGACTAGTTATCCGTGACTTCGGAGTCACATGAGTGACTACGTGAAGAAGCCCCGCCAAGTGCATGCGCGTCATTACGTCCGACGCATGTTGCACTGACGGGCTGGAGAGCGCAGCTCCACCAGCGGTAAGTAGAAACTTCGCAGGTAAGTGAATTTTTACAAAACTTTTACTGCGAGTATGTAAACTCCATAAGTCTGGCACATGAGTCAGTGGGAGTTAGTGGCTATGGAGAGTGCTGGGAGAAAGTATGTTTGGAGTAAGCATGGAGCGAGCGGGGATGTGGTTCCACCTCAGAGATCGGGTCGGGAGATTAGTGCGGTAACGCCGGCTCCGATACCGGCTGCCGTTTTACCGGTGATTGAACAGCCTCCAGCCGCTCCAGTGTCGCAGGCACTTAGGCCACTGCAACGAGTAAAAAAGCGAAACGTAAGTCTATCAGGCCCGTTTTATCCGACGGGTCTGAGGAAGAAGAGGACTCCCCTCTGGATCGCAAGAAAATGTGGGGGAGACTCGAACAAATGGAGCAAATGTTCCATACCTTTATCAGCTAGGTGTCCAGGGCCACAGTGATTCCCCAGGCAGCCTCTCAGGGAGGCCCATATGCAGAGGAGTATGGTGTCTGTCCACAGCAATGGGAATCTTCCTCTCTAACACCTTGTTTAGGGCTGGATGAGGTCTCCCTTGAGCATGACTCGGGAGTGCCAGGGCAGGAGGAGTCTGACCCTGAAGCTGGTATCCCTGCTTATGTGCACACACCAGAGCACATGAGCCACGTTCCAGGTGTCCCGGATGTAGTGCGAAACTTTGCTATTCCGGAAGGGACTGGTGAGGCTATGGATGATAATCTAGCTGCCAGTGTGAATTACTTGGCTTCTCACCAACTCCAGGAAACCATCATGGAGGAGACCACAGCATGATATAAAACACCTGTAAACTGTGCTTCACTCAAGGTGCCCACCGTAACCTCGGCAATATGGGCACCCATGAGTGCAACGATGCGAGGACAGGAAGTGCGCTTTCAGCGTGTCCTCAAGTTGGTGGCAGCAGGCATAACTGCGTTCGGGAAGATGGTCCAGGGGGCCCCGATGTCTCGAACCCAACAAGATATGCTGGCACTGTTCTGCAATGCCTACTTCGAGGTGAATTGCATGAGAAAGATCACCATTTGACCAACTTTGAACGCAAAGTTTGCAGGCCTGTGTAGGGCTACCAACGTTCAAGCACCTGATTACTTGTTTGGCATAGACCTCGTCAAGCAAATCAGGGATATCAACGATGAGGCAAAAACGATTGGGCTTATGAAACCATACATCCCTGCTCCCAGAACGTCATCTCGAAAGTCAGGTTCGATGCGCAGGGGGTCGGATCCAGGGTCAGGGCCCAGCAGAGGGAAGCCAGTGGGGCGAAGATATTACCCACCAGTGCAGCCCAGCAACAACCCCAATATCGGGAGAAGGAGACCTTCAAGGCCGATTGTCGAGGTACAGGAGCTTCATTCCATCAAGGATAAGACTTCTGGGGTACAACCTCCGGTTGGGGGTAGATTGCAATTGTTTTATGATGAATGGTGCTGCATAACATCTGATAGGTTTATACTAGATACTGTATCAGGCTCTATAATAGAGTTTATGGCAGGAGTTGATCCACCTGTACAGCATATGCCTAATAGAGTATTGGTGTTTTCTGCACCAGAAACTCGACAGGTAAAAGAAGAAATTAAGAATTTGTTCCAGAAAGGGGTGATCGAGAGGACGATTAACCATCCTCAACAATTTGTGTCCAATATATTCTCCAGACCGAAAAAAGATGGGGGTTGTAGAGTCATTCTGGACCTCACCCGCTTAAATTCCTATGTTCAGTATAGGCATTTTAAAATGGACACCTTCAATACTGCTAAACAGCTGTTATCACAAGGCTGCTATATAGTGACTATAGATCTGAAAGATGCATATTATTCAGTACCAATTCATCATCATTATCGCAGATACTTGAAATTTGGTTGGATGGGCAGCTGTGGCAATTTAAAGCATTGCCTAATGGGTTAACTTCAGCTCCTAGGCTGTTCACAAAATTGTTGAAACCAGTGCTGGCGCTACTGAGGGCCCAGAATCACATTGTAATGGCTTATCTGGATGTTATTTTAATCGTAAGCAACACTGAGGAAACAGCTGAAGAATCGGTTTCAGCAACCACACACCTGTTTGAAAGGTTAGGGTTTCTGGTCCATCCAACAAAATCTAAGTTACAGCCATCCCAAAAAATTGATTATTTGGGCATTGTCATTGATTCAGTTGATATGTCAGTAACTTTACCAACAGACAAGGCTGTGGATATCAGAAATGCCTGTACTTGTTTAGCTGAAAAACCATATCCCTCCATCCGAGAAGTTTATTGGTAAATTAGTAGCAGCTTTTCCTGCTGTAGAGTTTGGATCTCTGCATTATCAAAGTCTGCAACGAGCTAGAGAACCAGCACTAAAAGAGCGGGCAGGTCATTTTGATAGGTCTATGCAGTTACCAACCAAAGCCTTAGCTGAATTGCAATGGTGGATTATCAATGTTGGACAAACTACCAAAATCATTTTGGTTCAGCAACCTTCAGTGGTTTTACAGACTGATGTGAGCGCTCTCGGATGGAGAGCTACAGACAGCGAGTCTAGCTGTGGTGGTAAATGGAATGTCCAAGAGGATTTAATGCTCCACAGGCATGGTATAAATTATTTGGAGTTATTGGGGGCATTTTATGGATTAAAAGTTTATTGTTCCACAATGAAAAATGTACATGTTCAACTCCATATTGATAATACCACAGCTGTGGCATATATCAATCACATGGGAGGAGTAAGGTCAGTATCATGTGATAATCTGGCTAACCTCATGTGGCACTGGTGTATCTCCAGGAACATCTGGCTCTCAGCTATCTACCTACCTGGTAGAGACAATGTGGTGTCAGACAACAGGTCACAAAAGTTCAATGACAATATAGAATGGATGTTAAATCCTGAAGTTTTTTAAATGATTGTCAGCCGCTATAGGTTGCCAGGTATTGATCTGTTCGCATCCAGGCTAAATCACCAGTTGCCTAAATATGTTTCATGGGAACCGGATCCAGGAGCAGTAGCGGTGGATGCATTCTCGTTACATTGGGGACATACATTCTTTTATGCTTTTTCCCCAGCCCTCATAATCGAAAGGATCATCTGGTAGTTCTAGTCTTCTAAAGCCTTACTATGTTACTTCGGCTATCGTTTCTGTGTTTTCATGCCGCTGCTTTGAAGTATGACGCGCATGAGCCTGGCGGGGCTTCTTCACGTAATCCCTCATCGTAACTCCTCATAAAATAAGGATCAAACTTTGAACTGGTAAGTTCTTATTTAATCTTACTATTTTGGTGCATTATCATGGCTCAGCAGCTCAGTGACCTCCCCATTAAGTACACTGTTGAATTATATTTTGATCTTCCCTCTCCCGATATTCTTCTGTGCCTCAACCCCGTTTTTAACTCTATCTTTACCTTAAGTTTTAGTTTGAGGTGCATTTCAAAAAATATTTCTTGTCTGAAAGACATAGCATTTGTGTTCTATGTGTGTTTGAACATCTAGCTATTTCTCACCACTGAAGCCTGGGGAAACTGTTTCTAAGCTCTGGAAACTTTAAGATGGGTTTCTGATAGAGCTATTAATTGGAAGAAAATAAAAATACAAAACGAAACAGGAAAATGAAGGACAAATCTTTATAAATTAAGGTGAACAAAGTAGATGAAAAAAGGTTGATGCATCGTGTTAAGTGAATTCATGACCATATGATAAATTGATATTAATTAATTTCAATAATAATAAATTCACAACTGGAAGCAGGAAGCATCTTGCCAAATGGGTGGGCAGGCAAGGCCACTGGAGATAAATGTTCTTTCAGTCAGGTATTTGTTAACCATTGTGATGGGAAAGTACTTTCTGTGCCAGAAATGGCAGGTTGGCAAACATTTTATTTTTTATCTGCACCCATTCAAATATTATTGCTGATTCAGCTTCCTTTTGACATATGCACCAAGGAATAAGAATAGCAAACTCCAGGGAATATTCTTCATTAAAAAAATTCTACTCTGTTTGATTATAAATGTGCCATGGTGCTAAAACCTGGTGACTATTGCATATAGACTGAGTGAGCTGTTTCTATGCATCATGTGCTTAACCGGGGATTGTACTTATGTCTGGCAATAATCGTACTGATCTGTATGCAAGAAAAAAATCTCACTGTATCTTGGTACGTGATAATAAAGGAAGCATTGAATCATATGCGACAATGATATAACTAGAATTCAAACATCACCGTGTCACTTGTACTTGAAATAAAAATGTTCCATGGGCCTATTGGACAAATATCATTTGTGCTTGTACCAAATATCCCTGTGCTGCATATTTAGGCCCTAGGTAATTACCAAGAGGCTTAGGTTTAGGTTTATATTGTCACATGTACCAAGATACATTGAAAATCTTTGTTTTGCATGTTATTCAATCGAATCAGATAATACTATACATAAATACAATCAAGCTAAACTCAGGTACATTAGGCAGAGCAAATGAAAAGGTGCAGAGTACAGAATATAGTTCTCAGCACTGTAGCACAACAGTTCCAGACATCTGAAGACACCAAACTTCAGCTAAGTTCACTAATAAGTGCCAGCTAAATGACACAGGAGGCTGAAGAATGTGAAGAAGCTCAAAACCTAGAATATTCTTTGCTTCCCATCTGAATGAAGCAATCTGATGTTGAGAAGATCTGCAGGGGAGGTGGGAATAAAGAAAGCAGGAATTCCTGAATGCAAATATAATTGTGGTAAAAGGAATTGTACTAGAGTCATGCAGTGTGGAAACAGACCCTTTGGTCCAACCTGTCCACGCCGACCAACATGCCCCATCTACACCAGTCCCACCTGCCTGCATTTGGATCATATCTCTCTAAAACTATCCGATCCATGTACCTGTCTAATATCGGAAACATTGTGATAGTACCCCCCCCCCCCCCCCCCCAACCCTTTTTATTAGGCCTATGTGCTCTGGTTCTTGATTTCCCTATTCTGGATAAAATACTCTGTTCATTTACTCAATCGATTTCTTGAGCATGAGCTTATACACCTCTATAAGATTATCCTTCATCCTCCAGTTCTCCAAGGAATAAAGTCCAAGTCTGCTCAACCTTTCCCTACAGCTCAGGCCCACAAGTCCTGGCATCATTCTCGTATATCTTTTCTATACCTTTCCAGCTTGTGCTCTGGATTCCTCCCACACTCCAAATACAGATTTGTAGGTTAATTGGGTTCTGTAAATTGTTAATTGTCCCCAGTGTGGAGGATGATGCTAGTTTATGGGGTGGTGTGATTGCTAGTTGGTGCGGACTCGGTGGGCCGAAAAGGCCTGTGTCCACGGTGTATCTCTAAAATCTAAAGCCTAAAGTTTGAAGCCTAACATCTTCCCAATGACAGGGTGACCAAAATCTGGACAACCAGAATCTTTAGTGTCATGAGAACTAAGACATCAAAATATTATCTTAGGCTATTGTATATGTAATTCTGACTGTTATTGAGGCTAAATCGTTTTCCCAATGATAATCGATTATGAGCACGGTCACTTCTTTTACTCTGTTAATTATTGAATACACTACAAAATATCCACCTGCTATCTTTGTCGGTGCAGCCATTTCACCTGTTTGTGAGCTAATTATTATAGATAAGTAGCAAATAAAAAGCATTCACCATATGCTTTTATGCTGTCCACAAGTACTGTAATTAAATGTGTTGAGGAACGTAAGTGTCAAAAAAGAAATCCCATGGGGTTGTGTTTGGCTGCCAGTCAGGAGATGTGCTTGGCAATCTTGTCATCACCGTTAATGAACATGTAATATGTGCAGATAATAGTGAATTATAATAAAGAATAAAAATTGGTATACAGTATTTTTGAGAACTATTCTTAATAGGAATGGTTTTCTTTCTCTTTGCACAGGGATTGTGCTCAGTCCCGATCATCTTGGTCATTGGTTGCTTTCAGGCAATAAGCTGCAATGGCCCTTTAACAATTGCCACTAAACTAGTTTTCCCTCCTTGCCAACTCCTTTTACCTCCTCCCTCGACCCCATCCAGTGACCCCAACATTCCTTTCAGGTGAAACAGAGGTTCACTTGCACCTCCTCTAACCTCGTGTACTGTATCCGTATTTCTCGGTGTGGGCTCCTAACTATTGGCGAGACCAAGCTGAACATTTATGCTTAGTCTACCTTGCGTTTTCCAAACATTTTAACTCGCCTTCCCTTTCCCAGACAGACCATTCTGTCCTGGTCCTCCATTGTCAGATTGAGGCCATGCGCAAATTGAAGGAACAGCACCTCATATTTTGCTTGGGCAGCTTACAACCCAGCGTTATGAACATTCATTCCTCTAATTTTGAGTAACCCCTGCATTCCCTCTCTCCCCCCTTCCCCCACCCTAGTCGTCCTACTGGTTCCTCTGTTCATAACCTTATATCCCTTCGTTATCACCTCTTCCCCAGCCAACAATGGGCCATTATGGGCTCCACCTTTCGTTGGTTATCTGTTGCCGGCCCTGCTTTGTTCTGGTCTTTCCTTACCTCCAGTTTCCGTCCCTCTACTTTCAGTCTGAAGAAGGGGCCTGACCCGTAACATCACCCTTCCTTTTTCACCAGAGATGCTGCCTGACCTGCTGAGTTAGTGCAGCTCTTTGTGCTTCCACTCAAGGGAAAAAAATCCAACAGTAGATTCTTGTCTTGAAACTACCCTGGTTCCTTACTTCTGCAGTAAAATGCAGGGGGATAATCATCAATTTGGACAGTTTACAGTAGACCATCAAACACATCATTCAGTTACAAATTGCTTTATTTTGCACAAAAATCATCACATTGTAGATACTTGTCAATATAATGAAATATTTTAAAATTATATATCATTACAATTTGTTGGGCTTAGAGCTCTGTTTACACAGATTTAAAATGGCAATTCATCCATCAAAACTTCATGGGCCTCAGCGATGTGATAATGATACAAAAAATGTAAAAACATATGAATGGAATTTACTAGTTAATTAAAGGCAGTGCCACAACTAGTCAAATAAGGCAAAATCACACGCTATTGATGGCTCCTTCAGTATTTCTGACCAATTAGTTGGGCTCAATCAATATTGCTGAAGATTGAAAATTGGGGATTTATTTACTCACAGAGCACATTTTCATTTTATAAGCATATCAATACAATTTTTTAATCTAAAAGAAACACAACAAGTTCTGATTGAAAATAATTATTTATTATATAGTCACAGGGTGATACAGTGTGGAAACAGGCTCTTCGGCCCAACTTGCCCACACCAGCCAACATGTCCCAGCTACGCTGGTCCCGCCTGCCAGGATTTGGTCCATATTCCTCCAAACCTGTCCTATCCATGTACCTGTCTAACTCTTTTTTAAATGTTGGGATAGTCCCTCCATCAACTACCTCCTCTAGCAGCTTGTTCCATACTTGTTTCTCCACCACCCTTTGTGTGAAAAAATTACCCCTCGGATTCCTATTAAATCATATGCATGAAATATTTTTTAAAGAAAGTGGCCAATTGTGTACAAATCGCTAACATGCTGTGCCCAAAATATACAGAATGATGTCTTGAGTCTCTGTAATCTTCTGCATTCAATAGAACAACACACCAGTATTAATCAAATGGAAGGAAGTTGCAAACTTCAATAGAAATAGCTTATCTGGACATACTAGTAATCTTAATTCACACTGATTTCTCATTACTGAGAATGAGTCTGAACAAGGGTTCTGACCCTTAACGTCACCCATCCATTTTCTCCAGAGGTGCTGCCAGACCCGCTGAGTTACTCCAGCACTTTGTGTCTTTCTCATTCCTTAAAAAGTAATTCAATTATCCTGATTTTGAAGCCACGTTGTTTGGGGGCCACTACCATGCTGAGGCCAGACGCTAGTTCTCGGACGTCTCCTGTACCTGCACCTTGACCATGACCCCACAGATGAGCACCAGGCCATTATCTCCAGGACTATCTCTGATTTCATCACCTCTGGCGACCTGCTCTTCACAGCCTCCAACCTCATTGTTCCCCAGTCTCGTGTGGCCTAATTTTACCTCCTCCCGAAAAGTCAGTCTGAAAAAGGGTTCCAACCCGGACTGCACCCATCCTTCTTCCCCAGCGATGCTGCCTGAGCCGTTGAGTTACTCCAGCACTTTGAGTCAATCTTAGGTTTAAACCAGCATCTGCAGTTCTTTTTTTCTAGTTATTGTTCGGGGATTTGACTGCTTATTAGAAAGGGTTAAATACTTTATGCATTTAATGGAGAATGGTGCTTAGACTGGTTTGTTTTGTTCCGAATTACTATCATATTAGAAATGTTTCATGGAAAGCAGGATGACAAAAATGCTTTTTTTAATTAATATTATTTCTATAATTTTATCGTTAAATGCAACTAGCAAGTACTGTATTTTTTATTCACTCATGGGACAGGGAACATCATTAAAATTGCTGACACTGGTTGTCCATCCCTAAACTGAGAGTGACAACCTGTTTATACATATTTATGAAAAATATTCATCCCAAATTTTATATCAGAATTTACTGAGCAGATTTAATAATAATTAGATTAGAATATATTGGTTAAATATTTAAGCATTACTCCTGTCACAAATTTAATATTAAAAACAGATTTAAATACACAAACAGTATAATATCTATTGCATACATATGTATGGAGCTTTAAAATACTAAAGACTCTACATACTTTGAAACAACAATATCTTAGGATTAATAAATGTCACAATGTGCGTCTGCATGTTAAATAGAAAACCAATACACTTACTGTCAAAGCCAAAAGCTTATACTCTCTTCAGAGAGTAATCTGGAAGAACACTTTTTCCAGATGAAACAGTCTCCTGCACAATCATCGTAAATCACAGCCTATCATTACTTATCAAGTTGCCCTTTGAGGGCAATGCCACAAAGCTCCACCAATGCATCATGTTGTGGTCTTAAGATAATTTCATTCTAACAGCTATCCTGAGAGAAATTCGGTTAACCATGTCTGCATCTGAATTAGCTGTGGCTTGATGACTCCTTAATAGCATCTGAAAATCAGATGGTTGTCTCGTGTGTTCTCCTGCACTCATTTTAAATTTGACTTTGAAATCATTAATCTGCCTCAGAAATGTGTTGAGGGATAAAGGAAGCTTAACTTTCAATCTGTGCCTTGAATGCTGAACAGTTCTAAATGATGTCAAAGCTTTTATTTTCTACCCTATCAGGAGCACTACATTACACGTTGACCATTGTCTAGGGTAGATCTTGCCACTATGTAATAAAGTTATAAAACAAATCAGATGTCTGCATTATATCGTTGTCAGGCAACATTTCCATTGACTTCAATAGAACTCATTGGCCTGGAAATGTGTGTAGAAGTACTGGAGTAGCTCAGCAGGTCAGGCAACATGTGTGGAGTATATGGTAGGCACTGTTTTAGATCAGGACCCTTCCTCCGACTCTGGTCCTAGTTGGGCACAAACCAGGAGGCCTGGAAATTGAGTTGGTAGCCATCTAGCACATAATGATGGCTCAGGCTAATGCTGAGAAAGCACACCTGGCTGTAGTTGTGAGTCCAGGTCGGAACACGGTTGAAGAGCAGTCGGAATCACAGTAGGGGGAACAAATGAGAGAGGGACTCACAGAACTCCCATCAGAGAAAGGTGGAGAATCTCTTGGTTGATGGGTATATGGAACGAGCTGCCAGAGGGACAAGCTGAGGCAGGTACTATAATAACATTTTAAAAACATTTGGACAGGTACATGGACTTGAAAGGTTTGGAGGGATGTGGGCCTAATGTGCACAGGTGGGACTAATGTAGATGGGGCATCTTGGTCGGCATAGGCAAGTTGGGCCAAAGCGCCTGTTTCCATGATGTGTGACTATGACTATGAATCTTCAAAATAGGCATACCTTGAGTTGATTTTGTAGTAGAGCCGCTGAGTTACTCCAGCACCTTGCAGTTTGCAAATTTCTTTGCACAACTTTTAATTAAAACATCAATTTAACCCAGAGCAGAACAATATTGTGCACATTGCTGGGGATTGTAATACCCATTGGGAAATGTGTTTTTAGCAAGAGTGACATATGTTTGAAAACTTTTATTTATGGATTAAATAGCCCTAATTAATATTAACAACAGCACACAACTTAGTACATGAATAGAATAGGTTTAGAGAACGTACATATTCCGTACAGACAGCACCCATGGTCAGGATTGAACCTGGGTCTCTGACGCTGTAAAGCAGCAACTCTACTGCTGCAGCACTGTGCCGCCCGTAACTGGGAAACAGCTATGATAATGCCTCCGGTAATGGAATGCTAATAGCAGTGTTGTTACAAGGTCACTCGCTGCCTGAGTAAGTCGGAGCTAAGTCCCGGAGAACACAGGAGATGGACAGATTCTTGATTAGTACGGGTGTCAGGGGTTGTGGGGAGTAGACAGGAGAATGGGGTTGGGAGGGAAAGATAGATCAGCCATGATTGAATAGCAGAGTAGGCTGGATGGTCCAAATGACCTAATACTGCTCCTCAAATGTATACACTTATGAGTTGTTGCCCTTACTGCTCTCCCTCCAAGTATGGCAGTATCAAACACAATCAGAGATGACTTTTACAGCTCTGCCAGAGTATAACTAGTCGTGCAGAGTGGAGTAAGGAACTGAAACAAGAAGTTAGCCAGGTCATGATTCATCATGAAACCACAGTGACCCTGGAATATTTATTAAAATAATAATGTACTATTGATGTACTATCTAAATGGTGTCAAGTTGGGAAAAGGGGAAGTACAATGGGATTGGGGGAGTGCAGCGTAGGCTTACAAGGTTAATTCCCGGGATGGCGGGACTGTCATATGCGGAGAGAATGGAGCAGCTGGGCTTGTACACTCTGGAGATAAGAAGGATGAGAGGTGATCTCATTGAAACATATAAGATTGATAAGGGTTTAGACACGCTAGAGGCAGGAAACATGTTCCCGAGGTTTTTGTGGAGTCCGGAACCAGGGCCCACAGTTTACGAATAAGGAGTAAGCCATTTAGAACGGAGACGAGGAAACACTTTTTCTCACAGAGTGGTGAGTCTGTGGAATTCTCTGCCTCAGAGAGCGGTGGAGGCAGGTTCTCTGGATGCTTTCAAGAGAGAGCTAGATAGGGCTGTTAAAAATAGCGGAGTCAGGGGATATGGGGAGAAGGCAGGAACGGGGTACTGATTGGGGATGATCAGCCATGATCACATTGAATGGCGGTGCTGGCTCAAAGGGCCGAATGGCCTACTCCTGCACCTATTGTCTATTGTCTATTGTCCATTGTCTAAACTTGTGTAACATTTCCAGTCCAATTGACCATTCCACAACAGTCAACCTGGAGCAGTTGTATTGCATCCTATGGAGAAGCTTTGTTATTGCTGAGTTTTGGCAAGTCCTTACCATAACAGTTGCAGTTTTCAGAAACTTTGAACAAGGAAGCTTTTTACAACCCTAACAGGTTGTAAATGGAATGCGCTATATCTTTGTACATATGTTACTTACATGGGAAAAATATTATTTCACATCACATGTGCAAAACTTTATACAATTATGCTATGCAGCTTTCCCTCTGAAGAATATGTATGCAAACACCTTTAATGATTAAGCACAATCATTACAATGTCTGGAGGGTTCTGACCCGAAACATCACCTATTCATTTTCTCCAGAGATGCTGCTTGGTCCAAATGCCGCTTATGCCAACATTTTGTGTCTTTCTTTGGTATAAACCAGCATCTGAATTGTCCGTTGACTCAATCTCCAAATTTGCAAAACTAAACTTAATCTTGTTCAAAGATAACATTTACAGCTCTGCTAGAGTATAACCAGTAGCGCAGAGTGGAGTATGGAATTTAAACAAAGAAGTAGCCGGTCATGGTTTCATCATGATCACATCAAATGTGTACTTGTGTCTGATATTGTTGCTGAGGAAATTATAACCTCTTGACTTTACTCACTACAGTTCCACCACTGGTTTTCTTGCAACTGATGTCTTTAATCCTTTAATCTGCACAAAAGTACGAGAAAGCACTTGAAATCTCCCAGAAATATGGCACCTAGGCTGGGTGAAATGGCTGATCTCAACCTCATTGGGAATTCCGTGTCGATCAGCAGGTTGAATTTGCCCCCTGCACCCGGGGCTATGGAACTCCTGTCCAGTCAGAGCCAGCAGATCCATTGCCATAGCCGACATCCGAGGACAAATTTACGAGCCGATATCTCGATCCCTCAGCGGCCAAGGCAGACCATTCCTGTTTTGTTGGATTCCTCTTGGAAGCCATGATCTCTGTTCATCTGGCAAAATGGATAACCCTGGAAGGCTCTGGAACCAAGGGTGCCAGAAAGTCGGTGGTGGACCTGTACTACTCTACAACTGTTAAACAGTAGGTAACCCTGGAACGACATCAGGGATAGAATCGTCATCATTTTTTTCAGTGGCAACAAATCTGATACTGTCATGACTTTTTTGCTCTTATATCGGACATCAAATTAAATACTTTCCCGACTATAAATTCAGACTATTTCACCAAAATCCAATAATTGAGTCATGTATTTCATCAATGCTCACCCTCACCTGCTTAAAATTCAATTAATATATTGCTTAGCTTCAATTATTGGCCTTACTGCTCTCCCCTCCAAGTGTGGCCGTATTAAACATAATCTCAAAGAAGGGTCATGTCCCAAAACGTCACCTATCCATGTTCTTCAGAGATGCCACCAGACTTACTGAGTTGCTCCCGCACTTTGTGTCTTTTTTGTAAACCTGCATCTGCAGTTCCTTGTTTCTACTAAATATTGCTAAGTTGTCCATATACCGCGGGGCACCATTAAACTGAAATTCATTTCAACCAGCCACATAATTATAAGGCCACACGGCCGTTCAGAGGGAAGGTATTCCGCAGTGAGTGACTCCTGATTCCTCACAGATTTTCCACTATCTACAAGGCACAAGTCTGAAGCTGATGGAATTCCATGCTCTTGCTCGAATGAGTGATGTCCAACTGCTCTGACACCACCGTGAACAAATCAGCCATTAATTAGGACTCTATTAACCATTGTAAACATTCAAACGTTCCATTTAGGCACATCGTGGCTGCTGTGAGTGTAGCATCTTCAAAATACAAAGCATTTACACACCGAAGCTACCCTGACAGTAGCACCCTAATTGATAACTCCTCTTGCCAATATGGACAAGGGTAGCAAGCACAAGAGAACGTCACCGTCTCTAGTTCCCTTCCAATGTAAATGACCAGTCCAACATTGTCACTGGGCCCAAATCCTAGAACGCCCTCCTCAACAGTAATGTTACATTCTTGTCTTAGTTCTAGATCCAGTTGCAGATCCCATTCTTGTTCTTGTTCTTGTTTCTTCATCATTAAAGTCTATTGGAATTACGGATGACTTATTTCCACTTAGGTTTTATGGGTTCACAGGTGGCTAATGAGGTCAAGGTGGGGACCAGAGATTCACAGAGATTCAGTGGGGATATTACATTTCTTCAAGGAGGTTTTCAACGTACCTTTAAATCGTTTCCTCTGTCTTCTTGTTAATTCACCTTCACTCAAAGGCTTATAGGGGTTGAAAAAGACAGCTCACCGCCACATTCTCAAACGCATCCAGGGAAGGGTTTGGTCTTGCCAGTGATGCCTTAGTTTAAAAAAAGAAATCAAAAGCTTCAGAATGATTGGAGCTGTGATAAATTAATACCACGTAATGAGAAAACACTTCTTGATTATGGACAGGTGATGTTTCTTCTGATAAGCATCACCTATCCATGTTCTCCAGAGAACTGCCTGACCTGTTGAGTGACCAACACGTTGTATCCTTTTGTGTATTAACCAACATCTGCAGTTCTTTATTTCTACTTTTCAGTTATGTATACCTTGGGCATTTGACTTGCACAAAATAATTTGTACAAACCAGCATCTGCAATTATTTATTTCTACAGTTTGGTTATGTATACCTGGAGCATTCGACTTACAAAAGAATTTCAGGGAACTATTGCCAGATTATCTTACGCCAGCCAGTTTCAGAGCTGGGATCTCCAAACGTTAGTGATGGTAAAGCCCCTGCCCCACTGTACGAGGTAATTCAAGAGTTCTCCCGAGTTTCCCCCTGATCCGAACTCGGAGAATGTCCATAGCAGGTCCGTAGGAGTTCGTGGATGTCTCGAAGCGGCTCGTAGTGCTAACGGTAGGTACTCGGGACATCCGGTAAACTTGTGACCTTTTTTCATCCCTGCAAAAAATGTCCACGAGTAAAAAAATACTCGTGATGAATCAAATTGTTATTTTTTACTCGTACAAGCCATTACGAAACATCCACGAACTCCTACGGACCCGCTACAGACATTCTCCAAGTTTGAATCTAAGGAATACTCGGGAGAACTCTTGTATTACCTCGTACAGTGGGACAGGGGCTTAAGCAAGTGACATTCCTCCAAGAATCATTTTCAACAGGTACCTGCCTCCAATTACATAACAATAAAATGCTTCTCATAAAAACTTACATTTTAAGGACTTGTATGTTGATATTCTAATTTATAATTCCTAGTTAAAGAATTTTGATAATAACTTAAAAGAAATCATGCTAAAAAGTGGATATTATTCAGGATCAAAATGTTGGATCAGATAATTACTGTAGAACTGCTAGCTTTCAAGTTTCCAATAAATTGCTGCTGTCAGGTTTTAGATATTGTTTCACTGCCATAAGGAGTTTGATTATGATGTTTATCTGAATACCGCATGTCAAATCAATTATTTTTCTGAAACATTTCTTCCAAATATTACAGCTGAATCCAATATATTATTTCATCGTGATTTTATTGTATCTGACTGGCGACATTAATGTAGAGAATGTGGAGAATACATTAATACATTCTAACTTTTTGGTTATGTTTAGTTCCACAGCAGTCAAAGAAAATTTAATGTCAATAGATAACCTTAGCGCAGACAAATCCTTTTGTATTTTAAAACATGGCTTGCTGATTTTGATTGTAATTATTTTGGCTTCCATGGACTTCCATGTAATTAATCTGTGCTAATGCTTAAGTGTCTGATTACCACCTGACAATGAGAGAATTATAAAGGTTCCTTTTAATTAGTAATAAATGCATGAAGTCACAGATTATGCTAATACGCAACACAAAATTTCCTGACATGTAGAAAAATTATCTCATCTTCTTCAGAACTTGCATGTAGTCTGCTGGAAAAAAATGTAGTGATCACTCAGCCAGTTTTGTGTTTTCTGGACTACAATGGGTCATTTATTACAGTCATCATCCAAATGATCTATTAATAAGTGAACAACATGGATGCCATATTTCGTGACCTGGACCTTTGCACAGCCAAATGAAACAATTCTGTTTCATGTTTAGTTTAGTTTAGAGATACAGTGTGGAGTCAGGCCTTTCGGCCTACCAAAGCCACGCCAACCAGCGATCATCCCATACTCTAGCACTATCCTACACACTAGGGACAATTTACAATTTATAGAAGCCAATTAACCTATAGACCTGTAGGTCTTTGGAATGTGGGAGGAAACCGGAGCTACGGAGGAAATCCATGCCATGCAGTCAGGGGAAGCAGATACAAACTCCATACAGGCAACACCTGTACTCAGGATTGAACCCAGGTCTCTGGTGCTGTAGGGCAGCAACTCCACCGCCGCGTCATTGTTGCGCCATTGTGCTACCTTGAGCTGCTGTGTGTGCGCCATGTGCCCTCATGTGTCCTCTTGAAAATCAGAATGAACTGTTGTTTTATATTCCTTCAGTTTTATGATTTTCTGTTTCATCGCTTCTTAATGAGAATAAAAATGTGGGATTGACTTTATACTGTTTTTAAACAGAATGAGGAATGACCTGAACGTTGCATGATTATGGGTGTTGATCTGTGAACTTCACCCTTCCAGAGCCGCTGATAAATTTCTTCAGTGTATCCAACTGACAGATAATTTGCCCCAATGGTTCATTGCTAACTTCTTTTCATTTACATGGTTTATCTGATTTCTTTATATTTAAGGAAGTAACAAAGTTTGAAAATTGACCACCCAATTCTTAAGAAAAGGATTGATATTTTCATTCTTTGACTTAGTTTAGTTTAGATATGCAGCGCGGATACAACCCTTCAACCCACCAACTCCGCACCGACCAGTGATCCCCGCACACTAACACTATCCTACACACATTAAAGACAATTTTACATTTATACCAAACCAACTAACCTGCAAACCTGTACGTCTTTGGAGTGTGGGTGGAAACTGGAATATTTGGCTTAGATCTCTCAAGAACTACACAGTGGCCGGCACAGTGGCGCAGCGATAGAGTTGCTGCTTTACAGCACCAGAGACAAAAGGTTTGATCCTGGCTACAGGTGCTGACTGTACAGAGTTTTCATGTTCTCCCAGTGACCGCGTGGATTTTCTCAGGGTGCTCTGGTTTCCTCCCACACTGCAAAGATGTACAGGTTTGTAAGTTACTTGGCTTCTGTAAAAAAATGGTAAATATTGTCCCTAGTGTGTAGGGATAAGGACATGTTTCCACTCAGTATCTCCAATGTCTAAAGTAAAGTTACATTTGCTGCGCTTTTTGATTATTCAATTATATTTTTCTTTTTCGACATAATAGCACAGATATTAGCACCATCATATCAAGGAGAAGTCTAAAGCAGCCCCCTAAACTTGTAGCTGTTCCAATTTCCATAACATTGATGGAAGTACTTTATTCCATATTTTTGAAACCACTCGTCTTTTCAGTACTTTACCAAGGACAATCAAGTTTCAAGTACTCTTGGGAAATTTTGCTACCGATTAATTAAAGTGTGGGTACATATCATTTTGCCAAGCTCGTCCCAAATGATACAATCATATGGTGCCAACGATAAATTCTGTTGCTCGACAATAATCAATAAAGATATCACCTTCTCTCCTCAAGTGCAATTAATTAAAGAAGTATCCCCGGTGTCACCTAGTTGCAAACATGTTAATTATTCATCTACTCAAACTGCAAAAGTAATTGACAAAATAAATTCCTTGCTATAGGTTGCAACAGGAATAAGAACACAAATAGAACTATTGGTGTTTTATGGAGAAGAGTCCAATAACCTTGGACTTTGTCTTTTTTGTGTTAATAATTGATGTAATACAAAAAATGGTAGTACAACTGGAAAGAGAATGCAGCGAGAATAACACACAACTTGCTTGTGCTGTCTTTCTAGAATCACTCGTTGATGCGTATTGGTGCATTTGACAAAAAGTGCTGGAGTAACTCAACGGGTCAGGCAGCATCTCTGGAGAAAAAGGATAGGTGCCATTCCATGACTGAACTGTTCTTCAGATTCCAAATTCCTCCCCACCCATTTCTCCCCTTCTGCCCATATCTCCACCTCTTCCTTTATACTTTTCACTTCTTCCCTCCTTGTCAACACTCTTTTGTTCCCTTTTCAACTCTAACCTTTAGTTAATCAAAAAAACCCTCTGCCTCCCTGCTCGATTCCCTCCAAGGACCCTGACAGTCTTTTTAGTTGAGGCAGAGATTCACTCCTCCCTCATCTACTGTATCCGCTGTTCCAGGTGTCTCACCACTGGGTGGCGGCAGCAATGGCTGACTCACCAACAGTCTGTCCGTCCCTTCCTTTGTGTTTTAATAGTCCATATTACTAATATAGACTATTAAAGTCTGATCTTGACCGCTTTTGGCTCGCTGTGGTGTGATTTCCGAGAGAACGCCACCACCTACGGCCGTTATTTTTGGCCACCTCGCTCAGAGCCCCCCTCCCCCTTCCTGGCAGGAGGATTTTTCCCATTGATGAAGAATCAGAGAGATATTAATGTTTTTATTTTTTTGCCATTTTCTCTACTGCCCCTGCTGGTGGGAGGGGGGATGGACTATAAAACCAGGAAGTGATGTGCCAGGAAGTGATGCACTCAGTCTCTGCAAGATGGAGGAAGCCAGAGGGTCATGTCTCTCTGAATAACACTAAACACATGTCTACTCAACTGTGAGTGCCCTTAAAGTGGTTTGAAAATGAAAATATGGTTGGTTTGAAGTAAAAATGCACAGCAAATGGCTGTTTGGGTGGGGTTTTGAGTTGAAGTAGAAATGCACTGCAAATGGCTGTTTGCGTGAGGGGTTGGATTGAAGTGGAAATGCACTGCAAATGGCTGTTTGGGGGGGGGGGGATGGGTTTGAAGTACAAATGCACTGCAAATGGCTCTTTCGGGGGGTGGGTTGAAATGCAAATGCACTGCAAATTTGCTGTTTGGCTAAACTTGACAACTTCCTGTTTGCACTTTATTGATATTAGATAAAACGCTACCACTTATGGTTGTGATTTTTGGACATCTTAGTCCCCCTCCGCTCATCTGGTACAGAGGATTATTCCCATCAATGAATAATAAAAGTGTTATTATTGTTTCAAAAATGTTGAGAATCTCTCTCCTGTGAATCACGCCATGAAGGCCACACCTTTTCCGGTGGGAGGGGGAGGGATTATAAAACCCGAAAGTGTGGGTGTGGCTCAGTCTCTGCATGATGGTGGAGGGAGAGGTCACAACTCTGAGCTGTGAATCAACTGAACACACCGAATGTCTACTGAACTGTGAATGTGGTGTTCTGTGTGGCTTTATGGTGGTTTTACCCTGCTTGAAATGGTATGAAACTGCATTTGAATGTGGTGGCCTTGCACCCAGCATGAAATGGTATGAAACTGCACATGAATTTGGTGGCCTTGCAGCCTGCATGAAATGGTATGAAATTGCATTTGAATATGGTGTTGTTGCACCCTGCATGAAATGGTATGAAACTGCACTTGAATTTGGTGGCCTTGCACCCTCCTTGAAATGGTATGAAACTGCACTTGAATTTGGTGGCCTTGCACCCTGCTTGAAGTGGTAGGAAACTGAACCTGAATTTGGTGGCCTTGCACCCTGCTTGAAATGGTAGGAAAATGGATTTGAATTTGGTGGCCTTGCACTCTGCTTGAAATGGAATTTTAAGGAATAGCCGTGAGTCAACTGCCAGCCCACCAGCTGTGAGTGAGCTGCCAGCACATCATGCGTGAGGGACTGAGCTGCCACCCCAAGAATCCATTTGTCCCACAATGTCCATACTAGCCCTCTGGAGACCAGTAGTCCCTGCAGCCAACAACACCCATACCAGCGTTCCAGAAAAGCGCCCCCCCCCCCCCACTGCCCACCAATATTGTAATTGGTGGAGAGGTGGAATATTGAGTCAGGCGACCAGCCCTCCCATGTGAACATGGGACCCAGTGGGTCCCACTTAGTCTAGTATGTGTTAAATGCATGTTTTTATTCTTCTGTAGCTTGTTTTATTTGGGGGTTGGGGGAGGGGAGAGGGTTGTGGGAAACTAATCTCTTACCTCGACGGAGATGCACATTTTTTTCCCTAGCATATCTGCGCCTGCACTGTGGCCTAACATCGAGGAGTTGGTGGCTTTTGCGGGAGACCAACTTTTGAGAGCTCCACCGCGGGAGGCCTACGCGCCTTTAACATCACTGAGCCCGTGATCCCTTTGCCAGGGATCGACCTCGGAGCTCCAACTGTGGGTGCTTGTGGACTTAACAGCACAGAGATCACAGTCTTTAGTCAGAGACTGACTTTGGGAACTCCAAGCCACAGGAGCTTCGCCCGCCCCAACGCGAGAGCTTCGCCCGCCCCGGCGTGTGAGCTTCGACTGCCGGCTGCAGGAGCTACATGGATGGTTCGACTGCGCTGACTGTGGGAGAATAAAGAGGAAGACATTTTGACTTTTTTGCCTTCCATCACAGTGAGGAATGTGGGGAATCCGCTGTGGTGGATGTTTCTGTTAACTTTTATATAGTTATGTGTCTTTGTTTTTTTTTCGTATAGCTGTGTGGTAATTCGCATATCACTGCACCTTAATTGGTACATGTGACAATAAAACCTTTGTAACCTTTGAACCTTTGAAACCTTTGACTCCTATATACTGTTGTGACCAAGCGTAGGCTCAGCGATCGTTTCGCTGAACACCTCCGCTCTGTCAGCCTAAACCTACGTGATCTCCCAGTTGCTAAACACGTTAACTCCCCCTCCCATTCCCACATTTACTTTTCTGTCCTTGGCCTCCTCCATTGCCAGAGTGAGGTCCAGCACAAATTGGACGAACCACACCTCATATTTTTCTTTGGCAGCTTACGCCCCAGCAGTAGGAACATATGCGCACATTGACTTCTCTAACTTCAAGTAACCCTTGCTTTCCCTCTCTCTCCATCCCTCCCCACTTCCCACTTCTCCGACCAGTCTGACTGTCCTCGTTGATGTTTTATCTCTATTTGCTTAGTTGTTAACCTTCTCCTCGCTAACAATGTTCTATTCTACATTTTCCTTGATTGCCATCCCATTTGTCTCATTTTCACATCTTACACTACCTTACCTTTGTATCTCCCTCTCCCCTGACAGTCTGAAGAAGGGTCTCGACTCAAAATTTCATCCATTTCTTCTATCCAGAGATGCTACCAGTCCCGCTGAGTTACTCCAGCATTTTGTGTCAACCATTTTACCTGTCTCCAACTATCATTTGCTGGCTTTGTCCCACCCCCACCTCTTCTTCAGCTGACCCGCTGAGTTACTTTAGCATTTTGTGTCTATCTATCAACCAGGAAAAGATTGGCTCAGAGAACTGAACGTGGATTTGAAGAATGCATTTAGAGTAGAACTTCACATCCACCTCTTGATAAGCTTCTAGACTTGTTTAAAGGCTCATATACTGGCACTTAGGGGCAGGGGCCATTGAGAGTTAAGGGCCTGTCCCACTTACGCATCCTTGGCTCGCAAATTACATGACCTCGTGGTCACTTGAGGCGTACGGGCACCGTATGGCCGCGCGGGGCCAGTCCCACTTAGAAGCACGGAGGGGTATTGAGTTGTGCCGGTCCCGACATCGCGAGGTGCTCCGAAATCTTCGCGCGCCAACGGCCTGTTGCAGAACTGACAGCCAAAGTGGGACAGTCTCACCTTCAACAGCAGCAGAAGCAGGCAAACGATCACCGAACTCGGCCTGGGGCTCACGGTCGTTGCGGTCCAGATCCGCCCCCACTTCTACTCCCAGAGCGGGACCAAGAAAATGGAAGAAAGACACAAAATGCAGGAGTAACCCAGCGAGACCAGCAGCATCTCTGGAGAGAAGCAATGAGTGACGTTTCGGGCCAAGACCCTTCTTTTCAGACTGAAGAAGAGTCTCAACACGAAATGTCACTCATTCCTTCTCTCCAGAGATGCTGCCAGTCCTGCTGAGTTACTCCTGCTTTGTGTCCATCTTCAAATGACGTCACACACTCCAGATGGCTGTGCGTACACATGTAATCGCGCCCGATCTTCGCTCGGCCGTCTCGGCTCAACGTGACCACAAGGTCGCGTAATTTGTGTGCCAAGGACATGTAAGTGGGACAGGCCCTTTACACAACAACAAAGATTGATTGCGAATGCAGGTCTGGTATTGTGACAGACTGTGGGGAGAGAACCAGGATCAGCGCTGTCCAACTTATTAATAAGGGATGAATGGATCACAGATCTTTTCCTTTGAGATGAAGAAGACTGTAGATTGATCCAATGGAGATCTTTAAAATGATGAAGGTTTGTAGACAATGCTTACACTTACGGAGAAAAACATAACAGGGTAACTTAAGATAGGTATCAGAAATCTACCAGAGAGTTTTAGAAAAAAATTGTTTCATTTGAAAAGTGTAGAGACTGTGTAATTACGTAGACACAAAGTGCTGGCATAACTCTGCGTGTCAGGCAGTATTTCTGCAGAAAAAGGATTGGTGACGTTTCGAATCAGGACCCGTCTTTTGTAGTATCAGTTTGGTTGAAATAAATAGTACTAGCATCTAAGGGACTAGACAAGGAGATGAAGGAACAGGATATGTTGATAGTTGTTAGACAAAGACTGGAGGAAGCACAAATAGAGAATGAATGCAAATGTGTCCTGATTGGGTCAATGGGCAGTTTCTGTGCTGCTTATCCTATGATGAGCATGTTTGAGTTTGCTACATTTACAATGATGCCCATGTTAGATTGTCTCAGTCCAATTACCCAATTCAGGCTGAGTTCAGATTGACTGTGTCAGGTTGGTTCAGTCATGGTGTTAATCTTGGACCCTGGCAGACCTCTCACATCATGGCCTTCATGTTCTGCTCTAATTCACAAACCAGCTTGGCCTGGACATAAAATCAATGTCCTTTCAATTGTGTTCAAAATCCTGAAGCACCCGACCTAACACCATTGTGCGAGCACTGTCACCACTCAGAGATTTGGAACAAAACATTAGCATTGGCAGTGCCACTCATATCCTGAAAATGAATATTAAAGCTTAGAAAAGAAAAAAACTTTGGTCAAGCCTCAAAAATGGTTAAAGGTTCTCGATCTTCTTAAAAGCCCAGGACCAATAATTAATATACAAAGTCAAAAGAGGGAACCAAATGGCAAAGAATGACACTGGTGGGCAAGTAGCAAAGCAGCATGTGAGTTACTCAACATAGAAACAAAGTGCTGCAGCATCTGTGAAGAAAATGACGGTGGTTTTCAGGTTGGGACTCATCATCAGACTGAAAGTTAGGGGTGGCCAGGGATTCGTTGCCAACCCTGATTGGGCCTGGTCTTTTCTCCCCTCCGCCTGTTCACCTCCCCCCCCCCCCCCCCCCCCCCCCCCCCCCCCCACACCCTACCACACCATCCCCATACTTACAGTCTGAAGAAGGATCCCGACCCAAAATGTAAAGAAGGAACTGCAGATGCTGGAGAATCGAGGGTACACAAAAAGCTGCAGAAACTCAGCGGGTGCAGCAGCATCCCATTCATTGTTCCTTATCTCTCCACATCACCGTCTATATCTCTCGTTTCCCTGATCCCTGACCAGTCTGAAGAAGGGTCTCGACCCGAAACGTCGCCTATCTCCTTCGCTCCTTAGATGCTGCTGCACCCGCTGCGTTTCTCCAGCTTTTTGTGTACTCCCGACCCAAAATGTCACCCATCTTTTTGTTGCTGCCTGACCCGTTGAGTTACTGCAACAGCTTTTTACAAACACCACCACCTTTTGTGTAAAAGAGTCACCCCTCAGGTTCCCAATACATCTTTCTCCCCCTCCCCCCTCACCTTAAACCCATATCCTCTGGAAATAGCCCTATTCCCAGAGGAGCTTCCATGAAATGAACCTTCAGCATATCATACACAGCCCAATTTCTGTGTTTACTTTTTAGAGTAATTTCCATAGCATTGTAAGATATGACCAAATTGGCAATAGCTTTTAGCAGGGATGTAACAAAACCCTTAATGATCAAAACACAGCAAACACGTCAGTCTGTAGAACGGTCCCGACCGAAAATGCCACCTATCCATGTTCTCCAGAGATGCTGCATGATCCCTTTGGGTAATTCCAGCACTTTTTGTCCTTGTGTGTAAACCAACATCTGCAATTCCTTGTTTCTTTATAATGGCAGTTTTTTTTTATGTTTAATACTTTAATAATATTTTAATATTCAGCACTGACATTGTGGGCTGAAGGGCCTGTTTTTGTGCTGTTCTGTTCTGCGTTGATTTAAGCGTCTCACTCTGGAAACCATGAACAAATGGCGCATCAGGCAGCACAGTGGCGCAGCAGTGGAGTTGCTGCCTTACAGCACCAGTGACCCAGGTTCAAACCTGATTATGAGTGCTGACTGTACAGAGTTTGTATGTTCTCCCCGTGACCTGCGTGGGTTTTTCCCCGGTGCTCCAGTATCCTCCACATTCCAAAGACGTACAGGTTTGTAGATAAATTTGACTTCGGTAAAGATTGTAGTTTGTCCCTAGTGTGCGTAGAATAGTGCTAGTGTACAGGGTGATTGCTGGTCAGCACAAACTTGAAGAGCCTGTTTCCACGCTGTATCTCTCAAACTAAACTAAACTAAACTAAATTAAACTAAATACCAACATTTCTGCAAATGCTGAAAATCAGTGCAGCAACTCACATCTTTTGTTTGCTTTTAAAAACAGGATGTGACCCTCAAGGTGTCCCATATTCTTCTGAAGCCGCAGCAGTTTTTTTGTTAGAGTACCTGCCATTTCAAGTTCACTGGAAATAATACATTTTAAAGCATTGTGACCAGTGGACTGCCTCAATTTTAAACAGCTGGCATGTATTACTTTTTAATTTCTTTGCACCTGACACATAAAATGGAGAGCAGGTTCTGTGGTGCATAATATAACACCAGTGCTGAAATAATCAGACTGAGTGAACATACATATGGAGCTAGTTTTCCAAATAAGTGCTAACAGTATTTTACCCCCTATGAATAATGGAAATCCTTGAAAGTATCAGGCAGGAAATCACCGACAGTACACCTGTGATTTTTTGGAAACATGTTTCCGAGGAAAAAATATGCCTGGTGTGTACATACATTAAAATGTTCTCTTATTGGTAATTCTTCTGACAAAGACAATCACCATTTTTTTTTTCTTTTTGTATCAAATATCTCTTGGTAATATCTGTATTGCAACTCAAGGACTTTGGTGAATCCCAGCTCATTACTTTGTAACGGCGTGTAACATTTGTTACGGCGTACCATGAGTAATAAGCAGGAAACACTTCAAAGTGAATTTGACGTGATCTTTCCATGTTGAGTCAACACTGTGACTGCCAATCATAAAGCCACATCTGGAGGAGGAGGTGAGGGGGATGTAGTTATGAAACATCTTAAAATTCCATATCTTGTTAGTTTTAATAAAATATCAACACAACAGTCAGTGCATCAAAGATAGTCACAAAATGCTGGAGTAGCTCAGCAGGACAGGCATCAACTCTGGCTAGATGGAGAGGGTGACATTTCAGGTTGAGACCTTTCTGCAGACTCAGAGTCGGGGGAGAGAGAAACCAGAGATATGGAAGGGTAGAAAGAGCACGCAAGGTGTGAAAAGGACAGATCAAAGAAGACAATGTCAAGGAAAGTCACTGCATCAGTTGCCTTCAGATGAATATTTTAAAAAACTGGTTAAAATAAAATAGTTGTTCTCTGCTGCTGGTGTTTTGTTTCTCTACTATCTTTACAATTGTACTGCAACAAATGTTGCATCACCTTGAAACTATTAAACGTATGCTCATGCTCTAAAGAAAATAAGCATGTGTGGCAATCAGAAAATACTGCATTCTAGGCTTTAGCGGCACTCACTGACTACTTCCAAATTAAAAGGTATATTTCTGAAGAGCTTTATTTTGGGGAGCGACTGCAATTGATTGCAATTTTTTTCTCTAGCAAAAGCGATTATGCATTTTATGTTGTCACTAGATTAATATAACATCATAATCTTTTAATCTGCGATTTGGTCATGTTTAATTTGTCAATTTATATTGTGAAACATTATGCAGATGGAATAGAATTGAAGAATGACTTTCCATGTAGCAACTTTCAGAATTAAATTATTGCTCATTGTAAAGGAAGATGTACAAAATGTTACAGAAATCAGAGGGCCAATATTACAAATACAAAATCCCTATAGGGGACACTCACTCATTAGGAAAAAATGCTTGCAAAACACAAGCAAATTCCCATTGAGCATACTGCTAAGAATGTGTGGTTATATACTCAATGTTCAGGATAGTACATAAAAAACCAAAATTAATCAGAGTTCATAATTATTTTAAATGCTACAGTTAAGGATGTTTATGTCATTTGGATTCCCCAAATTGACATACCAGTAATCAGATGTAATTTTAAAAAATGAGAGGTGTTTCTTCAGCATTTGATAAATGCAGGAGAGAAAGTATCATATACCTTCACCAATTATTAGCCAGGCTTTCTTCAAACTCGCATACATCTTACCAAGAATGAATCTAGCTGCCATTTATCTTAAAATGCTACCAGTTAAAATTTGCGTTCAAACACAGTGTAGATTAGAATTCAAACAATGTGTTTATCCAGGTTGCTGGAACATTGTGTTATAATACCCCATCTATAATCATTCAAGCCTTAAAAATTGAAATGCTCCATCCATTTGAGTTCAGTAGGTGTTCAGTGGGTGTTGGTTTCAAGCAGTTTACACCTATGGCACGGCAGCTAAGATAATTACCATGCTTCTCTCGCCTATCTATTTGTAGTGATCAAAAAAACAAGAGAATACAAGATCCAGTTCATTTCAAGAAGATCTGGGAAGAAAGCCAGGCCATGCAAACAAAAGATCTATCTTCTGATAGAGAGACGCAAATGATTTTACAGAAAACTACATCTTTAGTCCACTCACAGAAGCAAAGTGGTAGGTGACTTATTTTAGTTAAGAAGAATGATAATTCATTGCAGCAGATTGCCGACTGATAGCATAGTGAAATAATGCATTTTCTTTTGGACATTTTAAGGAGATTGGTGTGCATGTGCTCACAATATATTAACGTATCAGCTTCACGAAAGGAGTAAAATTCAGCTTCATGTAAAGAGAGGTTAGTAAACTCACAATGAGCATTCAGACAAATGGTTAAGTATGTAGAGAGGATGTACTTGGCAGCAAGGATTGAACAGGTGGTCATACTAAAGATTTTAACATAATGAAATGATTTGATGGGATTGAGGAAGATCAAACATTTTAACCTGGATGAAATGTAAAAGTAATATATATATATATATTATATATATAGATATATATAAAATATTTTAACCTGGATGAAATGTAAAAGTAAGAAATATTTATATATTATCTATCTATCTATCTCTTTTATTTTATACTAGACTAAGTGGGACCCATTGGGTCCCATGTTCACACAGGAGGGCTGGTCCCCCAACGCAATATTCCACCAACTCCAATATTGCTGGCCAGTGGGGGGGGGGGGGGGGGGGCTTTCTGCAGCGCTAGTATGGGTGCTGAAGGGACTGGTTTCTAGAGGGCTAATATGAATATTGTGGGCCGAATGGATTATTGGGCTGCCAGCTCAGTCTCTCAGGCCTGGTGGCCTGGCAGCTCAGTCACTCAGGCCTGGTGGGCTGGCAGCTCAGAAGCCGCCAGAAATTCTGCCCAAAACAGGTGAGAGACTCTGTGAGCGAGAAGGGTGAGAGGGTGGAGAATCAATTGGGGACATTTTTCATCTTGTTCTGCAGATCACAGCAATGAAGGAGGAAAGTCTATCCTGGCCTGGATCTCACAGGGAGCAAATTAAGGGAGGAAGAAAAATATTGGGGTGAGGTTTAATACTTACAGGGGGAATACTTACTGATGGGCCGATGGGACTCCTGAGCTAGTGCAGGCGTGATGGGCTGAAGGGGCTCTTTTAAAAAAAAAATCGGAGTGAAATCTCAGTGAAAGGCACTTTTTCTGGACTTTTCCTGGTCTGGCATGGGCCTTTTGGGCCAAAATGCTCCTCCTGGGCTAATACAAGCATTTTGGGCAAAAGGCCCTGGTTTCTCAGTTAATAGTGGCCTTGTGGGCCGAAATTAGTGGTTTCAGGCAGGCCAAACAACTCATTTAATTTCTAATTGCAATGCAGTTTCAGCCACAGGGCAGGCCGAATAGCTCATTGCATTTTCATTTCACTTCCATTGCCATTGCAGTTTCAAGCACAGGGCAGATCAAACCAAACAGCTCATTGCATTTTCACTTTATTTTCATTGCCATTACACTTTCAAGCACAGGACAGGCTCAAGCCAAACAGCTGATAGCAATTTCACTTTATTCCCATTGCCACTGCACTTTCAAGCACAGGGCAGGCTCAAGCCACACAGCTGATTGCATTTTCACTTCATTTCCATTGCCATTGCACTTTCAAGCACAGGGCAGGCTCAAGCCAAACAGCTAATTGCATTTCACTTAATTTCCATTGCCATTGCACTTTCAAGCACAGGGCAGGCTCAGGCCAAACAGCTGATTGCATTTTCACTACATTTCCATTGCCATTGCAGTTTCAAGCACATGGCAGGCTCAAGCCAAACAGTTCATTGCATTTTCACTTAATTTCCATTGCCATTGTAGTTTCAAGCACAGGGCAGGCCAAACAACTCATTTAATTTTCATTAAGGGCTAACAAGTCATTTATTCAAGTATACTCACAGCGTTCTGTAGTTTCCCAGCTCAGACAGAGAGTCGTGACCTCTCCCTCGCCATCTTACAGACAGACTGAGCCACTCCCACACTTCCGGTTTTTATAGACCCTCCCCCCTCCCACCAGAAGGGGGTGGTCTTCATGGCGGTGATTGACAGGAGAGAGAATCTCAAGATTTTTTACACACTAATAAGTATTTTATTTTGCATCTATGGGAAAAATCCTCGGGGCCTGCACAGCGGAGGAGGTTTCTGAGGAAGATGGCCAAAAAGTCACAGCCATATGTGGTAGCATTTTTTCTAAAATCAACGCACAGTGCAAACAGGAAGTGGTCAAGATGACACTTTTAATTATATATATATATATATATAATATAATAACTTATTCTTAATGAGTTGGTCTCCATTTATTGCCCTTGTGGATTCATGTGGTGCAATAGTATCGTAAAATTAAAAATTTTGGGTTTGGGCGAAAAATGATTAAGAATATAAAAAAACACCGACTTGTGGCGTGGGAGAATCTCCTTTCTGCTTCACTTTCTCACTTATTTCTTTCTTGACACCACACTCACTAGACTATTCTTTACTCTTCACTACTTCTTTCTTTCTCATTTCTTTCTAAAAAAAAGAAAGTTGTACAAAGAATGTTTTAATAATTCTGGGAACCTGTAAAAAGGTACCATCAAAATGTAATGTACCTACTTCTAATACATAAAAATAAAAAACCTCTACACCTCTCTAACCCAATATGCCAACTTGATCAGCATGGGTAAGACGGGTCAAAGGGCCTCTTTCCTTGCTTACAGCTCTATGCTTCTACCACTCTTTAGAAAGAAATACCCTAGGTGAGCGGTGGCCTAACCAATGATTTTAAACGTTTAGTTTAGTTTTGTTTAGATAAGTTTAAATTAGGTTTACTTTAATTTATTATTGTCACGTGTACTTTTTTGTTCCATGTTATCCAGTCAGCAAAAAGACTACATACAGTAATTGCAATCAAGCCATCCACAGTGTACAAATACAGGATCAAGGGAATAACGTATAATTCAAAATAATATTCAGCAAAATCCAATTAAAGATAGACCAAAGATCTCCAATGAGGTAGATGGACCACACTCTAGTTGGTGATAGGATGGTTCAGTTGCCTGATAATAGCTGGGAAGAAACTGTCCCTGAATCTTGAGGTGTGCATTTCACACTTCTGTACCTCTTGCTTGATGTGAGATGGGAGAAGAGGGAGTGACTGAGGTGAGACGTCCTTGATCATGTGATGGACTTGCAGAGGCAACGAGAAGTGTAGATGGAGTCCATGGAAGGGTGGTTGGTTTGTGTGATGGTCTTGGCTATGCCCACAACTCTCTGCAATCTCTTGCTGTCTTGGTTAGAGCCGTTGCCGAACCATGCTGTGATTCATCCTGATAAAAATGCTTTCTACGGCACATCTGTAGAAGTTGGTGAGAGTTGTTGGGAACATGCCGAATGTCCTCAGCCTTCTAAGGAAGCAGAGCTGTTGGTGTGCTTTCTTGGCTATTGCTTCGATATGGCTCCCTGGACAAGTTGCTGGTGATATTTACTCCTAAGAACTAGAAGCTTTCAACCATCTCTACTTCAGCGCTGTAATGAGTCCAAACTCACACAGGTTGAATCACAAGCATCTTTATTGTTCAGGTCATTAACTATTAAGCAGGTCATCACATTTCACACTGCTACTCTACTGGTAGGCAGTGGGTAGGATCTTACATTATGAATGTTATAATTAGGCGGGGTTATATTGGCTAACATGCTATAGCCAATCTACAAGTGCCATCAATGAATACTGGAGTTCATGTGCCGCTTTGTTTCCTGAAGTTGATCACAATCTCCTTTGCTTTGCTGACATTGAGAGAGAGGTTGGTTGGTAGGAGGATGAAGGGAAAGACAGCCCACAATGTCTGAACCAAACACAATGCCAGGTTAAACTAATCTCCTCTGCCTGCATATCCCTCCATTCCCTGCATGTCTGTGTGCCTACTTAAAGCCCTCTTAAATGCCCTGTCATTTCTGGCTCCACCACCACCTCAGCCAGCACTTTCCAGGCACCTACCACTCTCTGTCTAAAAAACATACCCCATATATCTCCTTTAAATGTAGCCCCTCTTACCTTAAAGCTATGCCCTCTAGACTTTGACATTTCCAGTGTGGGAACAGGTTCTGGTTGTCAACCCTAGACTTACTCTGTATCACCTAAGGAGTTAGAGTGAAGGACCAGTAAAGCGTCCCTTGTAGCCAAGTCCGGAGGGCAAGGCGCACCGCCACCCCACCTCGGGTTCGTAGGGGGAAGAGCGGCTCTGCTGTCTGCGACCGGCGGATTGGTGACGGGATCTAGGGAGAGGGTAGGGCCGAAGATGTCCTGGTTGGGTTGCTCTTAGGCCTGGCCAAGCTGGCTGTCGTAAGGCGGATGAGGGCTTTGCCTGAGCCAGATGCTTGGCCCTTTACCGGGGGGTGTTGGAGAGGGACATAGTGGTACAGTAGTTATTTAGTATATTTGTAACATAGTTGTTTGGAAATTTAGCGTCTAGATAATTTGGTAATTTTGTAATATGGTGGTGACTGTGTTACCACGATTTTGTTTTGTATTGTGATAGTAATTAAATAAATTATTTTTGATACCAAAAAAAGGAGATAGATTGAATGTTTTGGCTTGATGACCTTTAGTCGGAAGGTAAACATGTTATGTGTAGAAAGCACAAACTATATTATGGGAACACTAAAATCTGTCAGAAAGGGCTGTGTAGCTATTTCTCCAGAGCCAGGCTAACTCCACATCAAGATTCTCCCCTTGCTTATTCCCTGAATCTTTAATAGGTTATTTTTCAAGTTTATCTAATTCCCTCTTGAAAGTTGTTATTGATTCCGCTTCAATAGCCACTTGTGGTAATGCATTACATAGTCTAATAACCTGTTGCAAAGACAAAAACCTTTCATTTTAACCTTGCAGAACTAAACCTGAATTTAAACTGGTGAAACCCACAGGGACCATCCCAATAAGCAATTGGTCATGCGTGTGATTAAGTAATGTTTCTACCAGGGAATTGATAGAACCATCAGGATCTTTTCAGTATTGCAATGGACATTTAAGTATAAAGAGAATATTCCATATGGAAGAAGCCATTGTGTACACCAAGATCCACGTCACATTACCAAGAGAGCTCTTCCTTGCTGTACGTTTGTCTTTGGTTAGTTGACTTAAGTTGCAATGTCACTTTCTCATCAGGGGATGGAAAGATGCAAGCATTCATTTCACACTAACTTTTGGGAATGGTTTGCATTAATTACCAAGTTGCAACAACTTTGCAGCCCAGGTACAACACACAGTTTACACTGGTTAGTCAAAGCTTTGAACTGTTCAAAACCATGTAATGGTTTTTCATGTTGTTCATTGCATAGCACAGGGGTGGGGAACCTTTTCATGGTGGAAGGCCGCATTAAGTTAGCTGTAATCTAATAAGGCCATATCCAAGAAACTTCAATTAGATATACTTCAAAGTACATTATTTTGTTAAAATAGCCCTCATGACTTACTAATGTTTTAATTGTGGCTCAATCAGGGAGGATTATTTTGCTGAATCATCTTTTACTCTTTGGCATTTTAAATACGTTCATTTTAAGATTAAAATAAAAATAATAAAAGATAGAATAGAATAGAATGCCTTTTATTGTCATTCAAACAACTTGGTTTGAACGAAATTGCATTTCCTACAGTTTTTTACATTACAAAAAAACCCAAGACCCACACTTAACACAGTTTACATAAACATCCATCACAGAGAGTCTCCAACACCTCCTCACTGTGATGGAAGTCAAAGTCTTATCTCTTCCCTTTGTTCTTCCCTTTGTTCAGCAGTCCAACTGCAGTGTCTAGGCGAACTGGGGCTCCGATGTTAAAGGCCCCCGGCGGGCGATGGTAAGTCCTGTGGCGGTTTAAGCCACGCCGGGCGATGTTAGGCCCCGGCTTTAAACCCCGTGATTCCAGCGGGAGAAGTTTTCATTGCGGGAGCTCCGAAAAGCCGTCTCCCACCAGGGACCTGGAGCTCCCGATGTTACCGTCCACCGGGCCTGCAGACGGAGCCTCTGAAGCTCCAGAGTCAGGTCGCAGTCGCAGCCGCTGCCGTGCACCACCACAGCTCTTCCCGCTCCGAAGACGGCCAGCTCCGCGATGGCGAGTCTGCAGGCTCCGTGATTGGAGCCCTCAGGTTGGTCCTGGCCGGAAGCCGCCGCGATGTTAGACTCAACGACACCCGGAGATCCGACAGGGAAAAGGTTGGGTCCCCGTACAGGGAAGAGATTAACAGTTTCCCCCACATCCCCCCCCCCTCCACCCCCCACATATACACAGCTAAAAAATATATAAAAACTAAACTCAAGACATACATTTAACAAGACAAAAATTAAAAAAAAGACAGACCACTGTAGTCGAGCCGCTGCCGTTAGGCGCCGCCACACTCATGAACAAAAAGATAATAATAATAATATAAAAGATTTGTCTGATGAAGGGTTTCGGCCCGAAACGTTGCCTATTTCCTTCGCTCCATAGATGCACCCGCTGAGTTTCTCTAGCATTTCTGTGTACCTTTGTCCTACAAAATTTGGATTCATTCAAAAGGCTGCACTTAATGGCTTGGAAGGCCGCATACGGCCTTAGGGCCGCAGGTTCCCCACCCCTGGCATAGCATAAGCAAGTGGCTTGGTTTTTTTTTCATCATGCTGGGTGAAAGGTTAGGTTTAACTACTAGAACATTTCTCAGCGGGTTCAAAACATTCACGACAGAGTTTGCTGTTTTGTTGTTAATATTGCAAATAAGAGAATGTTATAATTAAAGTACATCACATTGTACGACATATTTCTGATATGTGAGCTGTAATGATGTTTCCATAAAAATAACACGTAATGCTTTGACGGAAGACCGATGGTTTAAACTGTCTTTATTTTGTTGTGAGAGGCTTAACGTGTAAATTGGGGGTGTGGATTGGCTCAGTGAACTAGGGGATTATACCCATAGCAGAAACATGGCTGAGAATAGGGCAGGAATAGCAGCTCAATGTTCCATGGACCAGATGCTGTAAGCATGGCAGAGATATGGGTAAGTGAGGATTGGGGAGAGGGGGGGGAGAGGGTGGTGGAGGGGTGGGGTGTTGCCTTTTAGATAAGGGAGGATTTAACAACAGGGCTTAGAGAGGATGTTATTTGGAGAGATTACGCAGTGAGGCAACGTAGCTAGAACTTGGAAACAAGAAGGAGTTCATCACTTTGATGGGACTGTATCAGTCAATGGGAAGTAGAGGAGTATATGTGCAGGAAGATTGCAGATAGCTGTAAGAATAATAGGGTAGTACTAGTGGGAGATCTTAACTTCCCTAATATGAACTTATTTATAGTCATGCTTGAACAGGGTGGAATGTTTTCTTTTTTATCCCGGAAAGCTTTATATATATATGGCCCTACTGATGAGGACACAATCTTGGGGAATTTGGTTGGGAGAGTGTCTGAAGGGCAAGTGGGAAAGCACTTTAGTGAGACCAGTGACCACAATTGTATTAGTTTTCAAAGAATTATGAAGGAAGATCCATTGGTCCACAAATTAAGATCCTAAATTAAGGTGAGACCAATGTTTAAGTTCATACGTTATAAGCTCATATGTCATAGGAGCAGAAATTAGGCAATTTGGCCCATCAAGTCTACTCCACCATTCAGTCACAAGAAGAACATACAAACTCCGTACAAACAGCAGCCATAGCCAGGATGGCACCCAGATCGCCTGCGTTGTAAGGCAGCATCTCTAACACTGCGCAACTGTGCCGTTCATTGATTCAATGGAATCAAAACACAGGAAATGGGGGAGATTTTCAATTTATATTTTTCTACAGTTTTGCTGTGGAGAAGATCATGGAAGCTAAGGGATTGAGACACAAGAGTTATGATGTTTTGGACCAAATATGAGGGACAAGAGTCAACAAAGTCAAGAGCGCTTTATTGTCAGTCATCCTGAAATATAACAATGATGTTCTTACTTGCAGTAGCAGCATAACAGATTTGAGATACCAAAGAGAAGGTACTGACTATCTTAAAGTACACAAGGTAGATGAGCCCCTAGGGGTTGACCAAATGCATTCCTGGACTTTGTGGGAGCCGGGGAAGAAATCGCAGAAGCCCTAGCAGGGATATTTATTTCACCTTTTGTCACAGGTAAAGAGGCGGATGACACAAAGCTGGGTGACAGTATGAGGCTGCAGGGTGACTTGGATTGGTTGGGTGAGTGGGCAGATGCATGGCAGATGCAGTATAACGTGGATAAATGTGAGGTTATCAACTTTGGTGGCAAGAACAGGAAGACAGATTATTATCTGAATGGTATCAGATTAGGAAAAGGGGAGGTGCAATGACACCTGAGTGTCCTTGTACATCTGTCACTGAAACTAGGCATGCTGGTATAGCAGGCAGTGAAGAAAACTAATGACATGTTAGCCTTCATTGTGAGAGGATTTGAGTTTAGGAGCAACTGCTGCAGTTGTACAGGGCCATGATGAGACCGCACCTGAAGTAACGTGTGCAATTTTGGTCGCCTAATTTGAGGAAGGATATTAATGCCCCTGTCCCACTTAGGAAACCTGAACGGAAACCTCTGGTGACCTTGCCTGTGACCCAAGGTTTCCATGAGGTCGCCGGAGGTTTTGGTCACTCTTCCTAATGGTCAAAAGTGGTTTCCGCGTGGTCGAGGCTTCATCTATGTTGCTTCGATTGTTTCAACAAAATCAAAACCGGCCTCGACTAAAAATAGGTTGCCGTTTGGTCGAAGCCAGTGGAGTAGGGTTGCTATTTGCTTACAGGCAATCGAAGGCAATCTCCTTCGCTGACCGGCCATTTTGATTGGCCCATTGAAGTTTACAGGACCTAGAAGACCCGCCAGTAGGTAAAATGCCCGCTAACTTTATTAAACTTCTTAAAATTGTCTCCACTCCTTCTCCCCCCCCCCTTCTCTCCCCTTCTCTCCCACTTCTCTCCCACTTCTCTCCCACTTCTCTCCCACTTCTCCCCACCTCTCCCCACCTCTCCCCACCTCTCCCCTTCTCGCCCCATCTCCTCCCTTCTCAACTCCTCATGCTCTCTAAAGGACTTACCGTGCTCCGTGGCAGCCGTTTACCTTCCTCTTCATCGTGCAGACAGCGCTCCTCCTCTCTCCATGGCCCCCATCTTCGCGATGTGTTTGTGTGTGTGTGTGTGGTCGGTAGCAATGATCCGCTTCGGTCGAACCAGGTCGAGGCTTTCCAGGCGAGTAACCAAAACCTCCGGCGACCTCCTGGAAACCTTGGGTCACGGGCAAGGTCACCAGAGGTTGACGTTCAGGTTTCCTAAATGGGACAGGGGCATAATGGAATGCAGCGTAGGTTCACCAAGTTAAATCCCGGGATGGCGGGACTAACATATGATGAAAGAATGGGTCGACTGGGCTTGTATTCACTGGAGTTTAGAAGAGTGAGAGGAGATCTTGTGGAAATGTATAAAATTCTTAAGGGAATGGACAGGCTAGATGCAGAAAGTATGTTCCTGCATCTAGCCTGAAGAGGGTCTCGACCCAAAACGTCGCCTATCTCCTTCGCTCCTTAGATGCTGCTGCACCCGCTGAGTTTCTCCAGCTTTTTGTGTAACCCTTGATTCTCCAGCATCTGCAGTTCCTTCTTTAACACAACAGTATGTTCCCCATGTTGGGGTAGTCCAGAACCAGGGGTCACAATTTAAGAATAAGGGGTAGGCCATTTAGGACTGAGATGAGGAAAAACATTTTCACCCAGAGAGTTGTGTATCTGTGAAATTCTCTGCCACAGAAAGCAGTGGAGGCCAATTCACTGGACTTTTTCAAGAGAGAGATTGATTTAGATCTTAGGGCTAACGGAATCAAGGGATATGGGGAAAAAGCAGGAATGGGGTACTGATTTAGGATGATCAGCCATGATCATATTGAATGGTGGTGCTGGCTTGAAGGACCGAATGGCCTATTCCTGCACCTATTTTCTACGTTTCTATGTTTCTAAGTGTGGAAGACTGGAGGGTAGCTAATGTTGTACAATTATGTAAGAATGTAGACCAACCTATCCTCGGGCCCAACAACTATTGTGGTCATCCTGACGGTTATTGCTCTCCCAAACTGCATCATCTTGCAAATCCTCTGTTCTTGTGAAGAACAGTGAAATCATTGGACAAAGTCAGCATGGATTTACAAAAGGTAAATCATGTCTGACGAATCTTGTGGAATTTTTTCGAGGATGTAACTAGTAGCGTGGATAAGGGAGAACCAGTGGATGTGGTATATCTGGACTTCCAGAAGGCTTTCGACAAGGTCCCACATAAGAGATTAGTATACAAACTTAAAGCATACGGTATTAGGGGTTCAGTATTGATGTGGATAGAGAACTGGCTGGCAAACAGGAAGCAAAGAGTAGGAGTAAACGGGTCCTTTTCACAATGGCAGGCAGTAACTAGTGGGGTACCGCAGGGCTCAGTGCTGGGACCCCAGCTATTTACAATATATATTAATGATCTGGATGAGGGAATTGAAGGCAATATCTCCAAGTTTGCGGATGACACTAAGCTGGGGGCAGTGTTCGCTGTGAGGAGGATGCTAGGAGACTGCAAGGTGACTTGGATAGGCTGGGTGAGTGGGCAAATGTTTGGCAGATGCAGTATAATGTGGATAAATGTGAGGTTATCCACTTTGGTGGCAAAAACAGGAAAGCAGACTATTATTTAAATGGTGGCCGATTAGGAAAAGGGGAGATGCAGCGAGACCTGGGTGTCATGGTACACCAGTCATTGAAAGTAGGCATGCAGGTGCAGCAGGCAGTGAAAAAAGCGAATGGTATGTTAGCTTTCATAGCAAAAGGATTTGAGTACAGGAGCAGGGAGGTTCTACTTCAGTTGTACAGGGTCTTGGTGAGACCACACCTGGAGTATTGCGTGCAGTTTTTGGTCTCCAAATCTGAGGAAGGACATTATTGCCATAGAGGGAGTGCAGAGAAGGTTCACCAGACTGATTCCTGGGATGTCAGGACTGTCTTATGAAGAAAGACTGGATAGACTCGGTTTATACTCTCTGGAATTTAGGAGATTAAGAGGGATCTTATAGAAACTTACAAAATTCTTAAGGGGTTGGACAGGCTAGATGCAGGAAGATTGTTCCCGATGTTGGGAAGTCCAGGACAAGGGGTCACAGCTTAAGGATAAGGGGGAAATCCTTTAAGACCGAGATGAGAAAGACTTTCTTCACACAGAGAGTGGTGAGTCTCTGGAACTCTCTGCCACAGAGGGTAGTTGAGGCCAGTTCATTGGCTATATTTAAGAGTGAGTTGGATGTGGCCCTTGTGGCTAAGGGGATCAGAGGGTATGGAGAGAAGGCAGGTACGGGATACTGAGTTGGATGATCAGCCATGATCATATTGAATGGCGGTGCAGGCTCGAAGGGCTGAATGGCCTACTCCTGCACCTAATTTCTATGTTTCTATGTTTCTAATCCTGTTTCTTCCCATTCCACCTGTATTTCCCTATCCTACTCCTGTACATCATCTCGCTTCATGTCCTGCCCTTCCCATTCCTCCTCCAACCTCTGCTCCTTCCCTACCTCCCTCCCCACGTCCTGCTCCTTGCACATCTTCCTCCTGCACCTCCACCTCCTTTCCAGCCCCCACCCTCACCCATTCCTTCCTTGTCTCTGTTCCCATCTCATACTCCGTCCCTGCCTCTCTCCCCTACCTCCTGTTCCTTCCTTGTCTCTTATCTATTTCCTGCTCCCTCCCTGCATCCTTCCCCATGTCCCTCTCCACTCCCATCTCCCCCCAGCACCCTTTCCTTCCTCATCTCCCACACCCACCTCCTCCTTCCCTATCTCCCTCCCCAATATCCCACTTGTTCCCAACCCTCTCCCCCACCCCCTCATCTGCAGCCACTGGAACGGGCTGAGCCACTCTGATTGACGAGGTGTGCAGAGAGAAAGCACATCACCTCATGGCCACATAAATGCTGCCCTTTCCATACGGGGATTGCTTTGCAACAAACCAGACAGAAGAGCCATTTTGGGATGCTCCATAGAGAAACTGGAACCACCTTGCAGGTTGGACATACGCACATTGTATTGTTGAAGTCCAAATTGACATCGCTGGTGTTAAATTAATAAGCAGCCTATCATACAGTTTTCCAGTACTTGAGAATGCCATGCACACCACCGCCCCTCACAAAATAATGAATCACACTCTCAATGTGGACATACGTAGTACACCATGTATTAATTTTGTCATAAAACAGCATCTGTCACTCTCCCCTTCCCCAAAACAATGGGAGCCGGGGGGTGGGGGGGGGGCAAACTTCACAGTCAATATCACTGCCTGGCAGAAATCAAGTTTTGTTGTACTGTCTTCTGATCTCACTTAATTGTGGCTTTGTAGAGAGCGTATTCAAAGATCCCTGTGTTTTTTATGATAAAAACGTTATTACATTAAATCAGCCTCCTTTGATGTGCTGCACTTGTAGACCACCTGTAGCTTTGAAAAATGAAATCATATGATGGCTTCAGTGGAACTGAAGAGGATGTTGCAACACTCTGAGGCAAAGCCTGAAAGAAGAAAAAAAACACATATAACACAGTGTTTCATATTCAAGCTTACATTAATTTACCTTTTATTCTGATCAAGAGGAGGTTTGAGAAAAGTGTTCTAACATCTTAGATGCTTTTCAAGAGAGTACTTTCAAAGAAAATTTCCTTTTTTATTGTATTACCATGTCCTTTGATGAAACAACGAAAAGCCCAAACAGCTCAGAGCAAAAGCAGTGGTTTCAACTTTCACAATTAAGGCAGAAGGTTGAGGAAAGTTTTGGTGCATTGCTTGAGGTGTATAAGCAAAAATGTGTACAAAAATGTATAAAAAGATATCAATCATTTCAGCAAATGAATATTCAGACATATAAGTCACAAAAATTTTATTTCCCTGTTCTGTGCAGTAAGGAAAATAACTACCACCATTTAGTTACTGGACCTCTGATGTACTTTATAGCTTTTGAAGTTTGGTTTGGTTTAGTTTGGAAATACAGTGAGGAAACAAGCCCTTTAGCCCACCGAGTCCATGCCGACCAGCGATACCCGTACACGAGCACTATCCTACACACTAGGGAACAATTTATAATTTTACCGAAGCCAATTAACCTGCAAACCTGTATGTCTTTGGCATGTGTGAGGGAACCGGAGCTCCCGGAGAAAACCCACGCAGTCACAGGGAGAACATACAAACTCTGTAAAGACAGCAATTGTAGTCAGGATCAAACCCAGGTCATTAACACTGTAAGGCCCCAACTCTACTGCTGCACCATCATGCTGCCCCATTTTCCTCTAGTCAAAGGTGTATCTTTGGGCAGTCACCTGCTCTTTCTGTTAGTTAGGTTGAACACTCACTGTTCCAAACCTACACTGGCACAATCCCCCAATTCTTTCTTTGCTACATCAGTGACTACTATGGGGCTGCCTCTGACACTCATACAGAACTCGTTGCTTTCATCAACTTCATTATTAACTTCTACCCTGTCTTCAAATTCTCCACTTTCTCACAATTTCTTACTCTCGATTTCTCTGGAAGGGCATGTGGGAGATGGAGGCGAGCAGGATATGTTTCCTCATTCGGGCAACCTATGATGTCCTTCCTAGCCCAAAAAATCTCAACCAATGGCTGGGCGAAGATCCATCATGCCCCCTGTGTTCAACACCAGCCACACTTAGGCACATCCTCACTGGGTGTAAAGTAAGCCTCTCCCAAGGACGGTACACCTGGAGGCATAATCAGGTCTCTGTTACGCAGGAGAACAGCCAACAATGTCTTGCCGCCCAGAACAACCAACCCAGTTAAGACAATTGCCTTTGTTCGGGGGGGGGGGGGGGGGGGACAAAGGCAATGGAAAATTCCACCAAGGGCCAGGCTTGGACAGCTGAAGGCAGCCCGGGATTGGCAGATGCTGGTGGATGTGGACCAACGGCTTACAGTTCCATCAGAGATAGCCATCACCAACTTGTAGCCTGATCTTGTGCTCTGGTCGAACTCTCAGCACATGGTATATTTTGTGGAGTTCACAGTCCCTTGGGAGGATGCTGTGCAGGAAGCCTTCGAAAGAAAGAAACTGCGATAAACAGAGCTTGCAGCGGAGGCAGAGCAGCAGGGCTGGAGAGCTAAGATCTGCCCGGTAGAAGATGGATGTCGAGGATTCGTGGCAACATCTACCTTAAGACTGATGAAGGACCTGGGGATCAGCGGACAAGCCCTACGCCAGGCCATCAAAGAAACATCACGGGTAACAGAGCGGAGTAGCCAGTGGCTCTGGCTGAAGAGGAAAGACCCCATTTGGTCTCCCAAATAACAGACTAGACAGATGCAGAGGGGGGTGGTTCTAGGACGCCAGAATGCACCGCTGAGCCTACTGGAGATGTCGTGGGTTCAATCAGCGAAACGTCGATGACAGTAGGTGCCCACTTGATAACCCCAATGACGTGTCTGCCTAGACTTTCTCAACATCGGAGGAGCATAGGTGAGGGCAGAAGGCTTCCATCACCATCGGGAGTAAATTGAACTTTGGCACTTTGGACTTTTAACATCTGTGTATTTGTAAACATCATATTTGCTTCAAAGATGAGGCTTTCCACTCTGGGACATCCAAGATGTCTTCTTTCTTCCATTTCTCATTTTCCCTTCCCCTACCCACACCCCAGTGTGTTTTTTCTCACTAAAATCAGTCTTAAGAAGGTTCCCAATCTGAAGCGTCACCTATATGTTCTCTCCAGACATATTGCCTGACCCACAAATTACGCCAACATTTTATGTCTTTCTTTATCCTTTAATACTGTCTGGGTCTTTTTCCTGGAGATTTTGTTTTCACTGTTCAGTTGGTCAGAAGCTGTTGCTTGATTTAAAAGTGGGTTTCATCACCTTGTACCTCGCCCTATATATCAGGCCAGCACAGTGGCCAAGAAGTAGAGTTGCTGCCTTAGTGCCAGAGACCCGGGTTTGATCTTGACTACGGGTGCTGTCTGTGCAGAGTTTGCACGTTCTCCTTGTGACCGTGTGGGTTTTCTCCAGATGCTCTGGTTTACTCCCATATTCCAAAGATGTGCAGGTTTGTTGGTTAATTGGCTTCTGTAAATTATCTCTAATGTGTAGGATAGAATTAGTATACAGGTGATTGTTGGTCGGCATGGACTCGTTGGGCCGAAGGGCCTGTTTCCATATTGTATCTCTGAACTCTAAACTCTGAAGTTGAGATTAAACAGTTAGTATTTAAAAAATTGCATTCCAAAACAAGGTTTAAAATATGATTTAAGTAAATCTGTATATTGTAAATCATTGTTACACTGGAATTTAGTGGGCTAATTCCAGGATCCCAATGGGACTAATTTTCTCATTATAAATGGGTGATGCTCTTATTATCTGTTAGTGGCATTTACATAGTTTTATTGGAGTTAATCTGGGACACTTCAAAATTTACAATGCAAGCAGAGATGTATTATGAGTAAATTCATGAGTAAATTCATTACAAACAAAGCTGTTCACATGAAGTGGTATTAAAGCTACATAATTGGACAACAATCTTACCATCTTTTCATTCACATTTTTTTTCCATGAGTTTCCAACTTTCTTTATTAAATAACTGTACCTGGATTTGCTTCGGGATTTGTTGCTTTATCTAAAGGTGTGTTGCTTGTGAGGTGAAATTATTATTAATAATTACACATGCAGCCACATTTTCAAAACTACATTTAATATATACAGTTTTACATACACTTGTATAATTCTTTCATAATACAATTCGGCGGGCTGAATCTAAAAGCCCAGTGGGATTCATTTCCTCATTATAAACTGGTGATACATTGATTATCTGTTTACATAACTACAATAGAGTTAATCTAGAGCTCTTTAAATATATAATGTAAGTAGAGATTTATTAAGAGTAATCCATTGTAGGCAAGTTTGTCTATTTGAAGACTGAAAGTTTTTTTTAAACACAATTGGTATTAAGTGTAAAGCTAAAGGTTCTAGGATCAGTTCTGAAATTTTGTTCAGTTAGCTATCTCAGAGTGACAGCATGGCAGTTATCATTGCCTTTAATCTGGTTAAGATTGTTGGGCTAATTCTCTGATCCCACACTCCCAACATGACCCTCACTTGAAAGGAGAGCTAATTGGAGTTACAGTGCTTTAGCCCCATCTCTGACCTCCCGGGAGCACAGGCTGTTAGAATTAACCTCTGTAGCCTCTTGCATGCCAGCATTTGATTCTAAAACCTTGTAATTAATCGACATTTAACTTCAAAGAAAATCTAATCCCAAATTAAAATGTATCTGAATGTTCATCCACCATTCAAACATAAATGGTCCCATCCAATCCCTTCAGGGTAGTTTAGACTCCAGCTCAAGAGCTTTTTCCACATACTGTGTTTCCAGTAACCATTCAAACAAAGAACAATTTAGGACCGTAATTGGTATGTAGTGTATGGATTGTCTAGTCATCAAGAAATGCAAGGGGAGTAGAGCAGTGTGAGTGAAAGTGAAGGGCTATAATTGCAGTTAGATAATTGGACAACTGCCTCACCAGCTTTTCATTCAGTTCTCTTCCCACATTCTATCCAAGTGTCTCAAGCTTATTAATCAATTGCTACAATGCTATTCTGTATAATTTTGCTCGGGTGCAGTAAATTCAGCAGGTTTGCTTCTTTAAAGGTGTTTTTTTTTAACACTAGCAAACCTTTGGCTTAGTTTAATTTGGAGATAGAGTGCAGAAACATGCCCTTTGGCCCACTGACTGATCCACGCACACTAGCACTATCTTACACAGTAGTGACAATTTACAATGTTACCAAGCTAATTAACCTACAAACCTGTACGTCTTTGTAGTGTGGGAGGGAATCGGAGCACCCAGGCAAAACCCATGCAGGTCAAAGGGAGAACGTACAGACAGCACCCGCAGTCAGGATCAAAACCGGGTCTCAGGCACTATAAGGCAGCACTCTACTGCTGCACCACCATGCAGCATGTCAGAGAATGGTAGTAATAGCTAAAAACAGGCTACAAATTGTAAACGGATATTATGTGTTATAATAATGTGCATCTGAAGGAGAGTGCACAATAAATTTTGTGCTCTCTCCTTCAGATGCACAACTTCAAACATGGAACAAAAAATAAAAAGGCTGAAGGAATCAGTCCACAAATGTTGAATGGCTCAATCAATTACAAAAGCTAAACTTCAACTTCAAATTATAAATGGAAAAGTAGTGGGAGTACCAAGGTAGCCAGACAGAAGGCAGTGGAGGCCAATTCTCTGGATGCTTTCAAGAGAGAGTTAGATAGAGCTCTTAAAGATAGCGGAGTCTGAGGGTATGGCGAGAAGGCAGGAACCAGGTACTGATTGTGGATGATCACCCATGACCATATTGAATGCCAGTGCCGAATGGCGGTGCTGGCTCGAAGGGCTGAATGGCCTACTCCTGCACCTATTGTCTATTGTCTATTGCTATGTAGAGTGTATGGGCCCAGATTGTAGTTGCTATGTGGGGCTAATGGGCCCAGATTGTAGTTGATGAGACCTGCACCAATAACCTCATCATGTATTCCCAGAGTCAGAGTAAACTTGTGGCCGTTCTGCCCCTTGCAATCTCACTGCCAGAAAAAGCTAACTTCTTGCAAGTGAAAATAGGCCTCAGAAGTAGACCTGTGACCAAGACTTAATGACCATTTAACACTTGCAAATAAATCACTTAATAAAGTAGAAGAAAGAAAAGTATCGTAAATCAAAACATCTAACGCAAGTAATACTTAGGAAATGTGGGAGGAAAGTGAAAACAGAGAAAACTCACGCGGTCACAGGGAGAATGTACAAACTCCGTGCAGACAGTCATGGTGGCACAGCAGTAGAGTTGCTGCCTTACAGCAAAATGCAGCACCAGAGACCCGGGTTCGACCCCAACCACGGGTGCTATCTGTATGGAGTTTGTACATTCTCCCCGTGACCACGTGGGTTTTCTCTGTTTTCAGTTTCCTCCCACCTTCTAAAGACATGCGGATTTGTTGGTTACTTGGTTGTTGTAAAATTGTAAATTGTCCCTAGTGTGTATGTTAGTGTACAGGGTGAGTGCTGGCAGGCGCTGCCTTCTCCTCATGAAGTTATGCCGACCAGTCTTTGACATTTCTATCCTGGGGAAAAGGTTCTGTCTATCTACACTGTCTATGCCTCTCACAATTTTATATGCTTCTATCCGCTCTCCTCCAGAGAAAACAATCCAAGTCCGAACTTGTACATGGTTACTTCCGGCCATGTAATCATTAAAAAATCCATTAGTTGAGTAAAATTCAATGTCAGAAAATGACCCAATGCAATGAATTACTTTTATAGGAGTGTTTTGAGGTTTTTGATAGAGATGAAGTTCATTGGCTTGTGGACAAAAGGTAAGGAAGTGACCTAATGGTTTTCTAGTGCCCATTGATAATGAAATGAAAGTTATGGGTTTAATGTCCTCTTTTAGAAAGAAGTTCAGTTTTCGAATTCCACCATGCTGCCTTTATGCAAAATGCAAATGATCTACAAATAGTCGAGTAAATTATAGAACCTATTGTAATCAACCAGAAACTGCTGATGTTGATTTAATGAATGGTTGCATAACATTACACTGATGTTATCTTATTTACTATGCTAACCCAATTACTAACCTGCCTATTAACCCATCATTATATACTTTAAATATTATCATTAAAATAAAGAGAACTATGCCATAAAAGTACATTAAATATTTCCCCACTAATGTCACCAGTGGCTAATTTTTAGCATTTGATAACTTAGTAAAGTTTTCTTAGTAGTTTTTATACAAATGTGTCATATCTGGGAGAGCTAGATAAAGGTGGATATCTTTTGAACTTTTGAAACATTGTCGGTGCCAGAAACGTGGCAACTCTTTGTGCACTGCCCAGGTGAAATCTGCTGTATGAATTTACCAGACCATATGCAAAAACCAAGAGCGGAACTCGCTATCAAAACATGGAGGGGGCGGGGGACACAATTTTTTGGCAGCCGCGCACGCATGTGCGCACTCACCCACACATGCGCATGCGCACACTCACACACATCATGTCCTGCCCCCATTGCCTGCTGACCGACGTCTCTCTCGTCCAATCGGCGCACTCGATCAGCAGTCCCACCTCCACTGTCTCGCGGAAAGCGGAGAATTTAAAATCCAGATCATAAAAACTTGGGGGGGATGTCCCCCACCTCTCAAAACATGGGGGGGACGTGTCCCCTCTGCCCCCCCGGGTTTCCGGCCCTGGCAAAAACAAAGGATTTCACTGTACCTAGGTAGATGTGACAATAAAATATAATTGAATCATTGAATCATTAATGTGGAAACCTATCTCTTTCTATCCCTGCCATTACCTTTTGGAAAAGGCCGGACAATGGTAGCCTTTCCCGTAGCTACCATCAGTCTCTCTAGGGGACGAATCCATCAGAAGAAGTGTATTAGAGTTAGTACAGAAACTGAAATGATGAGCTAAAGCCGAGCTGCCTGGTACTTTATGATATTTGTATGCTATACTCCCCTGTGACAAAGTTATTTTGTGCAGGGACCAAACCATTGTATGTCATGGGCATGCATAGACTTTAGAGATACAACGTCCTTCGACCACCAGGTCCGCACCCACCAGCGATCACCTTGTACACTAGCACCATCCGACACAATAGGATGTTTATTGGTTTAGAAAAGATCAATGTCTGAAAATGACCTAATGCAATGGATTACTTTTATAGGAGTGTGTGGAAGTTGTTTTTTACAGAGAGGGAGTTCCTTCTCTTGTTGACAAAAGGTGAGGAAGCAAAATGTACTTTTATTTTACCAAAGCCAATTAACTTACAAACCTGTAGGTCGTTGGAATGTGGGAGAACATTGAAGCACCCGGAGAAAACCCACATGGTCACAGGGAGAATATATAAATTCTGTACACACAGCACCCATAGTCAGGATCGAATCCAAGCCTCTGACGTTGTAAAGCAGCAACACTACCGCAGCGCCATTGTGCCGTCTCAAAAACCATTGCTCCAACTGCCCCTGCCAATGCCGACGTGGAGAGACAATTCACCTGGGCTCCGGATGAGCGAGGAGTAGAGATAGGATTGTGGAAATAATGATAGGGTCAGGACATGGTGGAGGTGGAGAACATGGTGGTGGCTGGGTGTAGGCCAAACTGCTGGTCAGGGAGCTTTGAGGATATAAGGTTAGGATTTGGGTGGGGAGCAAACACTAGGAATCACAATTAAAGAGCAATCTTCCTGAATGTCTATGGATACCATCAGCAGCGGACTAGGAAGCGTTGAACACCCTTTGACTAAAGGTAAAGGATAAACTAAACAAAACTGAACTAAACTGAACTAAACTAAGCTATTTGATAACATTGCACATGTTAGTGGCTGCCATGTATTTGGATATCATAGAAACATAGAAACATAGAAACATAGAAATTAGGTGCAGGAGTAGGCCATTCAGCCCTTCGAGCCTGCACCGCCATTCAATATGATCATGGCTGATCATCCAACTCAGTATCCCGTACCTGCCTTCTCTCCATACCCTCTGATCCCCTTAGCCACAAGGGCCACATCCAACTCACTCTTAAATATAGCCAATGAACTGGCCTCAACTACCCTCTGTGGCAGAGAGTTCCAGAGACTCACCACTCTCTGTGTGAAAAAGTCTTTCTCATCTCGGTCTTAAATCTTAAATCATATCACATACATCTCACAAACCAACCTCCCTTCCTTTGACTCCATTTACACCTCATGCTACAACAGCAAGGTCAGCAGCATAATCATGGGCGAGTTGCACCCTGGCACCTCCCTCTTCTCCCCTTGCTAAGTGTGAAAAAACATACCTCCAGATTCAGGAACAGTTTCTTCCCATCTGTTATCAAGCATCAGAACCATCTGACCAACAACTAGAGATCAATCCTAAGCTACTACCTCATTGGAGACCCTCGACTATCTTTGATCTGACTTTATCTTCCACTACACGTTATTCTCGTTATTCCCTTATCATGTACCTGTACACTCGATCCAGTATCCACAAAAGCCTTTTTATAACAAATAACTTCTGTCCAGGATTCATCAGGCTGAAATTATTGCTTTCTACCAGACTTCATTGCAAGTTTCCTGAAGCACTATGAAAGGTGCAGGTGCCTTTGCTACATATGGTAATGGCTCTTGACCTAAAATGGGCCAGGGTCAAAGTGCAACTTAAGGGTAAGCAGATGTGAGTCTGAAACAAAAATTCTAATCAAACCATAAAAGTGCTCATTTGAGCAAAAGGTCTATGTGCTTAGATTTGCAATTGGTTAGTTTGCCAATTGTTTGCAAGTTATGTGGATAAGAATGGTGTGGTGACTACTTTGGTTGCTATCTTGCTGTGCAAGGATGACATTGTCAGGAAAGTTTCCTTGGCAAATTTTATTTTTAATAAATTTAGTAATACAATCATGCAAATGAAATTGAATAGTTTCTTTGTGAATTGTGTGTATAGCTTCAGATTATAAAAGTAACGTAGATTTTGCCTATTTCAAAACAAAATCTAAATAAATGAAATATTGCTTTAACAATAAATCAGCTAATTACTGAAAACAACATTTGTAATTTTTATTTATTGATCTCAATTTATATTGAGGTGTTAATATCACCAACTATCCTTGGTTATCTTTTGACTGTAAATCAGTGGTGACACATTAGGCTCTGAATCATAGATTGTAGGTTCAAATCCCAACCCAAAGAGTTGAGCATGAATTCTGGCCTAAACCTGCTGAGGAAAATCTTCAACCCGAAATGTCACCCATTCCTTCTCTCCAGAGATGCTGCCTGTCCCGCTGAGTTACTCCAGCATTTTGTATATATCTTCGGTTTAAATCAACATCAGCAGTTCCTTCCTACATGTGTAGTATTGACGAGTGCTGTATTGTTGGAAATGGCATTCTTTGGATGAAATGCTCAACCAAGGACTTGGCTGGGTGTAGAATACTTGAGATGTTATCTACCCAAGACAAACAACTACCAATATTATATTCATTGTTTATGGGAGTTAGTTGCATGTTTATTGGGTCTTAAATTATAAAGTCATTGTCAGATAGCAGTGAAACAGTTCCCTTCAGCTCAACTTGCCCATGTCGACCAAGATGCCCCACCATGTCTTTGGACCTACTGGCAATCTAATGGTGAAGAATGATGGCACTGTGGCGCAGCTGGTAGAGCTGCTGCCTCACAGTGCCAGAGACGCAGATTTGATCCAGATCTCGGGTACTGTCTGTGTGGAGTTTGCATGTTCTCCCTGTGACTGCACGGTTTCCTTCGGCTGCTCCAATTTCCTCACATTCCCAACAACATGGGAAATGAGGGGTAAGCCATTTAGAATGGAATTGAGGAAACACTTTCTCACACAGAGTCTGTGGAATTCTCTGCCTTGGAGGGCGGTGGAGGCCGGTTCTCTGGATACGTTCAAGAGTGAGCTAGATAGGGCTCTTAAAGATAGCAGAGTCAGGGGATATGGGAGAAGATAGGAACTGGGTATTGATTGGATCTATGGCTGCCAAGATATTTGGTTGTATGAAGGGCCTGTTTCCATGCTGCACCTCCAATGTAAACTAACTCATGGATTTTAACAGGACAGCGTAAGTTACTTGAGCAGATCTTGAATAGATAGTACCTGACTTGGAGAAAAATAAAAAGAGTTTTGAGAGATCAACAATGTAAGGATTTACTGACTTTCTAACAAGAAGGGAGGAATGAGTGACATTTCATTTTTTTCTGCGTATTATATTTCGGTCTTCAGCAACTTCCACATGTTTCTCGTTCACAGACAATTTGTAGAACATATTTTATCATTCAGATCAAGACACAGTTGAAAGCCTTTTGCCTAAGGCTCAGAACACTTTCAGAAATTATATACTGTTCTCTGTGCTTTTGTCTGCCTCTCAGTGCAATTAGGTGACTGCCTTTCAGAACACATTAAGGTTGGCATCAGTACAATATTCAGGTAGCAAGGTGAGCTGGTAGTAAAAGTGCCTGTGTATTGGCTAATGAAGAGCTGCAGACTAAGTACAATGTCAATTACATTGAGCTGACAGGGGCCCGCACTGGCAATGACATGAATAGCCTATTCATTCCATCAGAAGACAAGGTTAAGCATCGCAAACAAAAGAGCTAAACAGCATTGGATAAACCATAGGAGCGGGAGAAAGAGCAGTTACACAACACTCGGAACTTCCAGCAGAAGTCTCTTCACTTTGGTTTAGATTATACCCTGGGCTGCCGTCAGACATTTTAGCTGGTAACTGTCTAATTGTAAGAGAAATTGGTCAGGAACAAATGAAGTAGGACCCCTTGCTGCTGACTGAATGGATACGATAAATGTACCAAGTTCGCCACCTGCTGTAAACTGAAGGAATTACCGTGGCTTGAATGTGCCCTGAGAAAATAATAATTTGAATGTAATAAACGTAGATGCATAATGACACAAGGGCTTTCGAAAAATGTTGTTCATTTAATTGTCCATTTGCAGATGTATCTATTGAGTTTGCAATTTTGTTCAATTTTGTGAGAACAATGTTGATTATTCGGGGTAGCTGCCATATAACGTACAACATGCTGCAAAAGATGGAAAACAGTAAAAATAGGAAGTACTATTATTCGACAACATTTACAGCAGATTTTCTTAGATGGCTAAGCAAACCTATGCATTCACGCAGCATGTGAACTGAAATGCGACTTATTTGCATTATTGGGAAAATAGATTAGGTAGAAGGACAGGGAAGTCAAATTGACTCCTTTCACTTGGATGCAGAAATTATTAACAGCCTTAGTAAACTTGGTAATTGACTGTTGCAAGCAACAAAGAAAATTAATATCAACTTCCCGGCTGAAATCCACAATCAATTGTTAAAAGTAAAATTATTAAGGAGTTGCACGCTTGCTCATCTGGTTTCTTTCACTTTTATTTCTAAATCCTTTGAACATTAGACATCTGTGTAACAGAATCATATTAGTCAGTGATGAATGTGCTTGAGGCACTACTGTGTTTAATGAAAATTACAACCTTAAGTGCTGTACACAAACATGATCTTGAAACCTTACAAATGTCTATTAAAATGAGGCTGATGGTAATGACCAAAATACTTAGGATAACGTTAAAAAAAAGAAAATGCTCACATCACAAGTCAGTCCTGACTATCATGTTATGCTCTATGAAGCATCAAGATGTAAGAGCTTTAATTTTAACAAATACATTATTTTTTTTGTATATTGTGGGCGACACGATGGCGCAGTGGTAGAGTTACTGCCTTACATCTCCAGACCCTGGTTCGAACATGACTACGGGTGCTGTCTGTACAGAGTTTGTACGTTCTCCCCGTGACCTGCGTGGGTTTTCTCGGGGATCTCCGGTTTCCTCAACACACCAAAGATGTACAGGTTTGTAGGTTAATTGGCTCGATATAAAAATAAATTAACCCTAGTGTGTGCAGGATATTGTAAGTGTGTGGGGATCATTGGCCGGCGCACACTCGGTGGACGGAAGGGCCTGTTTCTGCATTGTATCTCTAAAAATATTTATTTCAAATTGATTCAGATCATAATTATAATTAAAGTAAAATCAGATCCATGTAAACATAAAACAATAGAACACATACTGCAAAAATATGACATAGAAGTAGAGATATGCTTTTCTATCAATACAATTGTTCAACTCTCTTCTAAATCTTGAGACGTGTTGCTGCCACGTGGATGCTATCCAAGTGCCATTATTATTGTTAAAGAGAAAATAGTTGGAAGGCAGCAAAGCAATTAGTGCAATTTGCAGCATCATAATGTAACCAATATATCTGAGGCAGGAGGCAGAGTTTTTGGAAATGTTACAATTTGAAAACATTTGAATTATGCAGTACATAAAGTAATTTGTGTAGAAAGCTCCTTGAAAAGTCTTGACATGAAAGACATTGGCTCAAAGTATATATTATTATGCTTATAAAAAGATAGTTAAAAGTGCCAAATAATTATTGTCTCGTGTGGAAGGATATAAATATGCCACGTAGAGTTAGTGTTATTGTTCAAAGCATCCAGACAATTCCATTATCTACAAATAAAAAGTGTCAGATTAATAGCTAAAAATTTCATTTGATTGCCAACTGTCAAATATATTATTTTTTATTTTAGAGCTCTTCACACAAAAACTAAAGGCACCCAGTAGAAATAATGTCATTTTCAGGATATTGATCTAATTTAAAATATTATGAGCTCATTTACAGTTACCTTAATAATTATTGCCAACCTTAGACTTTGTCTAAAATTCAAATGTTTCAATATCATTATATGAAGGGATCTCTAGTTCAGCTCCCCCCACCCCTATATCTACATGTCTTCTGGTACAGTTAACTCAGCCAAGTGACCTCTACAGTATTCTTTATTCACCAATGAACAGATTTAAACAATGACATTAAGAGATAAAGTCATCCCAGATTCCATAAAGAATCATGAAAGATGCACTATTAGAGCATGGAATAATCTCCACCAAACCACGGTTGCCCAGCCAGATGCAACTAAATTTAAAGTGGCACTTTCTTCCCAATAACCCTCTCTGGCTTAACCCCTCCCTTCACCTCCTCCAGTTTAAATTCCAGTTGGAATATTTTGGAGGACCAAGTAACCAAGAACCAAGAACCAAGAAAAGAAAAAAAGTGGTTGCATTAACATTTTAGACTTTTTTGATGCTTATTTCCTTTCACATGTAGAATGTTTCTCAATTCCATTAGAACCACCATGGCGAGTTGTGGACCTAGCCTAATAAGTAGCAATGACTTTGAACCAAACCCAAACCCTCCATGATCTACTCCGGAACATTCTTCAAAGTATGATAATGGTAGGGGTTTGGAAGCAGGTTACTTGTTGGCTGGATTGGATACTTTACCAACAAACGTGGAAGAGGGAGAGATAAGGAATGACACTTAAGTAGAATTTAGTAGCTTGAACAAAATAGGATTGATTATATATTTGCTTATGGCTCACAGCCAATAGATCTGTTAACACAATAACACTTTAGACTGTTCCCCCAACAGTATTTGTTAATTTGCACAATGACAATGGAGATACAAGGATTTGGCAGATGCTGGAAACTTGAGCAAAACAAAAAGTGCTGGGGTAACTCAGCAGGTCAGGTGTCACCTACAGAACGAATGAACAGATCACTTTTCATGTCAAGACCCCTCTTCAGATCCTTCTTCAGCAGAACATTGTTTGTTTTTGCTGTGGTTCTACTTCAGTTACATTACCCTTTAAATTTCATTTTATCACACAAAGGAGAGAAATTGAAAGTTATTTCTTCAATAATTTGGAAACAAATTTAGTGAATTTAGCTCCAATTTTTTTTTAAAAAGAGAGAGAAGCAGAGACAGACAGACAGAAAGAGAGAGGGAGAGAGGGAGAAAGCAAAGGAGCAAACATATCTGCTGTATTTGCAGATGGATATGTTTAATTAATTTGAAGCAAATTCATTAACTCAGTTGCATGATGCAGTTGGTGGTGTTTTGGGCCTGTCCCACTTACGTGACCTTTTCGGTGACTGCCGGCACCCGTCATAGGTGAAACATGTTGAAAATTCAGCGGCGACCAGAAAGACACTACGACTCTTTGGGTGACTAGGAGACTACTCACGACCATTCCGGCGACATCCTGGCGACATGTCACGGGGTGTCGCGTGGTGTCACTCGCGACATGTCGCCAGGGTGTCATCTGTATGGTCGTGAGTAGTCTCCTAGTCACCTAAAGAGTCATAGCGTCTTTGGTCACCGCTGAATTTTCAATATGTTGAAAAATTTCGGCGACCTATGACGGGTGCTGGCAGTCGCTGAAAAGTCGCGTAAGTGGGACAAGTCCCTTCAAGGTAACTGCAGTCTGCAGCATTTAGAGAATCTGAAAGTGGGTGAGGGAAGCTTCTAATAGTCTCATGTAGTCTCATGCAGTGAAGGACACTTGGCAGAACACTGCATCAAATAAACATGCAAAGAAAACACAAAGTGCTGGAGTAAGTCAACGGGCCAGACAGCATCTCTGGAAGACAAGGAAAGGCGACTTTTCGGGCCGAGACCCTTTTTTAGACATCCTTCAGAGAAGCTGCCTGAACTACAGTGTTACCTGCATCTGCAGTTCCTTGTGTATCCAACAATGCAGAGAATGCAAAGTATAACAATTTCATTTCATTCTTTATGTCTTGGCTGAGGACACATGGTGAACTCTCAACAAGCATGTTTCACGTGTATAATGTACGCTTATATGTTCACTAAGTTCTAAGGTGCCATTCTAATTGCCAGCAGATGTGTCGGCGTGGGTGGCAGAATAGTGCAGCAGTAGAGCAGTTGCTTCACAACTGCCAACTTGGATCCTGACCACAGGTGCCAATTGTGCAGACTTTGCACTTCTCCCTGTGACTGCATAGGTGCTCCAACCCTCCCACTTCCCAAACACATGCTGGTCGATTGGTAATTTGGCAGCTGTATATCAGTATAACAAAGAACAGCAGATACTCATTTATACCATGGATAGACACAAAGTGCTGGAGTAACTCAGCGAGTCAGACAGCTTCTCCGAGTAAAAAGATGGGTGACGTTTCGTGTCGGGACCCTTCCTCAGATCTGAAAGAAGCATTGCAACCTGAAATGTCACCCATCCTTTTTCTCCAGAGATTGTAGATTAATAGCCACCGGTAAAAATGGTAAATTGTCACTCATGTATAGGATAGTGTAAGTGTACGGGAATTGCTGGTGGGCACGGACTTGATGGGATGAAGTGCCTGTATCCGTGCTGTCTCTCCAAAGTCTAAAATCTGTGTGAGGTTATCCACTATAAATGTGAGGTTATCCACTTTGGTGGCAAAAACAGGAAAGCAGACTATTATTTAAATGGTGGCCGATTAGGAAAAGGGGAGATGCAGCGAGACCTGGGTGTCATGGTACACCAGTCATTGAAAGTAGGCATGCAGGTGCAGCAGGCAGTGAAAAAAGCGAATGGTATGTTAGCTTTCATAGCAAAAGGATTTGAGTACAGGAGCAGGGAGGTTCTACTTCAGTTGTACAGGGTCTTGGTGAGACCACACCTGGAGTATTGCGTACAGTTTTGGTCTCCAAATCTGAGGAGGGACATTATTGCCATAGAGGGAGTGCAGAGAAGGTTCACCAGACTGATTCCTGGGATGTCAGGACTGTCTTATGAAGAAAGACTGGATAGACTCGGTTTATACTCTCTGGAATTTAGGAGATTGAGAGGGGATCTTATAGAAACTTACAAAATTCTGAAGGGGTTGGACAGGCTAGATGCAGGAAGATTGTTCCCGGTGTTGGGGAAGTCCAGGACAAGGGGTCACAGCTTAAGGATAAGGGGGAAATCCTTTAAGACCGAGATGAGAAAGACTTTTTTCACACAGAGAGTGGTGAGTCTCTGGAACTCTCTGCCACAGAGGGTAGTTGAGGCCAGTTCATTGGCTATATTTAAGAGTGAGTTGGATGTGGCCCTTGTGGCTAAGGGGATCAGAGGGTATGGAGAGAAGGCAGGTACGGGATACTGAGTAGGATGATCAGCCATGATCATATTGAATGGCGGTGCAGGCTCGAAGGGCGGAATGGCCTACTCCTGCACCTAATTTCTATGTTTCTATGTTTCTATCTGAATGTCATCCAGCAGGCTGCTGTAAACAGAGATTCGGGCACCCTCCTTAAATGACCAGGTCTCTGCAATGCTATCTCACAAACCGTACGTATGTTTAATAACATATAGATCTGCAGGGTGCATAAATCTCATTGTTTCAGTGTACAGCTGCTGTTTATAAGTTTTCCAATCAGCACTGAGTGAAGGAGGCTCCAGGAAGCCTTATTTGCTAAAGAGAAGATGGCCCTAAAATTGAACCTTGTGATTGCAGCTCAGCAAACAGGTAATTCCTTGCATAAAGTCCTGAGTTCCAGTTTGTCTGCAACACCTGAATAGTTTTCATGTGGCGCAGCGGTAGAGTTGCTGCCTTCCAGCCACAGGGACCCAGGTTCGATCCTGACTATGGGTGTTTGTCTGTATGGGGTTTGTGGGTTAATTGGCTTGGTTTAATTGTAAATTGTCCCTAGTGTGTGTACGATAATGTTAGTGTGCGGGGATCGTTGGTCAGCACAGACTCAGTGGGCTGCAGGGCACTGTATCCCTAAACTAAACTAAACTAAACCTGAACACGAAGAATCTGATACATGTACTGGGCTGAGCGAATGTTACAGCGATGGGCCTGTCAGCTGTCAGCCGTCAGATAGTTTTAGTTTTCAAGATACAGTGCGGAATCAGGTTCTTCAGCCCACCGAGTCCCTGCTAACCAGTAACCCATTCACAAATCACCCATTCACACTAGTTCTATCCTGCACACTGTATTTACAGAGGCAGGTTAACCTACAAACCTGCATGTATTTACAATGTGTGAGGAAACCAGAGCACTCAGAGGAAACCCTGTGACCCTGTGACAATCACGTGGTCACAGGGAGAATGTGCAAATCCATACAGACAGCACCCATAGCCAGGATTGAACCCAGGTCTCTACTGCTGTAAGGCAGCAACTCTACTGCTGCACCATTGTTCATACCGTTGGGTTGTAAGCTATCCAAGTGAAATATGAGGTGCAGTTTCACTAGTTTTCATGTGCCTTCAATCTGACAGTGGAGGAGACCCAGGACAGAGAGGCCAGTATGGGAATGGGGAGGGGAGTTGAAATGGTTGGCAATTGAGAGATCCATTGGGCATGCTAACTGAGCCTACTGAGCTACTCCAGCACTTTGTGTCTTTTCTTGTAAACCAGCAACTGCAGTTCCTTGTTCCTAAATCTACATGTTTTTCGCTCTATGATCTAATTTTGATCATTTGAGAAGAAACGCACATGGATAGAATGGACTCTGCTATGATTCATGTTGTGGGCCATGATATGAAAGGACTGGCAGGGAACATTCAGCAGCTCCCCGGTCTCAGGGGAATCTCACCTTACAAAATCTTCTCGTGCACTCCACATGAAATGCCAAGGAGAAACTAATTAAATGAATTGTGCTGATGAACTGTTCAATCACCACCACTCGACATGTTTACTAACTGCTGGTAGATTGATGTTGTTGATGCTCTTGCCACTGCTTGCAATTTATGCCAGAGCATAAAAGTTCAGGCTTGTGGAGATGCGGCAATGTCATTTGGAGCAGAATTAGGCCATTCAGCCCATCGATTCTCCGCCATTCGATCAAGGCTGACTTATTTTTCCCTCTCAGCCCAATCAGTTTAGTTTAGCTTTAGTTCGGTGATACAGCATGGAAACAGGCCCCTTGTCCCACTGAGTCTGCTCCGACCACTCTAACTCTATCCTACACACTAGAGACAAATTACAGAATCCAATTAACCTACAAACCTGCATATCTTTGGAATGTGGGAAGAAACCGGAGTACCCGGAGAATACTCATGCGGTCAAAGGGAGAATGTACAAACTCCATACAGTCATCATCCACAGTCAGGATTGAACCAGGGTCTCTGGCACTGTAAGGCAGCTACTCTACTGCTCTGCCACTCCGTTGCCCGCAATATAATTCTCCAGCCTACTCCACATAATCTTTGACACCCTCACTAATCAAAAACTTATTAACTATTATAAAAATATTCAGTATCTTGGCTTCCACAGCCATATATTTCCCAAATTCACCACCCTCCGGCTAATGAAATTCCTCCTCATCTCCATTCTAAAGGTACGTTCTTTTTATTCTGAGACTGTGCCCTCTGGTTCTAGACTCTCCCATCACTGGAAACATCAGAAGGTCATAAGGTCATAAGTGATAGGAGTAGAATTAGACCATTCGGCCCATCAAGTCTACTCCACTGGCAGATCCACTTTGGTGGCAAGAACAGGTAGGCAGATTATTATCTGAATGGTGTCAGATTAGGAAAAGGGGAGGTGCAACGAGACCTGAGTGTGCTTGTACATCAGTCACTAAAAGTAAGTATGCCGGCACAGCAGGCAGTGAAGAAAGCTAACGGCATGTTGACCTTCATTGCAAGAGGATTTGAGTTTAGGAGCAAGGAGGTCCTACTGCAGTTGTGCATGGCCCTGGTGAGACTGCACCTGGAGTATTGTGTGCAACTTGGGGAAGGACATTATTGCTATTGAGGGAGTGCAGCGAAGGTTTACCAAGTTAATTCTCATGATGGTAGTACTGACATGTTGAAAGAATGGATCGACTGGGCTTGTATCACTGAAATTTAGAAGGATGAGAGAAAGAAACATATTAAATTCTTAAAGGGTTGGACAGGCTAGATGCAGGAAAAATGTTCTCGATGTTGGGGAGTCCAGAACCAGGGGCCACAGTTTAAGAATTAGGGATAGGTCATTTAGAACGGAGATGAGGAAAAACTTTTTCACCCAGAGAGTTGTGAGTCTGTGGAATTCTCTTCCACAGAAGGCAGTGGAGACCAATTCATTGGATGTTTTCAAGAGAGATTTAGCTCTTAGCATCAAAGGAATCAAGGGATATGGGGAAAAAAGCAGGAACTGGGTACTGATTTTAGATGATCAGCCATGATCACATTGAATGGTAGTGCTGGCTCAAAGGGCTGAATGGCCTACTCCAGCACCTATTTTCTATGTTTGTATGTTTCCACAGTATCTATCGCTCCCTCCTAACCCCATTCTCCTGCCTTCTCCCCACAAACCCTGACACCTGTACTAATCAAGGATCTATCTATCTCTGCCTTATAAATATCCACTGACTCCAGTCTTACAATTCTTCAGACTGGACCTGAAGAAGGGTCTCGACCCGAAATGTCGCCTATCTCCTTCGCTCCTTAGATGCTGCTGCACCCGCTGAGTTTCTCCAGCTTTTTGTGTAACCCTCGATTCTCCAGCATCTGCAGTTTCTTCGTTAACACCATGTCACCTTTCACAAGCAGGTACAAACACAGTGGAATAATTTACCAGTTCGCACAAGTGAGCTGAAGTGGCCCCTATTAGGAGGGAGATATGGCATCTCGATATGCACTTTTTGTCAGGAATGTTGCAGCCTATCACTGCGAAAATTTAACACTGGTGGTATTTGCAGGCATTTATCTTGGGTGACTGAAGTATCTCTTGCATTTCTCTTCCATCACGTCCAGGTGATTGATTCTGGGCAATTGTTTGTTTGCTACAAAACCCAAGACAGAGTGGGTTACCTCAAGTTGGTGAATTCAATATTGAGTCTTGAAGGCTGCAAAACATAGAAGATGAGGTGTTCTTCTTCGAGCTTGTGTTGAGCCTTGTGCAACAGTGCAGGAAGCCACAGAAAGACACATCTGGAAATCTAGACAACATTAGAAAATTTAGAGGGTACAAAGTTCTGAAGTAACTCAGTGGGTCAGGCAGCATCTCTGGAGATTGTGAACAGGCGACGTTTCATGATCAGACCCTTTTACAAACCAGCATCTGCAGTTTCTTGCTTCTACATTGGAAAAATCAGTTTACCTGAAGACAGTTCAGATAAAATCTGTAAAATACTCCATGAATCAAGTGTATTTGTGTGTGTCTGTGTGGTGGAAGATTGCAACCTTCACGTGGTCCGCCCTGTTTCGACAAATGCAAACAACCCGGTGTGCACAATCAAATAAGATCAAATAGAACAAGTTGTCCTACAACTTTAGGCTGTGCACGCCATATGCAAGAAGAAGAAGAAGTGTGTGTCTGTGAGTGTGCATGCACACATTTGTGTCTCTGTCATTGCTTGCATGCATGCAATGACTTTGTTGAGTGGTGTGGGCTGAATCACCTGCAGCTCAACAGCGACAAGACTAAGGAGTTGGGGGAATTTTAGGAGGAGGGGAACACCCCTGTCCACTGTCTCCATCAATGGCGTGGATGTGCAGTTTACCAGGGAGTACAAATATTTAGAGTACAGACCGAGACTGAGACTGACTCCCCCACCCCCTCCTCAATCTTTGCACATCTCCCAAGCCTTTCCACTCGCCACTTTAATTTCATGTTTCATGTATTTTGTGTTTTTTATGACTGTAGGCAGATAAATTTCCCTCCTGGGATAAATAAAGTTCCTTGTATCGTATTGTGTCACATCATACGTGTGTGTGTGTGTGTGTGTGTGTGTGTGTGTGTGTGTGTGTGTGTGTGTGTGTGTGTGTGTGTGTGTGTGTGTGTGTGTGTGTGTGTGTGTGTGTGTGTGTGTGTGTGTGTGTTTGTGTGCGTGTATGTGTACGTGTATGTTTGTGTGTGTATGAGTATGCGCAAATGTGTGTGTGTGTACTTGTGAAACAAAAGGGCTAAATCCAGGAGACAGTGGACACCTTTCACTATCTCTCTGATGCAGCAGAGCCTGTAGAATCAGGGTTCCCTGAATAGTATAACGCAGGAACATGTTCTTTGGTCCACAATGTCCATGCCAAACTTAATGCCAAGATAAACTAATCTCCTCTGCCTGCACTCGATTCACATCCCTCCATTCCCATGCATATCCACATTTTAAGGTTTACTTGCCTCTCTCCCAGGATAGTTTTTATTGATATGAAGGAACTGCAGATGCTGATTTACACTGAAGACAGACACAAAATGCTGGAGTAACTCAGCAGGACAGGGAGCATCTCTGGAGAGAAGGAATGGGTGATGTTTTGGGTCGAGACCCTTCTTCAGCTCAGTTTGAAATGAAACGTCACCCGTTCCTTCCCTCCAGAGATGCTGCCTGTCCTGTTAAATTACCCCAGCATTTTGTGTCTATCTTTAATGTTCATGGGTACAACAGGAGGATAAGAATAGCCTACTTTTAATCAACACTTTTTAAATTAAATCTTTCATTTTGACAACATGAAGTTTTAGATGGTGATAGTAGCTGCTCTGAATCATTTTGAGTATTTTTGCAAAGGGAATGCAATTGAATCTGCTGATACCAAAGACTTTCTGTAGTTTATTCTGCCCTCTACCTAACTCATTTGACCTCAGGAGGAAACATTCTACAAAATTCCTCTTGGCCCCAGAGGTCAATTTTCTGAGACTCTACGACATCCAGCCTGCATTATTCATCTATGAGTGACTGACTTCCTTAGTACATTTTCACAGCTTACATCGCATGTTCCAAGGAGCATTCAATCATTGCTCACTGCAGTTATAACCCTTTGGGCACTGGCTTCTTTTTTATCATTTTCATCTTGATGACACACCTTGAGCTGGGATGCATGATGTGACTCAGTGAACCTGCGGAAGAGCTGTCTATTTTTATGCCTTTCCTCCAATTTCATTACTCACGAGTGGATGATCATCAACTATTACCCTCTTTCAATCTCTGGAGTAGATGGAGTTTGTGAGGGAATGACCATGTCAACAAATGAGGAAGGTTCACTTCTCAATAAAGCAAGTTTATTCAAATATCAAACAAGTTGCTTTATAACCATATAATATAACCATATAACAATTACAGCACGGAAACAGGCCCTCTCGGCCCTTCCAGTCCGTGCCGACCATTTGTTTTCCCCTAGTCCCATCTACCTGCACTCAGACCATACCCCTCCATTCCCTTCACGTCCATATACCTATCCACTTTACTCTTAAATGTTAAAATCGATCCTGCCTCCACCACTTCTGCTGGAAGCTGATTCCACACAGCCACCACCCTCTGAGTAAAGAAGTTCCCCCTCACGTTACCCCGAAACCTCTGTCCCTTTGATCGAGTAATTCTCAAATGTTTCCTTGTGGATAAAGGGAAGAATGTTGTCTCTAATTATGAATTTGCTGATTAAATCATTCGGCCATCAATTTAAGATCCAACTCTTGAAATTGGTTGTTTGTTAACAGACTGAAAAAAAAGAACTTCCAATCACACCAACAATACTAACCTTCCAGCACTTAGCTGCCAATGAGTGTTATGTAGCGTTCAAGAGCCTGATGATTGTTGAGAAAAAGCTATTCTTGAAGCTGGTCTTCATGGTCTTCAGATCCCTATATCGTCTTCCCGATAGCAGGAGTGAAATGAGAGCACAGCCAGGGAGGTGAGGGTCTTTAATGATATTCCTAAGTTATATGAGAAGTATTAGGCCATTCAGCCCATCAAGCTTACTCCACCATTCAATCATGGCTGATCTATCTTTCCCTCTCAATCCCATTCTCCTGCCTTACTGATCCTTACTATTCAAGAATCTTGGCTGCCTTTCTGATGCTGTGCCTCCTATAGGTCCCTTCGATGGTGGGGAGTTCAAAATTTGTGAGGGACCAGGTCCGATGGTGGATGATCCACCTCTCCCTGTAATCTCTTTCATTTCTGGACGTTCAAGTTGCCGAACCAGGCCACGATGCAACCAGTCAATAAACTGTCTACCAAAGATCCTATAGCAAGCAAGATAGATCACTCGACAAAAAAGACGTAGTATGGTCATGGACAGATTCTAACCGGCTTCCATCTCCGCACCAAAGATCCCATAGTGGAGCAAAGATACTAGTGCGGAGACGGAAGCCTGTTATGGAAACATCCTCGTAAAAATAAAAGTTATTTGGTAAAAATCTTCCCCTCATTTTCAGAATTATAATTTATTAACACAAAAACTGTTCCCCCGCAACATTGATTACACTACGAGTCGGGTCGGGTCGGGTCGGATTACTGAAATGGATGAAAAAAAGGCCCACGTTCCGCTCCGTTGCATACTACACGTCAGCCCATTGCATTTAGCTGGAGTGGTCTATCTTGCTCCGCTATAGGATCTTTGCTCTCTACTGTACCCCTGTACCCCTTTCATCTTTCACCTTTCACAGTAGGTGTCACGTTTCACAAGCAGGTGCATTCATTGTGGAATCATTTGCCAGTTCGCACAAGTGAGCTGAAGTGGCGTCTATTAGGAGGGAGATACAGCATGATATGCATTTTTGTTCAGGAATTTTGCAGTCTGTCACAGTGAAAATTTAACACTAGTGGCATTTGCAGACACCTCTCTTGTGTGACTGAACTATCTCTCGCATTTCTCTTCCATCATGTCCAGGAGATTGATTCTTGGTCATTGTTTCTTTGCTACAAACCCAGGGCTTGGGATAGTTGCTCATCTCCTACACCATTAGTGCTCCAGGGTTGAATCCTCGTATTATGGTTCATTGCGATATACTAATCACTGGCTGCTGCTCTAATAAATATATGATGTAAACCTTCCATTTATTTTTTACTAAACTTGGCTAGCAGAAGAAAGTATCCTCAGTGGTTTATTTAAAATATGATTGTCAGAACTATAAGCAAAATAAACTGATGCAACATTCAATAAATAAGTATGTAGCAGGACTGGACCATCTTACAGAAATAAATTGATTAGGATTGTCCTTGCAACAAGTAATATAACTTGTTTTCATTTTCTACAACCTACAAGATTCTGGTGTTTGAAATGTGCAGCATATGAAATGCCATGGAGATATAGTGATAAAGCGTGGCCCTTCAGCCCAACTTTCCCGCATCGACCAACTTGCCCCATCTGTACTAGTTCCACCTGCCAGCATTTGGGCCATATCCCTCCAAACATATCCTATCCAAGTACCTATCCAAATGCCTTTTTAAATATTGTGATAGTACCTGCCTCTGGCAGCTCGTCCCATATACCTACCACCCTTTGTGAAAAGAGGTTTGCCCTAAATTCCGATTTTTTATTAACTTGCTTGGCTTGGAGCCCATGTATTCTCCTGGCTGTGTATTGAGCCAAAAAACAGAATTGTGCTTTTTTTTTCAAGAATCCACTTGAGATTGAAATACATCTAAGTGGATCAATCACCCAAATCCCATCCATATGACCTATGTCCAAACACCATTAAATTCTTCCAGAAAATCAAACATAGATCTTCACAATTTAATCTGCTTCTCAGTTTTTAACTTTCAGTTTATCCACCTCCCTTTATGGGGTCTCAATGCACCTGATACAAATAATGTTTGCTGACCAAGTGACTGATAATGTGATATGATAATGTTCTTTCAGCAATCACTCAATGGAGCATAAACTACCCCGTGTAGCCCGTACGTATGAAGTAACCTGTTTTACATGGTTCTAGCTATAAAACTTGTATCCAGTACACATTTCAAAGTAAATAACTGAGCTAGGAGATTGTATGCCAGGTTGCATTTAAACAATACTCTCAAAAGAGTACCAAGTGACCCAAAGCCTAGCCTGGGCACTTTCTCATATTGTATCAGCACAGTAGCAGCACTTATCTTACAGATGACTTTCCCTCTACATTTAATCATTGCCACTGAAAAGCCAGGACATAATCTGTTGTACTTCAATGGGGCAGTTTGGACCGACTTAGCCTCAGGCTTCATTAACTCCACATACTTCTATTAGCTGCAAGGTAGTCCAACATATAGCTCTTCACAATTTACACCAGATGCCATATTAAAGCTCAGTACAATCACCAGATCTAGTTAGTTTGATGCAGTTGTTGCAAATGAAAACAGTAAAGGATAATTAGGTATGTAACAAATCCAATATCTATTTTTACCTTGCTCTTGATGAGGAGCTTTGTGGGAGAGAAAGTTTATTCATTCTCAATAACTGCAATCTGTGTAATCATGAAACCCAATTAGCTGGCACTGTACTCAGCTATCGAAACTATTTCCTTACTGCTCTACATCAGTACTTTTAGACGATCTCTAATTAGCTTTCATCTAAAGAGGCTAGTCAAAGTAAAAAAAGGGGGCTTAAGTGATTGTACCACCACTCAGCTTTCAGCAAAGTAATCATAAGCAATTTCAATCAGATTAATTTTGTCACAGATATTACTGAAAATTACCTCCCTCTTCTCTCTCCTTGGATAAGGACCAATCTTCATTCCCAGAGTGCCGACTGCAGAATGATGCCAATATACAGATGATAATTTTGTGAACTATTTAAAAGAAAAACAGCATAACAAAAATATTTTCAGTAGATTTCCAGATACATTATGTGGCATTGACTTGCAGTGTTGCTATGAAACAAAGCAACAGGTACAGTTTAACAAATGCCGGACATAATTGAGTTTGCCTGGCTATTTTCCGGAGTAGCTGAGTTGAGTAACAATGGAAAAGTACAAGCAGCTACAGCAGCGACTATAAAAGTGTGAAGTCTGTGATAGAAGTCTGTAATGACAGCACTTTGACTCCTTCAACATTGTGTTTGTTTAGGAAGGTCCCAGAAATTGTATTTCACAGACCACATTCGCTATCAACACACAATTATCTGGCTTAATCATGTGGAACGGTGGCAAATTCACCTGGGGCTTAGGAACTAATGACATTCTCGTTTGAGCTGCTTTAGCGAAATAGCCCAGTACCTGAAGCAAGAACGGCAAGATTGTCGAATAAATTTGGTTTTCTTATTTTTATCTCATTTCACAGCGTAGAAGCTCGACTCAAATCAACAAACACTGTTGTTTGTACAGTCAGGATGGTCATATTATTTTCACGTGTCTACATCGAACAGAGTGTGTGTCAAATCTGTTCTTTCTGAAGAGTTGTCTTTTCTTTTACTTGAAGAATAAAGAATCTGTCAATAAATGTGTGAAGAAAAATGACAGTGCTTCTGGGGATTTTAAACGTGTGGCAAGAAATAGTGATATGAGCAAAAAAGATTTCAGAAACTACAAAGTAGAATGACAGTGAATAGTTTTGTATGAGATGGTTTGAAAAAATAATACACCAAAAGCTCTTGATTTTGAATATGAATATGCTGAAACAATCTAAAATTGGAAGATACTTTACACAATCCTTACTGAAATATTTCTCGAGCTTCATTGAAATTTTTCTGTTTATATCTAAAATCAGCATTGCTCATTGAACCAAAAATGTACAATCATATAAATCTGAATCATCTGTCTGAAGTAAGCATATCATTATCCATGCAATGAATGTCTCAGATAATTACACTCTTTAATTGCATTCATTCCTGCACTTCCATGGAAAATAGCTATAGGACTGAATATTTACACAAAGTATGGAACAATTTCAAGATGGTCTCACGATAAATGCAGGTTTCATTATATTAAGATTTGAGCAGCTCCAACAATTAATGCCAAGAATATTGGAATCTTCAAATCTTATTATAGATACACACAGCCCTCCCTCAGCAACATATTTCAAAGGGAAGTTTGTATCTGAACCATAAGATTGGAAGGTGCAAGAACAGCAAGATTCAACTCTAAACAGCCAGTTGCCTTCCGTCAGGAAAGCAACACAAGTACTTTTATTTATTTTGAGCAAAGGAGAAGGAGAACATTTGGTTTGAGACCATTGTTCAAGGATCCTTGCTGCAAAGTGTAAGTTGGCACCACAAAGGTTGAATAGTCCATTGACGTGGATAAAGAATGACTGATTGATTGAAATTGATTGAGAGATACACGGTGGAAACTGGCTCTTCGGCTAACTGAGTCCACACCCACCATTGATCACCCGTTTACACTAGGTCAATGTTATCCCACTTTCACATTCACTCCCTACACATCAGGAGCAATTTACAAAGGCAAATTAACCTACAAATCCGGACATCTTTGGGATGTGAGAGGAAACTGGAGCACCCGGAAGAAACTCATGCGGTCACAGGAAGAAGGTACAAACTCCACACAGACACAAAGCGATACAGTGGGTTACACAAAAAGCTGGAGAAACTCAGCGGGTGCAGCAGCATCTAAGGAGCGAAGGAGATAGGCGACGTTTCGGGTCGAGACCCTTCAGATACAGTGGTGCAGCTGTAGAGCTGCTACCTCACAGTGCCAGAGACTTGCGTTCGATCCTGGCCTTGGGTGCTCCCTTTGGGGAGTTTTCACCTTCTCCCTATGACTGCGTGGGTTTCCTCCGATTGTTCCGGTTTCCTCCCACATGACAAAGATGTGCGAGTTTGGTCTCTGTGAAATTACCGCTAATGTGTAGGGAGTGGATGAGAAATTACCGCTAATGTGTAGGGAGTGGATGAGAAAATGGGATAAAATAGGACTTGTGTGAATATGTGATTGTTCGTCGGTGTGGGCTCAGTGGGCCAAAGCGCTAGTTTAAATGCCGTATCTCTAAACTAAGCTAAACTAAACTAAAGCACCCGAGGTCAAGATCGAACCCGGGTCTCTGGTACTGTGAGGCAGCAGCTCAACCAGCTGTGCCACTTTCTTGGTGGAACACCTCCAGCGCCTGTGATGTCGCCAAGCTGCTGGAGCTGATACCTTCAGGAAGAAAGAAGGTTGACAAACAGAATTTCAATTTCAAATTTAGCCGAGCTTTTGCTGTAATTGAATGACCTTGGTGCTCTCCCTACTTGATCACGCCCTTACTCAATAATGCCCAATTGGTTAACCCTCGATGCACACCAATCAAACCATGGGTTTAAGAAAGAAATGCAGATGCTGGAAAAATCGAAGGTAGACAAAAATGCTGGAGAAACTCAGCGGGTGAGGCAGCATCCATCCATGGGATGGATCAAACCATGGGAGTATTTTTATGGCAATATAAAAGGATATAAAGATCTATGTGTCACAGAAAATACAAAGCTCTGAGCAGGCTATCTATCTTTCTGTCAATATGTTGCAGTCACATTAAATAAAATGGAGATGCATTCATCAGCTCTCAGTAGAGCAGGGTGATGTGAAGTGTTTCATAATAAGCTTTATATATCAAATTACAAGTGGATTGCATTGGGTAAGCATACCTAAGAAGGCCCAATGCAACCAACATTATATATCCTTCAAAATATTTAAAATTATTATGATCACATCTCTGAGTATATAACTCTGACATTTCAATTATTCTCATTGATTACAGGTTCAGTTTTAATATAATGATAGCCATTCTCAATTTTCAATACAAATGTTAAGGTGGCATTGTGTTGTGCAAGGCCTGTTGATTGTTGTGCAAGGCCCCTTGGGCAACAGTGACCATAATGTGGTGGAATTCTGCATTAGGATGGAGAGTGACACGGAATTGAGGGGGGTGTAACTGAGACCCCAGGTATCACCGTTGAGCCCTCTGGAGATGTTCGCTTATCAATGAAACGTCAAAGAAGGAGGGTGCCCACCTGATGACCCCAATTACGTACCTACCCTACCTTTCACCACTCCAATTCCACTGCAAAAAACAAGAGTGCCGACTTATTACAGGGATTGAAACATCAAGTCCTATTAGCTCTACTACAGAGACTAGGGTCCTGAACTTGAATAAAGGAGACTTTGAAGGTATGAGATGGGAATTGGCTAGGATAGACGGGCAAATTATACTTAAAGGGCTGACAGTGGAGAAGCAATGGCAAAGATTTAAAGACCACATGGATGAACTCCAGAAATTGTTCATCCCTGTCTGGCGAAAAAATAAATCTGGGAAGGTGGCTCAACCGTGGCTGATGAGGAAAGTCAAGGATAGTGTTAAAGCCAAGGAAGAGGCATATGAATTGGCCAGAAGAAGCGGTAAACCAGAGGACTGGATACATTTAGAACTCAACAGAGGAGGACCGAGGGGTTAATTAAGAGGGGTAAAAAAGAGCATGAAAGAATGCTTACGGGTAATCTAAAAACTGGCTGTAAAAGTTTCTTTAGGTGTGTAAAAAGGAAAAGATAGATGAAGATGAATGTAGGTCCTTTAAGGGCCTGCCCCACTTGGCGATTTATTCGGCGACTGCCGGCGTCATATCAGTGTCGCCAAAAGATTTTGAACATTTCAAAATCCAACGGCGACAAAAAAAGTGTTGCGACACTTGAAAAAACATCGCGCATCATACGTCATCATGCCGCATCATGCCACGTCACTCCGCATCACGCCGCACATTTTTCAGTGTCCTAGCACGTCAGTCAATTATGCCGGCAGTCACCGAAAAAATTGGCAAGTGGGACAGACCCTTTACAGTCAGAGACAGGTGAATTTATAATGGGTAACAAGGAAATGGCAGAACAGTTAAACAAGGACTTTGGTCCTGTCTTCACTAAGGAAGACACAAACAACTACCATAAATACTAGGGGTCCGAGGATCTAGTGGGAGGGAGGAACTGAAGGGAATCCACATTAATCAGAAAATTATGTTAGGTACACTGTTGGGGCTAAAGGCTGATAAATCCCCAGCACCTGATGGTCTGCATCGTAGACTACCCAATCACATTCACAATAATACTTTATTAGTTGGATGTGGCCCTTGTGGCTAAGGGGATCAGAGGGTATGGAGAGAAGGCAGGTACGGGATACTGAGTTGGATGATCAGCCATGATCATATTGAATGGCGGTGCAGGCTCGAAGGGCTGAATGGCCTACTCCTGCACCTAATTTCTATGTTTCTATGTTTCTATTAGCCAAGTATGTTTTGCAACATATGAGAGGCAATGGGAGAGGCTGTCCAGAGATAGCTACCTTGCAGTGGGCACTGTAGCCATGGGTGTGAGGATGTGGAAGTATCCCAGATTAGAGATGGTAGATACTGGGACTTACATGAGTGGATCCCCAGACAGTATGGTACAATTGAAACATAGTTATCCTGAGAATTTCCACATGAAACTGTGCTGGGATGATAAGGACTAAAGAAGCATTGCACTGAAAATTACTTAAGTTGAAGTAATTTTTTCTTTCGAAATTGCATCAAATATGCAAGGAGGCATCATAAGTAAATATCCAAAGTTTATGGGGAGAAGGCAGGAGTATGGGGTTGAGAGGGAAAAATAGATCAGCAATGAGTTGTGCAGTCATTTGGATTACTTAGGCAGAGGTAGTCGGGTGAGGAGAGGGACGTCTGTTCATGGACCGAGAAGGTCGAGAACGATGGAGGGGGCCTTGTTGCAGCCTGGAGCTTACCTGGATCTGGAGCTGCTCCAGTACATCGAGCATGTGGACTTTTGACTTTTTGTAAATAGCGCCAAAATAGTAAGATTAAACGTGAACTTACCAGTTTGAAGTTTGATCCTTATTTTATGAGGAGTTACGATGAGGGATTTTGTGAAGACCCCGCCAGCACGCATGCGCGACATTCTTCAAAGCAGCGGTGTGAAATCACAGACAGTAGCACTGACTGGAGATAGTAAGATTAAGAGAAGTAATATACCAGTTGTCCTTATGATAGAGGGTAGGGAACGGAGGGCACGAAATCCCTCATTGTAACTCCTCATAAAATAAGGATCAAACCAAACTGGTAAGTTCTCATTTAATCTTACTATTTTACTTCGGAGTCACGTGAGTGACTTTGTGAAGATTTCAAAGCTCTGTGATTTCATGCCCTGGACCACGTCCACGCTCACACACTGCCGTAATAACTGATGGAGGAAGTATGTTAACGTATTTCAGACTTGAAACAAAGCTGAAAAACAATAATGTATTTATTAATACAAAACAAAAACCCCTAACTTCGGGGAACGTTTAGGGAACAGAACTTAAAACAGTATCCGCAAGCGTCGTGGGAGCGGTCACAGGTTTATTATAAAACCATTGAAATGTGCCTTCATTGGCCCAGCCCGCTGTTGCGAGGACATGATCCATGGGTACCTCCGTGGTCCTCGCAGCTGATGTGGACGCAGCCCTGGTTGAATGAGATATCAGTGTCTACCCCTGCTGCACCACCCTGAGCCACCTGTAAATTGTCTGCACAGTTACCTTGTGATGTGAGCTTTTAAAACTGATGAATAGACCAGTTTCCATTCTCCTTAAATTTTGGGTGACATTAATATAATGTCAGAGATGGGTGGCTATACAGAGGCGTACATCAACGGGATATGCATGGAATTCCAATTTAAGACCGGTTGCACCAGGTCTATGGAGTTTAAGTAATTCATCAATGAAAAAGGTTACCTTGGTAGGGGTCGAGACCCTCCTGTCCAGTTTTAGTTTGTGGAGGGTCTGGACCCGCTGAGCTGCTATAAGTGCCATCAGCATCACCATTTTGTAGGTGAGTTTAGCCAGTGGGAGTTCCGAAACTGGTGACCAACTCCTGAGTAGGGACAACACTACCCCAATATCCCAGGTCATATTGTATCGTGGTCTAGGAGGGTTAGAATTGAAAATACCCCTCATGAGTTTCAACACCAACTGATGGGATCCTACTCCGATAGTGAGGTAGGACGATAATGCGCTTCTAGCACTATTGATGGCACTATAGCTGAGGCCCTCATCATAGTGAAGGCCCGCAAGGAATTCCAGCACATCTGTGATGGTGGCAGAGTCATAGGTGATATTAGTCCTGGAACAGAAGGCCTCAATTTCCTTACATGGGTAAGGTACTGCTTCCTCGTGAATCTCTGCACGATGCCGTGATGATATCCATGGTCCTGTTCGACAGCCCGAATTCCAGCAAAGGTCTCTTCAGAACCTGCAAGCCAACAGGTTCAGATGACCATGGCATGGATGACTCTCCCCTGATATGGGATGTGTCAGTAGGTTCGGGTATTGAGGAACCTGCACCCATGGTTCCTTCACCATGTCGAGGACTACCGGGAACCATGGCCGTGTGGGCCAGTCGGGTATTATCAGAATCCCTGATGCAGAATCTAGCTGGATTTTCCGCAATACCTGACTGATGAGGCAGAAAGGGGGAAATGCATAGAAGAAGAATTTCCCCCAATGTAGCGAGAACGCATCCATCGCTGCTGTCCCAGGATCTGGTTCCCAAGAGACATGTATTGGTATCTGATGGTTCAACCTGGATGCAAAGAGGTCAATATCTGGTGTTCCATACTTAGCTATAATATTAGCAAATATTTGGGGGTTCGACATCCACTCGGTGTTGTCATTGAATACTCGTGACCTGGTGTCCGCCACTGTATTAGGCTTACCCGGACGGTACGTAGCTGAGATCCAAATATTTCTTTCAATGCACCAGTGCCAAATTATGTTTGCCAATTCATTGCAAGATATCAACTTGATACCACCCATATGGTTCAAATATTCCACCACTATGGTATTGTCTGTCTGTAGATGGACATGCGTATGATGCATATTTGAGCAGTAAACCCGCAGTCCGTGAAATGCTCCCAGCATTTCCAAATAGTTTATACCTCGTGATTGGAGTAGTGTAGATTCGTGAAAATCCCATTTGCCGCCACAACTAGTAGTGGTGTCGGTAGCTCCCCAGCCGTGGGCGCTTGCGTCGGTTTGCAACACGACTGAAGGGTTTGTAACTATGATGGGATTAAAACAATCTTGAATGCTGCTAATCCACCATCGTAGCTTATATTTTGCTTTGTTTTGTAGCTGCATATGTCTGTCAAAATGCCCAGCATTGGTTTTTAGTGCTGAGATTTTTGCTCTTTGCAAATTTTGATAATGCAATGGTCCAAATCGTGCAGCTGGAAATGTAGCTACAAGTTTCCCAATCACCTTGGCAGCATGTCGAATAGTCGATTTTCTGGCGCAAGCAAGGCTATTACATGCCTCTATTATATATGTTGCTTTATTGTCTGGGAAAGTGACAATCATATGATTAGTGTTAACTGTGAATCCCAGATAGTCCATAATGACAGAAGGGTTTAACTTTGATTTGTCTGGATGGATGACGAACCCCAGCTTTTGGAATAGTGACTTGGTGGCTGCCACAGCTAATTTAGCCAATTTCAAAGTTCTCCCCACAATCAGAATGTCGTCAAGATAGGCCACGACTGTGTGGTTTTATCTTCGTAGAGACGCCAACACAAGTTTTAATATTTTAATAAATAACCTGTGGGCTGTTGTAAGTCCATTAGGCAATGCTTTATACTGCCATAGCTGCCCCATCCAGACAAATTTTAAATATTTGCGGTGATCTTTACGTATAGGTACTGAATAGTATGCATCTTTTAGGTCGATGCAGGCCATGAAGTATTCCCCAGATTCTGATGAATCTATGGGGCTCTTACCGCCAGTCCGCACCTCGTCAAGGTGATGTCTAAGGGACTGATATGGTAGGTAGTCGGTGCCTCCCGCTCCTGCGGGGCTACACGACTTCCTGGTAGATCTGCTGCCTGTCTGTCTCGACTGCGGCGGTGTGGGGTTGGTGCCAGCTGCTACAGCGGGGCTACACGACATCCGCGCGGGCTTGCCGCCAGTCCGAAGTCTTCCGGACTGATGCGGCGCAAAGTTGGTGCCTGCCGCTCCTATGGGGCTACTCGACTTATGTTTAGTTTTGCCACCGGTCCACAATGTAGCGAACTGAAGTGGTGGAGAGTCGGTGCCAGCCGCTCCAACAGGGCTACACGACTTTTGTGCGGTATTGCCACCGGTCCGCCTTCTTGCGAACTGATGCGGTGGCGAGTCGGGGTGTGCCATTAACCTGGGCCCAGTCTTCCGCACTGTTTTGCCGCTGGTCTGTTTTCGTACAGACTGAAGCGGTGGGGAGTCGCGGTCTTGGCTACCCTGATCCCGCGCGGTCCTACCGCCAGTATGCAGCTCCCTGGACTGCTGCGGTGGAGAGTCGGGTCCTGCCGACTGAGCGGGGCTCCTCGACTTCCGTGCTGTTTTCCCAGCCCGTGGTACGGGTGCTGCCAGTTCTGCGGTCAGCTCCGGGGATGTTGGCCCCCGACCTCGCTCTGAAGTTCCCTGGTCCTGAAAGGCTTGCTTAGACGCAGCCTTCTTTATACTTCTTCTCTCCATGAATTTCCTGTAGGGATTTAATCAATACAGAAAACTAGCCAGCTCAAGGTTAGTAAAACCTTACCTGAGGGTCCTTTTAAGCTGCCGGCAGAGAAGCGCGCTCCCCCCCAGCTTGTCGACTGCAATGTGAGCGACGATATGTTGCGCTTGCGTGCTGGCGGGGTCTTCACAAAGTCACTCATGTGACTCCGAAGTAAAATATGGTGACTCGTGCATGTGTAATCTATGCAGAAATAATTTCACTGTGCAGTGCACACATGACAATGAAGCACCATTGAACGACTGAAAGCCAAATATTAAGCCATTTTCGATTGCCTCTAACTCTAAAATATCCATCATAAAATAGAACCCTTTAAAGCTGGCCTGTTTGCATTTTGCATTTTGCCATTTATATTTGCAGATGACAGCCAAATAGTTTTCTCTTAAAAATGACATTCAAGTTTCCTCTTGTGAAGAGTGATGTAACTGCTTGAGGGAAATCCTGGGTAAACGTAAACAGCTTCTGTTATTGCAACCTTTGTGAGAAGAAGAGAAATGGACAGTTTCCGCCTCGGAGAATTTTCAAGGAGTTATCTAAGTTGGTTGCCAAACAGAGTCCACAATGAGAAATTAGCATAAATTTCATCTAGTCACAAATTCAGCTGTAATCATCTATGACAAGTCCCTTTGGACCACTATGTCTGTACCCAACATGTTGCCAAGATAAACTAAACTCATCTGCCTCCATATAAGTTCATGTTCATAAGCATAGAAACATAGAAACATAGAAATTAGGTGCAGGAGTAGGCCATTCAGCCCTTCGAGCCTGCACCGCCATTCAATATGATCATGGCTGATCATCGAACTCAGTATCCCGTACCTGCCTTCTCTCCATACCCTCTGATCCCCTTAGCCACAAGGGCCACATCCAACTCACTCTTAAATATAGCCAATGAACTGGCCTCAACTACCCTCTGTGGCAGAGAGTTCCAGAGACTCACCACTCTCTGTGTGAAAAAAGTCTTTCTCATCTCGGTCTTAAAGGATTTCCCCCTTATCCTTAAGCTGTGACCCCTTGTCCTGGACTTCCCCAACATCGGGAACAATCTTCCTGCATCTAGCCTGTCCAACCCCTTAAGAATTTTGTAAGTTTCTATAAGATCCCCTCTCAATCTCCTAAATTCCAGAGAGTATAAACCGAGTCTATCCAGTCTTTCTTCATAAGACAGTCCTGACATCCCAGGAATCAGTCTGGTGAACCTTCTCTGCACTCCCTCTATGGCAATAATGTCCTTCCTCAGATTTGGAGACCAAAACTGTACGCAATACTCCAGGTGTGGTCTCACCAAGACCCTGTACAACTGAAGTAGAACCTCCCTACTCCTGTACTCAAATCCTTTTGCTATGAAAGCTAACATACCATTCGCTTTTTTCACTGCCTGCTGCACCTGCATGCCTACTTTCAATGACTGGTGTACCATGACACCCAGGTCTCGCTGCATCTCCCCTTTTCCTAATCGGCCACCATTTAAATAATAGTCTGCTTTCCTGTTTTTGCCACCAAAGTGGATAACCTCACATTTATCCACATTATACTGCATCTGCCAAACATTTGCCCACTCACCCAGCCTATCCAAGTCACCTTGCAGTCTCCTAGCATCCTCCTCACAGCTAACACTGCCCCCCAGCTTAGTGTCATCCGCAAACTTGGAGATATTGCCTTCAATTCCCTCATCCAGATCATTAATATATATTGTAAATAGCTGGGGTCCCAGCACTGAGCCCTGCGGTACCCCACTAGTCACTGCCTGCCATTGTGAAAAGGACCCGTTTACTCCTACTCTTTGCTTCCTGTTTGCCAGCCAGTTCTCTATCCACATCATTACTGAACCCCTTCATGTTCATAAGTTATAGGCTCAAATTAGGCCATTCGCTCCATCAAGTCTACTCCGCCATTTAATCATGGCTGATCTATCCTTCCATCTCAGCACCATTCTCCTGCCTTCTCCACATAACCCCTGACACCTGTACTAATCAAGAATCTCCACCTTAGAAATATCCATTGACTTGGCCTCCACCGCCGTCTGTGGCAATGAATTCCGCAGATTCACCGCCCCCGACTCAATAAATTCCTCCTCATCTTTTTAAGGTACGGCCTCTTACTTTGAGGCTATGGCTTCTGGTCCTAGACTCTCCCACTAGTGGAAACATCCTCTCCACAATCACTCTATCCAAGCCTTTTACTTTTCGGTAAGTTTAAATGAGGTCCCCCCTCATGCTTCTAAACTCCATGATTCATCTCCCTAACCCCAATATATCCATGTACCCATCTAAAAGCCTTTTACACACTATTATTGTATCTGCCTCTACCACTGCCCCTGACAGTACATTCCAAGCACCCACCACCCTCTGTGTAAAAAAACTTGACCCACACATCTCCGTTAAAGTAGATGCTACAGTACTTGCACACCTAGAGAAATGTTTTCATGGGAGATACAATTTATTTTCTCAGAGTGAGTGGTAAACCTCTAGAATCCTCTGGGTAGTTCACCGGGAGATGTAAAGTGGAAGCAGATACATTTTTGATAGATTAGAGAACTGAGGGCTATGGAGAATTAGTACAGTAGAGAAGTTGAGGCTGGGTAAAGTCAAGTCAAGTCAATTTTATTTCTATAGCACATTTAAAAACAACTCTCGTTGAACAAAGTGCTTTCCTTTGGTGCAGGTACTGACGTGCTACAAACAATGGTACACAGATCAACAATACATACATAGATACATACATACAGCGCTCCCTCAGAGGACCTCAAGAAAGGCTTGAGAGTAGAAATAAGATTTAAGTCTAGACTTAAAAGAGTCGATGGAGGGGGCAGTTTTGATGGGAAGAGGGATGTTGTTCCATAGTCTAGGAACTGCAACAACAAAAGCGCGGTCACCCCTTATGCCTAGACCGCGGGATGGTCAGTAACCCCAAGTCGGTCAATCTGAGGGATCTGGAGGTGGAATTGTGGGTAAGCAGATTTTTGATGTAGGTGGGGGCAAGCCCGTTAAGGGCTTTGTATACATAAAGAAGGAGCTTGAAATTGATTCGGAACCGCACAGGGAGCCAGTGAAGAGAGGGCAGAATCGGGGTGATGCTGTCCCTTTTTCGGGTGCCCGTCAGGAGTCTTGCCTCGGCGTTTTGGACCAATTGCAGGCGGGACAGGGATGATTGGCTGATGCCAGTGTAAAGGGAGTTGCAGTAATCAAAGCGGGATGAGATAAATGAGTGGATGATCTTTTCGAGGTCGCCAAATTGGAGGAATTGTTTTATTTTAGCTATCGTCCGAAGCTGGAAGAAGCTAGCTTTTACCATGGCATTGACTTGTTTGTCAAAATTCAACGTGGAATCAAATATCCTGCCAAGGTTTTTGACGTGAGGTTTGAGTAGTGGGGTAAGGCTTCCAAGGCTGCCTGCCATTGTTTTGATTGAGTCCGAGGGGCCGAGTAGGATGACCTTAGACTTACTCTCGTTTAGTTGGAGGATGTTCTGGGCCATCCAACACTTTATATCCTCGAGGCAGTGGATAAGGTTAAGCAGATTTGATTGTTTTTTGGGCTTCAGGGGGAGAGAGTTGTGTATTGTCTGCATTGCAATGGAAGGAAATGCCGTGCCTTTGAGTGACTTGGCCGAAGGGGAGCATATACAGGGAGAAGAGAATGGGGCCAAGGATGGAGCCTTGTGGAACCATGCAGCAAAGGCTAGCTGGGGAGGAGAAAGAGTTGCCTATGTTTGTAGAGAAACTCCTACCTCTGAGGTAGGAGATGAACCACATCAGGGCAGTGCCATCAATACCAACCCCGTACCGGAGATGGTCAATTAGGATGGTGTGGTCAACAGTATCAAATGCTGCGCTGAGGTCGAGAAGGAGCAGGATTGCACAGTCGCCGGAGTCAACGGTGAGCGGTATGTCATTGTGTACCTTCAACAAGGCAGACTCTGTGCTGTGGTGGGCCCTGAAACCTGATTGGAAAGTTTCCAAGATAGTATTTTGGTGAAGGTAAGGCATGTTGACTTAAATTTACCTTTTCAAGGGCTTTTGAAAGGAAAGGCAGTTTAGAAATGGGTCTGTAGTTGCTTGGCAAGGTGGGGTCGAGGTTAGGTTTTTTCAGGAGGGGCTGGACCACCGTGTGCTTGAAGCAGGTAGGAACAGTGCCAGTGGCCAGAGAACTGTTGATGATGGCCAGGATGCTGGGACCGGCTATTGCAATGAAATCCTTTAGAAGGGCAGAGGGGACAGTGTCAAGGGGGCAGGTGGTAGGTTTCATGGTGGTGATCAGTTTTACAAGGGAGCGTAGAGTAACAGGTTGGAAACAGTCTAATTTTGAAGAACAGACCAATGAGACAGCTAAGTCACGGATGGGAGGGGAAATATTCAATCTGATGTTCTTAACTTTTCTGGTGGAAAATGTAGTAAATTCTTTGCACTTAGCAAGGGACACAGTTAAGCTGGTATTGGGGGCAGGACATATGATAGAGGTAATGGTACTAAAAAGGAGTTATGGGTGTTTTTGGAAATAAGGTCGGAAAAGTATTGTGTTCTCGCAGACTTTACTGCTTCCTGGTATTTGAGAAGATTGTTTCTCAGTGGTTCAAAGCAAATTTGAAGCTTATCAGATTTGTACTTCCATTCTGATTTTCTGCACTCTCTTCTTAGGGCTCTGGTGGTGTCATTGAGCCAGGGCCAGCCTTTAGGCTTAGGCTTTTTCATTTTAAGAGGAGCAACAGAATAGTAAGATTAAATGAGAACTTACCAGTTCGAAGTTTGATCTGTATTTTATGAGGAGTTACGATGAGGGATTACGTGAAGACCCCGTCCAGCACGCATGCGCGACATTTCTTCAAAGCAGCGGTGTGGATTCACAGAAAACACAACAATTGAAATAAATATAGTAAAGAAAAAATAAGAACTTAATTACCAGTTGATCTGTATAATAGAGGGTGGGAGCGGAGGGCACGTAATCCCTCATCGTAACTCCTCATAAAATACAGATCAAACTTCGAACTGGTAAGTTCTCATTTAATCTTACTATTTTACTTCGGAGTCACGTGAGTGACTACGTGAAGACTTCAAAGCTCTGTGAATCCGAACCGTGTACCAGCTCATGCTTCACTCACTGCCTGAAGACCTTAGAGGGAGGAAGCATGTTATACAATCAACAATAACCTGTTTGTGAACAAAAAAGGTTTATTAATAACAACAAAAAACAGAGAGCTCCCCCGGGCTTAAATTAAATATTATCTGCAGACTCTAAAATTCTGTCTGCAAATGTAGCAGGCTCCGCCAGCGGCTTATTATAAAACCTTTGGAAAGTTCTTTCCGAGGACCATCCTGCTCTGGCCAGAATATGGTCCATAGGCACATCCATTTGCCTAGCCGCCGACGTAGATGCAGCCCTGGTGGAATGAGATTTGTACACATTAGTATCGATTCCCGCGGACTTAAGCACCTGCTTGAGCCACCTTGAAATGGTTTGGCTCGTCACCTGACCATGAGGCTTCTTGTGGCTTATCCATAAGGCTTTTTCTCTCCCTCTTAAGTTATATGTTGTGTCTATGTAGTTGGCGAGATGGGTCTTGGCACACAACCGTGGGTCAGGTGAATATGCCCGGAACTCCATAACTGGAGGCGTGGTACCTGGTCTAGATTGTTTGACCAGCCCCTGAATGTGAAATGTGATACAGTCCAATGACTCTGTCATGCTGTCCAGCCTCAGAAGGTGGAGGGACTGTACCCTTTGAGCTGACACTAGAGCCATGAGCATGACTGATTTCAGTGTAAGTTGTTCCAGAGTAAGTGACCTGGGTGGTGGCCATCCCCTAAGGTACGTCAGTACTATGCTGACATCCCAGATCTGAGTGTACCTAGGCCTAGGGGGATTGGTGTTAAAAATGCCCCTCATGATTTTGGCCACTAGTGGATGGGACCCCAAAGTCAGTTGTCCTGCTGCTGGAACCAAATAAGCTGACAACGCACTCCTGGCTGTATTAATGGCGCTGTAGCTGAGTCCTTCCCGATGTAATCCAAGCAGAAACTCCACAACACTGGTGGCTGTAGCTGTGGTGTAGGTAGTTCCTGTTTTGGAGCAATACCGTTCCCATTTTCTTATATTGGTCAGGTATTGTCTCCTGGTGGACTCCCGGTGAGATGCGGTCATCATGTTGATGGCGTCCTCAGACAGTCCCAGGCCCAGTAGAGGTCTTTTTAGAATCTGCAAGCCAGGAAATTGACTCTGTCATGGCACGGGTGACTAATGCCTGACACTGGGTGGATTAATAACTGTCGACTGCTGGGGAATTCCAACGGTGTTTCAACAGCCATGTCGAAAGCCACTGGGAACCATGGCTGTGTAGGCCAGTCAGGTATTATCAAGATTCCTGAAGCGGAATCCAATTGAATCTTGCGTAATACCCGACTGATGAGGCAGAAGGGAGGAAAAGCATAAAAGAACATTTTCCCCCAATGCAGCGAGAATGCATCAACTGCTGCTGCCTCAGGGTCTGGTTCCCAAGCGACATACGTTGGTACCTGGTGATTCAGCCTGGATGCAAATAGATCGATATCTGGTGTGCCATATTGCTTTGTAATTTCAGCAAACACTTTGGGATTTAACATCCATTCGATGTTATCATTAAATCTACGTGACCTGGTGTCTGCCACTGTATTTTGCTTACCTGGAAGGTAAGTTGCTGATAACCAAATATGCCTTTCAACACACCATTGCCAGATTAGGTTGGCCAAATTGTCACACGATATCGACTTTACACCACCCATGTGATTGATATAAGCCACCACCGTGGTATTATCTAGTTGCAACCGGACATGTGCATGATGCGTATTACATGAATATGCTTTTAACCCATAAAACGCACCCAACATTTCTAAATAGTTGATACCCCGTGTCTGTAGGCAAGATGATTCAAATTTACTCCATCTGCCCCCTGTGCTGGATTGCATGTTAGTTGCTCCCCAGCCCAAAGCACTGGCATCCGTTTGAATGGTTAATACTGGGTTGGTGATCATTATGGGACTGGAGCTGAGTCTTACATTCCTCGCCCACCATTGTAACTCTGGAATGGATTCAGCAGTTAAACTCATAGCTCGGCCAAAGTGACCTGAGTTTTGCTTTAGTGCATGCACTTTAGCTCTTTGCAAATTTTGATAGTGCAAAGGCCCAAATTGTACAGCTGGGAAAGCTGCTACCATTTTGCCAATAACTCTAGCTACTTCCCGTATGGTTGGCTGATGTTTATTCATGAGTTTGTTGCATGATAGCGCCAATTCTGATGCTTTCCCCTTCGGCAGAGTTACAATCATGCGAACAGTATCTATCGTAAATCCAAGATAGTCCATGGCAGTGGACGGTGTAAGATTGGATTTTTCTGGATGTATGACAAACCCCAAAGTTTCAAACAAACGTTTGGTGGCTGCGACTGCCAAAATAGCTGTCTCCAAGGTTTTCCCTACTATTAAAATGTCGTCTAAATACGCCATGACTATATGCTTTTGTTTCCTCAATAATGCCAAGGCAGGTTTTAAGATTTTAGTGAACAACCTTGGAGCAGAGGTTAGCCCATTTGGTAAGGCTTTATATTGCCATAGCTGTTTCATCCAGATAAATTTTAAATATTTTCGATGGTCCTTGTGTATGGGTACTGAGTAGTAGGCATCTTTTAAATCAATGCTTGCTAGAAAGTACCCCCTAGAAACCAATAGTCTGGCTGTTTCAAAAGTATCCATCTTGAAATGTATATACCTGACAGACTTGTTCAAAGTAGTTAAGTCAATGATGATGCGTCGTCCACCATCTTTTTTGATTTTAGTGAAAATATTAGACACAAATTCCAAAGGTTCATTTTTTTAAAGAAGGAACTGCAGATGCTGGAGAATCGAGGGTACACAAAAAGCTGGAGAAACTCAGCGGGTGCAGCAGCATCTAAGGAGATCTTTAGATGCTGCTGCACCCGCTGAGTTTCTCCAGCTTTTTGTGTACCTTCCAAAGGTTCATGTTTTGTTCTTTCAATGACACCTTTAGCTTGTAACCTCATCAGTTCAGCTTGACCCTCTTGTTTTTCCTTGACTGAGAGGGTGAATACCCTTTTGGGTATATGCTGAACTGGTGGAAAATCTTTATGGACAAAGTCAATTTTGTAGCCATGAACGCTGCTGAGTATATACTTGTCACTAGTGATGGATTCCCATGCATCCAAAAACAAGTGCAATCTCCCCCCTGTTAGCACAGAGCCCCTACTGCACATATGCTGAGAGGAACCAGACCCACCTACCTCCATGGTTATTGGTGCTTCTTCTGCCTCTTCGCTGGGTGATGAGGCGTCTGCTGGGCTGTAGAGGGTTGATGTTGATCTCGATGTTGTTGGGGGTGGCGCATTTTCCATGGGGTCCGCTCTGGGCCCTGGCCTAAAAAAGGCTTACGGGGAATGGTTGCGGACCCCGAGCTTTCACCAGTCCCATAGTGTGGTCGACGACTGGTGGACGCCATGGGGTACTGCCGCCTGGGTTTGTTGGGTCTGCTCGGTCCCAAACCTGCCCTCACGAGACCAAAGGTCTTGGATTCTTCTTCCAGGTCTTTCACCTTTTTTGGAAGGTCTTTCCCAAAGAGCAGAATAGGAGGTTCTGACCCCGGTGTTTTGCAGAGTCCCGCAAATTTAGGGTTGAGGGCAGGCTTGATAATCTCCTTTCGCAAATTATTTATCTCATATTGAGTTGTGCACAGCAGAGCTAATGTGTCTTGCTGATTTGTGGAGATGTCCGCACCATCAATGGACCGAGCATAAGATGTTATTCCTGCAGTCAGGAATTTAAGGATCTTCTGGAGCTTCAACTCCAGGTTTCTGATGTTCTGCCCCAAATGTCCCCAAATTTGGCTATTGACAGCAGGTACATTCAAAGATGTACAATTTCCTGGGGCTGTATATAGTTGAAGAGCCTCATTGACCACTTGTTCTTGTAGGGGTTTAGAGGACAGGTGGTTAATGCTGGCTGCAAGTTTCGGCTCTAATGGCCGACCCGCTTGTGGAATGGCCACGTAGCGGTTGACCACACCCAGCAGCTCTTCCTGTTCCTGTACACCCTGCGTACTCCCGAAATCTTCAGCCAGTGACCCCTCTTCTTGACCAGCCCAGACCTGGTCGCCAATGCTGCCTTCAAAAGAAGGTGAAGCAATGGCCAGTGCCGTAAAAGGCACTGCGGGAGTGCCTGAACTCCCTTGGCGAGGCTGCTGCTGCTCTCTCAGCAGATCTCGCTGGAGCAATTGCTCCATAAGCCGTTCCATGTGGCTTAGGCGGCTGCCTGTGCTCTCGAGCGGTAAGGCATCTTCATCCGAAACGTCGGACACTACCGCCCGGTTCCGGCTGCAGGTACCTCCAGCCCGCTGCTCAGGCAGCACTAGCGGTGCTGGGCTCGGCTCGGTAGTTATAACCGCCGCCTCTTGCCCCCCCTCCAAAGAGCATTCCTCAACGAAGGACGAACGGGGGCGAGCTGCAGACTTCTTTCCTCGGGCCTTGCTCATTCTTCCTGGAACACAAGACCACAGAGAGAAAGACACACGGCCACGGTAAACTTACCTGTCGGCCCGACTTTTCAATTTGTAGCGGGAGCGCCTTGAACTCCCGTTCGTCGCGGTGCACTGCATGAACGCTAATGTCGCGCATGCGTGCTGGACGGGGTCTTCACGTAGTCACTCACGTGACTCCGAAGTAAAATCCAGGACGGAAGAGCAAGTTGTATTGAATAAAGAAATGAGGTCATCAGTGCTGAGATGGAGGGGAGACGCCTCGATGGTGCAGATGTCAGGAACGGCTATGAGCGTCAGAGAACGTACTGACAGTCGAAGAGTTTACGTAGCGGGAGTAGCGGGCAGGGAGATGGGATTTTGAGGAAGAGAATGGCAGAGATGCATTGAATATAATTGCACTATAATCAGACAGACAGGCATCAATAGTTTCTGTATTACAAATTGGGAGACCAGACAATAGCACCAGGTCGAGTGTATGGCCAAGCGTGTGCGTGGGTCCAGTGGTAAGTAGAGTGAGATTGAAGGAAGATCAGCCATGATCATATTGACTGAATGGACAAGCTTTAGGGGGCAAGTATACTGCTCCTAGTCCTATTTTTATTATATTCCCAACAGATAACAGCATTATATTTCACAAGGCTGGCATAGTTCATAGTTGCACAGGGTACAGTTTCCAGAATTATATCAAAATGCTTGAGACCAAGGAATAGTAAAACCACTTTAAAACTCTAGCATTTTTACACATGGAATAAATTGATGCCAAATAATGCGTACATTGCAAAATTACGTACAAAAAGGCAGGGTTTTACACATGTGGTTTTCGGTGTAATTTGAGCTGTTTATGTACTGGTGTCTTACAATATCTTCCTCCCAAGTACCTATCATTCTATTCCTAATCCTTCCCAGGCTACGTGCTATTTTGTTCCATCAGATTTATCCTGTTGTAATTTGACAGCTTTACTGAGATCTAGTATATCATAATATGCAAGCTATAGGGTTGAGCAGAAGGTGACAGTGTTTGTTTAAAAATACACAATGGATGAATAATGATGTGAGCTAAAAATGACAGGTTTTGTCCACAGCACATTTTGATGTCTCTACATAAAAATTACAAGGTTATTTTCTATTCTGATGCCCATTTCCATCTCGCTTAATGTGCGGGAGTGGCAAACCCAGATTTTTTCATTTAGAATTCATAAGATCTAACAGTCTGCGGACTTCAAGTTGTCCACATGTAATGGCTGGACACCTGATGGGTTGAGATCATTTTTTCAATATATTTGGTTTATCTTTAGTAAAAGTCTTATACAAATAAGTAACTAAAGTTAGACACAAAATGCTGGAGTAACTCCACAGGTCACGCAGCATCTCTGGAGAGAAGGAATGGGTGACGTTTCGGGTTGATGCCCTTCTTCAGACTGAGAGTCAGGGGAGAGGGAGTCTAGAGATATGGAAGGCTATGTGTGAAAACGACAGATCAAAGCAGAGTATGACGAAGGAAATGTAGAATTGAGGGGAAGGTGACAAGGAGGCAAACAAACAGAAAAAATAATCAGTAGGACATTGAAACTAGTCGGAGAAGTAGGGTAGGGGAAGGACAGAGAGAGAGGGAAAGCAAGGGTTACTTGAAAGATAAATCAATATTAATTCCGCTGGGTTGTAGGCTGCCAAAGAAAAAGATGAGATGCTGTTCCTATGACCACCAAGGAAGAAATGGCCTAAGTAGTTCAAATGAATGCACAAACACAAAGTTGAATAAGAGAGTCCAGATTAAAATATGGTCGTAGAGGGAGAGCAGTACGAATCACAGAGGAAGAGAAATGAGAGAGGGTTTTAGCGAGTGTTGAGAAAAAGCACGTGGCTGTCTAAAAATAAAAAATGCTTAACATGGTTAAAACATTTTTATTGCTCAACACCTTTAATCAAATTCTTACCTCTGGAGTTTTAACACAAAACAGCAAAAGCAAATGGATCTTAAACAATCTATATGAGTTAGGTGGTGCAGGATTAGCACTGTGTATAAATATAAATGAATAATGTTGTGTTTTTAATCACTATCAAATTAAAGCAAGGTAGTACAAAAGTGATTTCTCATCTTCATTTCACTTTTGGCAATTAGCCTTTCCCCTTAATTTCCGAGACAAAGTGTTCATTAAACTTTTAAAATCCTGCCTTTGAATCAATATTCTTCAGACAAGCCTTTCGAAGAATGACACATAATGGTGCAGTAGCTCAGCAAGATGGCGGCGCCTCGTGGCAGTGGCCTCTGCAGTCCGTCTGCCTTTTATTTTTTTCCTGTTGAGTGTATAGTTTGGTTATAGTTTATATATTGTTTTTAGCTGTGTATATGTGGGGGGCAGGGGGAAACTTTTAAATCTCTTCCCTGTACGGGGGACCCAAACTTTTCCGTCGGGTCTCCGTTGTCGTTGGGGCTTAGCACCGTGGAGCGGCCTCCAACTGGAACGACCTGGGGGCTCCAGTTGCGGAGCCTGCGGACTCACCATCGTGGAGCTGGCCAGCTTCGGAATGTGGAGAGCTGCGGTGGCGCGCGGCTGTGACCCGACTTCGGAGGCTCAGCCGCAGGCCCGGTGGACAGTGACATCGGGAGATTGCGGGTCCCTGGTGGAATACTGCTTTTCGGAGCTCCCGCAAAGGCAACTTCTCCCACATGAATTGCAGGGTTGAAAACAACCCGGAGCGGGGCCTTACATCGCCCGGCGCGGCTTTAACGGCCGCGGGACTTGCCATCACCCGTTGGGGGTCCAACATCAAGACCCAGAGCAGGGCCTTATTTTGGCCACTGGGGACTTTAACATCGGGAGAAGAATGGAAAACAGGGGAGAGACAATGACTTTGCCTTCCATCACAGTGAGGAGGAGAGTCACTGTGATGGATGTTTGTGTAAATTGTGTTAATTGAGTGTCTTGGTTTTTTTTTCTTGTTGTATGACTGCAGAAACCAAATTTAATTTGAACTTCATTTGAGGTTCAAATTACAATAAACGGTATTGTATTGAATTGTTTTGTATTGTCAGGCAGCATTTCTGGAGAAATTAGATAGGTGGCGTTTTGGGACAGGACCTTTATTCAGACTGATTATAGCGGGGAGGTGGAATAAGAAACTGGAAACAAGAAAAGACCAGGACAATCAGGGCCATCAACGGATGGCAGAGTGATTCCCTGTGTTGGCTAGGGATGGTGTGATCTCAAAAGGAAGACACAAAATGCTGGACAGGCAGCACCTCTGGAGAGAAGGAATGGGTGACGTTTCGGATCTAGACCTGTCTTCAGATCTCAAGATGGATACATTGTTGCGACCTGCGGAACTGGTTAACCAACGTTCAGTGCGGGGGGGGGGGGGGGGCAAGGGAGGGAAAACGAGGGAGGGGATGTGAAGTGCATGTAGAAGTCACCCAAAATTCCCACTGGGTTGGAAGCTACCCAAGCAAAATTGATACAGGTGTCAGGGGTTAAAGTAAGATGACAGGAGAGTGGGGTTAGGATGGAGAGATTGATCGGCTATGATTGAATGGCGGAGTAGACTTGATGGGCCGAATGGCCTAATTCTACTCCAATCACTTATGACCTTAGAGATACATGCCGACCTTTGGGTGGCACGGTGGTGCAGCGGTAGAGTTGCTGCTTTACAGCGCTTGCAGCACCAGAGACCCAGTTTCCAACCTGACTATGGGTGCTGTCTGTACGGAGTTTGTACATTCTACCCGTGACCGCATGGGTTTTCTCCGAGATTTTCTATTTCCTCCCATATTCCAAAGACGTACAGGTATGTAGGTTAATTGACTTGTATGTGTATAAAAAAATTGTCCCTCGTATGTGTAGGATAGTGTTAATGTGCGGGGATCGCTGGTCGCCACGGACCCGGTGGGCAGTATGGGAATGGAAAGTGGAATTAAAATGATTAGCAACCTTGGAGGTCCTTTACAAACGGAAATGGTTCAGCGAAATGGTTGGCGAGTCTAAGCTTGGTCTTGCCAATGTACAGGAGCCCACATCGAGAACACCAGATGCTGTAGATTAAGTTAGAGGGAGTGCATGAGAACCTTTGTTGCAGCTGGAATGACTATTGGGGTCCCTGGATGGAGTCGAGGGAGGAGTAAAGAGGTCCTTCTGCAGTTGTAAAGAGCCCTAGTGAGACCACACCTGGAGTATCCTGTGCAGTTTTGGTCCCTTAATTTGAGGAAGGACATTATTGCTATTGAGGGAGAGCAGTGTTGGTTTACAAGGTTAATTCCCGGGATGGCGGGACTGTCATATGCTGAGAGAATGGAGCAGCTGGGCTTGTACATTCTGGAGCTTAGAAGGATGAGAGGGGATTTTATTGAAACATTATTAAGGGTTTGGACACGCTTGAGGTAGGAAACAAGTTCCCGATGTTGGGGGAGTCCAGAACCACTGTTTAAGAATAAGGGGTAAACAATTTATAACGGAGATGAGGAAACACTTTTCCACACAGAGAATTGTGAGTCTGTGAAATTCTCTGCCTCAGAGGGCAGTGGAGGCTGGTTCTCTGGATACTTTCAAAGGAGAACTAGATATGGCTCTTCAAGATAGCGGTCAGGGGATATGGGGAGAAGGCAGGAATGGGGTACTGATTGGGGATGATCAGCCATGATCACATTGAATGGCAGTGCTGGCTCGAAGGGCCAAATGGCCTACTCCTGCACCTATTGTCTATTGTCTATTGTCTATTGTATAAAGACAGGTATTGCATTTCCTGTGGTTGCAGGGGAAAGTTGAATGATGTAACATTGCACTACATTGTTTTATGTCAATACTGAATTCAAAGACTTTTTATCCTACACGGGGGGGGCCTTGCCTCCCAAATTTAAAGCCTTCCCGCTATCTAATAAGGTTCAAGCCAGCAACTCCATAGAACACGACCAACTTGCCCAGATGAGTAAAACATCAATAAGACTCAAGGAAGCTCAACGCCACTCAGTATAGAACAGCCCATTTGGTGTCTGTACATCCAAGACCAAAAACAATGTCTCCCTCCACCAGCAAATTACACTGTAGCTCTGGTGCCGACAACCCACGGAATTCACTCCATTTACCTACCATGGCTACTCTGACGGCACTTTATAACCTGTACCACCATGAAGAGGCAGGTGCACAGAACACCATCACCTCAGAAATATATCACAAGTCGTTCAGCATCACAGGGTCCAAGTCCTGGAACTCCTATCCAACAGCATTCCTTCACCAGAAGTGTTGCAGCAGTTCAAGAAGGAAGGTTATTATCACTTTCTCAACGCTGTCTTTAGCAGTGACATCTTCAAACCCTAACAACTCCCCCCCCCCCCCCACCCCCCATAAACAAAACATCAATAAATATATAAAACCAGGAAATCAAAGGCTAATTGGATAATTAGAATTCTGATAGATCAGATCAGGCACTGTGGCATAGCGGTGGAGTTGCTGCCTTACAGCAACTGGGACCCAGGTTTGATCCTGCCTAAGGGTGCTTGTGTGTACAGAGTTTGTACGTTCGCCCTGTGACCTGCGTGGGTTTTGTCCGAGATCTTTGGTTTCCTCCCATACTCCAAAGACATACAGGTTTGTAGGTTAATTGGCTTGGTATAAATGTGAATTGTCCCTAGTGTGTGTAGGATAGTGTGCAGTGATCACTGGTCGGTGCAGACTTTGGCCGAAGTGCCTGTTTTTGCACTGTATCTTTAAAACTAAAAAACTAAAGATCCTGTTGCCGTTCAATGGATCCTTGAAAAAAAAGATTAACGGTGAAATAAACACATTCAACGTGCAGCTTTGAAAATGTTTTTCTAAAAATAATTGTTGTCATTGTTAGAAGAGCAGATTGAATGTAAGTTGTAAATCAGCACGTGTTATAGCTGTAAATGCTAAAACCGCTTGGTAAATCAGATCTCAGATTGTGCGATTCAATGGGCTGCATTTCATCTATCCATTCTAACAAAGGGTCCAATGACCTGAATCATCAATTCAATTTCCCTTTCCACTGATGCTGCTTAATCTTTGATTGTTTCCAGCATTTGCTGACTTTAATGTTTGTATTATACTGCTTCATGGTTCCTTAATTTCACACTCACTAAATTTCACCGTCTAATCGAATGAAGTCCTTGGATTTTTGGCAACCAGTCACATATCAGGAATGTATTCACAGTAACTTAGGGCAGCAATGGTAGAGTTGCAGCCTTACAGTGCCAGAGACCCGGGTTCGATCCTGACTATGGGTGCTGTCTGCGTGGAGTATGGACATTCTCCTTGTGACCACGTGAGTTTTCTCCGAGTGTACCAGTTTCCACCCACACTCCAAAGATGTGCAAGTTTGTAGGTTAATTGGCTTCTGGAATTGTAAAATAGTGTGCTTACAATTGACAATTTTTAAACACACTATGTTAGATAGTGCTAGTGTATGGGGTGATTACTGGTTGGTGAGGACTTGGTAGGCTGAAGGGTCTGTTTCCACACTGTATCTCTGAAGTATAAAATCTAAAGTCCAAAGAATGCTGGGCGAATCTTTAAAGCTGCGACTGGAGCAAGGAGAACCGGATTTGGGAGAAGACATGACAATTAATTACATTTGGATTATACTATTAAATTGTTAGCATCAGCATGAAGGACTGAGTAACATCCTCACTACAAATCCATTGGACACACTGCTTATTTATGACTGTGGTCATACAGGTCATGTTTCTTTCATCAAAATGTTCAGTTAGGGGTCTGTCACTCTCTTCCTGCTCACTGCAAGATTCAACACAATTGCCATCCACTACTGTCCTGGTTAATTTTATTTCGAAGTCACGTGAGTGACTATGTGAAGAACCCGCCAGCCCGCATGCGCGTCAATACATCTAGCGCATGGCGCTAGTCGGAGCAATTTCGAACTGCTCTGACAGGTAAGTCAATTTTATTTTCAGAGGGCCGCTCTGAAGCGGGCCCAGAGTAGCTATGGAGGCGGCCAGGGTTTGGGCTGCCGTGGAAGCTCCAAAGGAGCTAGAGTAAAAAAAAAGTAAAATATTTGCACCGCACTTCGAGCTCTCCATGGGAGCAGGCAGCTGAAATTGGTAATGGTGGCCGAAACTAAAGACCGCCATAGGAGCTGACATTGCGGCTGCGGCCGTTATAAGGACTCCATAGGAGCTGGATTGCGGCTGTCGCCGTTATAGCTCTGCACGGCAGCAGGGCTCCATACAGGAGCAGGCAGCCACAGTTGAAGGCAGCCATGGGGCTCCATAAGGAGCTAGAATTCATAATTTGCGGCTGCCGGCAGCCTAGTCTATTATCGCTGCAGGAGTTTCCAGCAGCAGGTGAGTTTTAAAAATAGCCATGGCCTAGAGCTACCGCTCAGGTAAGCTCAGCTGCCATAGCACCAAACAATTTTAAAGCACAGTTACTGCTACAGCTATGCTGCAGCAGCATATAGTGTATACTTTAATTTTGGGCGGCTATAATAGAGTTGGCATTAATACAGTTGCCATTCGGTCACGTTTGTGACTATCGTAGTCGATAGCATTCTAAAGTCATGTTTTTAATTCTTTGGCATTAACAATATGTCTAATCATGCCAATAAAGTTTATGTTTAAAAAGATAATTACAAAGGACATTTATTATCACATACACCAATGGTGCAGTGAAATTGGACTTGCCATTGCAGTCCAGAGCACCTGGCTTGGGAAGCCTTTTTGAGCTGTGCCTATCAGACACCTGTGGGAGCTACACCAGGTGGCGTCATGATAATTTCCGCTCTCTAGAGGGGACTTTTAACGATTCTTTTACAAAAGACTCCAACTATATGCATATCGATAAAGTAGTCGAATTTCTGATTTAATAAGGATAGGATTTTTTTTTTAATCATATAAACGTAATTGCCTATGACAACACCTGGCAGGGTTGCAGTATTTTTCCCACTCTGTCTAAGAGGCACTCCAGTCCTTCCCTGCATTACTCCGTTGGGGCTCCAAAGAGAGCAAGGACTTGGAGTCACTAGCAGGTGCAACCTGTTTGGTAAGTATAATGATGATACCAACAGAGCACCGATCTGCACAGCTAGTCCCGGTTCAGCTGCTGAAGGGAGCAGCCTGACAACCCCCAAGTCAGGGCTAAGTCATAACCAAGTCTTCAGACGGTTGTCTCAATTAGAACATCTGATGAATCAGATGGTGGCACAAGAAATGCTCTGTGTTACGAAGGCATGTCAGGCAGCAGCTCCTGGTTCAGAGTTGCAATTTCCTCCTACTCGGATGTAAGGAGTAGTGGGAATGGTGCCAAAATATGTGCACATATGCCTGAGGCAGCTCCTGGTTCAGGGTTACAATATTCCTCCCACTTGGATGAACGGAGTGATGGAGATGATGCTAAATTATATATGGACGCATGCCAGAGGCAGCTCCTGGTTTAGGGTTGCATAAGTCCTCCCACTCGGATGTATGAAGTGATGGAGATGGTGCCATATATATTATGCTCCGTATTACGGAAGCATGCACAGGCAGTTTAAGTCATATGCCTGTAGCTGCCCCTGGTTTTAGGGTTGGTATGTTCCTCCCACCCGTAAGACTACCGAAGGTGGTGTCACAAAATATGCTCTATGTTATAGAAGCATGCACAGGTAGTCCTGAATGCACTATGTGCCTGAATCCCATGCTTGAATGCATGATGTGCGACAATCGCATAAGGAAGAGCTGCCTGCTCTTGCCTCTAAATTTGCTGTTCCCTCAGGGATGGACAAGCCACTCCAAGAAGAATTGGCTAGTGGCATCAGCTATCTAACAGAAATAACAAGCATGATAGACAGGGTCTGCAATTGGAACTTCACTGAAGCTCCAACAAAGAAAATCAATCCGGGGTTAGAGACGCTGGTAAGTAAGGTCTCATTATTAACCTCCGTAATACTCCGAAATGGAGCAGTCTGTCAGCCCAGGTTCAGTTTATGGCCAGCATGGGCTGTCTAGTCAGTTTCACGTCTCTGAGATAGATCAGGTTGATGTAGAGACATTGGCAAGGTGCCTTGCATAGTAACCTCTGTAAGTTCCAAGCAGGAATAGTTTTGGTTACCCTGGATCGGCGTAGACCATCATGAAACTGGCTGGCCATACGAGTCATAGTAACCAGGGAAGCACTGCTTCATCATCTGTGATTGAGGTTATCAGACTACTCAATAGAATAAAATAGTAAGATTAAACGAGTACCAGTTTGAAGTTTGATCCTTATTTTATGAGGAGTTACGATGAGGGATTTCGTGAAGACCCCGCCAGCACGCATGTGCAATATTCTTCAAAGCAGCGGTGTGAAATCACAGATAACAACAATGACTGAAGATAGTAAGATTAAGAGACACTAATATACCAGTTGACCTTATGATAGAGGTTTGGGAGCGGAGGGCACAAAATCCCTCATCGTAACTCCTCATAAAATAAGGATCAAACTTCAAACTGGTAAGTTCTCGTTTAATCTTACTATTTTACTTCGGAGTCACGTGAGTGACTTTGTGAAGATTTCAAAGCTCTGTGATTCCATGCCCTGGACCACGTCCATGCTCTCACACTGCCTCAATTACTGATGGAGGAATTATGTTAATGCATTTCAGACTTGAACAAGCTGAAAAATAATAAAGTATTTATTAAATACAAACAATAAACCCCTAACTCGGGGATAAACGTTTTATGGAACGGTACTCAATACTGATTCCGCAAACGTTGTGGGAGTGGCCACCGCTTGTTATGGAACCGTTGAAAGGTTGTCTCAGTGGCCTAGCCTGCGGTAGCGAGGACATGATCCATGGGTACATCCATGGTCCTCGCCGCTGATGTGGATGCAGCCCTGGTAGAATGAGATTTTAAAATGTTAGTATCGATACCTGCTGAACCCAACACCACCCTGAGCCACCTGGAGATGGTCTGCACCGTCACCCGGTGATGTGGGCTCTTGTGGCTGATGAACAGTCCCTGCTCCATCTTCCTGATGGTGCGTGTGACTTTGATATAGTACTGTAGATGGGTGGCTATGCAGAGTGTAGCATCAGCATGGTACGCTCGGAATTCCAGTTGCAGCCCTGTAGATCCTGGTCTGTGCTGCTTAAGCAGCTCCTCTATAAAGAAGGTTACTTTCTCAGGGGTTGAGACCATACTGTCCAATCTCAGTTTCTGCAAAGTTTGTTGTGCATAGGTCAGTGTCATCAACATCTTTGTAGGTGAGTCTGTCCAGCAGTAACCCCATCATGGGCGACCAGCTCCTGAGCAGGGTCAACACCACCCCTACATCCCAATTAATATTGTATCTGGGTCGAGGAGGGTTAGTATTGAAAATACCCCTCATAAATTTTGACACCAGCTGGTGCGATCCCACTCGTATCTTGAGGTAGGACGATAGTGCACTCCTGGCACTATTTATAGCACTGTAGCTGAGTCCCTCATCAAAATGAAGGCCCGCGAGGAATTCCAATACATTAGGGATCGTGGCAGAGTCATACGTTGTCTTCGTCCGACTGCAGTAGGCTTCCCATTTCTTGATGTGGGTTAGGTACTGCTTCCTAGTGGATTCTCTGCACGACGCCGATATGATGTCCATGGCCCTGGATGAGAGTCCGAACTCCAGCAGTGGCCTCTTCAGAACCTGCAAGCCAACAGGCTCAGATGACCATGGCACGGATGACACTCCCCAGTGATGGGGTTGGTGACCAAATTTGGGCTTTTGGTGATTAGTGTCCATGGGTCTTTTAACATATTGAGGACCACCGGGTACCATGGTTGTGTAGGCCAGTCAGGTATTATCAGAATGCCTGTTGCGGAATTTGAATGCCAGTTGAATTTTCTGTAATACCCGACTGATGAGGCAAAATGGGGGAAATGCATAGAAAAACCATTTCCCCCAATGGAGCGAAAATGCATCCATTGCTACTGCCCCAGATCTGGTTCCCAAGATACATATGTTGGTATCTGATGGTTCAATCTGGACGCAAAAAGGTCGATATCTGGTGTTCCAAATTTAGCTATAATTTTAGCAAATATTTGGGGGTTCAACATCCACTCGATGTTGTCATTGAATACTCGTGACCTGGTGTCCGCCACTGTATTGAACTTACCCGAAAGGTAAATAGCTGATATCCAAATATTTCTTTCAATACATCAGAGCCAAATTGTATTTGCCAATTCATCTCAAGATATTGACTTGATACCACCCATATAGTTTAAATATGCCACCACAGTGGTATTATCTATTTGAAGACGGACATGCGTATGGTGTAAATTCGTACAGTAAGCCCGCAGCCCGTGAAATGCTCCCAGGATTTCCAAATAGTTTATACCTGAAGAAGGGTAGATTCGTGCAAATCCCATCTGCCGCCACGACTGGAAGTGGTGTCGGTAGCTCCCCAGCCTTGGGCGCTTGCGTCAGTTTGTAACACGACTGATGGGTTGGATATAATAATGTGATTAAAACAATCACTAATATTGCTTACCCACCATTGTAGCTCAATTTTTGCCTTGATCGGCAGCTGCATAGGTCTGTCAAAATGTCCAGCATTGGCTTTTAATGCTGAGATTTTTGCTCTTTGCAAGTTTTGATAATGTAATGGCCCAAATTGCGCAGCTGGAAATGCAGCTACAAGTTTTCCAATTACCTTAGCAGCGTGTCTAATAGTCGGTACCCTGGCGCAAGCAAGGCTGTTACATGTCTCTATTATATCTATTGCTTTGCTGTCTGGGATAGTGACAATCATATGATTGGTGTTAATAGTGAATCCCGGATAGTCCATAACCACAGATGGGTTGAATTTAGATTTGTCTGGATGGATAACAAACCCTAGTTTCTGGAATAATGTTTTGGTAGCTGTTACTGCTAGTTCAGCTAGTTCAAGAGTTTTTCCCACAATTAAGATATCATCTAAATACGCCATAACTATATGATTTTGTTGTCTAAGGGATGCCAATATAGGTTTTTAATTTTTTGTAAATAATCTAGGGGCTGTGGTAAGTCCATTGGGTAGGGCTTTGTATTGCCACAGTTGCCCCATCCAGACAAATTTTAAGCATTTCCGGTGATGTTTCTTTATAGGTACTGAATAGTATGCATCTTTTAAATCGATGCATGCCATAAAGTACCCTCGTGAAATAAGCTGTTTAGCCGTTTCAAATGTCTCCATTTTGAAATGGGTATATTGTACAAAGGTATTTAAATGGGTTAGATCAATGATAATTCGACATCCACCATCGTTTTTGGTTTTAGTAAAGATGTTAGACACAAACTCAAGAGGTTCATGTGTCGTTTTCTCTATTACCCCCTTGGCATATAGCCTTAATATTTCTAAATGTCCTTCCTCTTTCTCTTTTTGAGAGAGTGCAAATTTCCGGTCAGGTACATGTTGAGTCGGGGGAAGATGCCCATTTATGAATTCAATCTCATAACCCTAAATACGTTGTAAAATAAAGACATCCAAAGTTACAGCACCCCATGCATCCCAGAATGCACGCAATCTCCCTCCTACTTGTGAGGTAATGCATGCAGCACTCTCAAGAGAACCAGACCCCCTTACCTCCATGGTTACCGGCGGGGCTTGATGTTCTGGGCTTTTGGTGGACGTTGTGTTGCTGGGGTGGGGGGTTGGCGCATCTTCCATGCTGGCCTCTGCTGGCCCTGTCCTTAAAAAGGCTTCTGCTGATAGGGTGTGTTCAGTGGATATGCTCTTGGTGCCCTATCGGGTTGTTCCAGAGGCCAGGTATTTGCGTATGGATGGTGCCTCCGATACGCCTCCAATAAGCCTGAGGTTTCATTAATCCAACTGCTTTGGCCTCCTCATCCAATTCTTTGACCTGTTTAGGCAGGTCCTCCCTGAACAGCTGTCTTGGCGGCGGTGTAGCAGAGGCTTTGCACAGTCCTGCAAATTTAGGGTTAAGTGTGGGCCGGATGGAGCTTTTTCTGAACCAGTTAATCTCATATTACACAATAGAGCCTGAGCATCTTGTTGCTCCTCTGTCATATCAGTCCCGTCCAGGGTTCTGGCAAATGCCGTATTGCCTGATGTCAACAGCTTGAGGATCTTCTGAATTTTCAGCTCTTGGGCCCTGATTCCAGGACTAATGTTCCCCCAGATGGGTGTGTTGACTGTTGGGACATTTAGTGATACACAATTACCTGGGGCTTTGTATTTTTCCATGGCCTCCGTCAACACCTGTTCCTGCAGCTGGTGGGTTGTGAGGTAATTTATGCTCGCCGCGAGTTTGGCTTGTAGCGGTTTCCCTGAATGTCCTGGCTTGGCAAATTTGGACACTACCTCCAGTAGCTCTTCTTCAGGAATTTCTGGTTCTGCTGACTCCTGGTGCTGTCAGCAGATGAGGGAGAAATACTCGGTGGACCCGCAGTATGGCTCCTAGATCATAGGGACCCCGTTCTTGATGTTCCAGGTCCCGCTCGAGCAGCTGTTCGATCATTTGCTCCATCCGGGCCATGCGACCGCCGCCGCTATCTACGGACGGCAAGCCGACTTCCCCAGGTTCTCCAGAACAACTGGGGCTTCTGCCAATGGATCGCACCTCGTTGAGGTGATGTCGAGGGTACGTTGGCAGGTAATCGCTGCCTGCCGCTCCTGCGGGGCTACATGACTCCCGCACGGACATGCCGCTAGTCCGCCGTCTTCCGGACTGTAGCGGTCCGCCTGTCTGGTATGACAGTAGCGGAAACGAGTCGGTGCAGGCCGCCACAGCGGGGCCACACAACCGAAATACACTGCCAGCGGCCTGCATTCTGGCAGCCTGTCCCGGTGTTGAGCCAGTACCTCCCGCTCCAGTGGGGCTCCCCGACTTCCCAGCAGGTCCATCACCGGTCCGCGATCTGGCAGACTTCTCCGGTGGCATGTCGATGCCGGCCGTTGCAGCGGGGCTCGACCTGGATGCGGCTTTCCCCCTGGTCCGCCCTCTGGAGACCTGTAGCGCAGGGGAAACAGAGCGTTCCGCTGTCCGTGGCACAATATCACGCACCTGTTTGCCGCTAGCCCTTAGTTGTTTGGGCAATAGCGGCAGGGAGTCAGGGTCTACACTACCCTGCTCATGCGCGGTGCTCCGACCAACATGCAGCTCCTTACTCTGCTGTGGTGGAGAGTCGGGCCTTGTCAACTGCACAGGGCTCCCCAACTTCCACGACTCTTCCCCCGCCCGCGAAGCGGGTGCTGCCGATGTTGCGGGCAGCTCCGAGGATAGCGGCCGCTGACTTCCCTCCGAAGTCCCGCGGCCCTTGGAGGCTTTCGCCTTTCCTTTCTTCGACTCCATCGTATCTGTAAGTAATAATTTTCTCACAGGGACAACCAGCTCAACTTACCTTGAAGCCTCTTTTGAAGGTGCTGTTGGAGAAGCGCACTCCCCCTCCAGCTGTCAACTGCAAATGCGAGCGACGATACGTCGCGCATGCGTGCTGGCGGGGTCTTCACGAAGTCACTCACGTGACTCCGAAGTAAAATAGTTGAAGTTTTTCTCAAGATATGGTTTATTTCTCCTCAGTTAGTAGAGTAACTGGTTCATTGGAATCATCATTGCCATCCTCTCTGGGACAGGTAGTTACCAGCAAGAAGCTTGTCTGGCATATAATATAACTTTATCTGACCTGCAGGTTCATGTTGTGAATCAACAATGTATTTATAATAATCCACAGGCTCTCAATATCAGTATTCCTGATTGAGTGGCGGGTCGAAGAGATTGTGTTGTGCACTCTGGCAACTTAGACTTGTGGTTTCAGTCAAAGGACTGTGAGGCATTCCTGTTTCAGCCTTGCATTATACTAATTTCCACTCTGAAAGAAAATACTGAGTATTCGTGGTGACTCTTAGTCTAGAGTTGACAGGGAACTTGTATTCCCACATCTAAGGGAGACTGTGGTTTCAGCTCTAGTCATTAGCTGCTGATTATATGTTATCAGCAATATGTATGAATAACTAGATAAAGCAATTTCCACAGGTAGGAAAGCCAAAAAAATTTCCGTCCGTAAGATCAATAGAGGAACAGCAGTTCCGAGTGCAATCAGTGACAGCTCATCCGAGGATGAGTCTGGCCAAGGACTAGAGGGGTATATTTCTGATACTTCTCAAGATTACAGAAATATGATGCAGGCCGAATCGGGTTAGCATTAGGCTAATCGGATTATGGTTTACTTACCCAGTTTAGATGGATGATTGGGTTTCTGCAATTTAACTAACTCAGAGATTCAATCTTGTAGTTGCATACTCTGTCATATCTATACACATAAGGCACTGATTCTGCTGTTTTGATAACAAAGTTAGTGGTGAAAGCCTATGCTGCCCCTTCTCAGATTAGAGGGCATTATGTCGAGTTTTAGGTAATATGCAAAATTGCAGCTGATAAACCCTATGGATTGTCGGTAGATATCTTTTGCGATATTACAAATGAGGCAACATGATATTTTACAGTACCAATTTGCCTATTCAGTCACGCCATGATAGGCGGTTGAAGCAACTCTTATTTACTCAGTCACGAGTGACGGCTGGAACAGCCTGTCTTCTCGGGCAGCTAACTCTGCACGATTGTATGAGAAGCTTGGGAAAAACATATGTGAGTCAATTTTAAACAGAAGTAACAGGTTTGTGTGGTTCCAGTTTGAGCCTAGAGAAGTTTTTATGGGATAGCACAATTGACATTGCTTGTGCTGCTTTATCATTTCTGTAGTACCATAAGTGGGACTTAAATGATTGGTTCTTCACCCACTATTCTCTAACGTTATATAGGGTATCTTTTATTTGGCCACTCTAATAGCCTACACTCATTGTAGTGTGCGATATATATGAATAAATTGTTATGCAAATATTCCTTAAATTTTTCCTAATGGGACCAGTATCTTAAGATGATTATGCTTTCAGCAACTGATCTCAGCATAAAGAACACAGCCTTTACTCAATCTCTGCCTTAGTCTCTTTGTCATTCTGACATTAGGGTAGCTTGTTATAGAAATAATCTCATAAGCAAATGAGAGGTTGACAGCATAATTACCAGAGCAGAGATCGGGGACGTCATTAGGTATACAAGTGCACTCAGTTGCTAGTACCTATGAAATGGAAGTTAATTATTTGTTATTCAATAGTCCCAAGATATTACTGATGGGTCATTAACAGCCAATAGAATGGATTTCCCTTTCATCATACAGCATGAGGTTTATATAGTGCAGGTTAATAAATTATAAAATTTGGTGGAATATATTTCGATATTTGCAGATAGTATTATGCACAGTGTTGCATGAGTTATTGTCTAACTCAACAGTCTATTGGGACTATGGTCCAGTTAAGAACAATGGCCATGTATGCAAGTTAGCATCATGATATTAATAACTCGTGTGTTTTTTCCTACCATTAATGGTTTATGTGTTTAAGTGTTTCACACACAGATTGTGTCACTGCATGAACCCACAGTGCTTCGAAATCTTCACATAGTCACTCACGTGACTTTGAAATAAAATAGAAATATTAAACGAGAACTTGCCATTTGAAGTTTGATCTTTATTTTATGAGAAGTTGGAGTGAGGGATCACGTGCTCTCCACTCCCAACCCTTTTTCTCATAAAGATCATTCGGTAGTTCTAGGTCGTTAATCTTCCTATAGCTTAGGTCAGCAACTATTCTGTGGTTTCATACGGCTACTTTGAAGATTGATGCGCATGCGGGCTGGCGGCTCTTCATGTAATCCCTCACTTCAACTTCTCATAAAATAAAGATCAAACTTCAAATGGTAAGTTCTTGTTTAATCTTTCTATTAAATGGGTGGCACGGTGGTGCAGCGTTAGAGTTGCTGCCTTACAGCGCTTGCAGTACCAGAGACCCAGGTTTGATCCTGACCACGGGTACTGTCTACAAAGTTTATACGTTCTTACCGTAACTGCGTGGGTTTCCGGTTTCCTCCCATACTCCAAAGACGTACAGGTTTGTAGGTTAATTGGCTTGGATTTGTATACTTGGTATAAGTGTAAATTGTCCTTAGTGTGTGTCCGCTTGTGTTAATGTGTGGAGATCGCTGGTCGGTGCGGACTTGGTGGCCAGGTTTCCAAAGGGCCCGTTTCCGTGCTGTATTTCTAAACTAAACTAAACCCTGCGAACCCAACCTGCCATGATAATGATCGACTGATTATACCGCTCCTTCTTTCTTGTTGCACCCCTATGTGAGGAATAGTGAGGACACCAAGAAGTAGCTTTAATATATGTCATTGACGATATCTGGTAAAAATAACATTGGCATAATTCCATATGTTTCATTTATAGAGACACAGATATAGAACAGTACACCACAGGAACAGGCCCTTTGGCTCACATGCTGCCTCGGCAAGGCCAGCAGCACAATCAAGGATGAGCCTCACCCCAGACAATCCCTCCTCTCCCCTCTCCCATCTGGCAAAAGGTATAGAGTTGTGAAAACGCACTCCTCCAGATTCAGGGAAAATTTATTTCCTGCTGTAATGTGGCAACTGAACCATCCTCCCACAACTAGAGAGCGGCCCAGAGCTATTATCTACCTCATTGGACACCTTTGGACTATCTTTGATCGGACTTTACTGGCTTTATCATGCACTAAACGTTGTCCACGTTATTCCCTTTATCATGTGCACTGCGAATGACTTGACTGTAATCATGTATTGTCTTTTCACTGACTGGTTAGCACACAACAAAAGCTTTTCACTGTGCCTCGGTACACATGACAATAAACTAAATTAAACTACACAATGTTTGGTATGAACATGATGCCAAGTTAAACTGATCTCATCTGCCTGCACTTGATCTATACTTCCCTGTACTTCCATATGCCTATCCAAAAGCCTCTTAAATGTCACTATTGTATCTGCCTCCACTACCACCCCTGGCAATGTGTTCCAGGCCCCCACTACTCTCAGTACCTATACCCTCTAGTGTTGGACATTTCCACCCTGGGAAAAAGGTTCTGACTGTCTACACCATCTATGCCTCTCATAATTTTATATACTTATATCTGGTCTCCTCTCAACCTCCAACATTCCAAATTTGTCTGATCGACTTTATCATGCGCTGCCGGTCTATTGTTTAAAGAATGAACCTTGTATTAGCTTTTTACTTTGCAAGACGTTTTCGATTTCCAGGAAGAATTTACTGGCTGGCTTCAAGGTTGCTGGCAAAATATTCTCTCAAGCTATTAATACACATTCAGCTGGATTTTATATCTAGAAAGTGCAACTCATTCTACATTTTTTAGTGGAAAGTTACATTAAAAATCATGTACACTGAGGATTGTCATCTGATAATTACTCGTATGCTGTTTTCATCTTGACAAAAATAAAGTGCCTTTTTTTAAAATATGTTTTGCGTTTTCAGGAAATATTCAACGTTTGATGAGTAAGCAGAAGATTTTTGAAAGTCAGTTCTTTGTTGTATCAATGCTTCTTTCATCTGTTTGCTTATGAAGATAAATGTTCAAACACATGAGTTTTATGGTTGCAAATTCCAGTGGCAATTTATGTGAGGGATACTGTTAAGCAAAAACATTTTTTTTAACTGACTTTCAGATATCTTTCAAGCCTCAGGTACTACATGACTCAAATGCTGGTGCATTTTTACCTTGTTTTAGCCGTGCTGAAGATTGTGATGAGTAATTACTGCGTATAAAAGCAAAATAATTCTTACAAGGAAGTAGAAATTACTAACAATGTCTGTAGTTTGCAGATTAAATATTTTAATACACTTTCTATAACTCAAGAATTTCCTTCTTATTTCATCTAACTCTCATCAACTCCTTACATTTTTTTCCCTTGTTGCAACTTAAGCAATAAGGAATACAAATATTTAGAGATGCAAATAAATGTATTGCTCGTACTTTCAGCTATCAGTATGTAAGTAATTTTCACTGGCTTGACTGATTGTGCATCCTGCTTCGGAAATGCAGAGGCTAAACTGAATGTTCAATCCATAAGCAAATTTGTTTTATCTGGGAGAAAATAAACCAATTTAAAAGTTATAATTTGGCCATAACGGTGTGCAATATTTCTGCGTTGTGTTGATTTTGCCAGACAATAAAAGTGTCATTAGAGAATAATGTTTTTAGAGTCTAGAACTCTTGGGGGTTCGTGCTCCCAGCAGTGATCAGCTGTAAGGCAGCAACTCCACTGCTGTGCCACTGTGCTGTCACTAATGTCGTCTATTTTGTCTACCCCATTTGCCACCGTTTCACCTCTATCCTTCTAAAATTTATCGAACCATGTACCTCTCGTAATGTCTTTAAAACATTGTAATTATACCTATCTATTCCGCTGGCAGCTCATTCCATGCACGCACCACCCTCTATACGAATACGTTTCCCTTTGGCTTCACTTTAAATCTTGTCCCTCTCACCTTAAATGAATGCCCTCTAGTTTTAGACTTCAACACCCTGTGGAAAAGACTGGGAACGTTCACCTGATCTGTATCTTCTTTTGATTCCTCTTCTCCCAATATTGTAGACATTTCAATTGCAAAATAAAGTTCAGGGCTTTTTCACAACTCTGCTATGCTCTTTCTGACATGATCGGAGCTCTTTGTAAAAATCACGGATGATGGACTTAGCCCACATAGACTCCTGATTTCCCCAAGAAATGGTGGAATATAAAATTAGGACATAACAAGGTTCCAACCCGCTCTCCTGGGTCCACAAAGGACAATTACCAGGACATTACTGGAAATCTACAAATCTAATTTTAATATTCATTTAATGGGCAATCTTTCCAACCAAAGCACAAACATTAAGGGCCTTTCATAACAAACATGGCAAAGCTAATGTACAGAATGGCACCGGGAAAAACAGATCAGGAAATTATAAATTTAAACACAAAATAACATCAGACATATCTCCAGCTACCTCGCTTTCATTTTACATTTCCAGCAACTACAGAATTTTTATTTTGCTTGAGAGGAAGGTGAGGTACTTTGACTGTATTTCCCTGTATCCTTTAGTCAATGTAGGTGTGTTCTTATCACCAGATCACACTTAATACAAAATTAATAACATTACTGTGAAGAACAGAAATCATGGGTATGTTAGCCTAGTGCTTTGGAGATTGGAAAATAAAAATAAGTTGTAGATTCAAATGTGCGCATGTGTGTGCATATATGTATTAACCTATATTGTGAAGTAGTTTGCTCCATATTGCATTGAGCTGAGAAAAGAAAAGAGCCATCGTTGGGTCTTCTGGCCACACAATGGGGACAGAACCATTCTGATAGAGCCATATAGTGTGGAAACAGGTCCATCGACCCAACTTGTCCATGATGACCTACATGCCCCATCTACACTAGTCCCACCTGCCTGCACATGGCCCTTATCCCTCTAAACCTGTCCTATTCATGTGCCTGTTGAAATGTTTCTTAAGCATTGAATTAGTTCCGGCTCCTGACATTTATTTCACTAAATATCTTCTGAAAGTCTATGAGCCTTCTCCTTCTCATTCTCCTACCTCTTTCTCCCCTTGGTAACTAAGGGACTGTGCCTTGAAGACCTGATGTCACATGATATCAAATCAAATCAAATATGTTTTATTGTCATTGCACAGCAAATGTACAATGAAATTTCAGTGCATCTCCTTCAGTGGTATACAATAAAAGATACAGGATAAAAAGATTTAAAAGAACAAAAACACAGTCAACCATTAACTCTCACATTTACCGGCAAGATCAATGCATAAAATAAGTAAATTGATAGTAGAAATATTCAATTCAATTCAATTCAATTCAATCTTTAATTGTCATTGTGCAGTGTACAATACAGAGACAACAAAATGCAGTTGGTATCTCCGAAGGGCGAACTTTCGAATAAACAAGTAATACATATACATATACAGTGGTATCCGTGCAATTTGCTGGTGATTGGCTAGTCCGGGGGTGGTGGGGGGGGGGGGGGGGGGGGAGGTGTGGAGACAGGCAGTCATTGAGGTGCAGCGTTGAGAAGTGTGACAGCTGCAGGGAAGAAGCTGTTCTTGAGCCTGCTGGTCCGGCAGCGGAGGGACCTGTAGCGTCTCCCGGATGGGAGGAGGGTAAACAGTCTATGGTTGGGGTGTGAGCTGTCCCTGGCGATGCTGTGCGCCCCTGTGCAGGCATCATTTACTATGGACAGACTCAATGAGGGGAGTGAGGAGCCTGAGATGCGTTGGGCGATCTTCACCACCCTCTGCAGAGCTTTCCGGTCGACGACAGAGCAGTTACCATACCATTGCTGTGATGCAGTTGGTAAGGATGCTCTCGATGGTGCAGCGGTAGAAGTTCACCAGAATCTGGGGAGACAGGTGGACCTTCTTAAGTCTCCTCAGGAAGAAGAGACGCTGGTGAGCCTTCTTGATCAGCGAGGATGTGTTGTGGGTCCAGGAGAGGTCATCGGAGATGTTGACCCCCAGGAACCTGAAGCTGGAGACACATTCCACCTCCGTCCCGTTGATATGGATGGGGTTGTGCGTGCAGCCTCTCAATCTCCTGAAGTCCACAATGAGCTCCTTGCTCTTCTTGGAGTTGAGGGCCAGGTTATTGTCGGCACACCATGCTGTTAGGAGCTGAACCTCCTCCCTGTAGGCCGACTCATCGTTGTCGCTGATGAGGCCAATCACCGTTGTGTCATCTGCATACTTGATGATGGTGTTGGTACCATGTACAGGTATGCAGTTGTAGGAGAAGAGGGAGTAGAGGAGGGGGCTCAGCACGCAGCCCCGGGGTACGCCAGTGTTCAGGGTGAGGGTAAAAGAGGAGTGGTTATCCAACCTAACAGACTGTGGTCTGTTGGTTAGAAAGTCCAGTAACCAATTGCAGAGGGAGGGGTTGATGCCCAGGTCATCGAGTTTGGCGATCAATTTCGAGGGGATAATGGTGTTGAATGCTGAGCTGTAGTCGATGAACAGCATTCTCACATAAGTGTTTCTGTTGTCGAGGTGGGAGAGGGCAGAGTGGAGTGCTGTTGAGATGGCATCCTCCGTGCTCCTGTTCTTGCGGTATGCAAACTGGTAGAGGTCCAGAGTGGGAGGTAGGCAGCATTTGAGGTGTACCATGTCCAGCCTTTCGAAGCACTTGGCGATGATAGGGGTGAGTGCAACTGGGCGGAAGTCGTTGAGGCTCGCCGCAGTGGAGTGTTTTGGCACTGGCACGATGGAGGTAGTTTTAAAGCACGTGGTGACAACTGCCTGGGCAAGTGACAGGTTGAAGATGTCAGTCCAGATGTCTGTCAGCTGTGCAGCACAGGTCCTGAGGACGCGCCGGGGATGCCGTCAGGGCCGGCAGCCTTATGTACATTGATCTGACTCAGTGCCACGTGCACGTCGTAGGGGTTGAGTGTGAGGGGCTGGTGGTCATCGGGGAGCACAGCCTTGATGGCCAACTCTTGGTTGTCCCTTTCAAAGCGGCCATAAAAGTGATTGAGTTCCTCGAGGAAGGATGCGTCGCTGGAAGTGGGGGTGGAGTTGGTGGCTCTGTAGTCAGTGATGGCCTGGATGCCATGCCACATGCGTCGGGGGTCGGAGTTGCTGTCGAAGTGCTCCTCGATCCACAGCTTGTATCTGTGTTTGGCGTTCTTGATGCCCCTCTTCAGATAAGCACGGGCATCGCCTGACCTGAAAGCCGAGTCCCGTGCTTTCAGCAGTCGCCTGACCTCGCTGTTCATCCATGGCTTCTGATTCGGGTATGTGGTGATTTGTTTGAGAGTGGTAACGCTGTTGATGGAGGAGTTGATGAAGTCCAGAACAGAGGAAGTATAGGCGTCAATGTCAGTGTGGGAGTCAAGGGTGGCCTGAGCTGCAAACGCATCCCAGTCAGTGTTACCAAAACGCTGCTGGAGTGTGGAGTCCGCTTCATCTGACCAAACCTTGACTGTCCTCACTGTGGGTTTAATACGTCTGATGAGTGGGGAGTACTTAGGGAGCAGGAACAATGATAAGTGATCAGACTGACCAAGGTGGGGAGGGGGATGGCTTTGTACGCTTCAGCCATGTTGGTGTAGACTTTGTCCAGTGTCTTGTCCTCTCTAGTGGCGAAGGAGACATGTTGGTGGAGTGACTGAAGTCACCCGCAACAATGAAGGCTGCATCTGGATTGAGGGTCAGTTGTTTGCTAATGGCAATATGCAGTTCTTTCATTGCAAGCTTGGCATTAGCATCAGGAGGGATATAGGCTGCAGTCACAACAGTGGAGGTAAACTCTCTGGGCAGATAGAACGGTCTGCACTTAACCAAGAGGAACTCAAGGTTGGCTGAGCAGTGACTCTCAATGATGGTGGTGTCTGTGCACCATGCTATGTTTACAGACATGCACAGACCCCACCTCTGGTCTTACCGGGGTCAGATGTTCTGTTATAATTGCACATTATATTGCACACTCCAGCAGATGAATTTTTATATTGCACCACGAATTGTGTTGTGTTGCCCGTAGTGTTATCTATTTGAAATTAGTTCTTTAATGGTACATGTTAATTAGTCTACAAGTGCGGGCCTTCAGAGACTTGCATCGCCTCCAAGGGGGCAGCAGAGTGAAAAGGTGGTTGGCAGGGTGGGATGAGTCCTGTGTGATGTTTGTGGCCCGACGTAAACATCGGGCCCTGTAAATGTCTTCCAGGGAGGGTAGTTGAGCATTTGTGATGCACTGTGCTGTTTTAATAACTCTCTGTAGTGCCTTCCTTCCAGCCACAGTGCAGCTAGCAAACCACACCAGGATGCCATAGGAGAGGATGCTTTCCATGGCACACTGGTAGAAGGACAGCAGCAGCTGCTGTGAGACGTTTGCTCTCCGCAGAGTCCTCAGGAAATATAGCCCCTGCTGTGACTTCTTTACGAGAGTGATGGTGTTCACTGTCCATGTGAGGTCCTGGGAGATGTATGTGCCCAGGAACTTAAAATCAGTGACTCTCTCCACCATGTCTCCTTTGATGTAAAGAGGAGCAGGTTCCTCTCTCCTCCTCCTGAAGTCAATAACCAGTTTTGGTTTGGATGAGTTGAGTACCAGGTTATTGTTAGTGTGCCAGACAGTCAGTTTTTGGACTTCATCTCTGTAGGCAGACTCGTCGTTGTTATTTATCAGCCCCACCACAGTCGTGTCATCTGCAAATGATCCAGTTTGTGCTGTGTGTTGGTGTGCAGTCATGGGTGTATATTGTGTAGAGAATAGGACTCAGCACACAGCCCTGTGGCGCTCCTGTGCTGAGCGTCAGGACTGGGGAGTGATTGGACCACATCCTGACAGTCTGTGGCCGATCTGTTAAGAAGTCCTTGATCCATCTGCATGTTTTGTCATTTACACCCAGGTCAAACAGTTTGTCCACCATTCTGCTGGGGATGATGGTATTGAATGCAGAACTGAAATCTACAAACAACATCCTCACATATGAGCCGGGGCGCTCCAGGTGAGTCAGTGCAGAATGTAGAGCTATGTTGATGGCGTCCTCTGTTGACCTGTTTACTCTGTATGCAAACTGATGTTGATCCAGGGTGGGTGGGTGTGAGGATTTAATGTGGGCCAGGACCAGCCTCTCAAAGTTCTTCATCACAGTTGAAGTAAGAGCAACAGGTCTGTAGTCGTTCAGATGATAGATGTTTTTTTGGGAACAGGCACAATGGTGGCAGTCTTGAAGCATTTAGGGACAGTGCATGTTGACAGAGAGGTTAAAGATGTCGCTAAATACCTCCGCCAGCTGGTCTGCACAGTCCCGCAGTACTCTCCCTGGGATGCCATCTGTGCCAGCAGCCTTCCTGGGGTTGATGCTGCGGAGTGCTCTCCTGACATCCTCTGTGCTCACAGTGAGTGCCAGGTCGTCAGTGCTGGATGCGGCTGCAGGTGCAGGCTCCGCCTTAATCAGTTCAAAACGGTCTAAAAAGTGGTTAAGCTCCTCAGCCAGCAAGTTACTACTGCTGCTGGTGGTTGACCCCCTATTGCCCTTGTAGTTGGTGAGTTGCTGAATACCTTGCCAAACACGCCGAGGGTCCCTCTCATTAAAGTGTCCCTCTAGTCTTCTCTGCCTTTGCCTCTTTGATGGCTCTCTTTAGTTTGGATCTGGCAATGCTATACAGTTCATCATTGCCAGATCCAAAGGCTAAGTTGCTTTCCCTCAGCAGCTTTCTAAAATCACTGCTCATCCACAGATTGCTGTTTGGATAACACCTGACCTCTCTGTCGACAGTGACGTTATTGATGCAGTTCTGTATGTAGAACATGACTGTGGATGTGTAGTCTGTTATGTCCTGATTTGCAAAAAGATCCCACTGGGTGCGCTCAAAACAGTCCTGAAGTTGGACGGCAGCGTCCTCAGGCCAAGTCTTTATGTTTCTCACACTGGGCTTAGTTTTCACGATGAGAGCTCTGTATGCTGGGGTGAGAAATAGGGATAGGTGGTCAGACTGGCCGAGGTGAGGGAGGGGGAGGCTTTGTATCCATCCCTGATGTTGCTGGGTATACATGATCCAATGTATTTTGACCTCTCGTCGGACATGTAACATGCTGGTGGAATTTAGGGAGGACAGTTTTTAGATTTGCCTGATTGAAGTCTCCAGCCGCGATGAAAATCCCATCAGGGTGCGCAGTCTGTAGTTTGCTGATGGTTGTTAGCAGGGTGTTCAGTGCTAGCTTAACGCTAGCACTTGGTGGAATGTAAACTGCCATAGTAACAACAGCTGTGAACTCCCGCAGCAGATAGAAGGGTCGGCAGAAAAGTGAAGGCATCTGTGTTAATCTGAGTGAACCTGTGCCATCAGCAAACATGTAACCCCTTTTTTAGTGCTTATTTGTGGGGGTAAAACACTCTAACTGTGTCATATGAATTTTAGAGCAATTTTACAATTTAATGAGGGGGATCCAATTTTACACTGCTGCAAAGCCTTTTGAAGATACCAGAAAGCAAGTGAAATCCCATATTTTTTGGTTCCTTCTTGTCTTCCAACATTATATTTGTATTTCTAATAGTTCCCCTGAGTCTGTGTACTCATACTATATCTTTTGAGCGCAACTTTAATAATTAATAAATGTATATGGCTGGGATCAATTGTGGAACGCACACAAATATACAACTTTCATACCTGAAATAAATGTATTTCCAATCCCCATATTTATCTCATTGTTTGAGTAGAAAAGTAGCTCATGCTGTGAGCCTAAAGCAAATGTCAATGTGCATTTTAAAGCCAAGAATATATTTAATGACATTTTTCCAGGAGGGAAGATTAAAATGCCTTGGTTCATGCAGATTACAGGTTCAGTCAGTAATTGTTCCAGAAAGAAAAGTTTCAAGGATGCATCAAAGACAGTCAGATACTAAAGGTGTACAAGCAATAAAAATTAAAGAACTTCACATAAGATGTGCAGGAAGGAACTGCAAATGTTGGTTTACACCGAAGATGGACACAAAATCCTGGAGTTTATTAGTTCAAGTTCAAGTTCAAGTGAGTTTATTGTCATGTGTCCCTGATAGGACAATGAAATTCTTGCTTTGGTTCAACACAACAGAACATAGTAGGCATTGACTACAAAAACAGATCAGTGTGTTCATATACCATTATATAAATATATACACACATGAATAAATAAACTGATAAAGTGCAAATAACAGATTATGGGTTATTAATGTTCAGAGTTTTGTCCGAGCCAGGTTTAATAGCCTGATGGCTGTGGGGAAGTAGTTATTCCTGAACCTGGTCGTTGCAGTCTTCAGGCTCCTGTACCTTCTACCAGAAGGTAGCAGGGAGATGAGTGTGTGGATCTTTGATGATACTGCCAGCCTTTTTGAGGCAGTGACTGCGGTAAATCCCCTTCGATGGAAGGAAGGTCAGAGCCAATGATGGATTAATCATTTATTAATCGTTTATTAATCGTGATAAAGAAGAATGGAGTTCGACAGCGATAAAGTTGCTGTCTTACAGCGCCAGATATCCAGGTTCAATCCTGACTATAGGTGCTGTCTGTACAGAGTTTGTACGTTCTCCCCGTAACTGCGTGGGTTTTCTCCGGGTGTTTCAGTTTCCTCCCACACTCCAAAGATATACAGGTTTGTAGGTTAATTTGGTTTCGGTAAAAATTGTAAAATTATCCCCAGTGTGTAGGATATTGTTAGTGTATCGCTGTTAGGGATCGCTGGTTCGGTATGCACTCAATGGGCCGAATGGCCTGTTTCCACACTGCATCTCTAAGCTAAAGCTAAATCTGTTCCACTCCTGCTGTTGTGAAAGGCATGCAACAGCTCCCTCTAGTGTTTATGTTTGGATTATATTTTGAATTTCATTTGCTATTTAACTATTTGAAATCTTCCGTTGATGTAATGTATTAATGTAATGTAAGAAAAGGCCTACAGTATGAAAAGCTTTAATGTACCATAGTTGCAGCATGCAAGAAAATTTAACCCATGTCAAACAACTCTTTAACATTCTCTGTTGTGACATGTATTTTAAACAGATTAACATTGAATGTTCACTTCTAAATCCAGAGTTTTACGGTGGCATAATGGCACAGCTGGGAGAGTTGCTGCCTCACTGCGCCAGAGACCCGAGTTCGATCCTGACTTCAGGTGCTGACTGTGTGGAGTTCTCCCAGCAACTGCGTGTTTTTTTGAGGTGCTCCAGTTTCCTCCCACGTCACACGGACTTATAACCATATAACCATATAACCATATAACAATTACAGCACGGAAACAGGCCCTCTCGGCCCTTCCAGTCCGTGCCGACCATTTGTTTTCCCCTAGTCCCATCTACCTGCACTCAGACCATACCCCTCCATTCCCTTCACGTCCATATACCTATCCACTTTACTCTTAAATGTTAAAATCGATCCTGCCTCCACCACTTCTGCTGGAAGCTGATTCCACACAGTCACCACCCTCTGAGTGAAGACGTTCCCCCTCACGTTACCCCGAAACCTCTGTCCCTTAAATTATAGAGGCCAATAAACCTACTAACTTGGGGGTTAGTAGGTTTATTGGCCTCTATAAATTACCCTCAGTGTCTTGGGAGTGCATGTGAAAGTGTGATAACATAAAACTATTGTGAACGGATGATCGATGGTCGGCGCGGACTCGGTGAGCCAAAGGTAAGTAAGTAAGTAAGTAAGTAGGTTTATTGGCCAAGTATTCACATACAAGGAATTTGCCTTGGTGCTCCGCCACAAGTAACAACATGACGTACAGTGACAGTTACGAATGACACTGAAAACACTAAACATTAATAATAATAAATCATTAATCATAAAACACCATTGATCGAGCATGTGAACCAGCAAAATACCAGATCAAAGGGAGGCTACAGATTTCTGGCTGTTGAGTAGAGCAACTACTCATGGATAAAAACTGTTTTTATGTCTGGCTGTGGCAGCATTGACAGTCCAGCATTGAGTAACCTTCCAGAGGGAAGTGATTCAAAGAGTTTGTGGCCAGGGTGAGAGGGGTCAGAGTTGATCTTGCCCTGCTCGCTTCCTGGCCCTTGCAGTGTTCAGTTCATCAATGGAGGGAAGGTTGCAGCCAATAATCTTCTCTACTGATCAGACGATTTGCTGCAGCCTCCAGGTGTCGTGCTTGGTGACTGAGCCGAACCAGACCATGATGGAGAAGGTGAGAACAGACTCTACGATGGTGTAGAATTGGACCATCATTGCCTGTGGCAGATTGTGCTTCCTCAGCTGCCGCAGGAAGTACATCCTCTGTTGTGCCTTTTTGACTATGGAGTTGATGGTAGCCCCTCCACTTAAGGTCCTTGGAGATGATGGTTCCCAAGAACTTAAAAGACTCCACAGATGTGACTGTGGTGTTGTTGATGGTGAGTGGGATGAGGGGAGGGGGAGCTCTCCTAAAGTCTACAATCAATTCCACTGTCTTAAGAGCATTGAGCTCTAGGTTGTTGCTACGGCACCAAGACACCAGCTGTGACACTTCCTGTCTGTAGGCAGATTCCTCCCCATCCTGGATCAGTCCAATCAGTGTTGTGTCGTCCACAAACTTGAGAAGCTTGACAGAGGTGTCTGTGGAGGTGCAGTCATTGGTGTAGAGAGAGTAGAGTAGAGGAGAGAGTACGCAGCCTTGCGGTGCTCCTATGCTGAGTGTTTGCGGGTCCGAGATGCGCTTTCCCAGCCTCACATGCTGCTTCCTGTCTGTCAGGAAGTTGGTGATCCACTGACAGAGGGCTTCAGGCACAGTCAACTGGGAAAGTTTGGAGTGTAGTAACTTTGGCACAATGGTGTTGAATGCAGAACAAAAATCAACAAACAGGATCCTCGCATAGGTCCCCTGGTGGTCTAGTGCTGTAGGATGAAGTGCAGGCCCAGGTTGACTGCATCATCCACAGATCTATTGGCCCGATATGCAAACTGCAGAGGGTCCAGCAGGGAGTTTGAGATATTTTTCAGCTTGGCCAGCACAAGCCTTTCGAGTGTCTTCATGACTACAGAGGTCAGTGCGACAGGCCTGTAGTCATTAAGACAAGTAATCCATGCCTTTGACTTTGAAGCAGGCAGGGACAGTACATGTTTGCAGGGACTGGTTAAAAATGTCTGTATAGACTGGTGCCGGCTGTTTGGCACAGAGCTTAAGAGTAGAGAGGGAAACATTGTCAGGTCCTGGAGATTTCCGGCTCTTTTGTCCTCTGAAAAGCCTCTCCACCTCCTCTATTTTTTTTTTGTTCATATTGGATAAGTTTTGTTGTGCAGCACAGAGGGTGTGGGTGATTGGGTGTGAAGTGGTGATTGGAGGGGGGTGGGTGTGGAAAGGCACAGTCTTTGCAGACTGAGGTCAGGCTGTGAGTGGGTGTGAAGTGTCGGTTGGGGTGGGAAATTGTCCAGTCTTTTCATACTGGAGTCTTGCCTTAAGTAGGTGTGAAGTGGTGAATGGGAAGGAGAGGATTCAGGGTCCATTCTTTGTAGACTGGGGTCTGGCTGTGTTGGTTGGGGACAGGGGGGGAGGGAGTACCAGGGTTACATTTCTGATTTTCAAACCTGCAGTAAACCTCATTCAGGTCATTCATTGGTCAGCTGACGTCCAAAGAGCGGGGGGCTTTCCTCTTGTAGCTGGTAATTTCTTGCAAGCCCTTCCAAACTGAAGAAGAGTCACAAGCTGATAACTTGCTTCTCAACTTCTCAGAGTACCTTTCCTTGGCAGCTCCGATTCCTCTCATCAGCTTGTACTTGGCCTGCCTGTAGAGTCTGCATCCCCGCTCCTGTAGGCCTCCTCTTTAGACCATCTGTTCTGCAGTGAACCAGGGCTTGTTGTTGTTGAACCATGTCCGGGTGAGCCTGCTTTCAAGCTGTATCATTTAATTCATCAATTTGAAGATTTAGGGTTTCAGAGGAAGGGTCTGAGGAAGGGTTCTGACCCAAAATATCACCCATCCTTTTTCTCCAGAGTTGCTGCCTGACCTGTTGAGTTACTCCAGCACTTGTATCTATAAAAGGTTTTAGAGAATGATTTAGAACTGCTACAAATGTATTTTGTAAGAGAACGCATGTACTGTTCTTTCTGCCAAATTAAAGGGGGTAATCTTCTGAAAGACAGGGAATGGAAAAAGGCTCACCTACCAATTTCAAGCCACCCATCGATCAACTGTTTACACTAGTTATCCCACTTACCATTTCAATCCCTATACACGAGTGGCAATTTACAGAGGCTAACTAGCCTACAAATCTGCACATCTTTGGGATGTGAGAGAAAACTGGAGCACCCGGAGAAAACCCATGCGGTCACAGGGAGAACGTGCAAACTCCACGCAAACAGCACCTGAAGTCAGGATCAAACGTAGGTCTCTGATGCTGTGAGTAAGCATCTCTACCCACTGCACCATTGTGCCTCCCTAGTCTTCCAAAATGTACTTTTTTGCCTAATTTCTTGGTAAAATTGTTGTTGGTGGGAGAGAACCGTTTTGTTTAATATGTTTCATAATTGCGTGGAAATTATTATGAGAATTGTCTGGGAAAGATATGTCAGTTCATACAGAATGAAGAGTTTAGTTTAGTTTAGTTTAATTTTGTTTAGTTTAGTTTAGAGATACAACATGGAGACAGGCCCTTCAGCCCGCAGAGTTCGCACCTACCAGCGATCACCGCCCATTAAAGGGCCTGTCCCACTTAGAGAGACCCCCACCGCGACCTCTGGCGACCTTAAGTGACTTTGTTTTTTAAATCAAGGTCATGGTGACCTACGACCTCCTACGACCTTCCATGACTATGTCTACGACCCCCTACGACTATGTTGAAGACCTCCTACGACCTCCATTGACCTCCTTCGACTATGTTGAACTGGCTTCGACCATGTACGTTTTACTCGAGGATGGTCACTGGCAAATTGGTCCGTGAATGAGCACAACCCCCTTCCACCTTAGAGGACCACACCGAAAGCCAACAACGACCAGTGACGTGTGTCTACAGCTCAAATGATCACCTGATAAAATGATGTCATGTCTCCATTTGTTTGTCACTAAAAAATGCCTCCCAGGTTTGTTTTTTAATCATTCTGAACCATGCAAGCAAGGAAGGAACTAGTTTGGAGGATGTTAGTAACCACTGCTGTTTGCAGCAGCCCTTTTGCTTCAGCAGCCTTTTAAGAAAGGCAGAAGGGGAAGAGCAAGGGTGAAGAGGAAGCACGAGAAGAGGTCTCAATGGGTGAATGGAGATGATGTGATGGACTGTCCCAGTACACCAGATGACTGGAAGAGAGTGGTGCTGATCTTTGAAAAAGACAAAATGGAACTTGATGATTCCTGGGATGTCAGGACTGTCTTATGAAGAAAGACTGGATAGACTCGGTTTATACTCTCTGGAATTTAGGAGATTAAGAGGGGATCTTATAGAAACTTACAAAATTTTAAGGGGTTGGACAGGCTAGATGCAGGAAGATTGTTCCCGATGTTGGGGAAGTCCAGGACAGGGGGCTTAAGGATAAGGGGGAAATCCTTTAAGACGAGATGAGAAAGACTTTCTTCACACAGAGAGTGGTGACTGGAACTCTCTGCCACAGAGGGTTAGTTGAGGCCAGTTCATTGGCTATATTTAAGAGTGAGTTGGATGTGGCCCTTGTGGCTAAGGGGATCAGAGGGTATGGAGAGAAGGCAGGTACGGGATACTGAGTTGGATGATCAGCCATGATCATATTGAATGGCGGTGCAGGCTCGAAGGGCTGAATGGCCTACTCCTGCACCTAATTTCTATGTTTCTATGTTTCTATGTTTCTATGTTTGAAGCACACATGTGGGGCAGTGGATGGCAAGCATGCCATTCTTGTCCCTGTCCCTGTTCCCATCATGCTGCCTTCAAATGAGGCAGTGAAAGATGGGGTGATGGTGGGGACATATACTCCCACCCTGGCCTCCTCCTCCAGGGGTCTCTCATGCAGGGCTACCTCCTCCTGCACTATCACCTCCTGTGCCATCACCTCCTGCCACTTATCCTCCTGGGTGGGCAACACCTGCATGCCAGGTTTTTTTTAGGGTTAAGGCCTCCCCCTGCGATGCTGCCTTTTTGGTGCCATCTCTAAAACACAAGTCTCCTCTCCAAAAAACTCTCCAGCCATGAATGAACATGCCTTGGAGTGACAGAGGTGGCATTCTGCTGTTTACATTACCTTTTTTTCTACTGACCTTTTTTCACCCCGGAGCTATTACCTTCGACTACCTTCGACCACCTTCGACTACCTACGACTAGCATCACGACCTTCCATGACCGGCTTCGACTAGACCCGACTAGCATCACGACCTTCATGACGGCTTCGACTAGACCTACGACTAGCATCACGACCTTCCATGACCGGCTTCGACTGCCTACCTAGCATCACGACCTTCCATGACCGGCTTCGACTAGACTACGACTAGCATCACGACCTTCCATGACCACCTTCGACTACCTACGACTAGCATCACGACCTTCCATGACCGGCTTCGACTAGACCTACGACTAAAAAAAGATAGATTTTTCCCACGGCGACCTATTTTTAGTCACGGTCAACTTTTAATTCATGATGCAACTCTGTAAGAATTTGAAAAAAGACAAAGTGCTGGAGTAACTCAGTGGGTCAAGCAGCATTGCGGGAGAACGTGGATCGGTGACATTTTGGGACGGGACCCTTCTTTACACTGATTGTGGTTGGTGGAGGAGAAAGCTGGACGAGAGGAGGGTATGACAAAGCCTGGCGTGTGATAAGGGGAGACTTCTTTGTAGACAAAGGAGAGAAGTTTGCAGATGACACTAAAGTGGTGATATTGCAGATAGTGACAATGATTGTCAAAAGAGCCCTTCCTGTGCTGTACCTTTCTATGTTCTATGTTCAGTTAGAATCTAATTTAGACCCCTGATTTTTTTCCAGTAAGATTCCTTCCTGATTCTTTTTTCCAGTGCACCTCATTGGTTTATAATTTAAATCTTGTTCATCTAAGATGAGGAGCGGCTTTTTCTAACTTGAAAATGAACTGCTGGTGTGTTGGGGAGTTCCTCGGCGCATCTGTGGATTAAATGAAAATAAAGATCTGGCAGCTGAAACAGGAGTCTCTAAAGTGGCAGGTAACATAGAAACATAGAAAATAGGTGCAGCAGTAGGCCATTCGGCCCTTCGAGCCTGCACCGCCATTCAATATGATCATGGCTGATCATCCAACTCAGTATCCTGTACCTGCCTTCTCTTCATACCCCCTGATCCCTTTAGCCACATCTAACTCCCTCTTAAATATAGTCAATTAACTGGCCTCAACTACCTTCTGTGGCAGAGAATTCCACAGATTTACCACTCTGTGTGAAAAATGATTTTCTCATCTCAGTCCTAAAAGACTTCCCCCTTATCCTTAAACTGTTGTGACTCCTTGTTCTGGACTTCCCCAACATCGGGAACAATCTTCCTGCATCTAGCCTGTCCAACCCCTTAAGAATTTTGTAATAAGATCCCCACTCAATCTTCAAAATTCTAGCAAGTACAAGCCAAATCTATCCAGTCTTTCTTCATATGAAAGTCCTGCCATCCCGGGAATCAGTCTGGTACTAGTTGACAATGTCATGGCTATCAGCTCTCCCGATTTTGATAACCAGACGCTGGCTTTTTTACGGGGCAGAATGGTCTGATACCTGATGAGGTCTCGAGAGATCACATTGGGTCAAGCCGCAAAAGATAATCAGATCTTTTGACCTTTCTTTTGGAACCAGCATGGAAATTTTCCAGAAGGTATAATAAAGCTGAAGAAATATGGAGACCATTGCCAATGAAGGTCGCCGTTCCATCAACATTGATGGCAGGCCAGTACTGAATGGAAATAAATTGAAATTGAAAAACATAGGTTTATGGTGAAAGGGAAAAGAGGGGCAACTTTTTCACACAAAGGTTGGTGGGTATATGGAACGAGCTGCTGGAAGAGGTAGTTGAGGCAGGTATTATTGCGATGTTTAAGAAATAATCAAACAGGTACATGAATAGCACAGGTTTAGAGGGATATGGGCAAAACACAGGCAGGTGGGACAAGTGTAGATGGGACATGTATGGGCAAGGTGGGCCAGGGGTTGTTTCCACACTGTATGACTCTATGACTCATCAGAAATAAATTATAAAACATAATAGAAACATAGAAACATAGAAATTAGGTGCAGGAGTAGGCCATTCAGCCCTTCGAGCCTGCACCGCCATTTCAATATGATCATGGCTGATCATCCAACTCAGTATCCCGTACCTGCTTTCTCTCCATACCCTCTGATCCCCTTTAGCCACAAGGGCCACATCCAACTCACTCTTAAATATAGCCAATGAACTGGCCTCAACTACCCTCTGTGGCAGAGAGTTCCAGAGACTCACCACTCTCTGTGTGAAGAAAGTCTTTCTCATCTCGGTCTTAAAGGATTTCCCCCTTATCCTTAAGCTGTGACCCCTTGTCCTGGACTTCCCCAACATCGGGAACAATCTTCCTGCATCTAGCCTGTCCAACCCCTTAAGAATTTTGTAATTTTGGAATTTTGTAAGTTTCTATAAGATCCCCTCTTAATCTCCTAAATTCCAGAGAGTATAAACGAGTCTATCCAGTCTTTCTTCATAAGACAGTCCTGACATCCCAGGAATCAGTCTGGTGAACCTTCTCTGCACTCCCTCTATGGCAATAATGTCCTTCCTCAGATTTGGCTCAGATAATCGGATTGCTTCCAGTGTAAATTGGCCAAAATTGTTATCTATGAAGTATCCCAAGCCAAATTACAAATAGAATATAATCAAATAGAAAAATTAAAACTGAACCATTATAGACTTTGGCTGTTGTGGCAAGCAATGCAGTCTTTTATATTTATCACATTATGACCAAAACTGATTCTTACCATCATTCGTCATCAAAATTCAACTGTTCATGTCAAACAGAAGTATTTGATTGTTGAACATGCTTGAGCATTGGAGGCTGCTCTCTGAGCTTTGATTACACACATATGAATTGTTAACACTCCATCATTCTTACTTAACTGCAAATCGCACACAATTTGTTTGTTAAACATTATGGAGAGAGAAAAATACAGTCTTACTTTTACTTTGCTCGTGGAACTCGCTGTCAAGATTTATTCTAAATCACAAAGTTTTATGACTTGAAGGTTAATTGACAGTAAGCTCCATTGTTAATTCTTGAATGGCCTATATTAGTCTTTCGTTTTAATTTGCAACGTATCAATTAATTCTGACAGGCATCGTGCAGTACAAATTAAGTGAACAGTAAAAGTATTGCTGGTGTGTAGTGGTGAGTGAAGAAAGGAGAAAATTATGACTGGGTCTCTTCTGGGTCAGTCGCCACTTCATTGTAAAAGACATACTGTAAGTGACTATGCAAGCTGGCACATGGCAAATGCTCATTTGATGTATTGTAATTTTACATTACAGCAGCATTTGTGGGCATGAGCACATCCAGTCATCATTACTTGCTCTTAGGACAACCATGTCAAGATTGTCATTAGCTATCTGATTATCCCTCGTGGGCCAAGTTGGAAATGAAGCTGAATTCATACCTGACCAAGCTGAACAATAGATGGCACTGTTCACCAGCAATATGAGCCCAGAATTACAAATTCCGATGGGCAATAATCGTAGTCAAATTTTTTGGGCATACCAGAGTTTACCTTCACTGAGGATTTAATTTTTCAGCTTAATTACTTGTCTCAGGATAGTCAATTAGCTGTCACCAGGACTGGAAAGATAACAAGAATAAAAAGATCCAATACAGCTTTATACGAATAAGTAACCTTGAAGTGTAGATGACAAGAATTGATTTCCATGAGCAACTTCACCTCTTCAAAGCATTGTCCTGAACTCTAAAAATCTCTTCTCCAATCCAATGGACCCAGACTGTAGATCGGTACATGAGACACTATAGGTATCACTGAACAGACTCTCGTCATTTGCTTCAGTCTCACCAACCCCACCAAGGGGGCACCAGTAGAGCGTCCCTTGTAGCCAAGGTCTGGAGAGCAAAGAGCACCGCCACTCCACCTCGAGTCTGAAGGGGGAGGAGCGGCTCTGCTGTCTGCGACCGAAGGACTGGTGATGGGATCTAGGGAGAGGGTAGGGCTGAAAATGTCCTGGTTGGGTTGCTTGTAGGCCTGGTCAAGCTAGCCATCTGCGAGAGACGGCGCCAGGCGGATCAGGGCTTCGCCCAAGCCAGATGCTTGTCCCTTTACCGGGGTTACGTCCATGCCCAGGTGGTGTTAGAGAGGGACATAGTTGTACAGTAGTTATTTAGTATATTTGTAACATAGTTGTTTGGAAATTTAGTGTTTGAATAATTTGGTAATTTTGTAATATGGTGGTGGTGTGTCACTACGGTTTTGTTTTGTATCGTGATAGTAATTAAATTAATTATTTTTGATACAAAAGAGGGGGCTACAGGGAGAAGGCAGGAGAATGAGGTTGAGGGGGTATGACAGATCAGCCATGATTGAATGGCAGAAGAGACTTGATGGGCCGAATGGCCTGATTCTGCTTCTTTAACGTATGAAATAAAGTCGGCATGAGCTTGCAATTGTCCCTGTTCATACAATTCTTATGGAATTGAGACACAAGAGATTCCAATGCTGTAATCTGGAGCAAGAAACAAACTACTGGAGGAACTCAGTGGGTTAGGCACCATCTGTGGATGGTCAACATTTTGGGTCAAGTTTATGAACAATAAAATTATATCTTTATATGAATATTGCTTCTCCTTGCTCTTCTCACATGTAACTTTGATCTTCTCAGAACCAAACCAGCTTCTTCCCTCATTTACTCCGCTGGGGAAATTGTTTCAGGAATGTGTTACCACTCAAGATGGACATGGGAAGAGGTTCTTCTCTCAGAGATTTGGGAATCTTTGGAAACCCTAAGGGCAATGGAGGCTGCATCATTGCGGAAGTGGCGGTGTTGCCTTTCAGCTGAGGCTCGCCTGCAGTCCGTTTGTCTTTTCTTTTTTTGTTTTCTTTTGTCCCGTTGTTGCGATTTGTTTCGGTTTATTTTGGTTGTGTATGTGGGGGCGGGGGGGGGGGGGGGAGAAGCATGTTTTCTGGCTCTTCCTTCGGGGGGCATGCGACCTTTTCTTGCCATATCCCCCATCTCCGTCTCCGTCTGCGCTGAGGCCTATAGGCGGAGCTGGCGGCCTCCAACTGGGACCGACCTTGATGCTCTGGAGGCAGAGCCAGCCAGGACTTAACAATGCAGGGCTGGCCGACGGAGGCTCGGCACGGGCCAGTGGACGACATCGTCGGGAGCTCGCAGGTCACAGGTTGGTGACCTGTTTCTCCAGAGCTCCCGGAACAACAGCTTCGTCCGCTCAAAATTCAATTACTAGATTTAAACATCTATCCATTTCTTAAGAAAAGGTTAACATTTTTGAAAAGCCTAATTGTCCAAATAACATTCACACAAGAATTCACAATATAATCTGATTTTTAAATCTCATTGTCATGAATTTATAGGCCAAATGGAAGGAATTTAGTGTTTAATTCCCATAAATTAATGGGCATTTTAATCATCTTGCAAGTGGGGTTTTGTGGAATGCAATCAATTGGAACGTCGCAGTTGCGGTGAATTTAAACCCCATATCGGCAGGAAAAATACTGCCGGTTCGTATGGGTCCTAAGTCACCTTTTCGCAAAGTGAAATTTTGATTAAAGGCATCCTAAGAAGCAAGTTTATATGAAAAAATAAACGGTGTACCTTGCCTTGTACCCTACGTGCGATCCGTCCCGTTGTCGGCATTGACGGCATTAGAAGATGATTTTTTATTTACTACGGCTATTAAATTATCCCGCGCTCATTTTAATAAACTTAATAAAACGGCAGTCAAAGCGATTTTTCTTCAGCAACAAAATAGTCTGTTCAAATTCGATTTGAATAGGCTGAAGAAAAAACACATTTTAAACCCGCCCCCCTCACAAAGGCGCCAGAGTCGCGCACACGGGCGGTGGCAGAACTGCAGCACCGCTGAAGGTAAGTATCGTAACATACCTACTGGAGGGCGGCAGCTTCGGCAGCTTCGACCGCCCCGGGCTGCGGAGTTTGAACCGGCCCGTTCGGATTCAGCCTCGGGACTTACTTACCATCACCCGGCGGGGTCACAACGTCAGAGGCCTGGATCGCCTCAGCGCAGAGGGAGAGCAAGGAGGGAAGAGACAAGGACTTTGGGACTATTTGCCTTCCATCACAGTAAGGAGGTGCCTGGTGGACGTTAAACTGTCTGTTTTTGTTATTTATTCTATGTTATGACTGCAGGCTAAACCATTTTGTTGCACTGAAAATTGCAATGACAATAAAATTGAATCTGAATCTGAATCTGAATCATTGAATAAATTCAAAGCTGAGATGGATAGATTTTCAATTGATGGAAAATGATCAAACTCACACATAGTGATTAGAATCCATAGTCTTTTATTAGTAACTCTACAGAGGTGCTTTCTTCTCAGCATGCGTACTACCAGTCGACCAGAGAGAGAGAGAGAGAGAGAGAGAGAGAGAGAGAGAGAGAGAGAGAGAGAGAGAGAGAGAGAGAGAGAGAGAGAGAGAGCTATCTAATAAGCCTGTGGGCAGAGCCACAGTATGAGTGACACTAATCTACACTATCAAAAAGGAAGTTATGCAGAATAGGCAGGAAATGTGATCAATATGAGTTATCATCTCTGATTTTATATACTGGCAAAAGCCTTTCACTGTATCCCGGTACATATGACGATAAACTAAACGGCTTGATATGCTTTTTTATATTCTATTATTTTTTTGCCATTCTGCTTATGTTCAGGCTGTTTAGATTTCCTATAGATCCCTCTCTTCTTTTCACTACACTAAATCCTTTGCCACTGACTTACCCTTGATGTGAGGATTAGGGGCAGGTGGAGCTCATCCCATCAGCACACCACCTTCCATTAGATTACACATACCAGCACGGAAACAGGCCCTTCGGTCCACTGAGTCCACATCGACCCGCGACCGCCAGAACACTATTTCAATCATACACTCTTGGGACAATTTATAGAAGCTAATTAAGCTAATTAACCTACAAACCTGCACGTTTTTTTAGGATGGGAGGAAACCGGATCACCCGGGGAAAACCCACGCAGTCACAGGAAGAAGTTACTGTACATATTCCGTACACTCAGCATCCATAGTCAGGATTAAACCCAGGTCTCCTATCCCAGACATGTGCCAGTGTCAAGTTCTGGCACAGATTAATGGAGCACTCCATTACAATTCACCTAATATCTGTTGAATGCAACCACAAAGAACCTGAGAAAAATAATCTCTATGGAGCTACCAACGATTAATAAGAATGTTTCATTTTTAACAACTTGGGCAGTGGAAGTCTTGGCCCTGTCTCACTGTGCGAGTTGACCCACGAGGTACCCCGAGTGACAGACTCGTGGCTGTGCACGAGACTTCAAGTTTATGATCAAGTGTGTAACCGAGTTCCCACGGGTATGTCATTGCTGCGATGTTCCAAGTTCCTCTCCCGAGTTACCAAGTTCCTCTCCCGTTACTCTTGAGCCAACCGTGAATGAAGGTATGTTTTAATAAAGCAACAATGTTAAAATACATCTCCATCCTGTGGTTTTGAGTTATTTCAGCGCGGCGGCATCTATTGATATGACCTACAATGGGAAAATGCGCATCCTCCAGTAACCAAGCATTTCTTGTTGTTTTATGTTTTTAAATACTTTTTTGCAATGGATCTCTATTTTAAATAATTTTAAAAAAGGAAGCAGCTCGGGTGACTGACATTGAGCGGCCGCCGGGACCCGACAGCAGACACACACACACAGAGAGAGAGAGAGAGAGATACACACAGACAGCAGGACTGGCCGCCACTTCAGAGGAAGGAAGCAGCTCGGGTGACTTTGAGCGGCCGCCGGGACCCGACAGCAGACACACACACAGATACAAACAGATAGACAGAGAGGGAGAGAGAGAGACACACACACACACATACACACACACACACATAGAGAGAGAGATACACACAGACAGCAGCTGGCCACCACTTCAGAGGAAGGAAGCAGCTCGGGTGACTTTGAGCGGCCGCCGGGACCCGACAGCAGACACACACACAGATAGACAGAGAGGGAGAGAGAGACACACACACACAGAGATACACACAGACAGCAGGACTGGCCACCACTTCAGAGGAAGGAAGCAGCTCGGGTGACTTTGAGCGGCCGCCGGGACCCGACAGCAGACACACACACAGATACACACAGATAGACAGAGAGGGAGAGAGAGAGACACACACACACACACACACACACACACACAGATACACACAGACAGACAGAGACACACACACACACACACACACACACACACACACACACACACACACACACACACACACACACACACACAGATACACACAGACAGCAGGACTGGCCGCCACTTCAGAGGAAGGAAGCAGCTCGGGTGACTGACTTTGAGCGGCCGCCGGGACCCGACAGCAGACACACACACAGATACACACAGATACACACACACAAACACACACACACACACACAAACACACACACACACACACAGACACACACACAGACACACACACAGCCACACACACACACACACACACACATATGTGGCGTTTCTGCTCGGGACCCTTCTTCAGACAATCCAATGTCCCATAATATATTCTTTAAATATTACGTTTTCTGCTGAAAGTGTGGTGCCGTGGTTACGGGTTGTCGGAAGGAAGATGATGAGGTCTGGTACAAGTTGACTTTGTTTTCAGTAATCAGGCCTCCGTGTTGGCCGATGCCTGGTTGATCGAGCGTTCATACAGTTGCGAGCGAGCGAGGTCCATATATAGGAGCAAGGAACGCGAAGCCTCTGAGGGTTCATTGTTCCCCTGGTTTGGATTGCTCCCAGGAGAGCGGGCACAAAGAAAAATTTAGGCATTTTTCTGTGGAAGGGGGAGGGCAGTATAAAATCGAAAGCATTGTACAGCAGCACTCTCCCCAACACGAAACACAGCGCAGCGTAAACAATTAAACAGCTTCACTTTTAAAAGCAAAGACACACGTTAAATTACACGGCCCCAAGAAATCGCCTCTCAATTGCTTCGGGGTTGGAATTGAAATATATATAATATATATAATATGTATATACATATTATACTACTTTGGTTCAGTCCCTTTCAGATTATAAAAAAGTTCCCACGATAGACTCACGAGACACTATGGTAAACGCACGGGCCATTATGTTACTGCAACGAGTTTAAATGTTTCCATTTTTAACTTGAACAGTTAATTTGACTCGTGGAAAAAATCAAAAATGTTTGATTTTTTTCACGAGTTAACAAGTTTCCCGAGTACCTGCCGTTAGCGCCACGAGTGGACAAGTTGAACGCGCGAGTTCCGACGTTCCCGCTACGTGATCACCACGAGTGAAAACTCGGGGTCACTCGTGGGCCAACTCGCACAGTGAGACAGGGGTTTCAGAACAAGAAGCCCAAGTAATCAAATTTGTATTCTTGCAGTGACAGTGGTAAACACTGTTACACTGAGTGAGCAGTGTAAATCTTGCACTTCTCCCACAAGTTTTATCATAAACCAATTTTAAACGTATTTCTTCTTATGGACGGATGATGATGTACTGGGCCAATTGAAACATTCAAATATTAAGGTGGAGAACTGTTGGTGCAGACAGACACAAAATGCTGAAGTAACTCAGTGCATTTCTGAAGAAAAGGAATAGGACTGAAAACCTCCTTCAGACAAATGAAGGGTTTTGACCCAAAACATCATATATTCCTTTGCTCCAGAGATGTTGGCTGACCCACTGAGTTACTCTTTTTTTATCAGGCTAAGATAGCACACCAATTCCACAGAATCCTACATCAATTACTTCTAATTTCACAGAAGGCAAATGCTTTTTACCAATTTCTATGGATGCATCGTAGAATGCATCTTACCAGGATGTATTACAGCTGGTATGGGAACTGATCTGTCCACGATTGCAAGAAATTGTAGAAAGTTGTGAACACAGCCCAGTCCACCACACAAATTAACCGCCTCACCATCTGTTCATAAAAAAACATTCAATCTTTAACTATTAATCACTTTCCAGAAGTCATTTCCAAGTAATCTGTTGTTACCACACATATCTAAGAACACATGAATATATTTTTTCTTTAATCAATTTTTTTTCACTGCCTTGTAGAATGTATGTAAATAATAATATAATTAATGGGTCTTTTTCCTATGTGATCTATGTGCCTATGATGCTGCTGCAAGCATGATTTTCATTGTACTTGCACCACACCATACCTGCATATCTAAACAATAGACTAACTTAACGTGACTGTGTTTAACCTATTTTTCAGTTAAATGCCTTTCCGCAGAGAATAATTGTCTCAGAAAATAGACTACAGGGCAGTTTATCTCCAAAGATGCCAAACAATCCCTTTCCTACATTCATTTCAGCACCTTGATCCTGGAAACAGTCCAATGTTGAAGAAGGGTCCTGAACCGAAACATCACCTATCCTTGATCTCCAGAGATGCCTCCTGACCCACTGAGTTACTCCAGCACTGTCTATCCAATTAACAAAAGCTTATGCATTCTGAGAAAATATGGGATTTAGTACTGTCTCCAATACATTAATAAGCTCCAGTAGCAGAATAGGCTAATCCACCCATCAAGTCTCCTCACCACTCGATCATGACACCTATCTTTCCCTCTCAGCCCTTCTCCTGCCTTCTCCCCATAACCCGTGACATCCTTACTAATCAAAAATCTGTCAATCTCCACCTAAAAAATATCCATTGATTTGGCCTCCACAGCCGTCTGTGGTGATGAATTCCTCACTGATCCAGCCTTCATCTATGATATCCCACATGTGCTTGTCCTAAGCCAAACCTCTCATTGCATGGAGTTGTTACAAAGGCTGTGCCATCCTCTGACCATGAAGAGAGATTTTCTTTGTGTGCATCCCAGTGGGCTGTTTAATTGCTTAATGTAGCTCAGCTAGAACTATCATGAACCATCTCAGCTAGAGCCATCTTGGCAAAGCCGTCTGGAGCTACACTCCTGCTAGGGCCACCAATGGCAGTAAGGTCAAGGGGGAGGTCTCTGACGAAGAGCAATCCAACCAAGACCTGAATGGTGGAACAGGCAGAGGATGATGGCTGACCTTTGTGGAACGTCACAACGACTGGGAAAGTGGATGAAGGCTGCAGTAGAAAAGGGTCTCCGGTCGTCTTGGACTCCATGCCACTGGATCCTAACGCAGATCTGTCAAGGACCATGGGGTGGCTGTCTGTGCACCAGTCGCCCCACGTTAAACAAAGTCACGTACAGGCATCCTCCATATAGGGAATAACACCCTGGAGACACCCATGATCAGCCATGACCGAGGGGGGCCTAAGAGAACCATCTTCTAGATCAGTTACGTAAAGCAAGTATAACACTCGAATGCTCAAAATGTACTTTGATTTACAGTGTATTTTTACATCATGACCTGCCCTTAATTTCACATGGAACTATATATTGGACATGTGGACAATGTTTTGAATGCGATTCTGCAGGTTGAGAAGGCATTTCAAAAGACACATAGTGTTTTGGCCTTTATAGACGAGTTGAGTAGAAAACGAAGGAATTATGCTGTGAAGCACTGATCTGGCTACAGCTAATCATAACCATTTATGGACACTATACTTTGTGGAAGACGTGATGGCTTTGGAGAAAATGCAAAAAAAGGTTAATCAAAATGGACCCAGTTATATGAAAAAACTAGAAACGTTGGAGATTTTCTTTTAGTAACGAGAAAGTAGAGTTATAGAGTCATAAAGTGATAGATCATAGAAACAGGCCCTTCGGCCCAACAGACCCACACCAGCCATCATGTCCCAGCCAGACTAGTCCCACCTGCCCGTGTTTGGTCCATATCCCTCCAAACCTATCCCATCCATGTAACTACCTCCTTTGCCAGCTTGTTCCATACACCCACCACCCTTCCGTGAAAAAGTTGCCCCTCAGATTCATATTAAGATATGAAAGCAGTGCTCAAAATCATGAAGGCTTCAGAGGAAGTGAATATAAAGGAACTGTTTACACTGATGGAAATGTGACAAACCAACAAACACACATTTAATTATGTAAGCATGATAAAAACTTTATTTTCAAAAATATTAAGCTTTGCTTTGCAGATATATTAAATTACGTTATTTAATTGAAAAACAAGCGTGTGTGTCAGAGCCCAAATACTTTTCCAAATAGCAAGCATCGACAGAAAGAGGTCATTCTCCTTTAAGACTTTCTGTACTTCAAATAAGATGAAAATTATTTTACACGTGATCACATTTACAATACAATCTCAGTTAAAAGCCCCTATACACAAAACCACCCTATATTATAGATTATATTATAGAGAAGTAGATAATAATAGAATATTGACTGGCCTTGAGGGGGATACGACATATATTGCCTGAAGTAGATTCATATTGCCCGAGTCGAAGGGATCGTATCCCCCGAAAGAGGACAGTCAATATTGTTATTATTACCCATATCAGACATCTAGAGGAAAATCTTCTGTCAAAAGTCGCGAACCTCTTCTCGCAGGAGGCTGCCATTTTGCTTGTTTTGTCGAGAACAAATTCTAAATTTCCCACGCAGCGTCACATTGCCAAGTTCCCGGATGTGAGACCAGGGGAATATAAGACTATATTTACCGCTGTTTTAACACGTAAAGTCCATAGGCGTTCGCAAGAAAGGGGAATACAAGAAAATATTCCCCTGTTAACCCTGCTGGCACTCAAAACGAAGGGAATACAATTTTGTAAAAGCATAGCTCAGATGTGTGATATGGGTAATAATAATAGAATATTGACTGGCCTTGAGGGGGATACGACATATATTGCCTGAAGTAGATTCATATTGCCCGAGTCACGTAAAGTCCATAGGCGTTCGCAAGAAAGGGGAATACAAGAAAATATTCCCCTGTTAACCCTGCTGGCACTCAAAATGAAGGGAATACAATTTTGTAAAAGCATAGCTCAGATGTGTGATATGGGTAATAATACAAAATATTTGAATTTAACAAACTACATCTAAGGTACTTCAGATTTCCTTTTCATCACTCAGACATGGAGAAAACCACAGCAATGATTTCTATGAGGGTGAACCTCTACATTATGGAAATAAATGTTCCAAATCAAAAATCCTCCTGAAATTATTCGAAATTCTAGGAAGAAAATAAAACTGGCCCCTTGAACAAAACTTGTTGATCATTCTCTGTCAACACAATTGATATCTTAACAAGCAGGCAATAATACAAAGTGAGCAACAACAAGTTAGGTAACTGTGACCTGAGGAACTGCAGATATTGGTTTATCCCAGAAAAAACACAATTTGTTAGAGTAGCTCAGTAGGTCAGGTAACATCTCTGGAGAAATTGGATAGGCAAAGTTTCTGGTCGGGACCGCTCTTCTCCCACTCCATCAGTCTGAAGAAGGGTCCCGACCCAAAACGACCACGTTCTCCAGAGATGCTGCCTGATCCACTGAGTTACTCCAGCAATTTGTATATTTTGGAAGGAATATATCTGAATCTAGAAATCCGTAAAGGTACTTTCAGGAAGTAACCGGAAGCAGATTTAATAACAGCTTCCAAAAGGGAAATAGATTCTGAATTTAAAAAGGAGTATTTGGCAGGACGATGGGCAAAGGGTGTCAAATCTGCAGGGTGTTGGGATTGGAGGAACAGGGCGAGCTGTGCAAAGGGTGGAAGGGTGTGGCGCGCACGGTGTAGGGTTTCTGACAGAGGGTCTTCTCAGATATCTTCAAAGGGCCTCAAGAACATACAAACATAGAAAATGTGTGCAGGAGGAAGCCATTTGACACTTCGAGCCTGCACTGCCATTCATTGTGATCATGGCTGATCATCCACAATCAGTAACCTGTGCCTGCCTTCTCCCCATTTCTCTTGATTCCGTTAGCCCCGAGAGCTAGAACAATAGAGCAAATCTGCTGTCTGGATCCATGACTTGCATCCGAGAGAAGTAGCAGAACCTTGTGCACTATGTATTTGCGTTGCCTTCAGCACATAACCCATTAAGAACTCTAATACTTACAATTCCATTCATCAGGTAAATATAATTTGCAATCACAATTTTAAATGCTGATTATAACATTATAAAAAATCTAAAACAAAGATGTATTCAGAATTTCATGTGATATACTTTTATTATGCACTATCACGTTATTAATTACAAAATACAACTAAAACTAATTCCTCAACTAATGATAGATTGCTTCTCGATTTTATCGCTGTTAAATTGTGATAATATGGCTGTTATTGGGAGGTATAAACTGGGAGTTATAACTATGAAGTAAATTAACTTGAGTTCTTGATTATTGAAAAACATAATTATTTTGGGAATTTGTTATAGACTTTTTGCAGAACCTGTCATCAAGCTACCAAGCCATTTCACACTCTATGAAATAGAGCAGCTCTTCTCCCATTGAAATAAACTGCCCCAAATTAACCGTAATGCATTTTCCACAGCTTTTTCGATAGTCAAAAAAACAAGAGTTTCTAAGAGTATGCTCCTTTCAGGAATCAATGAAACGCTGTATACATAAAAAATCTCAAATAATATTTAATGCCGGTACTACAATATAAAGTTATATTTTGAATGTAATCAAAGGGAGAACATTTTATCATGTCTCTTTGTTGACATATTTTGCCGCTTCAGCATAATAATGACATTTTCTTAAAATAAAAGTGGTTGCATCCAAAAAATATTTAAATCATGCTGCCACTTTCACTGTATTGGGTAGCAGACAATTTAATGAAAAGACCACCTGCGATTACAGAGAATAATACCGCAAAAGGAGCTGCCATGAACGACCAACCATAATCCACGCCATAATTCACATTGCTATTTGCAGAACTGCAATTTGCTATTTCTTTTGCGATCATCTGAGATATTGCTGATATCCAGAAGGCGTACATGATAATTGACACGGTGAAACAAATACCTAAAAACAAAAGAGAGGAAATGTGATGATCAACAGAAGAAACAATGATCACATTCTTTGGAGTTTAGAGTTTGAAGATGTGATATTGAAACAGGCCCTTCGACCCAACGAGTCCATGCCAACCAGTGGTCGCCCATACACTAGTTCTATCCTACACACTAGGGACAATTTACAGAAGCCAATTAACCTACAAATGTGCACGTCTTTGGAATTTGGAATCCCACTTAGCAAAACACTGGTGAAAACCCATGCGATCACAGGGAGAACGTCCAAACTCTGTACAGACAGTACCCATAGTCAGGGTCCTTGTGGCTTATGATCCTACATGGGAATTGAAGTCAGTATGTGATGCAGCAGGTCATAATGCAAGTGCAGCAAATCACATGATGGGCAAGAAAAATAGAATATTTGTGTTTCCAGGAAGGAAAAGGTGGATATATTTTGCTTTGTGTGAGGACAAGCTTGGATAGATCTGTACTCAGGTGGGTGAATGGTACTACCATAACATAGCGTACTGTCTAATTCACGTCTACCCCATTGTGGACATTGGACTTTGGTGATGGAACCTTTGTGCTACAATACTGAGAACTATATTCTGCAATCTGTGTCTTCCCTTTTGCTCTATCTATTGTACCTGAGATTGACAAGATTGTATTCATGTATACTATTCATACGATACTATTAGCCTGTCCCGCTGAGTTACTCCTGCATTTTGTGTCTGTTATTTGATCTGATAGCCTGCAAAACAATGCTTTGCACTGTACCCTGGTACATGTTACAATAATAATAATAAACATAAATATTGTATAATTATGTAAGTGGACTTGCACAGATATACTGTTCTTCATAACCATGTGCATGGACATAGTGCACTTTTGCATGGTGGCACAGCAGTGGAGCTGCAGCTTACAGCGCCAGGGTCCCGGGATTGATCCTGACAGGTGCTGTCTATACAGAGTTTGTACGCTCTCCCCATGACCACGTGGATTTTCTCCAGGTGCTTTGGTTTCCTCCTACACTCCAAAGGCATATAGGTTTGTAATTAATTGGCTTTGGTAAATTTTTTATTGTGTGCAGGATAGTGCTAGTGTGCGGAGATCGCTAGTCGACGCAGATGCAGTGGGCAAAAGGGCCTGTTTCCACGCTGTATCTCTAAAATAAACAGAGAGTTGTGCTGTTTACCTGATTTGGAACAATGGGACAGAAAGAGGCACATGGTCAGAAGCAGGAACTTGGGTCTCCATGTTCTTTGGAGTTTAGAGTTACAGAGTGGAAACTGGCCATTTGGCCCACCAATTCCACGCCGACCAGCGATTGCCCGTACACCATTTCGATCCTACACATTAGAGACAATTTACAGACGCCAATTAACCCACGACCTACATATCTTTGGAATGTGGAAACCGGAGCACTGGTATAGTCCAAATAAGCCACAACATTTTTTGAATTATATGCACTTTACCTTAAAGCATTCGTGAAGTATTATAAATCCCGCTCAGCAGTTTATTAATGGAAAGAAAGGAAAATGGGCTCCATTAATGATGTGCAACAGATCCCCAGCTTAATTGTCCTCGCAACGACTCAGACACAAAATTAAAAAACAATCGTCATTATGCCTTCCATTTGAGATAAAATGAGTTCAGTAGAATTTGAATATCCAGCACACTGGCGCAGCAGTAGAGTTGCTGCCTCACTGCGCCAGGTACCCAGGTTCGATTCCGACTACAGATGCTGACTGTACAGTGTTTGAACGTTCTCCGTGTGACCGCGTTGGTTTTCTCTGGGTGCTCCGGTTTCCTCCCACACTCCAAAGAAGTTCAGGTTTGTAGGTTAATTGACTGCTGAAAATTATGCCAAGTGTGTGGGATAGATCTAGCATGTGGCTGCTCACTGGTTGGCACGGATTCGGTGGGCCACATGACCTGTATATTTAAACTAATCTAAACATGAAACTGAGGTAATATTTTAAGACATAGGACTTAGCCTGGTAGAATAGATGGACCCATGACAGATTAAGGTCGGCATGGACTTGGTGGGCCAAACGGCCTATATCTTTAAACTAATCTAAACATGAAACAAAAAGTAATATTTTAAGACATAGGACTTAGCCTGGTAGAATAGGTAGACCCATGACAGATTAAGGTCAGTATATGAGTGTGATGTGTTTTGATTATAATTTGGCAGGAAGATTGACAGATAATACTAATCAATATTTTTAAAAAAACAGGTTGCAAGTACAAATAGTATGGAAAGTTATACAAAGATTTCACTCACCACCAATGAGGAAAATTACTCCCACTGTTTTATATATCTCGTATTTCTGACGGCATGCTTTGCAAATAATGCATATGAATCCAATTGTAATAACGATCACTCCCAAGAACATTAGTGCACTCCAAAGTTTACGATAAACTGGAAAAATAGAGCACAAATTGGCATTAGTCTAATAAATGTGCTGGTACGGGAAGAATAGCAACTAGCAATGTTTATTTCTAACAGATTCAATAATCCCTAAGATTCATTTACCAGGCAAAATAAGTGGATTATATGCTATAAACATCAACTGCACATCGTAAGACCATAAGACATAGGAGTAGAATTAGTCCATTCGGCCCATCATGTCCACTCCGCAATTCAATCATGGTCCATCAGTCTGAAGAAGGATCTTGACCCGAAATGTCACCACTCAATTTTCTCCAGAGATGTTGCCTGACCTGCTGAGTTACTCCAGCATTTTGTATCTATCTTTGGTAAAAGCCTGCATTTGCAGTTCCTTGTTACTGTATTAGATATTTGCTAGTGTTTATATCATGGGAAAACACCACTGATAAGTTTTAAAATTACAGATAAACACTAGCTTTTCTTAAGAAAAGGTATCCTTGTCATACACAAAAAGCAGCAAATGATGAATTAAAAGTGTGTCAGATAGTTGTTGGTCAAGTTTTTAATGTAAAAGTAAAGAAGACTGAGAAGAAACGGGACAAGTTGCAAGAAGCTACAGGCAAAACACCCTGAGTGTCTGACATGGTGAACTCTCCCTAAAATTATTTAGAGTTAAAGAACAACTCTTCGGTTTACGGCAAAGATCATAGAGCAGAGCACAATACTCCGCTCCTACGTAATCCAATGCACTGAGGTGTAGTACGTAACAGAGCGTAATGCAAAATGCGACTTCCGTTGTGCCTCTCGCAGTGTTGTATGGGAATGGTATGTGTGTGATATATCAATTCACATATTTTAGTTAATTTTCTTTTAAATTTTTTCCCCTGCTTAATCTATCTGTTTCTGCCCATTTCCCTCCCATCCTTCCTCCACGGTCCCCTCCTTTATGCAGTTTCCCTTGTATTACTTTAAACATAGAAACATAGAAAATAGGTGCAGGAGGAGGCCATTCGGCCCTTTGAGCCAGCACCGCCATTCATTGTGATCATGGCTGATCGTCCGCTATCAATAACCCGTGCCTGCCTTCTCCCCATATCCCTTGACTCTACTAACCCCTAGAGCTCTATCCAACTCTCTCTTAAATCCATCCAGTGATTTGGCCTCCACTGCCCTCTGTGGCAGGGAATTCCATAAATTTACAACTCTCTGAGAAAAAAAGTTTTCTCAGCTCAGTCTTAAATGACCTCTCCTTTATTCTAAGACTGTGGCCCCTGGTTCTGGGCTCACCCAACATTGGGAACATTTTTCCTGCATCTAGCTTGTCCAGTCCTTTTATAATTGTATATGTTTCTATAAGATCCCTCCTCATCCTTCTAAACGCCACTGAATACAAGCCTAGTCTTTTCAATCTTTCCTCATATGACAGTCCCGCCACCCCCGGGATCAATCTCGTGAACCTACGCTGCACTGCCTCAATCACAAGGATGTCCTTCCTCAAATTAGGAGGCCAAAACTTTACACAATACTCCAGATGTGGTCTCACCAGAGCCCTATACAACTGCAGAAGAACCTCTTTACTCCTGTACTGAAATCCTCTTGTTATGTTAACATACACTATGCACAAATTTAACAAATTTAATAACACACACACACACACACACACAAGTTAAATGTGTGCATAGTGTGTGTTAAAGTAATACAAGTAATATGAATGTGTGTTTGTGTGTGTGCGCCTGTGTATGAGAAAGGAAACCCTTGAAGAGTTAGAAACCGGAGATTAAGAGATAGACCCTGGAGAGGAAAAAAAAAAGAAAAAGGGAAAGAAAGGGAAGGAAATAAGACAAGCCAGTTACTTCATTATAAACATCTCGCAAAAGGAGTCTACCAATGCAGCAGTTTTTCTTCTGATTCTGCCTTTGTATTCATTATGTCTTCCAGTTAGTCTGGAGACATATTGTGATAGTCTTGTGTGTATTTTTTCAGATAGTCACAGATTTGGAAATATTTAAAATACTGATTGTTTCCCAAATTGTATTTTAGTTGTACTTGTTTAAATGATAATAGTTTTCCCAATTCATACACATCTCTGAAGATTTTAATTCCAGCACTTACCCATTGTATTTTAGTGTCGCAGAAAAATGCAACGATATAAAAAGGTCATACTGTACCTCTAAAACTTAAAGAGGTTTAAATCCATTAGTACTTTAAATGTCAAGATCTGGATGATTATTTTTGTAAGCACTGATCTACCACGGTGCTTGGGGTTAAGAGGCTGGATTCTCCCTCTCTCTATCTCTCTTTCTCTCTCCCCCATCTATCTATCTCGCTCACTCTCTCTTTCTCTCTCACTTGACTCGGCATTCCCGGAATCATTTGGCATTTTGCAAAGACAACTGCATCTGCAGTTCCTTCCTATTGAAGAAGAACCCTGGCTCGAAACAACTCCTAATCCATTCCCTCCACAGATGCTGTCTAGCCTGCTGAGTTCCTCCAGCACTCTGTATTTTTTATTCAACTCTGAAATTGAAGAAAATTGAACATAGACACAAAAAGCTGGAGTAACTCAGTGGGACAGACAGCATCTCTGGATAGGAATGGGTGACGTTTCGGGTAGATACCCTTCTTCAGACAATCACAAGTTCTCTCACCGATGAGCGTTCAGTTCAGTCTGAAGAAGGGTCTCGACCCGAACCGTAACCTTCTCTCCAGAGTCGCTACCTGTCCCGCTGAGTTACTCCAGCATTTTGTGTCTATTCACAAGTACTCTTTGTTTCTCTGTGGAACATAGACCCCGTGGAGGCGTTGTATGGAATCATATAAGTGGTTTGGACTGCTGGTGGATAGGAAAGGTGGAGTGTCTGCTGTCCATACGCTTTCTGTAAGAACAGTCAATTTACTGCCATTGTTTATGTATCTCCCATAACTTCAGTTCAGATGCTTACCAAATTGCATATAACAAACATGATTAAAGCTCCTTCCACCTCGTCAGGCTTTGGATTCAGATCCTAGTTACTCATTAAGTTTTTTCTTCGCGACATCCCTGTTTCTTTTGACAACCACTTAAAATATATGGTCTCCAGTTCTCAAGTCTAGTTTATTTTCTGATGCGCAAGTGTATTGGGGTAAAGGAACAATGAAAAACTTGCTTGCAGCAGCATCGCAGGCACATATAGACAACGCACAAAAACATAAATTATACATAAATTGTACAAGACAGTGAAAAGAAAAATACTGTGCAATGAAATCAAATCATTAGATCAAACAGCACAAACTCCAGTGCAACCCATACCATCTTAATCCCTCTGCCCGCGATGATTTTGAACCAAATCTCCTCTCAGCCTTCGCTCCTCCTCAAAGACATTCTCCAGCCTTGAAACCAAAGTTCCAGGTCGCAGGGATGTTCTAAGAAATAGACACAAAATGCTGCAGTAACTCAGCTGGGACAGGCAGCATCCCCGGAGAAAAGGAATGGGTGATGTTTCGGGTCGAGACCGTTCTTCAGACCAAAGAAGACCCATGCGAAACGTCAGCATTCCTTCTATCCAGAGATGCTACCTGACCCGCTGAGTTACTCCAGCAATTTGGGTCTACCTTCGGCGTGAACCAGCATCTGCAGTTCCTTCCTACACTATTCTAATAAAACTTGTCTGCGCTCTCTGCCGTATTTTCGCACTGTACAGCGCAGTGCCCAATATCCCAGCCTTAATGAAACCAATGTTTTAACGAAGTTCAACACAACCTCCTTGTCTTTATACCCTGCACCTTCAGTTACAAACCAGTGCAAATGGTTGGCATTGTTGATATTGCATATTTTTTTACAATTTCCCCTATCACCCTGAGTGTATTTCCTATTGGAAAGCAAAATGCGGTTGATGCGGTCGGTTAGATCAGATGAAAGCTGGTTCAGATTATTTTTTTTCGCCAAATGCATTTGATAAAGGTTTTCTCTACAATTGACCCACTTTTCCAATCCGAAGGAAATCGCCGAGTTCAAAATGACCAGTACTGTCATATCACTGAACTCAGGGAGCTAAGATATTCTTTAAAAAAAGTTATATTTTTTCATCTGGTTCTTGATTCATACCCAAATGACCACTGGCCTTCAAGATGCACGGTAGTGCATGTATTGTGGTAGCACATCAAGATGGCGTGAAAAATTACCCATGACATACTACGGCTTTTCGAGTGGAGTAACTAACCCCGTTCTATGATCTTTGGTTTACAGTTAGAATACCCAGCAAAGGAGCTGTAAACGAGAGAGCGGGATGTCGTTGCAGAAAATGTCATTGTAGTTTTTGTTTTTTTTATTTATTATTTATTTATTTATATTAGTTTACTTGTGGAACGTGCTTGGGTTATAATAAATGTTTTACGTATCCTGGGTTATGCATTTTTTTATGAGAATTACTTGATTTTCCCATCTGCAGATTTCAGGTCAAGAGAGTAAAAAGTAGATGAAACTGCAAGCAAATATGACTAGTTTTACAATCATCTTATTTCGTAAATGAAATATGTCATATTCAATCGCTGAATATAAATGCATCAAATGTTACTCCACCCTGCAAAACTTGAACTAACCAGCAAATATCAGTGGGTTAATAACATAAAAACACTTTTATAATTATGTGCAATAAGTTGCAAAATGTTAAGCACTTACCAAGTGAAGATTGGAATTCGGCATTAATGATCTTTGGATTGCTTGGAAATGGGGAATAAAAGGCATGCACGCAACACTTTACAGATGGTTGATAAACTAAACAGAGAAAGCAAGACATAAATTTCTGAATGTTAAACAATATGCCCATAACAACAATGATAAGTCATATAAAAGGACAAGACGTTCCCACAGCAGCAGGCATTTTCTTTCCTACTCCAAATAAGCACACATTTTAAATGAGCTCTTTAAGGGAGATCAAATATAGACATATTTTTCATTGAGTAAATTCCTCCTTGATATAGAGCCTTTCTTGATTTCCACATCTTTCAGCAATATTGACCACAGGTATATGTCCTTCAGAGATGGCTGCATTTGGCCTGAACCCCTCTAAACCTATTTTATCCATGTACAATACCTTCCTAAATGTTTCTTAAAAATTGCAATTGTAGTTGCCTCAACTACCTCCTCCGGCAGCTCATCCATACAATCACCACCTTTTGTGTGAAAATGTCACCCCATAGGTTCCTATTAAATCTTTTCCCCCTCACCTTAAACCTATGTCCTCTGGTTCTCGATTCCCCTACTCTGGGCAAGAGGCTTTGTGTATCCACCCAATATATTCCTCTCATGCTTTTGTCTCCCCTCATCCTCCTGGGCTCCAAGGAATAGAGTCCTAGCCTGCTAAACCTCTCCTTATAGATCAGGCTCTCGAGTCCTGGCAACATCCTCGTAAATCCTCTCTGCATCCTTTCCAGCATGACAACATCTTTCCTATAATATGGTGCCCAGAACTGAACAAAATACTCCGAATGTGGCCTGATCAATCTTATACAACTGCAACATGACCTCCCAACATCTATACTCAACACTGACTGATGAATGCCAAAAGCCTTTTTGACCACCCCATCTTCCTGTGGTGCCACATTATCGGACCTATATCCTGGAGCTCAAGCACCCAGGCATGAGTGAGAAGCAGGATTCTAGAACATTCTTGATAATCAGCATGGAAAAATGCAGACAAAGGTTTATGAAAATGGACCCAGATATTTGAAAAGACTAGAAACGTTGGAGATTTTCTTTTAGTAGCAGAGAAAGTAGTCATATAGTGATACAGCATAGAAACAGGCTCATCGACCAAACTTGCCCACACGAGCCAACATGTCCCAGTAAGACTAGTCCCACCTGCCCATGTTTGGTCCATATCACTCCAAACCTGTCCTATCCATGTACCTTTCTAATTGTTTCTTAAATGTTGCAATACTCCTTTCCTCAACTACCTCCTCTGGCAGTTCATTTCATTCACCCACTACCCTTTGTGTGAAATCATTAAACCTCTTCAAAAAAGCCTCTTTTTAAAGCTGTTCAATACCACACGGAACACCATCCTAACAAGAGGGTAGAAAGTCAGGACAAGAGTCCAGCAGAGAATTTATGCCAACAGCAGGTATTACATTAGATGAGGTAGCAGCCCTGCATTAACCTTGTGGTGCCCCAGGACATCACTCACCATCTGACAATCAATCCTCCCATCATCTGCATCCACCTATCACATACAAAGCTTTGTCCCCAACATTCTCTCCCCTATAACAGTCAGTCTGAAGAAGTGTCCCAACCCAAGGCATCATTTATCCCTGTCTTTCAGAGATGCTACCTGACCCACTGAGATACTCCAGTACTTGTTGCCCTACTTATCGTGTACAGAAAACACAAATGGTGTTACGAGCGAGTACCTAGGCTCCAAAAGCCCAGAGCTGCGTCACATTATCCGACGAGCCCCCAATCAACCAAAAGACAAAAGATTATAACTCAATAAAATATAAGTGTTCACTCACTGGTAATAAATTTTGATAGTTGATGGTTCGCCTCTTTATCAGTAAATGAGCATCTCCAGGTGAAGCCCTCGTGATGGTAAGTTAACCTGTTATCTTTCTGTAACATCACACAAAATATGAAGGCGCTTTAACCAAAATGTTACCCATTCATTCAATCCAGAGATGCTGCCTGCCCCTTTAAGTTACTCCAGCATTTTGTGTCTAACTTTGATGTAAACCTGCATCTGCAGTTCCTTCCAACACATTTTCTGGAGCTGGATGGGTCAAAAGTCCCCTACTTTTCCTCATTTTAAAAAAGATAGAAATGTGTAAAATGCATAATTTATTATTTGGTGGCTTTATTTGTTTGCCATATAGACCTGATAAGAACATTATTCCTCCAGTCATTTTCTAATTGGTGCCTAAGAGCAGAGAGTAAGAGCCAGTTCATCTCCACCTATAGTTTGGTTTCCATTGCGTCAATTTTGTCAAGCTACATTCTCACAAATAGGAAAAGAATAAGGGACATTGAGACAGTCTCACCCAGCAAAACAAATGCTAATCTGTGAAGCTTTCAGATTGTTATAGTCACCATGTCTAATGAGAAGAATGTTAGAGAAAATGTGTAAGCAACTTTTAATTTGTTTGAACATATTACTCACCAATAATAGGCTATATAGAGAATATTCAGTATAAGCATATCTTTTATTCCTCTGATGTTGTAAAGTTCCATTTTCAGCCATTGATGAACCAATCGGACTTGATTCGTCTCTTCCAGTCAAAAATCTCTGAAACAGAACCATTCAGTTAGTCCCATTCACAAAGGGAGACCCGGCATGGGGGGGAAGGTGGGGGCACTGGGAACAAAGGGGGACTAAATGGAATGCCTTGTTACATTGACAGCGACCTTTATGTGGTAACTGTGTGCATGCTTGCGTGTACAAAACAAAAAATCTCAATATGACATGCCACATTCACCATTATCAAGTGCCTATTCAGTTCCCGTTTGAAAGCTCCAATTGATCCTGTTTCCCACATGCTTACAGGCAAGGAATTCCAGACTGTAATTACGCTCAGCATACAGGAAGTTTATTCCCATCCATACCTGGTGTCAACAATTGTACATTTATGCCTCTTGGCCCTTCATGCACTAATGGGGACAGCTTCCCTCTATTTACCTTATCTAGACCAGCCATGACCTTGGCATCACTCAAATCTCATCCCAGCAATCATCCCACCCCAGTTCGGCCGTACGCACTACGGACACTACACTCGCCCCCCTGCAGGAACTATACATCAGAAGGTGCAGATCCAGAGCCAGCAACATTATGGGGGACGCCTACCACCCCAGCAACGGACTGTTCCAGCTGATACAGTCAGGCAAACGCCACCGCTGTCACGCTGTGAAAACAGAGAGGATGAGACGGAGTTTCTTCCCACAGGCCATTAGGACTGTAAACTCTTATCTCACCAAGGGACTAATTTATTGTACCAATTTACTGTTGTGTCTTTTTTAAATTGCTGGGGTTTTTTCTAATAATGTAAATACTGATTCTGTTCTATTCTGTTCTGTAGTTTTTTGCACAATCCGCAGGCATTACCACTTTCATTTCACTGCACATCTTGTATGTGTATGTGACAAATAAACTTGACTTGACTTGAGCATTCTCCACTGTAAAGAAAGTAATGCCCACTTCCAAGCTGGATGCAGAAAATGTGCATTCTAGGAATCTTGCCAATAATTTGTTTTTCCCTGCAGGGCTTCCATGTCCTTCTTAAGAGCAGGTGACTAGAAATTGATGTGACGCTATGTTTGTTCACTGGTCATACGTATATAGTTTATTAGTCATGGGAACAGAATTAAATACAAAAAAGAAATGAGATATCAGAATGTAATAAACACAAATTAGGAACGGACTCCTGCAACATCTGGCATGCTCTGATTTAAGTCACAGGACAGTGCACAGAATGCACAGCAATGATGCCCAATTTATTCAACCCTGGGGTGGCACGGTGGCGCAGTAGTGGAGTTGCTGCCTTACAGTTCGATCCTGACCTCCACTGTCTGTACACTTTGCAAATTCTCCCTGTGACCACATGGGTTTCTCTGGATGCACTGGTTCCCTCCCACATCCCAAAGCCATACAGGTTTGTAGGTTAATTGACTGTGGTAAAATTGTAAATCGTCCCTAGTGTGTAGGATAGTGCTAGTGTACGGGAGAGATCGCTAGACGGCATGGACTCGCTGGACCGTGGGGTCTGTTTCCGCACTGTATCTCTGAAGTCTCTATATTTGTTGAAACAATCTTTAAAACCGACTCTCAATCTACTATGCTACATCTCGGGGAATGCGCTGTTTGAGTATGTTGTAAAGGTGGTTCAAAACTAGTGGTGTGAATGAAGCCAGTCGGATGCCATAATAGACTCTATCCAGCGGCCAGGAAATTTTCATTAAATTGACTGAATGATTAATTGATAGATACAGCATGGAAACAGGTCCTCTGCCCACCACGTCCATGCCGACCATTTATCATCCGTTCACATTAATTATTTCCACTTTCTCATCAACTTCCTATACACAAATGCAATTTACAATTAACCTACAAACCTGCACAGCATTGGGATAGAGAAGGAAACAGGAGAACCCGGAGAAAACTCAAGGTCAAAGTCAAGGTCGAAACCAAGATGCCGGCACTCTGAGGCAGCAGCTCAACCTAGATCAATTTTTCTTTATCAGAATTACCCATGAGATGTAATCTGCAAATTGTTTCTCTGAAGGTGACCAAATAGCAAGAGATGGCCATGATCGTGTAGAAAATGACTTTCTGTATATTAAAACCTCCCAGGAATCCTATGAAAATATTAGGTAGGCAAAATAAAATGAGATTTGAGGTTGTGATGACTGGAGAAAATATGATGAGGTCTGCTTTGACCGAAGAGGGCAGATTAAAAAATGAAATTGAACCCTTCCTGAAAAATGTAGAATTGAGGAGGAAAGGACCAGTAAGCACAGTGATATTATTAAGACTCAATTTCCCTCCGGGATACTTTTTGCATTCAATATCACTGTTGGATAGCTCTAAGTATTGAATGATAGAAAATAAATAATGCACACATTTTATTTTCAAACTGCATTCAGAACCATTCACAGAAGACAAAAAACTGGTGCCACAAACACAGAGAGGCAGGATGGAAAACATATTTTTGGGTTGTAATAGCTTGGTTTGAGAGCAGCTCTGCCCAAGACAGCAAGAAATTGCAAAGAGTTGAGGATGTAGTCCAGTCCATCATGCAGACCAGTCTCCCCATCTACAATTCACAAAGCCTTGGAAAAACAGCCAACCTAAACAAAGACTTGTCCATACGTGTCATTCTTTCTCCCTGTTCCCATCCAGCAGAAGTGACAGAAGCTTCAAAGTGCACACCAGCAGACTCAGGAACAGCTTCTTTCTCTTTGGTATCAGGTTTCTGAATGGTCCTTCTGTAAGCTAGGGTAATGTTTCATTCACCTCTACCCCATTGAGAAGATTCAACATTCACCATTCAACATTCAAGAGAGTTTATTGTCATGTGTCCCTGATAGGACAATGAAATTCTTGCTTTGCTTCAGCACAACAGAACATAGTAGGCATTCTCTACAAAACAGATCAGTGTGTCCATATGCCATTAATAAATAAACTGATCAAGTGCAAATAACAGATAATGGGTTATTAATGTTCATAGTTTTCTCAGAGCCAAGTTTAATACCCTGATGGCTGTGGGGAAGTAGCTATTCCTGAACCTGGTCGTTGCAGGCTCCTGTACCTTGTACCTGAAGGTAGCAGGGAGATGAGTGTGTGGCCAGGATGGTGTAGGCCCTTGATGATACTGCCAGCCTTTTTGAGGCAGCGACTGCGATAGATCCCCTCGATGGAAGGGAGGTCAGAGCCGATGATGGACTGGGCAGTGTTTACTACTTTTTGTAGTCTTTTCCTCTCCAGGGCGCTCAAGTTGCCGAACCATGCCACGATGCAACCGGTCAGCATGCTCTCTACTGTGCACCTGTAGAGGTTAGGGAGAGTCCTCCTTGACAAACCGACTCTCCGTAATCTTCTCAGGAAGTAGAGGCATTGATGTGCTTTCTTAATAGTTGCATCTGCGTTCTCGGACCAGGAAAGATCTTCAGAGATGTGCACGCTCTGGAATTTGAAGCTCTTGACCCTTTTAACCATCGACCCATTGATATAAACAGGACACTGGGTCCCCATCCTACTCCTTCCAAAGTCCACAATCAGTTCCTTGGTTTTTCTGGTGTTAAGGGCCAGGTTATTGTGCTGGCACCATATGGACAGTCGCTCTTCTATACTCCGACTCATCCCCATCACTGATACGCCCCACAACAGTGGTATCATCAGCGAACTTGATGATGGAGTTCACACTATGACCGGCTACACAGTCATGAGTATAGAGCGAGTACAGCAAGGGGCTGAGCACGCAGCCTTGAGGTGCTCTCGTGCAGATTGTTATCGTGTCTGACACATTTCCACCAAAAGGATCCAATTGCAGAGGGATGCGCAGAGACCCAGTTCTGCGAGTTTGGTAAACAGCTTGGCGGGGATGATTATATTACATGCCGAGCTGTAATCAATGCATAACAGCCTGACATACGAGTTTTTGTTGTCCAAGTGATCCAGAGCGGAGTGGAGGGCCAGTGAGATCACATCCACTGTTGATCTGTTGTGGTGGTAAATGAACTGGTGGGGCCAGATTTTTGAGGTAGGAGTTGATTTGCACCATGATCAACCTCTTAAAGCACTTCATCACCACAGGCATTAGTGCCACTGGTTGATATTCATTGAGGCATGTCACCTTGCTCTTCTTGGGCACTGGTATTATTGATGCCCTTTTGAAGCAGGTGGGAACCTCAGACCTCAGAAGTGAGAGGTTGAAAATGTCCGTAAAAACTCCAGTCAGTTGGTCCGCACAGGTTTTTAGAATACGACCAGGTATACCATCAGGACCAGGCGCTTTACGAGGGTTCACCCCTCTGAAGGATTTCCTGACGTCGTCCTCTGTGACTGAAATACCATCACAGCAAATGGGGGCTCGGGAAGGCACGTCGGTGTTCTCCCTATCAAAGCTTGCGTAAAAAGCATTGAGCTCATCAGGGAGTGATGTTTCGCCGACATTCGAGCTGCCTCCTGGTTTCGCCTTGTAGGAGGTGATTGCATTCAGGCCCCGCCACAGCTGCCGAACATCTGTCTCATCCTCCAGTTTGGAGCAGGTCCCTTTTGGCCTTTTTGATGGCCTTACCTAGGTCGTATCTGGACTTCTTGTAGACCACTGTATCATCAGACATGAATGCCCGGTGTCTGGTCAGAAGTGCGGATCTCAAAGTTCATCCAAGGTTTCTGATTGGGAAACACTTGGAAGGTTTTTGTAGGGATGCAGTCCTCCAAACATTTCTTAATGAAGTCTGTGACGCATTCGTTCAAGTCCATTGCCGAGTCCTTGAACATTACCCAGTCTACAGACTCCAAACAGTCCTGTAGTTGTTCCTCTGCCCCCCCCCCCCCCCCCCCGACCAGCTCTGTACTGTCCTCACCTCTGGGGGTGCGCTCTTTAATTGCTGCCTGTAGGCAGGGAGAAGCCGCACCGTGGTATGGTCGGATTTACCGAAGTGAGGGAGAGGGATAGAGCAGTAGGCATTCTTGATGGTGGTGTAGCAGTGGTCGAGGGTGTTTGGTCCTCTGGTGAAGCAGGAGACATGTTGGTGGAAGTTAGGGAGTGATTTCTTTAGGTTTGCCTTCTAAATTAGGTAAATGCTTTAGGTAAATGCCTCGGGGTAAGACGTCTGGTGTTTGTTGACCACGGCGTGCAGCTCCTCCAGTGCCAGACGGACGTCTGCCTGGGGTGGGATGTAGGTCAGGATGATGGAGGTGAATTCCCTCGGAAGGTAGAAGGGACGGCACTTCACTGCCAGATGTTTGAGGTGTGGAGAGCAGGAGTTGGACAAGGACTGCCACGTCTGAGCACCATGCAGAGTTGACCATGAGGCAGATGCCCCCTCCTCTCCCTTTCCCAGATACAAGTGTACGGTCCATACGGTGGATGGAGAACCCTTCAGGCTGGACCGCTGAGTCCTGGGAGCTGGGGGTGAGCCATGTCCCTGTGAAACAGAACACAGAGCATTCCCTCAGCTCCCTTTGATAAAGCAGCATTGCCTTTAAGTCCTCCACTTTGTTTTCATGGTACATTGGCCAGTAGGATAGTAGCGTGAGCCAAAGTCCCCTGCGCTTCAGTCTGACCTGAAGTCCTGCCCGTTGGCCATGTTTCCTGACACAATGGAGGCCTCCCCTTTGTTTCCAGGTACTGTGCTTACAGTACCTGCTGTTTCTGCGGACCAGCGCTGGAACGGGGATTCCTTCACAGACGACAGTTCCAGCTCCATAACGAACAATGGTACCTTCAAAGTCGGCAGCTCCAGCTCCATTGTTCCTGGAGGATCCAGCTCGTCGAGGTCATCTGGAGGTCATCCCGGGGTTTCCAGGTCCAGTACCTTCGTTCCTCCGTCGGGTCGGGTGATTTCCAGCGAGTGTGGGAAAGTTTAAAGTCCAGGGCTCCCGCAGCTGCAGGAGATCGTGAAATTGCGAGAGCCTTGAGGTGCTCAAGCAGCTTGACTGAAACGGCACCTTTTACTGCCGTTTTCCTGATCCAGGTGAGTTGATGGAAGTTGTGTTTAAGCCTTTTAAATTCTTGTGCTCCGCAAAAGTCGACGCAGGCAGGCGCCATCTTGTCACAGGAGTATTGTGACATTAGTAGGAGTACATTAGACATCGGCTCTGGAACTAGTGCCCCAGAATGCTTAGAACTATAGTCTGCATCTTCCCCTTTGCTCTACCTATTGTACTTAGATCAGCCATGATTCAATGGCGGAGTAGACTTGATGGGCCGAATGGCCCAATTCTACTCCTACCACTTATGAACTGATGAACTTTGGATTGATTGTATTTCTGATTTGATTGGATAGCATACAATGCAAAGCTTTTCACTCTAGCTTGTTCACATGACAATAATAAAAACTAAACCCAAACATACTGACAAAGATAAATTGCAAAGCTTCAAGAAGACAGAGAGGGATATGGATAGGTAGAGTGCTTAAAATGTTTAAAGTCCCCTTCATTAATTATAATCATTCTGTTCAAAGAAGGTTGAAACTGAGCATCCGTAGCTGACACTCACTGCAGTTTACTTTAGTCAGATTCTGTTGTCTGTTGTCAAAGGAAAAATGTCAATCATAAAACAATAAAATAAGGTCGAAAGGGTAGCAGGGCATTTGCCCATCTATGATGGGGTGACATTTAGCTGTGTTTACTGTTCTGTGTTTTCTGAAGGTGAATGGTCTGTGTGTTGTAAAACCATTTGGGAAGAAGGAGAATTCCTAAGGTGCTTGTTATGGAAAACAGGATATCAAAAGTCTGTACATAAGGAGCAGATGACATCTTGTTAGTTGGATTCCTCCCAGTGATCACCGTATTTGGCGTTTTTGAATAAAGTTTTGATTGTCTTGCCAGATCTTTGCGTTATGTTTTAAAGTTTTCTTTAACAATACAGGGAAAAGAAAAGCTAAACTTACTGCGGGCGATCGCGAGTCTGTGCCAGATTTCAGCTCCATTGCATTGTCAGTCGGTGTTTTCTGCGTCTGGCTGTCTGACAACTGGGTCTCGGCAGACTAATGAGTACAAGAGATAATTACGCCCATTAAATTAAACAGCGACAACACAATTCATTTTTAATATTCAGACCGTGCATTTGGAATTCAAAATCCAACCGACACATTAAAAGGTAATGACGTTAAAATACTGTGCTTGGGTCTGGTTGAATAAGGCAATCATTTCCAGGCACTGGAGTAACTCAACGGGTCAGGCAGCATCGCTGGACGGAATGGATAGGTGATGTTTTGGATTGGGACCCTTCTTCAAACTGTAGTAGGGGAAGAAAGCTGGAAGAGAGAGCGATGGGGATAGAACAAAGCCGGTAAGTGATAGATGAGAGGGTTTGTTTGCAGGTGAGACAAAGGCCAGAGATGAAGAGACAAATGTGTGCCTCTTCCCTTTTATCTCTGACAAAAGAGGCCCGATTAAGTCGCAAAATAAGGCGTCAAAGCGAGAAAACCCCAGGGCCACCTTATTTGGCCTAGCGACCCTGTTCATAGACGGAAAGAGGAGGAACGCAACCTAGAATGGGCTTGGTCAGGCAGATAAGAGGATCGAACCGGCGGTGGTTAGGTATAGTAGCGGGAACTGTAATTGTGTTTTGTCAAAATAAAGACTAGTTGCGCAAGTGCTTGACTCAGTGATTTTTGACTGAAACTAGACTGTGGGGGGGGGGGGGGGGAGCTTAGAACAAGCTATTTACAACTTCACACTGCCATTAGTGCGGCAGCCAACATCACTCTCCATCAGTACGCCCTGGTTTACACCCAGAATTTCATTGCGGCGCTCCTCACCACCGGACTAACAAGGTACGTCACGCAGGCCCGACTGGGATGCTATGAGGTCACCCTCTTGACTAATCCCTACCTTACCTTCCACAATTGCATAACTATCAACCCATCCGCCTTCCTCACTTCTCCACCGGATCATCAGGTGGGGCCACCGCATTATTGCCTTCAGCATAATCAACTATTGACCACCACACGCGAGTACATGCTGGACGTCCCCCTCCCAGATGCCACATGACTACGATGGATAATCCGGATATGCCATTGTCCAAGATACGACCCCAGTCATTGAGGCTGCCGCTTTCCTGTCTCCCCTCTCTGCACAACAGGCAGAGCTCTTCGCCCTCACCCGAGCATGCATCCGCGGCAAGGCCCACTAGTTGAATATCTACACCGATTCCCAATACGCTTTTGGCGTTGCCCGCGATTTGGGGGCGCTGTGGCAGCATCGCGGGTTCCTCACCTCCACCGGCACCCCCATTAAGAATGCTGTTTTCATCCGCAAGTCAAAAGGCCCATGCCCTTCCCGCCCACCAGGCAATAATTAAATGCAGCACCCATACTGGCGAATGCCTTTGCCAACACCACAGCAAAGACTGCCGCACAGACGTACCCCCTTACGATCCCCGTAGGGCCACAGATCCTAGTGAATAGAACGGCCTTGTCATATATGGGAGAGGTTAGGGTTTTGCAGAGGGACACCTCTGCTGCGCAACATGATTTATGTAAACGAAAGGGATGTGCCATAGATTCCCCCTCTTGGAGAAGTTTGTGTACCTTCCTGCCTGTCATAGAAACATCGAAACATAGAAAATAGGTGCAGGAATAGGCCATTCAGCCCTTCGAGCCTGCACCGCCATTCAATATGATCATGGCTGATCATCCAACTCAGTATCCCGTACCTGCCTTCTCTCCATACCCCCGGATCCCCTTAGCCAGAAGGGCCACATCTAACTCCCTCTTAAATATAGCCAATGTACTGGCCTCAACTACCTTCTGTGGCAGAAAATTCCAGAGATTCACCACTCTCTGTGTGAAAAATGATTTTCTCATCTCGGACCTAAAAGACTTCCCCCTTATCCTTAAACTGTGACCCCTTGTTCTGGGCTTCCCCAACATCAGGAACAATCTTCCTGCATCTAGCCTGTCCAACCCCTTAAGAATTTTGTAAGTTTCTATAAGATCCCCCCTCAATCTTCTGAATTCTAGCGAGTACAAGCCGAGTCTATCCAGTCTTTCTTCATATGAAAGTCCTGACAACTCAGGAATCAGTCTGGTGAACCTTCTCTGCACTCCCTCTATGGCAAGAATGTCTTTCCTCAATTTAGGAGACACAAACTGTATGCAATACTCCAGGTGTGGTCTCACCAAGACCCTGTACAACTGCACTAGAACCTCCCTGCTCCTATACTCAAATCCTTTTGCTATGAATGGCAACATACCATTCGCTTTCTTCACAGCCTGCTGCACCTTCCTGCCTATCCTCCTTAATTACATCCATTCGCTGATGCACGCTGGAAAGGAGGGAATGGTGAGAATGGCGAAAGCAACCTGATGGCATCTGAAGATCTGCCAGCAAGCTTCTGAATGTTGAATTTGTAAACAAACAAACAAACAACCCAAGGAAAGTGTTAAAATGCCCAAAGTGATCAGCGCCAATGTCCGGCAGACCCTTTGAGAGTATACAAATAGACGTTATAGAACTACCACGGGTACAGTGCTATAAGTATTGTTTGGTAATTGTGGATTTATTTAGCCGATGGATAGAAGCTCTGCCAGACCGTAATGTAGAGGTTAGCTTCGACCTGCATGCTCTCAGTGATGAACTAATAACTTATGTGCAGCAATTAACAAACGCACTATCAGTCTTGCAGTCCCAGGTTCATGAAACACAAAGGGCAACAACTGACACCCCTGAAGAACAAACAGTGTGGCCGGTGACCACGTCCTTGTCCGAAATTGGGATCGGAAGAAGTTAGGACCATGGTGGAAAGGACCATTCCAGGTGCTCCTAACTACCCCCACTGCAGGTAAGGGCCTGTCCCACTTGCCGATTTTTTCGGCGACTGCTGGCTTCATTGATGGACGTATCAGGTCACCGAAGAAGTCGCGGCGTGATGCAGCGTGATGCGGCAGTGACGCGGCGTGACGACGTATCGACGCGCAGTGCTTCCTCAAGTGTCGCAACATTTTTTTTGAAATGTTCAAAATATTTCGGTGACCCTGATCAGGGCTCAAAATTAGCGGTTGCCCGGATACCAATGGGAACCTAAAGTACCGTCGGGCAACCTAACAGCCGTCCAAATTTTGACCGACTTGTCAAGCAACTCTGAGCGGCCCCCCTCTCTATCTCTCTCTCTCTCTCTCTCTCCGTCTCGGGCCGCCGGGTCTCCTCTCTCCGCTCGCTCCTCATCCGTCGGCACGGCCGGCCGCCTTGCACATGCACACTGCTACGGCCAGCACATCCTCCTCCCTGCACATGCGCACAACCAGGGTCCGCGCTTCATTGGCCACCCTGCACATGCGCACTGCCACGGCAACTGGTCGGCGCTGGGCACTTTCTCCCTCCCTTTGCATTGTGGGAGATCTGGCCGCCATTGCTGCTTGGTCGCCGCGACTGCTGAAAACCAAGGCAGAATCACTCCCTGGTGCTGGAGTAACTCCCTGTAGTAATTCTTGCTTCTGGTTTCCTGGTCCTCCAAAAATATTCCAAATGGAATTTATCCCACCACCACCAAACTCCAAACTCTGAAAAATAATAGCCTATTGCACTTTATCTGTTTATTTATTGTGTGTATATATATCGTCTTGTGTATTATGGTGTATATATGGTTTTGGGATTTTATATCTGGGACACATGACAATAAAACTCTCTTGACTCTTGACTTGGACTTAAGCAAAAAATGGTTCTTGGGAAAAAAGAGTTACTTTAAATTTAGTTGCGTCTGGTTGGGTAACTATTCCATGCTTTAATTGTGCGGGGGAACTCCATGGAGCAGCCAGCATCTCTGGATAGAAGAAATTGAGACATTTCGGGTAGAGACCCTTCTTTACATTTCCTCTGTACCTTTAAATTAAACTAAAAACACTAAAACCAGTGTGGAAACAGGCTCTTTGGCCCACGGAGTCCACGCCGACCACTGATCACCTGTACACTAGTTCTATCCCACACCTTAATGACGCAAGTCAAGAGCATTTTATTCTCTCATATCCCAGTTAGAACAATGAAATCCTTACTTGCATCAGCACAACAGAATATATAAACATAGTACTCTGTAAACAATGTTATAAACGAGAAAACAAAACAGTGTATATTTATATATGAATATATTATATATATATATATATAGAGAGAGAGAGAGAGAGAGAATTTACCTCGGGGATTAATAAAGTTCTATCGTATAGTATTGTGTGTGTAGGAAGGAACTGCAGATGCTGGTTTAAACTGAAGAGAGACACAAAAAGTTGGAGTAACTCAACAGGTCAGACAGAATCTCTGGACAAAAGGAAAATATTATGTTATGGGTTGGGTCTGAAAAAGGTTCCTGCACAACTTGGAATGTGGAAGGAAACAAGAGCACCCGGAGAAAACCCATGCGATCAAAGGGGAAAGGAGCAAACTCCATACAGACAGCACCCATATTCTGGATCAAATCCGGGTCTCTGGCAATTTTAGGCAGCAACTTTATGGCCAATGTGCTGCCCCATAGTCTTGAACTGAATTAAAACAAACAGTAGCTGTAAAGGGGGACATTGTGTCACTTAGAGATTTAAGACTGAAAATGGATAGTTTCTTTTTTTTTAGTAACCAAAGTTATCAACATATAATTTTTTTGTGTGTTGGAAAATAAAATATAGTGGCACAGCTGGTGGACTTGCTGCCTCACATGCCAGAGATCTGTGTTCGATCCTGTCCTCGGGCACTGTCTGTGTTGAATTTGCACATTCTCCCTGCCAGCGTGTGTGTTTCCTCCCACATCCCTTTGGCTTTGTAGGTTAACTTTGCCCCTAATGTGTAGGGAGTGGGTGAGGAAGGTGGCATAACAGAACTTGTGTGAATGGGTAGACAAAAATTCTGGAGAAACTCAGCGGGTGAGGCAGCATCTATGGAGCGAAGGAAACGTTTCTGGTCAAGACCCTTCTTCAGACTGATGTCGGGAGGGGGGGGGGGTTGGGAAAAAGAAAGGAAGAGGCGGAGACAGTAGGCTGTGGGAGAGCTGGGAGTGGGAGGGGAAGGAAGGAGAAAGCAAGGACTACCTGAAATTGGAGAAGCCAATATTCATACCGCTGGGGTGTAAACTACCCAAACGAAATATGAGGTGCTGTTCCTCCAATTTGTGGTGGGCCTCACTCTGGCCATGGAGGAGGCCCAGGACAGAAAGGTCGGATTCGGAATGGGAGGGGGAGTTGAAGTGCTGAGCCACCGGGAGATGAGGTTGGTTATTGTGAACTGAGTGTAGGTGTTGGGTGAAGCGATGGTCAAGCCTGCGCTTGGTCTCACCGAGGTTGATCATACGTTGAATAATCCAACCACATTTTTGTTTGGAAGTGGAAAGAAATAATAGAAATTGCATTTATGGCAATGTGTAAAAAGAGATGAGATACTGTATTACAATTTTGCTGCATGTCATTGTCGTATATATCATGTCTTGATTGGTGAATATGTTTAGTTTGTGACATTTGATAGCGGAAATAATATGTGAATGTTTCATTGAGCATAATTCCGACCGGTAACTACGCACTTCGTCTGAGCACATAATCACATGCGTCATGTAAACCATCTTAAATGACCACCTAAACTGTCATTTGGCAACCTAAAAAGCTGCCAAGGTTGCCCGGCTGGCAACAGGGAAAAAAAGTTAAACGAGAGCTCTGCTGATAAGTCAATCAATAACGCTGGCAGTAACCACAAAAATCGCCATGTGTGACAGGCCCTTTATGGTCGAAAATCATCCTCGTTGGATACATTTGATGGACTGCAAGCGAATTGGTCCACCAACAACAACAGCGAACTCGCAGCTGAAAGAATGTTGGGTTTGTGCCCATATTTCTCCGCATGCTGAAAAAGGTATACTTTTGCGAGCCCAAGGACGGGTTCCACCTAAATTATAATCAGACACGTATGCCTCCATTGTTACAATTGATTAATGAATAAAAATATTAAAATCCTTTCTTTCTATAGTATAAATGTTGATCACAAAGATCAACAAGGAGGGAATGTGGAGGAGGATGGGGGTTTAAGTGTTAATGTGTACATGACAGATTGCCTGTTGCGCGTGATGAGCCTGCTTTACTTACGTAGAATTGCAAGCTAATTAATAACAGGACGTTTTGCAGAACTGCAAAGGGTGGCAGCGCGGGCACATCGCGCCGCCCCATGTCTCACGAGAATTTGCAAACTATCAATAATTTACTTACTTGTTTCAAGCCTGCTCACACGGAGCGGTCTTGCGTTCCCTTCATACCGCCGGTAGGAACTTCTGAACTTCGGTTCCTGCGGCTACAACAACTTCTTGGTCGAACTAGCCAGAACAGCGGAGCAGCGGAGCGTACCAAGTCAGTTCGGCCGACTGGAAGCACCCACAGACGGCGACGCGAACGCAAGCACCGCCGCGAATGCCGAGGTGGGTTAAAGGCTAGGTTAGAGCTAGCCCCACACAGGCTATCAATTCGTAGCCTTTTCCTCGCCAACGTACACACGTACACAACGTACACACCGCAAACAAAATGGACGAACTCCGGCTACGGATTAACCTCCCACAACTGAATCAAAGACTGCAGCATCTTGATCCTCACAGAACCTTGGCATAACATCGACGTTCCTGACAGGGCCATCGAGCTAACGGGACGTCATATACTCCGAACAACAGACTCCAGTAAGACCAGAGGTGGGGGTCTGTGCATTTATATAAATAAAGCTTGGTGCACGGACACCACCATCATCGAGAGTCATTGCTCAGCTAACCTAGAGTTCCTCATGGTTAAATGCAGACCGTTCTATCTGCCCAGAGAGATTACTTCCACTGTTGTGACTGCAGCCTATATTCCTCCTGGTGCTAATGCTAAGCTTGCAATCAAGAGCGGAACTCGCTATAAAAACATGGAGGGGGTGTGGGACACAATATTACGGCGGCCGCGCGCGCATGCGTTCACACACACACACACGCGAGGCCTCAGAGGCTCAATCCAGCGCTAAACAAAGATACTGCGCTTTCTGTGGGCCTGGGGATACAGCTCATGCCTGACTCACGACCTCTCTGGCCACCCGTGGGGGGGCACTCGGGTGGAGACGGGACAGCGGCGAAGACCCAGCCGGGATCGAACCTGGCTGCGGATGAGGCGCAGGTCTTGGGGGGGGGGCGATGTCCCCCAAAACATCGGGGGGGGGGACGTGTCCCCTCTGCCACTTCCCCCCCCCCCCCCCGTGTTTCCCACCCCTGCTTGCAATGAAAGAACTGCATACTGCCATTAGCAAACAACAGACTCACAACGCCGAGGCAGCCTTCATTGTTGCAGGTGACTTCAATCATTCCAACCTGAAGACTGTATTCCCCAAATTCCACCAACATGTCTCCTTCGCCACTAGAGAAGACAAGATACTGGACAAAGTTTACACAAATATGGCTGAAGCTTACAAATCTGTCCCCCTCCCCCACCTTGGACAGTCTGATCACCTTTCATTGTTCCTGCTCCCAAAGTACTCTCCACTCGTGTTAAACCCATAGTGAGTTAAAGTTTGGTCAGAGGGAGCGGACTCCACACTTCAGCATCGTTTTGGAAACACTGACAGGAATGTGTTCGCAACTCAGGCCACCCTTGACTCCCACATGGACATTGACTCCTATTCATCCTCTGCTTTGGACTTTATCAACTCCACCATCAACAGTGTCACCTCCCTCAAACGGATTACCACATTCCCGAATCAGATGCCATGGATGAACAGCGAGGTCAGGCTACTGTGGAAAGCACGGGACACCGCTTTCAGGTCGGGCCTACAGTTCATCCAGGGCTAACCTGAAGAGGGGCATCAAGAAGGCCATGCATAGCTACAAGCTAAGGATTGAGGAGCACTTCAAGAACAACTCCGACCCCCGGCGCATGTGGCAAGGCATCCAGGCCATCACGGACTATAAACCCAAAACACCACCCCACATCCAGCAACGCATCCTTCCTTGAGGAGCTTAACCACTTTTATGGCTGCTTTGGCAGGGACAATCAAGAGATGGCCATCAAGGCTGTGCTCCCTGCTGATCACCAGCCCCTCACACTTACCTCCTACGACGTGAATGTGGCACTGGGCAGGATTAATGCATGAAAGGCTGCTGGCCCTGACAGGATCCCCAGACGCGTCCTCAGCACCTGTGCTGCGCAGCTGACAGACGTCTGAACTGACATCTTCAACCTGTCACTTGCTCAAGCAGCTGTCCCCACGTGCCTTAAAACCACCTCTGTCGTGCAGGTGCCAAAACACTCCCACTGCGCGAGCCTTAATGACTTCTGCCCAGTCGCACTTATTGTTCAGAGTTTTGTCCAGGCCAAGTTTAATACCCTGATGGCTGTGGGGAAGTAGCTATTCCTGAACCGGGTTGTTTGCAGTTCTCAGGCTCCTGTACCTTCTACCCTAAGGTAGCAGGGAGATGAGTGTGTGGCCAGGGTGGTGTGGGTCCTTGATGATGCTGCCAGCCTTTTTGAGGCAGCGACTGTGGTAGATCCCCTCGATGGAAGGAAGGTCAGAGCCGATAATGGACTGGGAAGTGTTTACTATTTTTTGTAGTCTTTTCCTCTCCAGGGCACTCAAGTTGCTGAACCAAGCCATGATGCAACCGGTCAGCAATCTCTCTACTGTGCACCTGTAGAAGTTAGAGAGAGTCCTCCTTGACAGACCGACTCTCCGTAATCTTCTCAGGAAGTAGAGGCGTTGATGAGCTTTCTTAATAATTGCATCTGTGTTCTCGGACCAGGAAAGATCTTCACGGACGTGCACGCCCAGGAATTTGAAGCTCTTGACTCTTTCAACCATCGACCCGTTGATATAAACAGGAGTGTGGGTCCCATCCTACTCCTTCAAAGTCCACAATCAGTTCCTTGGTTTTGCTGGTGTTGAGGGCCAGGTTATTGTGCTGGCACCACATGGACAGTCGCTCGATCTCTCTTCTGTACTCCGACTCATCCCCATCAGTGATACGCCCCACAACAGTGGTGTCGTCAGCGAACTTGATGATGGAGTTCGCACTATGACCGGCTACGCAGTCATGAGTATAGAGTACAGCAGTATCGTATGGCAACTGCTCTGTCTCCAACCGGAAAGCACTGCAGAGGGTGGTGAAAAGTGCCCAACGCATCACCGGTTCCTCACTCTCCTCCATTGAGTCTGTCCAGAGCAAGCGATGTCTGCGAAGGGCGAGCAGCATCGTCAAGGACTGCTCTCACCCCAGCTACAGACTGTTTACCCTCCTCCCATCCGGGAGGCGCTACAGGTCTCTCCGTTGCCGGACCAGCTGGTTCAGGAACAGCTTCTTCCCTGCGGCTGTTTCACAACTTAACTCTGCACCTTGGTGACTGCTAGAAGTCCCACTCCCAGAAGCGTAATAAAGAGGAATTGTTATATACTTAAACCAACTAATGTGTTTTGGTTCTATCCCAGCGCAGATAGAACTTTAACAGCTGAGGAGAGAAGAAGAGTGAAATGTAAAGCCAGAGGGTGGGATATAGATGCAAGAGGACAGTGGGAGAGTTGGGAGATTTGAAAGAGGGGCGGGTTAGTGGAAGATATACGTGCACAGCAGGAAGAGAGAGGGCGGTGCCGTAGGGAAAGAACGAGCGGTTACGGCAATATTACTTAAAATTATAGAATCCAATGTTGGTTCCCTCCGCAGGTGCTGCCTGACCTGTTGAGTTACTCCAGCTCACTGTGTGTTTGGCTCAAGATTCCAGCAGCTGCATTTCCTTGGGTCTCCATGTTGCTAGCAAAAGCCAATTAGGTCAATTGATGGCATGCAGAATGTTTCAAAGTTCCAAGAATCTAGGCACTTTTCTCTCATTTTTGACAGTTGTCGATCAAGATATGGCAAACATGCGTTTTGTCGAATAATTTTAAGAAGACTAGAAGATAGTAGCAGCTGTCACTTGGTTTCGTCTGTTAGATTAAGAATATGCCTACAGACCTGGAAAATAATACTAAGGCAAAAGAGATTAATGCTGTAAAATGAATTCCCCAATGAGTAATAAGAAGGGTTTTGGCCCGAAGCATTGCCTATCTCCTTCGCTCCATAGATGCTGCTGCACCTGCTGAGTTTCTCCAGCATTTTGTGTACCCCCAGTAATAAGTAATTACTTATTAAGTAATTACCTATTACTTAGCAGTACAATAAGTAATTTTCCCTGTCGGTTTGCTCCTGGGCCTGGCCAAGATGGCCATTCACGGGTCCATGCAGCGGACATTGAGGGTTCTGCCTGAGCTGACTGCCTGCCCCTCTTCCAGCCCATATGTCTGTGCCCACATGTCCCTGGAGAGGGAACACGCAAGTCCATGAGGACTCTGGAGGCCTTCCTTGAACATCGGTCACCGAGGGGTGTGTCATGGATAAGGATGATAATGTTGCAATTTAATGATTGATTGATTTATGTTTGCAAACTGCTGGGCAGTTTTAATCTTTTCAGTATTTTGTAAATGTGATATTTGGAATACAAGAACAAGATTTTAGGAGAAAAAAACCCAACTACCAACCTCTCCCACAATACGTCATTCCACTCTCTCGGTAACTTCACTGGCTTCTCCTCTGCAGCAGAACATAAAACTGTTGAGCAACTTAATGACAAAAGGAGTTTGTGTGACAGGATAGGAAATTCAGTTCCAAATCAGCCTAGCTCTTTACCCTCTGCGTCTCACAACTCCTCCATTCTTTTGTCTGAGTTCTCACACTAACTGATCCCAATCACTCTTTAGACTTTAGAAATATAGCGTGGAAATAGGCCATTTGGCAAACAGATCCATGCTGACTGGCAATCACCCAGTATACTAACACTATCCTGCACACTAGGGACAATTTACATTTTTTTTTATCGAAGCCAATTAACCTACAAACCTTCACATCTTTGGAGTGTGGGAGTGAACTCCATAGACAGCACCCATAGCCAGGATCGAATCAGAGTCTTTGGCACAGTAAGGAAGCAACTCTACCGCTGCACCACTGTGTCTCCCCGCTAACAAGATACCTTGTTTATCCCCATATTCACCCCATCAGAGACATCCCCTCCCAGTTGGTATTTCTCTTTCAAGGGAAAGTACCTTTAGGAGTATTGGAGGGAGTGGAAGGCACTTTGTAAAAATGCCGGTCTATATTTTGCAGCAGCTACGGTAAGCTCAAAGGCAACAAGTAACATCTGAGACATGAGAGACTGCTGGTGCTGGAATCTGGAGCAAAAAAAATAAACTGTTGGAGCTGTCTCTTTACAGCAACTACAATGTACACATCAGCCAGGTTTAGTGTGCTAGTGTGAATTGTATATGAGTGACGATTCTGGAGTGTGACTCGCTGTCCCCAATGCTGTTCCAATGCCAATGTATTCCTTGTAGTGCTTCAGGAGGACCTTAAGGCCAATGTAAATATGTGCAAATCTGTACAAAAAAAGACCAGATAAGGATGAATCAGTGCTGAAATGAATGATATACAGCAGCACCAAAGGGAGAGAGAAATCAAGTTTTAGACACAAGGACCTGCACAAGGAATATTGAGCAGTGCTGGAATAAGTGCTAGAGTAAAATGGACACAAAGTGCTGGAGTAAAAGGATGGGTGATGTTTCGGGTTGGAACCCTTCTTCAGACTGCTGCACTTTGTGTCTATCTTCAGTATATACCAGCATCTGCAGTTCCTTTCTGCACAAGTGGAGAGACTTGGATGACAGGGAACACCGTGCTTACAATGCTTGTTCCCTTTATCACCGATACTTCTTTGCATATCTTTCACTCATTGTTCCTTATCTCTCCACATCACCGTCTATATCTCTCGTTTCCCTGATCCCTGACCAGTCTGAAGAAGGGTCTCGACCCGAAACGTCGCCTATCTCCTCGCTCCTTAGATGCTGCTGCACCCGCTGAGTTTCTCCAGCTTTTTGTGTACCCTCGATTCTCCAGCATCTGCAGTTCCTTCTTTAAAACTTTGTCTACTCCACTGCGATATCTCCTCAAGGTATGCCTACTTTGAAGAAGTTCTCCTCCTCCCTACGGAGACAGTTTCACAACCTCCTCTCTAACTGCTCCCCTCTGTGATACCCCCTTCCCTCCAACTCTACGACCACATTCCTCACCCAGACTTGATACCACAGCCACATCTGCTTCCTCGGGGCTTGCCTGCGCCTCCATCTCATACCCCGTGGATTCCAGCTCCAAATTCACTGCCTCCCAGTTCGGACCCCAGCCGGACTATCGGTACGACGGGCCATCTGCCGCCACACTGTTACAATTCTCCAACCGGGCACTAAGATCCACCCTGGTTGCAATGCGCCGACACCAGCAGGACCTCGCATTGACTCCCAAAAACTTCGGGCCTCACTCACCCAGACTTGCAACGGACCCCAACTTACCACTACATCCTCCGGAAGATCCACCGCTTCAATCAACAATTCCTGTCCCACCTTACCGCCACCAAGGACCTGAAATTAGCCCGCCTCCAGGCCGTTCCAGCCACCGACAATCCCCGACTCGACCGCCCGCAGGCCCCGGGCCCCAACTCTGGCCCGAGCCGCCGGCCTGAGTCCCCCGACGCCATCTTGTCCACGTGGAGCGCCTCCAGGACTCACCAGGACGCTGCCTTTCACGACCTCACACGCTGATGCTGCCGCAGACCTCCACCTGCCTACCGATGAAGCCCAGCCCCGCTGCCTGCCTGGTAACTCTGTTTATCTCCCCCTCCCCGAGATTCCACCGCCCTTTTCACCAGCGGCAACGCGACTGCCGAACCTCGCCGTCCCCGGGACCACCTAACTCCATCGCCGCACCGGGCCCATCCAGCATCGCCGTTGGACTGGGCCCGCCGAAGACCACAGCCGCCACACCGGGCCCATCCAGCATCGCCGGTGTACTGGGCCCGCCGAAGACCACAGCCGCCTCACCTTGCATCGCCGCCGGACCGGGGACCACCCGAACACGGCCGCCGCACCGCACCCCACTCATCTCGCCGCCTCACCGGTCGGACCGACCACCCGCCCACTGGACCTCCAACGCATCGCGCCGCCGACCCCGACTCCACGCCCTCCAGCAGCCCGCAGCCGTCGCCTCACCTGCAGACTGGACTCTACAGTGGGCCTGAAAGCCTCCATGTTGCTAACTCCTCCCACCACACTGGGTCCTAGTGCCCGTCTCCCCAGCCCCAGTAACCTTAGTGGCTATTCCACTAGGTCTTCCCCATCCCCCCCCCCCCCCCCCCCCCCCCCCCCCCCCCCCCCCCCCCCCCCCCCCCCCCTACCATGTCACCCCTGCTCTTCCCCACCCACACCACAGCCCCATACCCCCCCCCCACCCCTGACCACCCTCCACCCCCCCACCACACACGCTTCGTCCTCAGTCCATTCACCTGCCTTCCTCCGGCCACAACCCCCATCCTTGCCGCGTGTTCACCCCGGACCTCCCCTCTCCCGACATCGAACGGTCTGTCCTCAGCAGAGGTCTTACCTTTGTCCCCCTCCGTCCCCACCTCAATGAGTTCCGCGCCCACCACGACTTGGAGCTCTTCTACCGTCGCCTCCGCCTCACAGCGTTCTTCCACGGGAAGAAGCCCTCGCCCCCCAACTGATGATCCCTTTTCCTGTCTCCCACGCACCGCCTCCCACTTGGACCCCCCTCGTAGCCTTCCGGCTCTAGAACTATTTATCCAGAACTGCCGTCGGGACATCAACCGCCTCGACTTCTCCACCCCCCTGTCTCACTCCAATCTATCCAGCCGAACGTACTGCCATCGACTCACTCCGTAACAACCAGGACTGGGTTATCAAACCCGCGACAAGGGAGGTGCCGTGGTAGTCTGGCGCGTCGATCTCTACAAAGCGGAGGCCGTGCGCCAACTCTCGGACACCTCCTCCTACTTACCCCTGGACCATGACCCCACTGACGAACACCAGGCCACCATCTCGAGCACCATAACCGACTTCATCAGCTCGGGCTCCCTACCCTCCCGAGCCTCCGACCTCATCGTTTCCCAGCCCCGCACGGCCCGATTTTACCTTCTCCCCAAAATCCACAAACCCGACTGCCCTGGCAGACCCATTGTCTCTGCCTGTTCGTGCCCCACCGAACACATTTCCACATACCTTGACGCCATCCTATCCCCCTTTGTTAAATCCCTCCCCACCTATGTTCAAGGACACCTCAGGACACTCTCCGTCGGCTCCGTGCATTCCATTCTCCAGGCCCCCATCCTCTCATCTTTACCATGGACGTCCAGTCACTCTACACCTCCATCCCCACCAGGACGGTCTCAAAGCCCTCCAGTTCTTCCTCGACCAGAGGAGCAACCCATACCCGTCACTGACACCCTCTCCGCCTAGCAGAGTTGGTCCTCACCCTCAATAACTTCTCTTTTGATTCCTCCCATTTCCTCCAAACACAAGGCGTAGCTGGGCACACGCATGGGCCCAGCTACGCTTGCCTATTTTGTTGGGTGTAGTCGAACAATCCTTGTTCTCGACGTACCAGGGCCCCATCCCCGACCTCTACCTCTGTTACATCGACGACTGCTTTGGTGTCACCTCCTGCACCCACACACAATGACTGAACTTCATTCATTTCACCACCCAACTTCCATCCGGCACTCAAATACACTTGGGACCATTACCGACACTTCCCTACCATTCCTTGACCTCACCATCTCTATTGCAGGTGATACGCTCCTGACCGACATCCACTACAAACCTACTGACTCCCACAGCTACCTGGACTACTCTTCCTCCCACCCTGCTCCCTGTAAGGACTCCATCCCCTATTCCCAATTCCCTCCGTCTACGCCGCATTGCTCCAGGATGAGGTGTTCCACACCAGGTCATCACAAATGGCCTCATTCTTTCAGAGAACGGGGATTCCCCTCCCCCACTATTGATGAGGCTCGCACCAGGGTCTCCTCCATACCCGCAACACTGCCCTCGCTCCCCATTCCCCACTCGCAAACAGGGCAGAGTCCCCTGGTCCTCACCTTTCACCCCACCAGCCGGCAAATACAACATATAGTCCTCCGCCAGTTTCGCCACCTCCAATGTGACCCCTCACTCGCCACATCTTCCCATCTCCCCCCTGTCTGCCTTCCGCAAGACCGCTCCCTCCGCAACTCCCTTGTCCAATTCTTCCCTCCCCTCACTCTACCTTCTCCGGGCACTTTCCTTGCAACCGCAAGAAATGCACACTTGTCCCTTCACCTCCCCTCCATTCCTTTCAGGGACCCAAGCAGTCCTTCCAGGTCGACAGAGGTTCACCTGCACCTCCTCCAAACCTCATCTACTGCATCGCTGCTCCATATGCAGATGATCTATATCTGTGAAACCAAGCGGAGGCTTGGCGATCGCTTCGCCGAAACCTCCGCTCGGTCCGCAATAACAACCCGACCTCCCGGTGGCTCAGCACTTCAACTCCCCCTCCCATCCACATCCGACCTCTCGGTCCTGGGCCTCCTCCACGGCCCAGAGTGAGCCAACACCGCAAGCTGGAGGAACAGCACCTCATATTCGCTTGGGAGTCTGCATCCTTTGGGCTTGAATATAGAATTTTCTCAATTCTGTTAACCCTTGCTGTCTCCTCCCCTTCCCACCTCTCCCTCAGCCCTCGGGCCCTGGCATTCCCTCCATCTCCATCTCCCTCCCCCACCCAGTCGCACCAGCTTCTCATTTTCACACACAAACAGCTTACAATGGTTGTTCCTTTATCACCGATACTTCTTTGCATATCTTTCACTCATTGTTCTTATCTCTCCAATCACCGTCTATATCTCTCGTTTCCCTGATCCGAGACAGTTCTGAAGAAGGGTCTCGACCCGAAACGTCGCCTATCTCATTCGCTCCTTAGATGCTGCTGCACCGCTGAGTTTCTCCAGCTTTTTGTGTACCCGACCGTCCTGTATGGTATGGCTGCCAGCCTGCAGCTGTTCGTTTTTTCACTCTTTTTAAAATTTTTTAGCGAGTTTTAGTGTTTTGTTTTTGGATTTTTAGTCTTTTTTTATGTGTGGGGGGGAACTACTTTTCAGGATCCCTACCGGTCGGAGCGGCAGCTTTTCTCCGGGCTGCACTTTCGACCCGTCCTCGCGGCCTACCAGCAGGCCTGGAGCGGCGTTTCCTGAGGGGACCGTCCAGAACCTTCGGCTTCGGCGGCGGCACAGCGCTGGAGTTCTATGGCGGAGCGTGCGATGCCTTGCGCGGGTCGCAGCGCTGGAATTCCGGTGAGCTGAAGACCACCGATGAAACATCGCGGAGCTGCGGGTCTGTGTAGCGGTCAGCCATGGGCAGCGGTGCTGAACTTTACATCGGGAGCCTGGGATCTCTCGCCGAGATCACCAGCGGTTGAGCTCCATCCAGCGCGGCCTTGTTGGCTTCGGAAGCCGCGGCCCAGGTGTCACAAGCCGCTGAGAGGATTCTCCCGACGCCGGAACACCATCACCCGGCGAGAACGGTCTGGAACATCGGGCCTCCTTAAAGGCGACTGCGGAGGCCTCAATAGGCCCGACTATGGGTGGACATGGAATGGGGACTTGATTTTGTGCCTTCCCTCACAGTGGGAACCATTGTGGGGGGATGTTTTTTATGTTTAAATCTCTTTATTATTGTTATGTCTATATTCTTTTTTTTTTATGTGCTGCATTGGCAAGAAGCATTTCGCTACAATTGGAATATGTGACCAATAAATAACCTTTGAACCTTTGAAGTGCTGGAGTAACTCAGCTGGTCAGGCAGCATCGCTGATGGGAATGAATAAGCAACATTTTGGCTCAGGATCCTTCTTCAGACTGATTGAAGTAGTCGGGGGGAGAAAGCTGGAAAAGAGGTGGGGATGGGACAAGGCCTGGCAAACGATATGTGGAAACGGGTGAGGAAGCTTTGATTGGTAGATGGGTGGAGTAAGTGACAAGGGCTAGAGATGGAAAGGAGACAAGAGGATGGCAGATAAGGAGAGAAGAGCGGGTGAAATGTAAAGCTAGAGGGAGGGATATAGGTGGAAGGGGACAATGAGGAGGGGGTAGGGAAGGGAAAGAGGGCTGGGATTGTGGTTGTAATGGATATGCATCAGGTTAGGGGGCATAGGAAAGAGAAATTGAGAAGGGGGATGCTACTTACAATTGGAGAATTCAATGTTCATACAATTGGATTGTAATCTACCCATGTGGAATATGAGGTGCTGTTTCCTCCAGTCTGCTCTGGCAATGGAGGAGGCCCAGGATAGAAACATCAGTATGGTAATGGGTTGGAGAGTTAAAATTATTAGCAACTGGAAGATCCAGCTGACCTTGGCAGACTGAGCGCAGGCGTTCAGCGAAATGGTCACCTAGTCTATGCTTGGTCTCGCCGAAGTAAAGAAGCTTACAACAGGAGCAACGAATACAGTATCAAGTTGATCATGACGGGGCAATGCCATAATCCAGGGCCGACCATGTATGTCTCTGGATGCATACAGTGTGGATGCTTTGATAGTGCTTCGGGTAGGGAGTGGATCTTAATGAGAGCAATTATGGTCCTGCTCGAGCAGAATTGGGAGATGGGCATGTCTTAGGAACAGGACCCTCAAACTGATGATAATGATTCCATGTCACTGGGATGGAAGTTGTTTGGCAAAAAGGCAAAAGGGAAAGTTCACGGCAGCAAGTGCTCTATCAGATAACACATTTGCAGCGTTAAGAAATAAACAAAGTTTGAAGAAGGGTCTCGACCTGAAACGTCACCCATTCCTTCTCTACAGAAATGCTGCCTGTCCCGCTGAGTTACTCCAGCATTTTGTGTCTACCTTAAACCAAAGGCTTTGGCTGCTGTCCAAGAAAACAAGTCAAGGGGTGCCCAGAACAGATTTGATATACAAGGCCTTATTAGAATGGAAGATAGATGCAAAAAGCTGGAGTAACTCTGCGGGACAGACAGCAAATCTAGAGAAAAGGAATGGGTGACATTTCAGGTCGAGACCCTTCGTCAGACTGACTTCTGAAAAAGGGTCTTGACCCAAAACATCTTTTTCTCCAGAGATGCTGTCTGGTCTATCTTTGGTTTAAACCAGTATCTCCAGTTCCTCCCTACACTTATTGGAATAGAAACTACACAACATTTCCAGTAAAATGAAAACATAGGACCTTAAAATCAAATGATGGATGGAAGAAGGAGCAGAAAATCCAACGTTTAACTCAAGAATCCTCCATTTCAGCACTGATTCATCTTTATCTTGTTCATTTTGTGCAGATCTAGTTTAGTTTATACAGTAAAGTCCAAAAGTAAATAGTCCAAGGGTCTCCAATGACGTAGATAGTCACTCAGGACTGCTCTCTAATTGTTGGCAGGATTGTCCGATAAGATCTGTATGAATCTATGTTGAACTCCCTTTAAAAGGTAATGAGGAATAAGCAGAATCACATTTAAACAGCGTCATGGAGTGCAGTTTAAATGTCAACACATTCCTTGCAGCTCCTTAGGGGGAGCTAAAAGAACAGATTTGCACAGAGTTTTAAAGAAGGAACTGCAGATGCTGGAAAATCGAGGGTAGACAAAATGCTGGAGTCACTCAGCGGGTGCAGCAGCATCTATGGAGCGAAGGAGATAGGCAAAGTTTCGGGCCAAAACCCTTCTTCAGTCTGATGGGGGGTGGGGGGTGGGGGGAGGCGGGGGAAAGAAAGGAAAAAGGAGGATAACCAACCCGAGCTCCCGGTGGCTCAGCACTTCCACTCTCCCTCCCATTCCGTATCCGACCTCTGTCCTGGGCCTCCTCCACGGCCAGAGTGAGCAACACCGCAAATTGGAGGAACAGCACCCCATATTCCGCTTGGGGAGTCTGCATCCTCTCGGCATGAACATTGAATTCTCACAATTTTGCTAACCCTTGCTGTCTCCTCTCCTTCCTACCTCTCCCTCAGCCCTCGGGCTCCTCATCCTCCCTTTTCCTTTCTTTCCCCCGCCTCCCCCAACCCCCCCATCAGACTGAAGAAGGGTTTCGGCCAGAAACGTTGCCCATCTCCTTCGCTCCATAGATGCTGCTGCACCCGCTGAGTTTCTCCAGCATTTTGTATACCCCAGATTTGCACAGAGCTGTGCACAATACTCTTAAGTGCTGACTAACCAATGTTTTGCACCTTTGCAACACATCCCATCCATTATGCACAATTCCTCAGCTTATAAGGGAAAGCATAACGAAAGACCTTCATCACAATCCAATCCATCTGTGTCATTACTTTCAAGGGATCTATGAACATGCACTGCAAGGTTGCTCTAGACACCACAACTCCTAAGCTCCCTCCTATTTACTCAGTATCCCTGCCCTGAATTTGATCTCCCAAAATGCATTATGTACTTTAGATTAGTTTAGAGATACAGCGTGGAATCCTGCTGTTTGGCAAACTGAATCCGTGCCGACCAATGATCACCCGCTCACACTAGTTCAATCCTACACACTAGGGACAATTTACAGAATCCAATTAACACACAAACATGCACGTCTTTGGAATGTGAGAGGAAACCGGAGCACCCGGAGAAAACCCACACATCCCAGGAGGAATGTGCAAAATCTGTAGAGGCAGCACACATTGTCAGGACCGAACCCGGCTCGCTGACACTGTTAAGCAGCAACTCTACCACTGCGCCAATCTTACTTGTCTGTGTTAAAATGCATCTGTCACCGCAACTTTCCAGCTGATCAATGTCTCAGTGTATTCCTAGATAATCTTCTACACTACACTTCTACAATTGGTGGCGCAGTGGTAGAACTGCTGCTTCTAGCGTCAGAGGCCCGGGGTTCGATCCTGACTACGGGTGCTGCCTGTATGGCATTTGTATGGTCTCCCCGTGACCACGTGGGTTTTCTCCAGGATCTTCATTTTCCTCCCACACTACAAAGGCGCACAGGTTTGTAGGCTTGTTGGCTTGGTGTAAATGTGAATTGTCCCTAGTGTGTGTAGGATAGTGTTAATATGCAGGGATTGCTGGTCGGCCAGACCCGATGGGCCAAAGGGCTTGTTCCCGCTCTGCATCTATACACTAAATTCTCCCAAATTTTAAGTCATGTGCAAACATACTGATCAGACCATCTACATTCTCGTCCAAGTCATTTATTTATATATATATATATATACACACATTTCAAATCCACATTGCAGGCATGGTATACCACCTTTTATAGACTGACAGTCCCTATACACACATCCGCCACTCACCTCTGCCTCCTATTACCAAACCAATTTCAGATCCAGTTTACAAACACATCCAGGATTCCTTGTGCCTTGATCTTCTGGACTAGCCAACATGCAGAAACTTGTCAAAACCCTTACTGAAGTCCACATAAACCAAGAAAGTCCAGTCAGAAGAAAGGTTCCGACCCAAAACGTCACCCATACTGTTTCTCCAGAGATGCTATGGTTATATGCTGCCTGATCCAGCATTTTGTGTCTATCTTGAATGTAAGTCATGTTTACTGTGCTGCCTTTGTCAATTTTCTGTTACTTCTTAAAACTCTCCGACCTGTGAGACACAATATCCCCTGCACTAAGGCATGCTAATTCCTCCTAATTAATTGTTCCTTTACAAATGAACATAAACCTTCTCCCTTGGAATCTTCCCTACTACGGATGTAAGGCAAGCAAGCCAGCAATTTCCAGGGTCACCCCTACTGCCCTTTTTGAGTTGTCACCCAGTCAACTGGTACCTCAATGGCTCACATGGTCTCCAGCAATCTCACAAGTTCACATGTTATAGTAGTACAATTAGGCCATTCAGCCCATCATGCCCACTCCGCCATTCAATCATGGCTGATCTCTGCCTCCTAATCCCATTTTCTTGCCCTCTCCCCATTAACCCTTGACACCCGTTCTTATCAATAATTTGTCTATCTCTGCCTTAAAAATACCCACTGACTTGGCCTCCACAGCCCCCTGTGGCAATGGGTTCCACAGATTAACTAGCCTATGACTAAAGACGTTCCTCCTCACCTCCTTTCTAAAAGAGCGCCCTTTAATTCTGAGACTATTTATTACCTCTGGTCCTAGGCTCTCCCACCAGTGGAAACATCCACAATCTCCTCCCTTGCTTCAATTAGCATCCTGGGATAGATCCTGTAAACCCCTGGTGATTTACTTGCTCTAATATGCTCCCCTTGTACTTCCTCCTTCCTGATACAGATAAACTCCAGAATTTCAATATAGTTTCCCCCCCACCCCCACTTCTCCCCAGTCAATACCTTGCGAAGTGTTGATATAGGAAGTCCCTCATATTCCGTGGCTCCAGAAATAGATTACTTTCCTTGACTATAATTGTTCTTTCCTTAACTACTCTCTCGGTTCTAATATACTTTTAAAAGATTTTAGGATACTCTTACCCAAGAGTGGAGGAATCATAGGTTTACGGTGAGAGACGCAACTTTTAATGGAAACCTGAGGGGAAACGTTTTCACTCAGTGGGTATATGGAAGCCAGATGAGCTTTTGAGCCAGGTACTTTAAAAACACCATTTAAAAGTCACTTGGACAGGTTCATAGATTGGGGCGTTTTTGACGGATATGGGACAAACGCGGGCAAATGGGACAACCTTGGATAGGGGACCTTAGTCGGCATGGAAGCTTTGGGCCGAATGGTCTGTTTCAGTGCTGTCGGACTCAACACCGCCAACAAACTTCGAGACTCATTCCGTTTCACTTATCCTTATGTACACACTCGGAACACGCCTTTGGTTGTGGTTTTTAAAATGCCTCCCTCTTATCCCAATCTCTTTTCCTCCTTCGCTCACCAACTTTATCTTAATTTTCCCAATGAGACGTGGGACCGTGTCTAAACAAGTCAGAACTCATTCATCGCCAACTCTGTGGAATTTGCAACCCGGCCAACTTTTCGCAAATAAACTTGTGCAGAGAGAAGCGAGCTGCCTGATCTCCTTCACTCTAAACACCGCCACCCCAGCACTACACACACTTCACAAACACGCCACACACATAAAACATACACACAAGGGCTCAGCGTCGTTTTAAACAATCTTTCAGGCGAAAAGAGTAAAGCGACCAGTCTGAAGAAGGGTCTCGACCCGGGGTTGTGTAGGAAGGAACTGCAGATGCTGATTTACACCGAAGATAGACACGAAATGCTGGAGTAACTCCGCGGGACAGGCAGCATCTCTGGAGAAAAGGAATAGGTAACTTCGGGTCGAGACCCATCTTCACTGCCTCACCCGCTGAGTTACTCCAGCACATTTATATATTCACAATTCCCCTCGCCCCTCCTTTCTCTCCCTCTCCCCCCTCCTTTCTCTTCCCCCCCCCCTGTCTCTTTCCGCCCCCCCCCCCCGCCTCTCCCATGACCCCCTCCTCCCTCCCTGACCCCCCCTCCCTCCCTCCCTGACCCCTCTCCTCCTTTCTCTCTCCCCCCTCCTTTCTCTCTCCCCCTCCTTTCTCTCTCGGCCCCCTCTTTCTCTCTCTCCCTTCCCTCCCTCCTTTCTCTCCCTCCTCATTTCTCCGCTCCCTTTCTCCCCTCTCCCCCCCATTTCTCTCCCTCCCCCCCCTTTCTCTCCCCCCCTCTCACTTCCACCTCTCCCTACCCCCCCCCCCCACTCTTCTCTTTCTCTCCCCCTCTCTAACCCCCCCCACCCCTCTCTTCACCTGCGTTTTGTTATCGGACCCGCAGGTCACAGCGTGGAGCCAGTAGTTGGTGCAGGACGTTAGGTAGAAAGTGATCAGCGCCGCACCCGCGAAGAACCGCGCAGTGATCAACATCAGTCGCTGCCGCTTCATGGTGAGGGTGGGTGATCTGCGTTGCGTTGCTTGCGGATGAGAATAAACTAAGGTCCCCACCGGCATCTCACACTCAAGTCAGGGACATATTCCCCATGCGTGTGCGTCCAAGAAGTAAAGTCTGTGACCCTGCGGAAAAAAATTCTTCTGCACCTCCTAGGAAGAGAGAGATCCGAGTGGCAATAACGGCGCTGGTTGCGGAAGAGAGTGGGAGTGTGATGTTTGGGAATGTGATACTAACCAGCCGATTGGATATGTACACGGGGCACTCCCATTTCCACAATGTTATTTAATTCCCCAGGGGCTTCGATGCAGTTGAGAGCTGGAAGTAATTCAGCGGGTCAGGACAGAACTGAATTGGCACGGAGCTTTTGCATTTTTCAGCTTGAAATTGTGCAATCAGGTGCATACTGTAGCGAATCTTCTGACTTACACTTGAATGCAATAGTTATGCTTTAAATTGGATTAGTTATGAATAAGGTTAGGCTAAATTACATTCCTAATTACATTCCACAGTAGAGCCAGGCTCTGATCAACAGGTGCAGCACATGAATGATCTTAGTATATTCATGTATGGAAATCAGATTATAATCAAGCACTTGGCCCATGTTGACCAACCTGGGTCTCACTGCACACCTGGTACTACTCCTGACCCTGACTCCAGTTGCATACCTTCTCTCATTCCTGACCCTGAATCCAGCCTTACACCTGGCCCCATATTCTACCCTGATCATGGCTGCTTACCTGATTAGGTTCCCAGTGCTGAACACCCCCTTGTCCCTGCTTTGACTGCACACCTAGTACTATTCCAGACCTTGACTCTGGATGCACACTTGGCCTTGCTCCTGGCCCCTCTACACAGCACTGACAATATATCTGGCCCACACATAAAGCCCCATATCTGACCCCCTGGTCGTAACCTATTACATTCAAGTCCATGTGTGCTTATCTAATGCGGTAATCTATTATGGGGCACGTCACTGACCAAATTTTGTATAACAACATTTGCTACATCTATTGGCTTCCTTTTTATCTAACATGATGGTTACTTTGTCAAAGAAGTCATCAATTGGTTCAACACAATTTCTCATCCATAAAATTATACTCAATCGGCTGTATAAGTATTCTGTTACCATTTCCTTAATTTTCCTAACAAACTGTCCTGAAGTCATTTTCACCTCCAATGTTTTCAGTATTTTGCTGTCTTCGTCTCAGCTGGGACTTTTCCGAAATGCAAAGTCTAATAACTATATATTTAAGCAATATTATTCTATTAAATTTGATCTTGAGAGTACATAATATTTTCTGTGGTATTCATAACACAACAATGATAAAAAATATCTTTGTTTTGATTGCACCTACCAACATGCGTACATTATTATATTACAGTTAATATGTACCGAGGTAAATTTTTTGTTCTAGGTCTCCATTCACAAGTATTTTACATTGAAGTGATGAAAATATACAAGATGAAGATATAAATCGCATCAGAAAAATTAAACCTAATAGATTGATATTCATTACGTGGTTGGTTGGAGTCAGTATCAGCACAATAAGTATATTAAACTTTTTGATCTCCTTCAGATGCTGGTTCAAGCTAAATAAGGGACAAATAATAACCTCCTCCACACATCCCTGCAAGTAACACTATCACTCCTTTTAAATATGCCCCTTCTTTGAACAAGCTCTTAAATATCGCATTCTTAAGATCTTTCTCATCAGTTGCATCTGATTACACTTTCTTGAGGATGTTCCATTAAAGGTTTAATTAATTTACAACAATGGGTTGGGGACATTTCTATTCAACTGTCAAAGGATGTGGCGGGGGGGTTTAGAAATAGTCAGTAAGGTTAAAACATAATAGTTGATAGAAGTGGCAAATGACAATATAGGTACCTTCCAATATTTCAGCTGAAGGAAATAATGGGTTATCGGGGCTGTATGTTGTGACACACAGCATGACACCTTGCATGTCATGTTAATATTACACTTATCCCATCCCCCTGGATATTCCGGATTAATAAATTAAGGTTTTGTCAACTAATTACAAATCAGGCTAATTACAAATCAATAACATTAGCCAACTCCGAAACACAAAGGGCTGATCATTGGGATCCAGATATCACGGACAACTGGCCTCAGTTCCCTGCTCACATCTGGCAGTGCTTTCTGGGGCCATGGAGTGTTTTTGAAAGTAGGGGGGCTGAGCAATCACTGATCACTGGCCTTGGGGGTACCTGGATGTGGGGTGGAGGTGCCGCCCCCCCCCCCCCCCCCCCCATGGTAGGGAAATTTGATGTATTAAATGATGTTTTTACTTCGAAGTCTCGTGAAGTGACTACGTGAAGGAAGCCCAGCGAGCCCATGCGCGGTCTATACATTAACGTATGGCGTTCTCCAGCTGTTTAAGTAAGTTTTAAAACACTCAGGTCACGTTCAAAACTTATTCTAAGGTCATTTGTTGGTGAATAATTCTCGTTACAGAATTCCTAATTGCTGAAGTTGAAGTATGGTAAATCCAAAGGGGGAAACCAGACGTGCCACGGGAACCGGCTACGAGGAGGACGCGGGAGTGCGGGGTAGCCGGTGCACATCTGTTTCAACGGGTCGAGTCGTGACAGTGCGGTCAGCGACTTCAGACTTGGTGCTTGCCCAAAAAGTCAAATTGGCAACCCCGAAGTGGGCAAAGCCAAAAAGAAGTCATGATAGGCCGCCCGGACCTCTCAGACGAGACAGGCCAGGAGGATCTCCTCCTCTTTCAAACATGCGTCTCGGGCGTTTTATCCCCGATGGAGCACTTATGGAAAGGATCTCCATCATAATTGATCCGTGAAACGGAAACAATATCAGCCGAAGATCTCCTTTCATGCCTACGATAGTTTAGCGTCTGGTCCTTGGGCTGCTTAATGTCTCCCACTCTGAGGAGGGGGGTTTGTATGGGGTCGATATATGACTGACTTTGATTTCAGAGGTTCCGTCCGTGGAAGTGGAATACTGGAATTGCATGACATGCATGAAGTTCAAGAATTCACTGCCATGGCATCAAGTTTGCGATTCATAAAAAGGGGCACTGCAAGAGAAGCTGGCTTCCAGCAATAAAGACCTCGCATCGTATCCAAATTACAGGAACAGGTGTGTTGAAATGGCTGCAAAATACCATACACGCTAAAAAATTGTGCATCACCTGATAAGTGCCCGGGCACGTAAAGCTCTATGGGGTTACATTGGAGGGGGGCATCAAAGCCCTGGAGATGAAACTCCAAAGAATTTTAAAAATTACTGGCTTCGGGCATCACGAGCATTTGCCTGATCTGTAGATGGGCGGACGCTTATCGGACGTCAGGCAGGTGGATGCCTTGGCGTGGTGCAATGACAGACTTTGTAATTAAATGCTTTCGGAGAAAGAACGCCATCAGACCTGCCTTAAAAATCCCAGATTTGCAGGCTTATGCTAAGCAGTATTGTCCAGGCCACCGAAATTCTTCTGTCGTGGCAGGAAGGGGGGGAGTTCTACCCAAACAGGTAAAAGATCTGGATTGTAGGAAGCAAAAGCTGTCGGGCTAATCTAGGCTCAACAACGAGCAAAGCTTCACCGTTTTCGGCGCACAACACCCCTACGCCCCTTCCATCAGCAGTAAGTGGTTCGTGAAGCTTGGTGGCAGGCTCAAAAGCTGATTCTCTGGGGGGCAGAGGTCTTTTTTAGGCAGGCCCAAGCGCGTCTCACTAGAAATTGCACAACCACGCACCCAGCAGTTCTACCCTCCAATCCTGAGGACGGAAAATAGAACACGCGTCAGGGCCTTCGGGACTACCATAACCATGAGGGTAGGTGGGTCTACTTCTTTCGGAACATGGGTGTGTGGACAGGTACAGGTGAATGGTAGAGTAGATTAACTTGTTTTTGCATGAATGGCGATGATAACATCGTTGTTATTACTGTACAGTACATCAGGAGGATTCAAAATGAATTACTTCTGCAATTCATTGCCACCCACACAACATACACCAAGCCGGCCATTTGTTCATTCCAAACAAGAAGTTTTGGATAAAAGGGGTAATCAAGAAGTCAAGTCATGAACATCACCAATTTGTCTCCAATATATTCTCTAGACAAAAGAAAGATGGAGGATGTCAGATCATCCTTGATTTAACACAGCTTAACACCTATGTGCAGTATAGACATTTTAAAATGGAAAATGTTGTTACTGCCAAACAACTGATTTCCAAAGGATGCTTTATGGCATGCATCGATCTCAAAGATGCATACTATTCGGTGCCCATTCACAAGGATCACCGGATATATTTGAAATGTAGCTGGATGGGGCAACTGTGTCAGTTTAAAGCGTTGCCTAATGGGTTAACTTCAGCCCCCATGCTATTTAACAAATTGTTAAAACCGGTGCTTGGGCTGCTTAGAGCTCAAAAACACATTGTTATTGGCATATCTGGATGATATTAAAATCATAGGAAAAACGCTGAAATTGTCTAAATTAGCTGTTTCAGCCACGAAAAATTTTAGAAGTTGGGGTTTCTCATCCATCCAGTTAAATCCAAGTTGATACCAATTAGAGTTATTAATTATTTGGGGTTTACCATTAACTCTATTAATATGTCTGTGACTCTGCCCTGGGGCAAGAGATTAGAATTAATAGAAGCCTGTAACAACCTTGTTGTTATGGAACACCCAAGTATTCGACAGGTGGCTAGTGTAATTGGCAAATTAGTGGCTGTCTTTCCAGCTGCACAATTTGGGCCTTTGCATTATCATAATTAACAACATGCAAAGGAGCAAGCACTCTAATACCATGTAGGTCATTTTAACAGACCTATGCTATTACCAGCTGAAGCTGTATCAGAACTTTTTTTTTAAATTTCAAAATATACTTATTCAAATGATAAATATATACAATACATTAATCTTGCGGAAAATCCATCCGACATTTTCGGAGGCTGTACAATAGATCAATACAGTTTAGACATTTCTTTCCCCCAAATTTCCACAAATCAGTCCTCCACTCGAGCTATATCAGAACTACAATGGTGGATGACCAATATTCGGCATTGCTCCAGTAACATTTTGGTCAGTTAACCTTCAGTTATATTACAAAATGGTGCTAGTGCTCAAGGAGGGGGAGCTACTAATACCATCTCTAGTTGTGGTGGCAGATGGGATGTGCATGAGTTATCAATTCTTCAGTTACATGGTATCAACTACTTGGAGATGCTGGGGGCATTCTATGGGTTAAAAGCTTATTGTAGGAATATGCATAATCTGCATGTTCAACTACAGATTGACAACACTACAGCAGTGGTATATATTAATCACATGGGTGTAATCAAGTCAGTATCCTGTGATAATTTAACTAACCTAATTTGGCACTGGTGTATCGAAAAAGCATTTGGATTTCAGCTACCTACTTGCCAGGTAGGTTTAACATGGTGGCGGACACCAGGTCACGCAAATTCAATGACAACACAGAATGGATGTTGGATCATGAAGTATTTAACAACATTGTTGCTCGGTACGGAACACCGGATATCGATTTGTTTGCATCTAGGCTCAATCACCAGTTACCAAAGTATGTTGCATGGGAGCCAGACCTAGGGGCAGTGGCGATAGATGCATTCTCGCTACACTGGGGAGGAATGTTCTTTTATGCATTTCATCCATTTTGCCTCATCAGTTGGTGCTTGCAAAAAATCCAGCAAGATTCTGCATCAGGCATTTTGGTAGTGCCTGACTGAACTACGCAGCCATGGTTCCCGCTGATATTGGGAACGATAAAATAGTAAGATTAAACGAGAACTTACCAGTTCGAAGTTTGATCGTTATTTTATGAGGAGTAACGATGAGGGATTACGTGAAGAAGCCCCGCCTGGCGCTAGAACGGCATACTTCAAAGCAGCGGCATGAAAAACACAGAACACAATAGCCGGAGTAAGATAGTAAGGCTCATCATAGATTTAGAACTACCAGATGATCAGTTATTTTATGAGGTATGGAGTGGAGGGCACGTAATCCCTCATCGTTACACCTCATAAATAACGATCAAACTTCGAACTGGTAAATTCTCGTTTTAATCTTACTATTTTACTTCGGAGTCACGTGAGTGACTACGTGAAGATTTTGAAGCTTCTGTGTTTTTCATGTCGTAGATTCATTCCATACGATAGTCCGGCTAGGTCAACACATACATGAGTAAAAAACCTTTTTACCAGATCAGTTTTAGTTCTTTTCATAAATCTTTTAATGATAAAAGAACATATAATAACCCCCTTTTTTACATCTGTGGAAACCATTACAAAGTGATAAAAGATATAAGAAGTGATAACATAATCGATAATATCAATCGATAGTGAAACACAAGCAGGTGATTATAGGTGAATCCAACACCGCGTGTTCCAAAGCTGTCATTTGTGTGAACAGGTTTATTGTAGAACTTTGAAAAAGTTTCTTCTTTACATCACCCTGCGGTTTCTAAAATGTGTTCGAGTGGTACGTCCTGTAACTTCGCCGCGGACGTAGCTGCTGCCCTGGTGGAGTGAGATTTGAAAATCAGTGTCTACTCCTGCTAAAAGTAACACCTGTTTTAACCACCTTGAAATTGTTTGTACTGAAGCTTTTGTGTGTGGTTTCCTATGCATAATCATTAATGTTGTTTCATCACCTCGAAGAGTTTTGGTAACTTTTATATATTGATTCAAATGTTTAACTACACACAACGTTGGATCAATAGGGTAAAGCTTGAAACATTACCTTTGCTCCAGTTCTCCCTGGTCTGCTTTGGTTTGATCAGATCGTAAACATAAAAACGCAATGTTATCTGCAGCCACATGCATACAGTCTAAACGTAGCATTTGTAATGTTTGCACCCTTTGTGCTGACACTAATGCCATTAACATTATAATTTAAATGTTAACTTTTCCAATGATAAAACTTCGATTGGATTCCATTGCCTAAGTAAAATGTAAGTACAATGCTGACATCCCAAATTTCTGTATATCTTGGTTTGGGTGGATTTTTGTTAAGATTCCTTTCATAAATCTGGATATTAATGGATGTGATCCAATTGATTTCTGGTCAGAGATTTGTCCTAAATAAGATGATAAAGCACTAGGTGCACTATTAATGGACTATAACTTAAGTGCTGCTCAAAATGCAACTCGGCAAGGAACTCCAATATGTTTGCAATGTTCACAGTATGATAGGATATATTTGATTGTCTACAAAAATTTTCCCATTTCTTTATATGTGTCATATATTGTCTCTGAGTTGCTATCTCGCCATGATGCGACTATAACATCCATAGTTCTAATCCGACAATCCAAGCTCTTGTAGTGGTCTGGTCCAAAACCTGCAGATTAACAAATTCATTATAAGCATGTAATGGATGAATTTCTTTGTGTTACCGGTTTTATTAACAAATCACTGCAGCTAGGAATTGTCATATGGTTCTTTAATCATGTTTAACATCAATGGGAACCACGGTTGTGTCGGCCAATTTGGAATCACCAATAATCCTGTGGCAGAATCTTGTTCTATTTTCTTCAGACATTGCTGAACCAGAGCAAATGACGGTAAAGCATAAAAGAACATATTCCCCAATGTTCCGGAAGTTGGCGGCGCTGCGTGGCAGCTGCGGCTCACTGCAGTCCGTCTTTTTTTTCTTTTTTTTTCGTCCTTTCGTGTCTGTTTTTAGTTAGAATTTTGGTTTAGTAGGCTGTGTTTGTGTGGGGGGGGGGGGGTGGGAGGCGGGTGGGAGAAAATAATAAAAAAAAATAATATAAAAACAAGGTTTTAGTCTCTCCCTTCGGGGGGATGCGACCATTTTCTTGTCGTGTCCCCGTCACCGTCTCGTCTGTGCTGAGGCCTAATGGCGGAGCTGGTGGCCTCGGAGCTGTGGCGAGCGTTCGGGAAGCTCCAGTGTTCCAGCGGCGGGCGGCGGCCCGGCTTCGGGGCTTCGGGGCTTCGGTGCTCCAGCAGTTGCTCCAGCGGTGCTCCAGTAGCGGCCCGGCATTGGCGCTACGGCGGCTCTCCAGCGGGTGCTCCAGCAGCGGCCCGGCTTCGGGGCTTCAGCGGCTCTCCAGCGGTGCTCCAGCAGCGGCCGGCTTCGGCGCTCCGGCGGCTCCGGCGGCTCCGGCGGCTCTCCAGCGGCTCTCCAGCAGGTTGCTCCAGCGGCGGCCCGGCTTCAGAGCTCCGGCGGCTCCGGCGGCTCTCCAGCGGCTATCCAGGCAGGTGCTCCAGCGGCGGCCCGGCTTTCGGCGCTCCGGCGGCTCGGCGGCTCTCCGGCGGCTCTCCAGCAGGTGCTCCAGCGGCGGCCCGGCTTCGGAGCTCCGGCGGCTCCGGCGTTTCCCGTGGTCGATCCTGCTGGGGGCTGTGGTGGTGTTCCGGCGGCGGCGGCGGTGGCGGCCTGGCTTCGGAGGCTCGGCCGCGGGCCTGGTGGACGATGACATCGAAGGCCTGGATTGCCTCAGTACAGAGGGGGAAACAAGTAGGGGAAAATGACAAAGACTTTAAGACTTTTGCCTTCCACCACAGTGAGGGAGGTGCTTGGTGAACTCACTGTGGTGGATGTTAAATTATGTGTTTATTGTGTGTTTTGTTTTAATTTTTACATGTTATGACTGCAAGGTAACAAATTCGTTCAGACCGAAAGGTCTTGAATGACAATAAAGGAATTCAATCAATTCAAATTCAATGTAGTGAAAAAGCACCTACTGCTACTGCATCTGGATCTGGTTCCCAAGACACATATTTTAGGCAATTGATGATTTAATCTTGATGCAAACAGATCAATGTCTGGTAACCCATATTGAATCACAATTTTACTGAAAATTACTGGGTTCAACAACCATTCTGTGTTGTCTTTAAACACCTTGATCTTTTGTCTGCCATCACACTTGTCTTTACCTGGGATATAATTGCCGAAATCCAAATTTGGTGCTTATTACACCACTGCCATATCTGATTGACCAGACAAGCACATGATACCGATCTGACACCACCCATGTGATTAATATATGCAACAGCTGTTTTATTGGTCTAATTGTATCAGTACATGCAGATTCTTTTTTGTAGAAACAATAGGCTTTTAATCCATAAAAACGCCCCCAAATAATAACTCTAAATAGTTAATACCATATGTTTGGAGAAACATTTCCTCTTGGATCAGTCCATCTGCCCCACAACTGGTAAATGGAATCTGTCGCCCCCACATCCGAGAGGCACTAGCATCTGGTTTGTAAAAATACTTCAGGCTGTTGTAATTAAAATGTTTTTAGCAGCTTGTGGGACATTTTCAATCCACCATTTGCAATTCCAATAAGCTTCTTTTGTTAATTGCATAGGCCTATCAAAATGGCCTGCTCGCTTTTTTAGAGCTCTTATTTTGTCCCTTTGAAGGTTTTGGTAATGTAATGGACCAAATTCTACTGCAGAAATGCTGCTACTAGTTTACCAATAACTTTTGCTACTTCCCGGATGGAGGGATAAAGGTTTGTGAATGAGACCCCCTACAGGCCATTAAAATATCATCAATCTTATCTGTTGGCAAAGTTACTAACATAGTAACTGAGTTACTCACCAAAAACCCCAAATAGTTAATTGATTGTGCTGGCTGCAGCTGGGACTTAATTGGATGAATCAAGAAACCCTAACTTTCAAATAAAGTTTTAGTTGCTGAAACTGATTTTCCAGCTGATTCCTGATTACTACTGATAATTAAAATGTCATCCAGATAAGCCATAATTATGTGCTTTTGTGCTCTTAATTGTGCTAAAGCTGGTTTCAACAGCTTTGTGAAGAGCTGGGAGCTGAATTTAACCCATTTGGTTAAAGCTTTGAATTGCCACAGCAGTCCCAGCCAATAAATTTTAAAATACCTTCGAAAAAATTGATGTATTGGTACTGAATAGTACGCATCCTTTTAATCAATTGTAGCCATATAACAACCTGCTGATATGAAATGTCTTGTAGTGTTGACGTTTCCATCTTAAAATGTTTTATACTCGACAAATGTATTAAAAGTTTGTAAGGTCCAGAATAATTCTGAGCAACCACCATCTTTTTTACTTCTTGGAAAGATATTTGACACAAATTGATGTTTTATGTTCAACAGTTTTTTCAATAACACCTTTTTTTGAACAATTTGTCAATTTCCACATTAATTTCTGCCTCTTCAATAGCAGAAAACATGAAACCATCAGCAGGTTTATTTTGTACCGGAGAGTTAACACCTTCTTGTAAATGTTATAGTAGCTCCTGAAACTGTTTGTATAAATAAACCGATCAGATGTGATGGCAAGCCATTCATCATAAAACATTTGTAATCTCCCTCCAACTGGAGATTTGTCCACAGTTTTCTTTAAGAATTAAATACATTTTTTTGTACCTCTCCATATGAATGTGGTGGTCTCCTTCTCCCATATACGGGTGAACATTAGGCTGTGTCGGATGGTAATATTTTCTATCATATTCCTGCCTCTGTTTCCAAAATCAAATCCCCTCCTTTGACGAAAAAATACCTTTTTTGTCCAAACGAAAGGTCTCATGTGGCTAATAGATTTAGCCTCTTCATCCATTTCTCTTATTTGTTTAGGCAGGTTTCTCTCCAAATAGATAAACCAGGAGCTTGAACACCACTTGATCGACACAAGACCTGCAAACCTTGGATGAAATATGGGCCGAATCGCAATTTTCCTCATACAATTAATTTTATAGAAGGAATTGCACAATAAGCCCAAAGTATCTTTTTGGATTTTAAGCATTTCCGACCCTTCCATTTGCTTTCCAAAAGCAGTATGGCAGCTGAAATCAGTTTGAGGATTCTTTGAAATCTTAATTCTTGTCCTCTCATGCCTGGAGTCATAGGTGTCCATATAGACGGATTAACCGTAGGTACCTTCAATGAGGTGCAATTTTCCGGTGTTTTATATAATTCTGCTGTTTCAAACCATCACAGAATCTTGAAGTTGGTGAGATACCATATAATAATACTGGCAGCTAGGTTTTCTTCCATAGCTCACCACACTTCCTTCAGGTATAGCAAAATCTTTTGCCATAATCAGGCACATCTGGCCTGCGCTTCTTTTTTATTTGTGTGTGTGCACTCATAATCCACATCACCACTTGGCAGGGTATGACTTTTGCAGTGATACACCTGGAATTATATCCAATGAGACTTCCTCCACCCTTGATCCTGGGTCTGGAGTTTTAAATTCCCAATTTGGCACATAGCCATGTTCTGGATATTCAAACCTCAGGTCATTTTGGGAAATTTCTGGGTACTGTGACCCTTGTCTCATAATATTTTGGAGCACTCTCTCCATATGTTCCATTTTAAGCCATATAGCTTTATTAACCGGAGGACTTTCATTATCAGAGTCATCATCAGAACCACGGGCCTCACGGATTTCTTTTTACTTTTTCTAGGAACATTTTCCTCCGTGGTTTGCATTTCTGGAGAAATTATAGTCTCACTAACGGGTGAATCAGCGGCCACCGGTATCGGAACCGGATCCGCACTAACCTCTTGTCCCGACTCTTTAGTACGATCTTTTTACCCGTGAAATTTTCCTTTGAGACTTCTCCATTTTATTTTTTATTATCTGGCTAAATCAGTACGCCAGCGTGACTCTGATTTTGAATTTTACTTTCACTTTTGCTGGTTCTACCAGCGTAACGTCTTTTTTAGAACGTCCCCTATTTTCCTTGCACTTACCTGCGGGTCCGTTCCGGCCGCTGTGAGGAGCTGCGCTCTGCAGCTCTTGCTTCTGCCGTCAGCGTCGACGTAATGCCGTTCTAGCGCCAGGCGGGGCTTCTTCACGTAGTCACACTCACGTGACTCCGAAGTAAAATAACCTTATATGGTTATTTCGAAACACAAAAATTTGCTGGTCCATCCCGTGACTCGGGAGGCCACCCCCTGCATGATTGAATCAATTTGTTGATTTGCAGAGTTTGAAAAGACCTTTCCTGGGGCTTGGATTGTCAGACCGAACCATAGACATGATCACTGCAGCTTGTAGAGATAGCACCAAGAAGCAGTACATCTCTTACATCAAGAGATGGGAAGTGTTTTGTTTTAATTCCAACATAATGTATGAGACGGCACAAATAACTGATGTTTTGGAGTTTCTCTCAAAACTATTCTTTGATGAAAGATTTAGTTATAGTGCCATTAACTGTGCCAAAAGTTCCTTGTCATCATACTTGTTGCTGGGATCAGGAAACCACTCTAACGGGTCTCACCCGCTGATTTCCAGATTTATGAAGGATATCTTCAACACAAATCCTCCCAGGCCCAGGTACCCAGAGGTATGGGATGTTAACATTGTGTTAACACTGCTTCGCCGGTGGGCTCCAGCTACATCCCTATCTTTGGTCAGGCTCACATACAAAGTAGTTATGCTCATGGCGCTAGTCTCAGCGCAACGCGTCCAGTCATTGCATAAGCTGCGGCTGGACAGAATGGTTATATCTACCAACAAAATAATGCTTTATGTACATGATCTAATTAAACAAAGAAGACCAGGGGTGTTAGGGCTAAAGCTGGAATTTTTGGTGTATCCCATGGATCAAAGAAGGTGTGTGGGTCATACATATCTCAACAATAATGTTAGCTAGTTTCAAAGACTGAGAGGCACTGAACTGGGCAATGTTTATAAGTCATTAAAAAACCACACCAAGCGGGTATCAGTGCAGACCCAATCTCCATGGTGGTTTAAGACATGTATTGGCTTGTGCAGGAGTGGACACTGCGTTTTTAAATTCACTCCACCAGGCTGCAACAAAACTTCAGCAGCGAGGTACATGAGGATTTTCACTGGACCACATCTAGCGGACTGCAGGGACGGTCGAAGGAGCGGACTTTCCAAACCTTTTATAACAAAACCACTTGTCAGGCCGGGTCATTTGCAACGCAATTTTTTAAGTTCTGTTCAATCATTCAGCTTCCCAGCTGAAAGGGATCACTATAATTATTATCATATGTTTATCAAAAGCATCAGCAAGTTTTTTAAAGAAAAAAACTATGTCATGTCCTGAATGCATTATCTTTTCAATCATTTCTGTCCAACTAATGCAGTGTGTTGCATGGACTCGAGTTTTGCGGCATGAAACCACAGAGCTTTAATGTCTTCACGTAGTCACTCACGTGACTTCGAAGTAAAATAGGAAGATTAAACGAGCACTTACCAGTTTGAAGTTTGATCTTTATTTTATGAGACGTTGCGATGAGGGATTACGTGCCTCCCACTCCCAACCCTATTCTCATAAAGATCATGTGGTAGTTCTAGTTCTCGAATCTTCCTATAATCAGTTCAGCAACTGTTTTCTGTGATTTCACACCGCTGCTTTGAAGGTTGACGCGCATGCGGGCTGGCGGGCTTTTTCACGTAATCCCTCATCGCAACATCTCATAAAATAAAGATCAAACTTCAAACTGGTAAGTTCTCATTTAATCTTCCTATTTTAGTGCATTGCAGAAGTATGATTTCCATGTTTTTTGTTTTAAGTAATTTTAAGAACTAACTTTTTAAGGGTGGTGGGTGTTTGGAACAAGCTGCCAGAGGAGGTAGTTGATGCAGGGACTATCCCAACATTTAAGAAACAGTTAGCCTGATATGATACATGGATAGGACAGGTTTGGAGGGATATGGACCAAAAGCAGCTAGTGTAGCTGGGACATGTTCGCGGGTGTGGGCAAGTTGCGCCGAAGGGCCTGTATTCACATGTAATCACTCTATGGACTACTTATCCCTCCACCATGCTGAATGCTTCAAAATCAACTTGTCAAGTATTATGGCAATATACTCAAGCCTAGAAAACATATAGAAAATAGGTGCAGGAATAAACCATATCGGCACTTTTTAATATGATCATGGCTGTTCATTAAATCAGTACACTTTCCTGCTTTTTACCTGATCCTTGATTTACGAGCCCCAAGCGCTAAATGTAACTCTCTTGAAAACATCCAGTGATTGGCTCTCATGTCTTCTGTGGCAGAGAATTTAACAGTTCACAACTCTTTGGGTGAAGAAAATGTATCCTCATCTCAGTCCTAACTGGCCTGCCTTTTATTCTTAAACTGTGACCCCTGGTTCTGAACTCCCCCAACATCAGGAACATTTTTCCTGCAGTTACAGTAAGTGAAAATCTAGCAGGCAAGCAGGATGCTTTCTCCAACCACCCCCATTTGAAGGCCACTATCTTCCACCGTTTCTACCTAGTGCTTGATACCTACTTCCAGCAGCCACTGGTTGTCCTCCAGCCTGAAGGGCCTGTCCCACAGACGTTCTTTTGGGCGACAACAAGCGTCAGTGGCAACAATTTTTGCTGTCGGAGGTCGTCATAGGTTGTCGCGAGGTGTTGTAGGTGAATGCTAGTAAAACTAGTCCCTGACAGTCGTCGAAAGAGTCGCCTCAGTAGGACAGGCCCATAAGTGCATGGGAATAGCGTAGTCAGGGAGCATCGGCCAGCTGTTGTCACTCGTTGTCCAGCCCACTCTCCAAGTCGCCGATAGACGCAAAAGCCCGGAGAAGTAACATCCAATTTCCTCTCTGTGTCTGTGGACGACTCAAGCACCAGCGGGCCCATTGATCTGCGGCGCTGCTCTATATGTGATTGGCTTTGTGGAGATCAGAGCCAGATGGCACCATGTCCGGCACTCGGCCTACACAGCCTTGCATAGCTGGAACAGGGTGCAGTTTAGAGATGCAGCGCGGATACATGCCTTTGGCCCACTGAGTCCGCAACCGACCTGGATCCCTGACATTCACAGTTCTAACACCAATAGGACAATTGACCTTATACCAAGTCATTAACCAGGCCTTCAGTTGAAGAAAAGGTCTCGACCGGAAAACGTCACCCAATTCCTTCCTCCAGAGATACGCTGACCCGCTGAGTTACTCAGCACTTGGTGTCTATTGGCTTAAAACAGCATCTTTAGTTCCTTCCTACACGTAGTGCAGTCCAAATAACGTTTTTTTAAATGTATTGTGGTAATTTCAAGTGTAGGAATGAAGGAAAGAGTGTTTAGTTGTCGTGTGCAACGCACATCAGAACATGCATTCTCAGTTGCTTGCACCTTAACAGGGCGGTTTAAAGCACCAACACACGATACATATAATAGATTGATTTAGTTTACTATTGCTACCTGTTCGTGAGAAGGGAAAAAGCTTTGTCGCATGCTATCGGTAAAATGAAGCAAGCCGCCTCACAATGTACAGATAAAGAACGGGCGCAACACATATAATGGAAGATTTAAACGAAAACTTACCGTTTTGATCTTTATTTTATGAATGTTGAAGTGGAGGGATTACGTGAAGAGCCCGCCAGCCCGACATGTGCATCAATTCAGGAGCAATGTATGGAAGCGCCAGACTGAGTTGTACAGATTTTAAACTAGGAAGATTAACGACCCTAGACCTGCCGGATGGCCTTTATATGCGAATCAGGGTGGGAGTGGAGGCAGTTAGTAATCCCTCACGTAATACTTCTCAGAAATTAAAGATCAAACTTCAACGGTAAGTTTTCGTTTTAATCTTTCTATGTTTATCAGTCACGTGAGACTTCTAAAGCTATGTGAATTTCAAGCAGTAACCTATCTGTGTGTGAAAACACTTAAAACAAATACATTAAATGGTAGAAAACATGGTATTAATACCATGTGCTAACTCGCATACATGGTCATAGGTCTTAATTAGGGACCACAGTCCCGATTGGCGTTGAGTTAGACATAACTCATGCAACCCACTGTTCAGAATCTCTCAAGCAAACACAGGGCATATTCACCCTAAATTTATAACGATGAAAAGATAATATCAATTCTATTGGCTGTTCTAATGGGCCACAGGCAGTCTCTTGAGAGACTATTAAATAACAATGAAGAAACTTATCCTCATCTCTCATAGGTACTTAGCAAGTCAGTGTACCTGTTATAGCTTATAACACCCCAATCGCTCTGATCTGGTGGATATGCTGTCAACTCCCATATACAACCATGCCGTTTTGCTTTAGGAGATCGTTCCAAATAGTACCTCATGTCAGTTATGACCCCAGAGGGACCGAGCCAGGAGATTGAGTAAAGACTGTGTTCCTTTGTGCTGAAATCAGTTGCCAAAGAGCATAATCACTTAAAAGATCAGCTCCCATTAGGGAACCGTAGATGAATATCTGCATAATAATTTACTGATATACATTGCACACTACTATGATTGTAGGCTTTTAGAGCGGTCATATAAAAGACACCTTGCTAAACGTCAGTGAACAGCGGGTGAACAACCAATCATTTATTGTCCCACTCATGGGACTATAGAGAATGACAAAGCAGCACAACCAGTGTCAATTGTGCTATCACATAATCGCTTCTCTAAGGCCAAATTGAAAGCTACACAAACCTCTGTTACTTCCATTTAAAAGTAACTCACATGTCTTGTTCATAAACTTCCCATACAATCGTGCAGCGCTAGGCTGCCCGAGAAAAAGGCTGCACCAGCCATCACTCGTGACTTCGAGTAAATAGGAGCTTCTTTCAGCTGCCTTACCATGGACACCCTGAATGAATTGGCAAAGTTGGTACTATTACATTTCATGTTGCCTCATCCTTAATATCGTAAGAGGCATCTACTGATAAACCCCTAAGTCTTATAAGCTGCAAATTTTGCATGTCATCTAAAAACTCGATGACCCAATGCCCTTTTGATCTGAGTAGGGAAGTATTAGCTACCACCACTGGCTTTGTTATCAAAACACCAGATATATCTGTGCCTCTTGTGTATAGATATGGCAAAGTATGCATCTTCAAGATCGATTCTCTGAATCAGCTAAATTGCTGAAAGCCAATCATCCATCTCAAACTGGGTAACCAAACACATGATCAGATTAGTCAAATCCTAACCTGATTTGGCATGCTCCATGTTTCTGCAATCTTGAGAAATATCAGAAATATACCCCTATTGTTCTTGGGCAGACTACTGATCCTTTGTGAGATGTCACTGATTCCACTTGGAACCATCGTTTCCTCTACTGACCGTACGGACGGAAGTTTTTCGGCTTCTTTTGCTGCGGAAGATGCATTATCTATTTATTCATTTATTTCACTGATAACATATGATCAGAACCTTATGACTAGAGCTGAAACACAGCATGCACTTGATGTGGGAATACGAGTTCCCTATCAACTCTTCACTGTCAGAGTCACCACAAATCCTCAACGTTCTTCCTCAGTGGAAATTAGCATAATGCAAGCCTGAACCAGGAATTGGATTGCAGTCCTCTGATTGCAACCACCTGTCTGAGTCGCCAGTGTGCGCAACACAATCTCTCCGACCAGCCACTTAATCAGGAATACTGGTACGGAGAGCCTACAGATTATTATATATACATTTTTGATTCACAACATGAACCTGCAGGTCCGATTAAAAATACTATATGCCAGACCGACTTCCTGCTGATAGCTACCTATCCTAGAGAGGATGGCAATGATGTTTCCAACGAACTGGCAACTCCACTAACTGAGCCGAAATTTAAACACGTGTAGAGGGAGACTTCAACTACTTCACTCTACTGAACAGCCCGATAACCTCAATCACAGATGTTGAGGCAATGCTTCCCTGGTCAATATGACCCACATGGCCAGCCAATTCCAAGATGGTCTACCCTGAACCAGGGTAAGCTGTTCCTACTTGTAACTTACAGAGGTTACTATGCAAGGTACCCTGCCAATGTCTCTGCATCAACCTGATCTTCTCCAGAGACAGTGAAAAGATACTAGACAGCCCATGCTGCCAGTAAATCGAAAGCTGGTCCGACAGACTGCTCCATTTTGGATTTTTACGGAGGTTAATAAAGAGACCTTACCTGTCGGCATCTCTGAACCCGGGTCAACCTGCTTGTTGGAGCTTCAGCGAAGTTCCATTGCAGGCCCTGTTACTTCTTCGACCTACAGCCTCTTAGACCCTTGCTGGAGCTTTATTGCGCAGGCCATGCTGCCAGTATATTCCCAGACTGGATAGACAGGCTGCTGCTTTGGCCAGCTGCTCCTTCAGAGCCTCAGCAGGGCTCACTGGACAGGTCACGCCTGTTATTACTGCAAGCCTGGTTCAACAAGCTGTTCTTGCGAGGCCAGCTATTTACTCCGGAGTTTCAACGGCGCTTCTTGCTCCTTGGGTACAGGGTGAAAAACCAGCCGGAATACTGGAGCTTTAACCACCTAGAATGGTACTCCACCCCCGCAGCCGCCTAAAATTCCCCCTGCGAGTCTTCAACTTGGTACATAAGTCCTCTCTGAAGAGATACCATGCAGGCTGTACGTTACTGGCCCTGTAAAAATGAGCCATTTTGGGAATTAATTCATTATAGCATTTTGTGAAGGCAATAGCCCCAACTGGGTATACAGAGAAGTGATAATGCGATTTCCTGCAAAAGTCCAAAATGACTCCAGAGCGGTTTTGGGCTTGCTGACATAATTTCGATGCCTACATATCCACACTGGGATATCCCAACTGATGAAATAGACGTATGGAAACATCCAAAAGTCTGGTAGTTATCTGGACTGGCATATTCCCTGGATACTTTTAGCCAGATCTTCTATCCCCAAAGAGATGGCAAATATGTGACAAGAGCCGGTAGCTCGACAGCTTCCGGTGGCGCTATGGAGTCCTAGGAGCATAGCGCCAGCCAGCTCCGTAAAAATTCGGGACAAACGGGGGCTTAAAAAGACTTACCGGCTGCCTGCTTCACACTGTTTGCCGTTTTAATACCGACGGTACCGAGTGACGTCATCAGCCGTTGCGACAAAACCATGGGACGGCACGGAAAGCCCTACCGACAAGGTAAAAGGTCGAAAAAAAACCGGCCGGGAAGCGGGAGAAGGCCTTGGAGAAGCTCGACTCAAGTAGGGCAGCTCCTGGAAGATGTCTCCAAGAAGCAGGCACAGAAGGTGAGATTTGAAAACTTTTATTTCTCACCAGATGGTGATTAAAGCTAGAATTAAAGGCAGAAATGAAAGATATAAAGCAAGAAATGAAAGATTATAAAGGGAGAAATAAAGGAAGAAATTTGTCAAATTAACAATCAGATGGATCTGATGAAAATCAATGGAATGAATTTCAAAAAGATACAATGTTTAAAATTGATAATAAGTTCAAGAAAGAATCAGAAAAATTGAAGGAAAGAATTATTGATATGATCACTATATATGGACGTAAATGGAGATTAAACTTGAAAAAGTAAAAAAGACTTTCATATAAGATTGATCTATTGAAAATGTGCTGACCAACAGGCAGATGGCATGAACAAACTTGAGAAGATTAGCGGATGGCAAGTTACTGTGTCTTACAGCAAAGCTGATAAACAGAACAAGAACGTTACTGGAGTTGTTGACTAATAGTATTACAGAGAAATGCCACTCAGCTAAGAGGTATCAGAGAAAGACGAACTGAGGATCGCAGGATTCCTGAATGTCTAGAGAAACCGAAGATCCTCGAGAATCACTGCTACTACTACTCTAAGCTGTTTTATCTCTGGGATGATAGCCTGTCATTAGCTCGTGCACATAGGAGCGGCGACGACAGACCCGTACAAATGCCCCCCCAAGAAAATGATTGTAAAGCTACATATGATTTACCTGGAGGGATATTATGCGGAGAGCTTCGGCAAAAAAAGAATCTGACATTTCAAGGACTAAAGAATCAGTATCTTATCGATAGACTATCCCCCCAGAGGTTTCAGAAAACGAATAAGCGTTTAATGAAGCAAAAGCCTTATGAGGGGTGTAGAAAACTTGAGATACGGTTTGAATTACCAGCCGTCCTAACATAACAACGTGGAAATGTCTAAGACCCCAGCAAGAGCAATGGAATGGCAAAGCTGTTGACACTTGAAAATTTATCTACAAGCAAACATACTGTCTTTTACTACTTTGAGACCTAGTATGGTCTCTTAACATTCTGTGAGACTTCATACGCTAATATGGAATTAGAGGAACTAGAGGAACGGACCATGTCGTATGGAATGAAAGCGTTTTTCTGGATTGGAAGATGCTTGCTGAACATTGACCAATTAGTCATATATATTTAACTAACATAACAAATAACCACACATACTAAAAATCATATCGGGTTTTATTATCACTATGATGATATTATTTCAAAGATGTTCCACTATTGCTAATTAATATTACGTTAATAATTAATATTTATGTCTTGTTAATTGGAGATACCTCCCTTATTTTTTTCTTCTTTAATTTTGATTATTTATTTTGTACTTGTAAAATTCTTATTCTCCCGTTTTTATAGTTAGATTTTTAATTAATTTTAGATATACATACTCTATATGATGATCAATATTTTTTTTTCAGCTTTCTTTAATATTATATCCCGTTAAAATATTATATGAATAATATTTCCTTAAATCTAGAAGCTGGCCAAATTAATAACATCAAGCCGGAAAGCCTTTAGATGGATAGCCAATGTAGTATGGGCTTTACACAAACTACAAATATTTCATTTGTAGTTTTTCATTCTTCTAAACTATTAATCTTCTTTATCTTACTCCTTTACTATTCTTTATACTATTGTATCTTTCAGTTGGAATGGAGCTACACCCTGGAACAATGGAGATATAATTCGGGAAGTAAACAGAGATTTAAAATTCATCTATTCGGTGTTCGGGGTAAGGTTAGGTCTTACTGCACGGACCCTTGACTCTATTGTTAGATTCCCACAAATTAAAATGCAGGACTTAAAAGAAATATGGGGAATGAGGGATTAACCTTTTGCAGTTGGAAAGTTAAAGGTATCATGAACACTAAAAGAAGAAAAATATTGACACACTTAAAGGCAATTAAAGCTGATGTAATATACTTTCAGAACCCACCTAAAAAAGACGCTGGAAAATAGGCTGAAAGCCAAATGGATAGACAAATATATCCACTCTTCTTTTACGCATAATAAATCAAGAGGCGTAGGCAATATTATTTCGTAAAGGTACTTTATTTAAGCATCATTACTTATCTGATAAAGATTGCAGATATATTATTGTGATAGGAGAAATATAAACATGGAAAGAAATGATTTTCGTTAATATTTATGGACCACAAATTTTTGACAGTCCTTATATTTTTAAGAAGATACTCATATAATATCGGGAATTAAAAACTTGATAATTTGATAATTGGAGGGAGATTTTATTTGTACATTAGACCCTTTACTTAGATAGATCTTTCAAACAAAGAATAAACTAAATCCATACTAGTGATTTATTAAATGCATTATCCAAACGACTAATATTAAAGATGTTTGGAGAACAGAAAATCCTACTGTCGAGAATATTCTTTGTACTCACCAGTACATAAAACTTATCAAGAATAGCTTATTTTTGGTAGATGCAAAAGCTTAATTTACTTACTTACAAATCTAAATATCATAATATTATAATTTCAGATCATGCACCATCCAACATTTACAATTAAAAAAAATGGTAAACAGAAAATTTAGGACATGGAACTTACCACATTTTAAAAAATAAAACACTAAGGGAATATATTATAACTCAGATTAAGATGTTTTTTGAAATAAATGATCAACCGAAATATCTCGCTCTTTATTATGGGAACATTTTAAAAGCATATCTTCGAGGAATTTATGATTTCTTCACAAGTTTCCATAATAAAAAGATTCGGAAGGAAAACAGGACTTAGAAAGGGAGAATAAAACCATTAGAATAAGAATGCAACAAAATCAGATTATAATAAATACATCATAAAATGTAGCATTGAAGTATAAATTAAACAAAACATTATACTGACAAGTTTTAAAATATACTACCAACATTACTAAACAATTGCTGTTTGAATTTGGAGGACAAAACCCCAAAAATTATTATTGGCTCGACAATTAAGGAAAATGACGCTGGAAAAAATTTATACTAGGATTAAATCACAAAACGGTGAATTATTAATACGACCAAAGATATTAATGGAGAGATTTATGCAATATTTATAAAAATTGTATACTGCTAAAAGCGACACCAGTAAATAAAACAGAAATAGATGCCTTTTTAAAATATATGTAACTTAAAAGAATTAGAATTACAAAATAGAGAACTATAAATGCTGATATTTCAATTAAATAAATCCAAGAATCTATTAAATCATTAAAAAATGGTAAAACTCCAGGACCGGATGGTATAGGTTCGGAATTTATATAATTTTTTTCATGATCAAGATGTCCCCAAATTTAAAATCATTAGATAACAGATATATACACAAAGAAATTACCGATCCAAACACTGAACGAGTCTATTATAAACACTATAACCCAAAATAAATAAAGAATTTGGATGACCCAGGATCATATAGAGCAAATTGCCTTTATAAAAACGGATCACAAAATTTAACTAAAGATACTAGCACAAAGATTAAGCACAGTTGTTAACGATATTTCATAATCCTGATCAAACAGGATTTATACCTTAATAGAATTATTCTTCATATAATCTAAGACGGGTTATTTAATATCATAATATTCGAAATGAAGTGATAAAAAAGACTTAGTAGATAGCTCGCTGGATGCAGAAAAAGCTTTGACCAGTGAAGGGCCTTATTTATTTCCGGTGATGGAGCTTTTAAGCTTGGTGAGAAGTTTACTACTTGGATGGAAATGTTATATGCAAACCCAACAGCTAGAATAACAACAAACCGTGAGTTATCAACCTAAATTTAGTTTATCTCGATGTTGTAGACAAGGCTGTCCCTTTATCACCTTTACTGTTTGCGTTAGCAATCGAACCTCTTGCCCAAAGTAAATTGCACCCGGAAATAATATGGATAATGAATACTAAAGATACCTAAGAATAAAAATCTCGTTATATCGACTGATGTAATTACTTCTTTATACACTAAATCGAAATAAGTATCCTAATTAGGTTTAAAACTAATAAAGAATTTGGTTTAATTTCAGGATACAGTAATCAATTGAATAAAAGTGAACTTATGCCATAGCCATGAATAAAAATTACAGATATTACAACAATTTCCTTTTAAGATAACAAATGAAAATATAAAATATCTTGGTAATTATTTGTTACAAAAAGATTTGACTCTCTATTAAGTCTAATTTCCCGTTATTACTGAATAAATTAAATAAAAATATTTCAATACTGGAAAAGTTCACCTATTTCTAATGTTAGGTAAAATAAACGCAATAAAAATGATTTTTCTCCCACAATTATTATATTTATTTTTCAATCATCCCGATATATCTCCTAAAATTTTTTTAAAAAGTAGACTCTCTAAGTCACTAACTTAATCTGGGATATAAGAACCTTAGAATAAATAAAAAACACTTATTTAAAGCCTAAAATAAACGGGGTTAGCTTTACCAAATTTTATGTTTTATTATTATTGGGCATTAATATAAAAATATGAACTTCTGGTTGAAGAAAGAGATAATAAACAAATTGTTAAAAATGAAGAGAAGACTGTTTCCATTTGAAATTAGTTCTATAATATTTGCTAATATTAATGTACCTAAGAAAATTATAAAGTGAAAACACGATAATAGAAACGGAAATCCATTTTTTATTTGGAAACAATAAAGAAAACATTAAAACTAAAATTTATACCCGGCTATGTCTTACTATTGCCAACAATTTTACGTTTAAAAACCCCTCAACGATGATAAGGCTTTTATACAAGGGAAAAATAAAGGAATTTTAAAATATTGGGGAACTTTATAGGAAAATTTTTTTTTCTTTTCATTTCCAAGAGTTACAACACGCTTACTGGCTTCATAATAATGAATATTTTAGATATTTACAACGTCAAAACTATATCTCTGCAATACACAAGAATTCAGAAATAGAAAGAGTGAAATTTTAAGATGAAGCCGTGTAATAAACATCCAAAACAGGAAAAAATGATATCATATATTTACAATATTTGTTGGAAAGTGATATTCATCATCGGAAACACACAGACAGCTTTGGGAAAATGAATTAGGTCAAATAATAAGCCCAGAAATATGGGAAGAAAGCTTACACACATACATTACTGCTCGTTAAATGCTAAACATGCTCTTATACAGTTTAAAATTTTACATAGATTACTTACTCTAAATCTAAATTACATAATATATTTCCAAAATTATCGCCTATATGTGATAAATGTCAAATCTTAGAAGCAAATTTGTCCCATTCATTCACTAATTGTACGAAGATTGTAGAATTATGTTGGAACGAAATATTTAAGATAATCTCGAATGTTGTTAATATTACTATGATTCCTGATCCAAAGTTAATAATACTTGGGAATACCTGAAACGGAACAAATAATTACAAGGAATCAAAGAATTTTTATCGACTATTCTCTAATAATTGGGAAAAAATTAATACTAAAATTTTGGAAAGGCCCTGCAACCCCTAACAATTAAAATGTGGAATACAGAAATGTCGGAGACACTTCACTTGGAGAGATTGAGACGTCCTTATGGATAGGTTAGATCTCTTCAAAGGGATTTGGTCTCCATACATTAAATATTTACAGGGTCATAATGGTTCGGCGCGGGGACTTGACTGAGGCCTGAATATCTGAAATGGATGAAGAAATACATATAATAAATCATGAATGTATCTCCAAGAACAGATTATTGAGTATATTTTAATCTCCACCAAACTTTTCACATTTTCTTTTCTAGTTTCTACTTTCTATCTCTATCTTTCTATCTTTAAGTAGGGAAAAAAAGTATAGAAACATATTATATATTATTCTTAATTATTAGTATGAATATACATATTATTAGTTGTATGAAAATATTATAGATGTCTTAAATTTGTAATTATATAAAAATTGCGCATTTTCAACTATATAATAATTTTGAAATATAAAGTTAATAATAATACAAACACTCTTAATATATGAAAATATCATGAATATCATAGAAGTTTGGATAAGATTGGGTATTATGTAGTTATATTAGGGGGGATTTGTATTTGGTAATTAGAAGAAATAATGTGTGGTATGAGAAGTATGAGTATATTGCTTATTTTAGGAATAACTACATACACTCCCAATCATACAAAATAAATATCCAGGAAATGTATAATGGATAACTTTACAAATAACACAAACAGTATCAATTGATAATCAATATTATAGAATTTTGTATATTATATATTTTTTAATGCCGCATAAGAGTGTACTCTGTATATATTGTTTCTATAATAAAAAAATTTAAAAAAAAAAAAAAAAAAGAGCCGGTAGCTCCTTCATATGATTAAAAATGAAGCATATCAAGATGGGGCTCCTAAAGGACTGTGTTAGGAACCTGGAGCAGCAAACTCGATGACCTCCGTTCTGGTCAGGGAAGTGAGGAGGTAATAGAGAGGAGCTACAGGGAGGTATCACTCCCAAACCACAGGAGGCAAACCAAGTGGGTCACAGTTAGGAAGGGCAAGGGGCAGAGGCAGGGGCTAGAGAGTACCCCCTGTGACCGTGCACCTGGAAAATAGGTACTCGGGTTTGAGTACGATTGGAGGGGACAGCCTAGCTGGGGCAGCAACAGCGGCCGGCCTCCGCACAGAGACGGCCCTGATGCTCAGAAGGGTAGCAAAAAGAGGAGGGCAATTGTAATAGGGGACTCCATTAGTTAGGGGTCGGATAGGCGATTCTGTGGACGCAGTCGGGAGACCCGGATGGTAGTTTGCCTCCCTGGTGCCAGGGTCTCGCATGTGTCAGAACGTGTCCCAAAAGATTCTGATAAGGGAGGGAGAGGAGCCTGATGTTGTGGTACACATAGGTACCAATGACATAGGCAGAAAAAATGACGAGGTCCTGAAGGGAGAATTTAGGGAGTTGGGGGGAAAGTTAAGGTGAAGGACCAAAAGGTAACAATTTCAGGATTACTGCCTGTGCCGTGTGACAGTGAGAGTAGGAATGAAATGAGGTGGAGGATAAATGCGTGGCTGAGGGACTGGTGCAGTGGGCAGGGATTCAAGTTCCTTGATCACTGGGACCTCTTTTGGAGAAGGCATGATCTGTACACAAAGGACGGGTTGCACTTGAACCCGAGGGGGACCAATATCCTGGCAGGGAGATTTGCAAAGGCTACTGGGGAGACTTTAAACTAGAAAGGCTGGGGGGAGGGACTCGGTTAAAGGGGGCTAGGGGTCAGGGTGTGGGGCAAGAGGCAGAGAAGGGAAGCACTCGGATCCAAAATGTAGGCGAGAAGGATGAAAAAGATAATAGACAGAGAATAAGGATGGTGGGTTTCTAAAATGTGTATATTTTTAATGCTAGGAGCATTGTAAGTAAGGTGGATGAACTTAGAGCCTGGATTGACACCTGGAAAATCGATGTTGTGGCAATCAGTGAAACATGGTTGCAGGAGGGCTGTGATTGGAAACTAAATATTCCAGGATTTCGTTGCTTCAGGTGTGATAGAATTGGAGGGACCAGAGGGGGAGGTGTTGCATTGCTTGTCAGAGAAGATATTACAGCAGTGCTTTGGCAGGATAGATTAGAGGGGCTCGTCCTAGGAGGCTATTTGGGTGGAACTGAGAAGTGGGAACGGTGTAGCAACACTTTTAGGGGTGTATTATAGACCGCCAAATGGGGAGCGAGAATTGGAAGAGCAAATATGTAAGGAGATAGCAGATATTAGTAGAAAGCACAAGTAGTGATTGTGGGAGATTTCAATTTTCCAAAAATAGACTGGGAAACACATTCTGTAAAGGGGATGGATGGTTTGGAGTTTGTAAAATGTGTACAGGATAGTTTTTTGCAGCAGTACATAGAGGTATCGACCAGAGAATGGGGCAGTGCTGACCTCCTGTTAGGAAATGAGGCAGTCAGGTGACGGAGGTATGCGTTGGTGAGCACTTCGGGACCAGTGATCACAATACCATTAGTTTCAATATAATTATGAAGAGAGTCAGAACTGGACCTAGGGTGGAGATTTTTGATTGGAGAAAGGCTAACTTTGAGGGAATGCGTAAGTATTTTAAAGGAGTGAATTGGGACACTTTGTTTCATGGGAAGGATGTAGAAGAGAAATGGAGTACATTTAAAGGGGAAATTGTAAGAGTACAGAATCTTTATGTCCCTTTTTTTTAAAAGAAGGAACTGCAGATGCTGGAGAATCGAGGGTACACAAAAAGCTGGAGAAACTCAGCGGGTGCAGCAGCATCTAAGGAGCGAAGGAGATAGGCGACGTTTCGGGTCGAGGAGGGTCTCGACCCGAAACGTCGCCTATCTCCTTCGCTCCTTAGATGCTGCTGCACCCGCTGAGTTTCTCCAGCTTTTTGTGTACCCCCATCTTTATGTCCCTGTTAGGTTGAAAAGAAATAGTAAAAATTGGAAAGAGCCATGGTTTTCAAGGGAAATTGGACACTTGTTTCGAAAAAAGAGAGATATCTACAATAATTATAGGAGGCATGGAGTAAATGAGGTGCTAGAGGAGTATAAAGAATGTAAAAAGAATCTTAAGAAAGAAATTAGGAAGGCTAAAAGAAGATATGAGGTTGCTTTGGCAAGAAAGGTGAAAGTAAACCCAAAGGGGTTTCTACAGCTATATTAATAGCAAAAGGATAACGAGGGATAAAATTGGACCATTAGAGAACCAGAATGGACAGCTATCTGCAGAGCCAAAAGAGATGGGGGAGATATTGAACAATTTCTTTTCTTCGGTATTCACCAAGGAGAAGGATATTGAACTCTGTGAGTTAAGGGGAAAAAGTAGAGTAGCTATGGAAACTATGGGATTCAAAGAGGAGGAAGTACTGACACTTTTGAAAAATATAAAAAGTGGATAAGTCTCCAGGTCCTGACAGGATATTCCCTAGGACATTGAGGGAAGTTAGTGTAGAAATAGCAGGAGCTATGACAGAAATATTTCAAATGTCATTAGAAACGGGAATAGTGCCGGAGGATTGGCGTACTGCGCATGTTGTTCCATTGTTTAAAAAGGGTTCAAAGAATAAACCTAGCAATTATAGACCTATTAGTTTGACGTCAGTGGTTGGCAAATTAATGGAAAGGATACTTAGAGATAATATATATAAGCATCTGGATAAACAGGGTCTGATCAGGAACAGTCAACATGGATTTGTGCCTGGAAGGTCATGTTTGACAAACCTTCTTGAATTTTTTGAAGCGGTAACTAGGGAAATTGATGAGGGTAAAGCAGTGGATGTTGTCTATATGGATTTCAGTAAGGCCTTTGACAAGGTTCCCCATGGAAGGTTGGTTAAGAAGGTTCAATCTTTGGGTGTTAATGGCGGAGTAGCAAGATGGATTCAACAGTGGCTGAATGGGAGATGTCAGAGAGTAATGGTGGATGGCTGTTTGTCAGGTTGGAAGCCGGTGACCAGTGGGGTGCCTCAGGGATCTGTGTTGGGTCCACTGTTGTTTGTCATGTACATCAATGATCTGGATGATGGGGTGGAAAATTGGATAAGTAAGTATGCAGATGATACTAAGATAGGTGGTGTTGTGGATAATGAAGTAGATTTTCAAAGTCTACAGAGAGATTTGGGCCATTAGGAAAAGTGGGCTGAAAGATGGCAGATGGAGTTTAATGCTGTTAAGTGTGAAGTGCTACATCTTGGCAGGACAAATCAAAATAGGACGTACATGGTAAATGGTAGGGAATTGAGGAATGCTGTGGAACAGAGGGATCTAGGAATAACTGTGCATAGTTCCCTGAAGGTGGAATCGCATGTAGATAGGGTGGTAAAGAAAGCCTTTGGTGTGCTGGCCTTTATAAATCAGAGCATTGAATATAGGAGTAGGGAAGTAATGTTAAAATTGTACAAGGCATTGGTAAGACCAATTCTGGAGTATGGTGTACAATTTTGGTCGCCTAGTTATAGGAAGGATGTCAACAAAATAGAGAGAGTACAGAGGAGATTTACTAGAATGTTGCCAGGGTTCCAGCAACTATGTTACAGAGAAAGGTTGAACAAGTTAGGTCTTTATTCTTTGGAGCGCAGAAGGTTAAGGGGGGACTTGATTGAGGTCTTTAAAATGATGAAAGGGATAGACAGAGTTAACGTGGATACGTTTTTTTTCCCATTGAGGGTAGGGAAGATTCAAACAAGAGGGCATGATATGAGAATTAAGGGACAGAAGTTTCGGGGTAATGTGAGAGGGAACTTCTTTACTCAGAGGGTGGTGGCTGTGTGGAATGAGCTTCCAGCAGAAGTGGTGGAGGCAGGATCGATTTTAACATTTAAGAGTAAAGTGGATAGGTATATGGACGTGAAGGGAATGGAGGGGTATGGTCTGAGTGCAGGTAGATGGGACTAGGGGAAAACAAATGGTCGGCACGGACTGGAAGGGCCGAGAGGGCCTGTCTCCGTGCTGTAATTGTTATATGGTTATATGGTTATATCCCCCATTAGTTCAGAGATTTGATTTCCTTATTGATATCCACATAGTTGGAGTCACATATGTAAGAATCTCCAACACTCCCCTCTTCTGAGTGGGAAATATCATAACGCAACCCTGAGCCAGGTGTTGCTTCCGTTCTTCTGAGTGGGAGATATTATAAAGCGACCCTGAACCAGGTGTTGCTGCCACAAGCATCTGACTGACACAGCCTGTTCCTGAGCTAGGAACACATTTCCTTTCCTTTATATCTGTCCATCCATTTATTTATTTATTTATTTATTTATTTATTCAATATATTTGTTTGTTTGTTCATTCATCTATTTAATGTACTTACTAGACAGGTTGCGCCTGCTGGAGCCTCAACGGAGTATTTTAGGGGAGGAAAAAAATCGCAACCCTGAACCCAGTGTTGCCTTCTCAGACCTTCGGCCTCCATCTGGCCCATAATTGGAGTCACCTCTGTAATCTCCGATACTCCCCTCATCAGAGTGGGAGGAATACTGCAACCCTGAGCCCGGTGTTGCCACATGCATTTGGCTGGAGCCGCCTGTTAATACACGGAGCCTCTCACAGCATTCCGCTGGCCGCGCCGGCCGCTGCTATTTTTACATTTAATGCCCCACAGTGCCGGAGACCCTGGTTCGATCCTGGTCTCGGGTGCTGTCTGTTTGGAGTTTGCACGTTCTCCCTATGACCACTGGGGTTTCCTCTGGGTGCTCCGGTTTCCTCCCACATCCCAAAGATGTGCAGGTTTGTAGTTTAATTGGCCCTCTGCAAATTGCCCCTCAGTGTGTAGGGAGTGGATGAGAAAGTGGGATAACATAGAACCAGTGTGAACAGGTGATCGATGGTCGGCACGGACTCACCAAGAGGCCAAAGGGCCTGTTTTCACGCTGTATCTTTGAACTAATTATAATATTGAACAAATCAAGACTTACCGATCGGATTTGAACATGAACAATATTATCCCAAGGTTGCAGAGTATTTGAATGGCATTTACTGCATAATCCCTGAGGTTATTCTTTGTAAAATGAAGGGCAAAGTTCATCTCTACAAGTTTCATTTCCTGAAATTAATTTGTAGTTTATATTTACCATCTTGCCTTTGCTTATTTGTTTCCACGATACATGAATCCAAGACTTTCATTTAAAGATGAACAAAATATTAATTTAAAGACAGATATCAGATTGAGTATGCATATATATTTCTTTAACATCCCCTCTCTCTCCGTCCCTCCTCCACCCGAGTGGTACTAGCTTCAAAGTTGTCTAGTTGGGTCTCATTGTGTGAGAAGGAACTGCAGATGTTGGTTTAAACTGAAGATAGACACAAAATGCTGGAGCAACTCAGCGGGACAGGCAGCATCTCTGGAGAGAAGGAATGGGTGATGTTTCGGTCGAGACCCTTCTAAAGGTTTCGGGTCGAGCCCCTTGGAAGGGTCACGACCAGAAACATTATCCATTCCTTCTCTCCAGAGACGTTGCCTGATCCATGCCGGTCACCAGGGCGAATTCAGCACAGAGACTCTCACGGCAGCGGCGCAACGCTTCCGACTGGGCCTGGGAGTCTTGCACTGAGGCTGCTCCATGCTCACCAGCCCGGCAAACACTCGCCAGCCTGGCAAAGACTCACCAGCCCTGACTCCCCGTCCGCATCAGTGCCCGCCGCTACTTCTGCTTCCATCCCTCCATCAGCCCCGGCTCTCCAACACCCGCGGCCCATGAGATTTTGAAATTCTCGTTGATCACAGAATTTCTCACGACAGAGCGTGATACATTTGTAATCAGCGTGAGAGCGTGAGAATTTGTCGAAATGTGTGATTCTCACTGCGTGAGAGTTGGCAGCCCTGAAGTCTTATTGTCATTAAGAGCAAGGTTATTGTTCCGGCACCATTTGATCAGTTGATCGATCTCCCTCCTATACTCCTCCGGCTCATCTCGCTCCTCTACTCCAGCTCATCCTATACTCCGGCTCATCTCCCTCCTATACTCCGGTTTATGGTCATCTGCAATTTGTCCAACAATATGGTAGTGTTTGCAAACTTGTAGGTGAAGTTTGAACTGTGTCTAGCTACATTTTACAATATTGTAAAACTATCATAATCATTATAATCATACTTTATTAGCCAAGTGTGTTTTGCAACATACAAGGAATTTGATTGGCCATACCAATTTGATTTACCAAGAAAAAGCAACAGAACACACAAAATACATTTTAACATGAACATAAACCACAGTGACTCCTCCATATTCCTCACTGTGATGGAAGGTGAAAACAAGTTCAATCTCTCCCTTCTTTGTCCTCCAGCGGTCGAGGGCTTCTAACCTTTCGTTGACAGGACGATCTTACTCCAGTAGCTGGCGGCGGGCCTCCTAGTCAGGGCGATCAAGCAACTGCATCGAGGGGGATTTCAACTCCACCTCGCCAGGCAATCTAGCCCAGGTCGGGGCTAGTTAAACGTCGTGCGGCTTTTGGAGCTTCCCAACGTCGGTCTCAACCCGAGACTGCGAGGTCCTTGATGTTAACGTCCGCAGGCGGCGGTTGGAGTATCGTTCCCAGGTAAGGAATCGGCTCCGATGGTAAGTCCACGCCCCGTGGTGGGGCTCAAAGTCAGTCCCGAGTAAGGCCTCCAGTTCCACGATGTTAGGCCGCAGAGCGACCGGAGGTACGATCCGGATAACAATCGCATCTCCGGCAAGGTAAGAGAATGAAAAAAAGAGTCCCCCAACCCCCCACCCCCCCCCACACACACACACATAAAACAAACCAGAGAACATTAACACATACTTTCTAAACACACTAAAAATAACAAAAACAGACAAAAAGGACAGACAGACTGTAGGTGAAGCAGCCATCGAAGCGCCACCCATTGTATTCAACAATTTTCTCCTTGCTCTTCACCCATTGTACTTGTGTATGGCTTGATTGCATTCACACTTTAGAGATACAGTGGGGATACGGGCTCTTCGGCCCACTGATTCCTCTATCAGCAATCATCCCGTACACTAGCACCATCCAACACACAATTTACTATTTTACCAAAGCCAATTAACCGATAAACCTGCATGTCTTTGGAGCGTGGGAGGAAACCAGAACACCTGAAGAAAACCTAGACGGTCACAGGGAGAAAATACAAACTCCATACAGACAGCACCTGTAGTCAGTATCGAACTTGGGTTTCTGGTGCTGTACAGCAGCAACTCTACCGTTGCATCCCTAAAGATGTATACGCTGTGCCACTGCACCACCCTAAAGTTATCTGATTCAATTGAATAGCATGTTGACCAAAACCTTTCATTATATGTCAGCACCTGTGACACTAATAAACCAATACCAATATTTCTGCTTGCATTGTTTGTCTAATCTCAGCAACCAACCTTGCATTCTTTGTAGATTGAATGCATTTAATATACCATTGGTGCTGAGCTTAACATTGCCAGAGAAAGAAGGCAGAATTATTGCCTGTAACATCCTATTTAATAATCTGGTTCCAATCATAACATGCGTTAATTCCGGGAACTCATGCCCAACTATTTCTTGTTTTGTGAACTGTGGTTGAGTATGAGTTAATAAACAAATGTTAAACAAATTCCATGAACTTCAGTGAAATCGAGGGATTTCAGCAATTTTCATGCTAAACTCTTGTTCGTGCAAATATATCCGACTAGTTTACTAAATAAAGCCCCTGAGGACGGACAATGGTGCTCATTTGTGTCCTAATCACAATCGCAATGCCAGAAAACATCCACACAAATCTTTCCATAACAGAGATCACATGTGAGACTGTTGGTGGAATCCGTAATGTTTCACTTTGTTTGCTGTGTGCAAGGCATACTATTTCAGGAGGTGCAGGGTCTCAACCCTAAACATCACCTATTCCTTTTCTCCACAGATGCTGCCGGACCCACAGAGTTGCTCCAGCTTTTTGTGTCTATCTCACAATTTCAGGAATTTGAAACACATGAGAAGGCGCAAGGTGGAAAGTGCAAGAGGTGTTTTTCAGATCAACTGGAGTAGGACATCTCCAATAAATTGTAACACATTAAGGAAACAATGAACAGACGGATTTGTGGTCCAAGTTCATCGAACCTTTAATGATGCAGCAAGAGGTAATTAGGAAAGGAGATTATGTTGCAACTATACCAAGCCCTGGTTGAACTACAAATTATGTACTGTCATGTTCCTGTTCTGTATACATTATCGTGGACTGCATGTAAACACTGTTAGTTAATGTTATTAATAAGTAACCAGAGACAGTAAGAGGCAACAGAACAAAGTGTAAATATCAGTCCCAGAGTAGGTAGTAAATGCTGGAGTAATCCAGCTGGTCAGGCAGCATCTCTGCAGAAAAGGACGGTGACATTTCAGGTCGGAACCCTTCCCTGAGTGGACCCAAGTGTAAGCATGTTTGAATAAATAAGTAAAAAGGGATTTTGAGCTGGTTTGGTCACACAAACCTAGCACCAACATGCAAGAGAAAGGACCCTGAATGTGAGAGCAAGTTGCTAGCTCAGGCTGATCAACTGATCTCCATATGGGGCTGGCTTTGAAGGGGCAGCTTGGCTGTCATGATGTTGGGGCCAAAGGGTCCATTTCTGTTGTAGGGATGACTCCATGTCTCCATGACTCTGACTGATGCCCAAAACAGTTAAGTGAAAACAACAAGAAAGTTGCAAATACTAGGAATCTAAAAGTAAAAGCAGACGATGCTGGAAAGCAGGACCGATCCCAGCAGGACAGATCCCAGCAGTGAGAAGAGAAAAAGAGCTCACATTTCTGGACGGGGTTCCGTTGTCAGATCTGGAAAGCTAGAAGGAGGATGGGGGAGGCAGATGTGTCTGATGCGGTGAAACCAAGGTGACCACGGGGTTAAGCTGCTAACAAACTTCTAGTTAGTGAATGAACGGGAGCATTTGGAGAGTTAGAACATAGGCAAAGAACAGTGGTTCAGGACTGTAGAGGTTGCAAAATGCAGTGCTGATTCTGTTTGACTCTGCCCGCACCCACCCTCCCTGCAGCTTTACAAGATTCTTTCATCCCGGTCCCAGTCTTGACAAATGGTCACAAGTGTGCGGCACGGTGGCGCAGCAGTAGAACTGCTGTCTCACAGCGCCAGTACCTCCTTTTTGCGTCCTTCACCGCCCTTCGCAGTCGGTAGGACTCTAACTTGTAGACGTCCATATTTCCGGATGCCAGGCCCAAGTTGTAGGCAGTGGTGCTAGCAGTCAAGGCAACGCGAACGGACCTGTCCACGCAGGGTTTTTGATTCGGAAAGGTGCTACCCTTACCATGGGGACGATGTTGTCGGCTATTGTTGCAATGAAGTCCGTGACTGCTTCCGCGAACTCACTGACGTCACTGGAACTTGCTTGAAACATATTCCAGTCGACATCTGTCAGTGCATCCTGCAGCATGGCCTCTGACTGGTCGGACCACTGCTTTCCGTCCCTCGTCTCTACCGCTTCCCAAACTATCCGTTGTTTATACTCCAGCAGCAGGAAAAAGGCAGCATGGTCAGATTTCTCCTTTCTAAAAGGAGGGAGTGAAACGGCCTTGTAGCCTTTCCTGAACAGTGTGTAGCAGTGGCCAAAGTTCTTCCCACCCCGGTCGTACGTTGTTAATGCTTGATTGTTAGTGCTTAGAAATAAATTAAAAATGAACATACAAGTTAAAAATATGCACAGTCTCCGCAGAGCTACCACGACGGCGACTGGACCGGGCCGCACCATCAAGGAGAACAAGGCAACATTCAGGCACGAGCTGATAAAATGGGAAGGCCAAACAGTTCCAGACAATGATAATTTTCAACATACCCTACGTAGACACAAAATGCTGGAGTAACTCAGTGGGTCAGACAACAACTCTGGAGACAAGGAATAGGAGACATTACGGGTCAAGATCTTTCTTCTGAATTTGGGTTCCAACACAAAACATCACCTATTCCTTTTCTCCAGAGCTGGTGCCTGACAGGTTGAGTTACTCCAGCCTTTTGTGTCTATCTTCGGCAAAGCAGTCTGAAGAAGGGCAATATATTAAGGTTGGGAGGATTGATTTTCAATAATCATAAGCATCTAATTACATCTGATCTGGTGTGGGAAGGAACTGCAGATGCTGGTTTACACCAAAGATAGACACAAATCCTTGGAGTAATTCAGCGGGTCAGGCAACATCTCTGGAGAGAAGGAATGGGTGATGTTTCGTTGTCGAGGCCCATATTCAGATTTAGGGGAGAAGGAAACTGGAGATATGGAAGGGTATGGTGTGAAAACGACAGAACAAAGCCGATGATGATCAAGGAAATGTAGAACATTTCATTGTTGGCTAGGGACAATTTACAATTTTTACCAAAGCAATTGACCTACAAACCTGTACGTCTTTGAGGTGTGGGAGGAAGCTGGAGCACCTGGAGAAAACCCACGTGGTCATGGTGAGAACGTAGAAACTCCGTACAGACAGCACCCGTAGTCAGGATCGAACCGGGGTCTCTTATCTTATACATCTTATAAAATGACCCTTTGAAAGCATGCCTAATTTCATTGGTTGCAGTGTAATCATTCCATGAATTTCTACCTTTATTAACTTAGCAGATATGCAAGAAATAATAATACAAATTAATCAACTTATGTTATTGCAAAGTAGTATTTATTGACAATCCCAAACAGGTTCCTATCATTACATTACATTTTTTTTACAGGAGTTACAGTCTTTCTGTTCTCTTTTTTGATCGGCAATCTGCATTTTAATACATTAAATATTTATTCAATTCCATTCCACATATTACAAAGAAATTATTTTGCTTTGTGCCTTTAGTGTTGCTGTCCTATTGTCAAAACCACAAAGTATTCATAGTCTTGTAGCATTGCATGATGAATGTCTCAAATACCTCGAAAATTCTGTCTTAATCGCCAGAATTGTGTGAAACGAATTAAATCTTTCAAATAAGCTAGTTTTTCATTTACAAAATATATTTCACTCAAATCTGTGTCTGCAAATTACATTTGAATACCCTTTATTTTCAAGCATTAAATTTAATCGTGCGTTAATTAAGTGATGATGAGTGAACCAGGAGTCACCTTATGCACCTACCTTAATTTCATTCCATTGTGGAGTCCATCAGTCCTAATGAGGGTAGACAAAAATGCTGAAGAAACTCAGCGGGTGAGGCAGCATCTATGGAGCAAAGGAAATAGGCAACGTTTCGGGTCGAAACCCTTCTTCAGACCTTTTACCCTCCCAACTGTTTATTTTGATACAACTTTATCCTAAGAGGTGTAGGAAGGGAGGTGTCTGAAGAAGGGTCTCAATCCAAAACATCGCCTATTGCTTTTCTCAGGAGATACTGCCTGACTCGCTGGGTTACTCAAGCATTTTGTGTCTATATCTTATAAGAGATTTGGATGGGGTAGAAACTCTATTCATAAGGGCGGAGAAGCTATCACAGTTTGGTGGCATTGATGGAAGATTTTCTTATAAATGCTTTTACCCCTGTGTTTTAATTACACCTGCATTCAACTGCTTTCAATGTTGCCTATAATTCAATGCCTTCATAATTTCAGTAAAAGAGTTAAAGATTCAATCAAGTATACAAGAAATGGAAAGGTGAGAATGAAACTAAAGGGAACAATTTATTCTAAATACAAGGAAAGACGTGAAATGATTCGGGCCAGGATCCTTTCAGGAAGCTGGGCAGCCAATTTTACTTCGGAGTCATGTGAGTGACTACGTGAAGAAGCCCCGCCTGGCGCTTGATCGGCATTACGTCGACGCTGATGGCAGAAGCAAGAGCTGCAGAGCGCAGCTCCCCTCAGCGGTAAGAACGGGCCCGCAGGTAAGTGCAATTGATTTACTTTAGGGTGTTCTAAAAACCGTTATGCTGGCGTATAGAACCAGCAAAGTGAAAGTAAAAATTTTTACAAAAAAATCAGAGTCACGCTGGCATACAGATCCAGCAAAGATAAAAAATTAAACAAAATGGAGACGTCTCAGAGGAAGATTTCGCGGGTAAAAAGATCGTCCCGGGGAGAGGCTAAAGAGTCGGGACAAGAGATTAGTGCGGAGCTGGTTCCAATACCGGTGGCCGTTGATTCACCCGTTAATGAGACTATAATTCCTCCAGAAACTAAAACCACGGAGGGAAATGTGCCTAAGAAAAGTAAAAAGAAATCCGTGAGGTTCGTGGTTTCTGATGATGACTCTGATATGAAAATCCTCCGGATAATAAAGCTATATGGCTTAAAATGGAACATATGGAGAAAGTGCTCCAAAATTTTATAAGACAAGGGTCAAAGAACCCGGAATTTTCCCAAACAGACCCTGAGGGATTTGAATATCCAGAATATGGCTATGTGCCAAATTGGGAATATGAAACTCCAGACCCAGGATTAAGGGTGGAGGAAGTCTCCTTTGATGAAATCTCAGGAGTATCAGTATCAGAGACCGACCCTGAAAGTGGTGATGTGGATTATGAGTGCACACCACAAATAAAAAAGAGGCCATATGTGCCTGATATGGCAAAAGATTTTGCTATGCCTGAAGGAAGTGGTGAGGCTATGGAAGAAAACCTAGCTGCCAGCATTAATTATATGGTATCTCACCAACTTCAAGATTCTGTTATGGCTGAAACAGCAGAATTATATAAAACACCGGAAAATTGCACCTTATTGAAGGTACCTACGGTGAATCCGACTATATGGACACCTATGTCATCAGTCATGAGAGGACAAGAATTAAGGTTTCAAAGAATCCTCAAACTGATTTCAGCTGCCATTACTGCTTTTGGAAAGCAAATGGAAGGGTCAGAAATGATCAAAATCCAAAGAGATACATTGGGCTTATTGTGCAATTCCTTTTATGAAATCAATTGTAAGAGGAAAATTGCGATTCGGCCCATATTTCATCCTAGATTTGCAGGTCTAAACCGATCAAGTGGTGTTCAATCTCTTAGTTATCTATTTGGAGAAAACCTGCCTAAACAAATAAGAGAAATGGATGAAGAGGTACGCAACTGAAGATGTGTCTGATTGGTAGCAAAATCACCTAGTGGTCATCCCCAAGAATACCAAATGTGGTAAAAAACCTTGGGGATTGTAACATCCAGTCGTACTAATCAATCACACTCCCAAGACATAGAGGTTTGCAGGTTAATTGGGTTCTGTAAATTGTAAATTGTCCCTGGTGTGCAGGACAGTGCTAGTGTTCAGGTTGATCGCGGGTCGGCGCAGACTCGGTTGGCCAGACCGAGTTGGCCAGACTCGGTTGGCCAGACCATCTCTGAAGTAAAAGTAAAGTAAAATGAAAACCAAGACTGCAGTGTAAATCTACAATGGCAGCCTAAACTTGTTGCAACCCATAATAACCTTTCCACATTTCTCTGAAGTGTAAGAATAGCTAGGTAAGGCTAGAATATTGTGCATTTCTGTCATAAGGAAAAACATGAACAATTTCCGATCAAAAACTATGTCTGTTTATTATATAAAACATGTATAGGAAGTGGGGACAATGGTTTAGAGACAAAGGGTTTTTCACAGGAAAAATCAGCTAACCTAATCAAATACTTGTCCCACCACGAGTCATTCCACCTTCTCCATCGGGTGGAAGGTACGGAAGCTTGAAGGGCGTGCTACCAGATTCTGGAACAGCTTCTTCCCTTCAGTTATCAGGATTCTGAACAGTCCTTCCATAAGCCAGGGTACTGTCCGAATCACCTCTACCAAGTTGCAGACATTGGAAAATGGGCTCTGGAACTGGTGTGCTGTGATGCTGAGAATTATATTCTGCACTCTGTATCTTCCCCTTTGCTTGGCCTATTGTACTTGAGTTTAACTTGGTGGTATTTAATTAAACCCAAACCTAGTTTAGATTAATTTAGAGATAAAGCATGGTAACTGGTCCCTCGGCCTACCGTGTGCATGCCTTTCACCAATCGCCCATTCACTCAGCTCAGTGTTATCCCACTTTCTCATTTACTCCCTGTACACAAGGGGCAATTCACAGAGGGTCAATTAACTTACAATCTTGCAGATCTTTGGGATCTGGGCGGAAAATGGAGCAGACATAATGCGTGGAAGGGAACTACAGATGCTGGTTCATACACAAAAAGGCCATAAAGGTCTCGACTAACTCAGCGGGTCAGGCAGTATGTCTGGAGTAAAGGATGGGTGACATTTCAGTTCGGGACCCTTCTTCAGATCAGGTCCAGACCAACATCACCCATTCTCTTTCTCCAGAGATGTTGCCTGACCCACTGATTTACTCCAGCACTTTGCGTTTATCTTAGGAAAACAGTGCACCAGAAGGAAACCCACGCAATGACAGGACGAATGTATTACCAGATCTGACTGGTAAGCATGCAGAACAAAACTTTTCACTGTACTTCAGTACCCATGACAATAATAAACCTAAACCTAAAAAGGCATAGTGATTGTTAAACCTGCCACTCAACGTGTTTGGTTTTTGGAAAATAAGAGATTGTTTCTGGCCTTTCTAGCTCCACTGAGAATATGTCAAGGTCATTTTCTCAGCTGAGTTGGTGGTCTCTCCATGGAATGCAACCTATGTTTCTCATTAGCTGGCAGTGCGGCCCTCGTGTGACTTCACTATTTGTGTGCTAATATTGCCAGGGAAGTCTTATGTAAGTGCAAGACAGCTTCTTTCTTTATTCTTTCCATAAGCTAGGGTACTGTGCGAATCACCTCGACCCCATTGCGGACATTGGACTTTGTCCATGGAACTGATGCACTACAATGCTGAGAACTATATTATGCACTCCATATCTTGGCATTCTGTACAAAATGGACCAATGTTCCAACTAGCCATCAAAATAATGCTTTCCAAGGTGTGAGCAGTGTTCATAATTGTCAGCTTTCCAGATTTATGTTTGGATTTAGGTTCTTGTTGGCATCTGTAAATTGCCCATATGTGTAGGATAGATTGAGTGTAAGGATGATCATGGTTGGAGCGGATATGGTGGGTTGACAGACTGTTTCCATGCTGTATCTCCAAACTAAATTAAGCTAAAGTAAACTTGCCAGGCTTTGTCCTGCTCCTACAACCCCCCGCCTCACATTTCCAGCGTTCCTCCCTCCCTATTCCATTCACCGGTCTCGACCCAAAACAACATCTGTCCATTCCCTCCACAGATGATGCCAGACCCACTGAGTTCCTCCAGCACTATATACTCTGCAGCGCCCTGCAGAAACAGAGATGATGCAACGTGCACCGAAAAATGTGGAGGCAGGATCGATTTTAACATTTAAGAGTAAAGTGGATAGGTATATGGATGTGAAGGGAATGGAGGGGTATGGTCTGAGTGCAGGTAGATGGGACTAGGGGAAAACAAATGGTCGGCACGGACTGGAAGGGCCGAGAGGGCCTGTTTCTGTGCTGTAATTGTTATATGGTTATATGGTTATAAGTGCTCTCGGATGGGGGGCGACAGATAAATTCACCAGCTGTGGGGGCAGATGGACTGTCCAAGAGGAATTGTTTCTCCAAACATATGGTATTAATTATTTGGAGTTATTGGGGGCATTTTATGGATTAAAAGCCTATTTATTCTACAAAAAAGGATCTGCATGTCCAGGTACAATTAGACAATAAGACAGCTGTTGCATATATTGATCACATGGGTGGAGTAAGGTCGGTATCATGTGATTGTCTGGTCAATCAGATATGGCATTGGTGTATTGAGCACCAAATTTGGGTTTCAGCAAGTTATATCCCAGGAAAAGACAATGTGGTGGCAGACAACAGATCAAGGGTATTCAAAGACAACACAGAATGGATGTTGAACCCACAAGTTTTCAGTAAAATTGTTATTCGCTATGGGTTACCAGACATTGATCTGTTTGCATCAAGATTAAATCATCAATTGCCTAAATATGTGTCTTGGGAACCCGATCCAGGTGCGGTAGCAGTAGATGCATTTTCGCTACATAGGGGAAATATGTTCTTTTATGCTTTCCCTCCATTTGGCCTGGTTAGGCAATGTCTTAAGAAAATAGAACAAGATTCTGCCACAGGACTGTTGGTGATTCCAAATTGGCCCACACAAGCATGGTTCCCGTTGATGTTAAATATGATTAAGGAACCATGTATGTCAATTCCTAGCTGCAGTGGTTTGTTAATACAACCAGTAACAAAAGAAATTCATCCATTACATGTTCATATGAATTTGTTAATCTGCAGGTTTTGACCAGACCACTACAAGGGCTTGGACTGTCGGATAGGACCATGGATGTTATAGTCTCATCATGGCGAGATAGCACTAAGAAACAATACATGACACATATAAAGAAATGGGAACATTTTGTAGACAATCAAATATATCTTATCATACTGTGAACATTTCAAACATATTGGAGTTCCTTGCTGAGTTGTATTTTGAGCAGCACTTGAGTTATAGTGCCATTAATAGTGCTCGTAGTGCTTTATCGTCCTATTTAGGACAAATTTCTGACCATGAATCAATTGGATCTCATCCATTAATATCCAGGTTTATGAAAGGAATTTTTAACAAAAATCCGCCCAAGCCAAGATATACAGAAATTTGGGATGTCAGCATTGTACTTACTTAGCTTAGGCAATGGACTCCAATCACAGTTATGTCTTTGGAAAAATTAACATTTAAAGTAGTAATGTTAATGTCGTTGGTATCAGCACAAAGAGTGCAAACATTACAAATGCTACGTTTAGATTGTATGCATATGGCTTCAGATAACATTGTGTTTTACGTTTATGATATGATCAAACAAAGCAGACCAGGAAGAACTGGAGCTAAGGTAATGTTTCAAGCTTACCCTATTGATTCAACATTGTGTGTAGTTAGACACTTGACTCAATATATAAAAGTAACCAAGAGTCTTCGAGGTGATGAAAAAGCGTTATTTATTACGCATAAGAAACCACACACAAAAGCATCAGTACAAACCATGAGGGATTACGTGCCCTTCACTCCCGACCCTCATAAAATAAATGATCATCTGGTAGTTCTAAATCTATGTTGGGCCTTACTATCTTACTCCGGCTATTATGTTCTGTGTTTTTCATGCCGCTGCTTTGAAGTATGCCGATCAAGCACCAGGCGGGGCTTCTTCACGTAATCCCTCATCGTTACTCCTCATAAAATAACGATCAAACTTCGAACTGGTAAGTTCTCGTTTAATCTTACTATTAAACCAGCAAGTTTGTTGATGTTTGGAAATCAGGAATGCATTGTTCTATTCTACTGGATGGAAAGCAAGGACAGGAAGGGCAAGCTGAGAGGCTCATTTTTGTATGTGCATGTAACTGGAAATTGACTACAGTCTTGGTGGGAATGATGATGGAGTTTCCAAGCCTGAAGAATCAGCCTGAAGAGAGTTAAGGGCAAGGAGAGCTCTTGCTCTCCTTGGTCCCTATAGATAAGAAAGCCACCAACTATTGATAACACAAACTAGTTGCTTGCTAAACTGTAGAACAAGCTGCTTTAGCAAAGTAAAGGAATCTTCAAACAACACCACAGATAAAAACTGCAGTCCTGCAATATCCAAAGAATGGCAAAGAAAGAAAATGCAAGAACAGAACTGTTCTTACTGAAGGCAGGGTCTTACACCGGAGGGCAAAGTACAACAGAAGCATAAGAAATAATCTCCAGCAAGGACTAGCAAGGATGAACCATGGAGACACAAGGAACTCCAAACGGTTGTATGTTGAGTAAAACATTGTGCTGGAGTATCTTAGCGAGTCAGGCAGCATCTATGAAGGGAATGTATAGATGATGTTTTGGATTGGGATCCTTTTTCCATCGGTCTGGCCAATCAGTCTGAATGACAAACTCCACTATCACAGATGCAAATCTTTGACATGTTCGATTCATTCCTCGTGATGTCAAGCAACCTCTGAGCAAATTGTGAACAGTAACACAATGGGGCCAAGCAACATCCTAGCTCCAATGATGACACTTCTCCAGCCAAGTTGACCAGGTGCAATGGCATCAAGGACATTTAGCCAGCCTGGAACTCGCCCAAGCACTTCTCCAGTCAGAGTCTTACTACCAAGTAGTTCATATTAAAAAATATGAGTGTCTAAAATCCTTTACTATTGTCCTGCTGATGGATAGGAGAGCCTTATGGTTTTAGCAGTAGGCCCACAGAGTGAACACAAAAGACAATTATTGTTTTGTAAGAGTAGGGGGGAGGGGATGGGAATCAGAAATTTAACTGGACCAACCCTGGACAGCATGGTGGTGTAGTGGTATAGTTGCTGCCTTACAGCACCAGAGACCTAGGTTCGATCTTGACTACGGGTGTTTGTCTATATGGAGTTTGTATGTTCTCCCCATGACCTGCTTGGGTTTTCTCTGGGATCACCGGTTTCCTCCTACACTCCAAAGACATAGAGGTTTGTAGATTAATTGGCTTAATATAATTGCAAATTGTCCCTAGTGTGTGCAGGATAATGTTAGTGTGCGGTGATCGCTGGTCGGCGCGGACACGGTGGGCTGAGGGCCTGTTTCCGTGATGTACCTCTAAACTAAAAAACAAACTAAACTAAACCACAAACACAGTGGCAGCAACAACAGGCCCAAGACTGATACTCTGTGGTAACTTTGTTCATAACTTTGTTTTATCCAAAACCTCGTCACCACGGGCAAGGCACAAATCAGGTATAGGGTGGAATACTCTTCACTTGTCTTGATAACTGTATTCAAACAGCTCTATACCATCAAGGAAAAACAGTCACAATTGGTGCCTCACCCAATGACTGAATTGTTAATTTCCTCCCCCTTCAACACACCATGAAAGACTCAATGACTCATTGAGATCTGAGGGGTAGGTTTCTCGCACAGTAAATGATGATTGTGTGGAATCAGTTTCCAGATAAGGTGGTGGAAGCTGATACTATCACAATATTCAAAATGCATTTAGACAGACTCTTAGGTAAGAAAGGTTTTGCGAATAGAGGGCGAAGTGCAGGCAAATGGAATATGCGTTGACAGGCATTATGGTCGCCATGGATAAGGTGGTTCAAAATAGCCCGTTTCTGTGCTGTGCAATTCGATAATAGTATGATTATAAATCAAGGCTGGATTGATCCAAAGTGTATGCGAATATCATAACAGAACATTGCTTACTAATAGTGTTAAAGAAGGAACTGCAGATGCCGGAGAATCGAGGGTACACAAAAGGCTGGAGAAACTCAGCGGGTGCAGCAGCATCTAAGGAGCGAAGGAGATAGGCGACGTTTTGTGCTTACTAATAGTGTATTTGACCCATTCATTATGGAGATAATAACATGAGATAAAATCACAGCCAAGCTTCCAACTCTCATCACAAGCAGTTTTTCACTGAGATAACAGGTTTGGTGAAGTGATTTTGACATACACAAAAAGGCAAAACTACACCAGTTTAAGAATACCAACAGTATTTTGTAATTATATTGGTTACTTGATGTTATTGTTTCTTTAATTTTAGTACTTAGTTAAAAAATCACACAGGATATAAAAGATTTGTGTTATTCTTGGCTTCACTAGCCCTGGTGACATAAGTGATTGAATTAAATTCTGCATCTCTCAATGGATTAATTCACATTTTTCAGGAAAGTGCAAAAAATCTCAGGATATTACAATGTTATTCACATGAATATCTATCAAAATAACATGAAGCATCTGCGTAACTGCCAAGAGGAAATGCATGCACTAAAAATTAACTGAATGGGAGCTTTAAAAGTAAGAGGAAAGAAAATAGATGGTGAAAACTATATATATTAACTGAAACTAAGCTTTGTTATCATAATTTGCCCCAACAATTGAAACAGCTCATAATTTTTCATTTTGGGAGACACTAGGGTGCAGAAAGTCATTAAAACTGTGTGAAAAGCATTACTGTTTTGAATGTCTCTTGTAAATGTCAAACAATCCATGTTAGATATAGCATAATTAAATGTAGAATAAAGTTTATTGCTATAAACAGGTGAGCACTTCTTCCACTTCAGTGCTTAAGCTACAAAGCTTTATGCGATGGGGGCACTTGTTGGAAGAAGGATTGCTTACAATCTTCCATTAACTTGTTTACAGAGCAAAATGCATTTCAAATCTGAGGCACAGCTTTCACAAAAGGTCTGAAAGGAGTAAAAAGCTGGCTTTCTTGTGTTCCGTGAGGAAATATATAACAATGAATGATGCAGTCTAAGAAAAAATTATTAGTACAGGTGTCAGGGGTTATGGGCATAAGGCAGGAGAATGGGGTTGAGGGGGGGAAGATGCTTCTGCCATGATTAAGTGGTGGAGTAGACTTGATGGTCCAAATGGCCTCATTATGCACCTAGAACTTGAAAACCTATGTTTTGACGTGGTCTACACTAAGTAAGCTATGGGACTCTACAAACAATCCAATTTACATCCATGCAAGTTACTCCAACCTGATTACTGCCCAGAATAGATGGTGCTGAGCAGCACCTATATGGATGCAGTGGAAAAGTAGCACATCAACAATCATTTCCCACACTCATGTAGTGGGATTAGGAACAAGAGGACTGCAGATACTCAATGTATGTGATTACTGGAGAAACTAGGAGACATTGGAAGAAGTAGGAAATCACAGCATGGAAATACAATCAGAGGTCATCATCACCAACTTTTTCAAATGGCACAGAATACATTATGTCCTTTTTTTTCTTTTGGACCATCCATCCAATCTGAAAGAAAAGCAAACCTGCAAGCATGGAAAAGAGTGTGCCAACAGGAGCCATCATGAAGGACCAACCAAACTGAACTTTAACCATCGGGTGTAGACATGATTTATTTGGTTCAATGATCTGACTCATTACAGCATTGAGAGCTTGAATCCAAAAGATGTACATAATAATGGAAAATGTGGATAAAATACCTGAAAATTAAAAAAAAAAGATACGTCATCAATACCGTTGGAAGGTAAACAAACTATCTAGCAGCTAGACACAAAATACTGGAGTAACTCAGTGGATCAGGCAGCATCTCCGGGGCTATTCCTAAAAATGGCCTATTCTCCAGAGATGCTGCCTGACTCGTTGTGCTACTCCAGCATGTTGTGTCTATCTTTGCTTAAAACTAGCATCTGCAGTTCCTTCTTACACATGCTATCTAGCAGCAACTGGCAATGCAAGATTTTATGACAATTCTTCGTGAAGAACAAGGATCTCAACCTGAAATGTCACCTATCCATATTCTCCAGGAATGCTACCAGACCCACTGAGTAACTCCAGCATTTTACGTCTTTCCTTGGTAAATCAGCATCTGCAGTTCCTTGTTATTCAAAGAGAAAGCTATCATTTTTACCAAGAAGATTACATCGCCATTTTGTTTTATATTTTTGATAGACTAGTCCATGTGCCCACGCAAAGTTCTGACTTTACCACTCTTGAACCATTGGCTGGTTATGAAGATGACAATCTGGTCTTGCAAGGTTAATAAGATTATCTAGACACAATAGAGCACAAAATAAACTTCTGGAGGAACTCAGAGGATCAGGCAGCATCTGTGGAGGAAAACGGACCGTTGATGTTGACGCTTAATCTGGACTGCAGTCACTTGTATCTCTATTTTAGATACAAGAGATGGGTTTTGTACAATCAATTATAAAAATATAATTTTTCACTTATCACTTCTGCTCACTTCAGTCGTCAGCAATTTTTACCAGGAGGTTAACCACACAATAATCATGGTCTAATGCAGAGAACATGCATATGTTATTTAAAGTTTCTCTCTGCTTTCTGTGGGCACCTGTTTCCAGAAGCTGTGACCTTACAAGCACCTCTTCTTTTAAAAACATCTCCCTTCAATCCTCATGAACATATTACCAAATGGATGAATGTGGCATCCGAACATAATATATACACTACTACATCCTCATCTTTCTTGGATTTAAGCCAAAAGAAAGATCATAAAAGTGCAGACCAGCAGGAACCCAAGAAATGTTGATAAAACTCCAAATCTAATACCATAACCAACTTAGTCCAACTTTTTATTAAGTCAAATCTGGTCTAACCAAGCGTCAAGTGTCAATAGAGTATATTTGTCATTGGCACTGGGTCTTAAACATTGAAATTGTTGCTTGCTGCAGTGTTACAGGCACATTAACACGACAATACAAGAAGTATTGTCTGAAGTAGCTGAAAAGCTACTTTCTCCATTAGACCTATAACTGCTGTATATCAATAAAGTTTGTACTGCATACTGCTCCATCAAATGTCCTCTGCCAATTGATGTGGTTGTCAAGAACGGGAGAAGGGCATTATGTTGAATAATAACATTGAAATGAACAGTACCACCAAAATAACAGCTCAACTCCTTTCCAAAACAAGGTGCCATTTCACCAGGGCCGGATTTACGTATAAGCTAAACAAGCTTAAGCTTAGAGCCTCGAGATCTAGGGGGGCCTCACAGAGCCAGATTTACCACTAGGCTTCATTGGCTGAAGTCTAGGGCCTCGAAATCTAGGGGGCCTCCGGCCAAGGCAGGACACCTGCCATGCAACTCTGAGCGGGCCCCCCTCTCTATCAATCTCCGTCTCCACCCGCCATCCGTATCCGTGTCTGGGTTGCCGAGATCTAGGTAGGCCTCACACATCATCGGCCGCCCTACGCATGCGCACTGCCACGCCAACTGGTCAGCGCTGGGCACTTTCTCCCTTGCTTTGAATTGTGGGGGATCTGGCCACCATTTCTGTCAGCGACCGCTGAAAACCAACGCAGAATTACTCCCTAACCCTGGATCTGGAGTAACTCCCTGGAGTAACTCTTGCTTCTGGTTTCCTGGTCCTCCATAAATATTCTAAATGGAATTTAAACTGAAGGTGGTGGAGGGCTGAACAATAACAGCCTATTGCATTTCATCTGTTTATTTATTGTGTATATATATTGTCTATGGTATATAAACACACTGAACTTTTATCTCCTGTTCTGTATAATGTTTACATATTCTGTTGTGCTGCAGCAAGCAGGAATTTCATTGTCCTGGGACACATGACAATAAAACTCTCTTGACTCTCGACTTGGACTTAAGTAAAAAAGGGATCTTGAGGGAAAAAGAGGTACCTTAAATTTAGTTAACCTCCTCCAACCTCATCTATTGCATCCGCTGCTCTTGATGTCAGTGGATCTACATCGGTGAGACCAAGCGTAGGCTTGATGATCGTTTCGCCCAACGCCTCCGCTCGGTCCGCATTAACCAACCTGATCTCCCTGTGGCTCAGCACTTCAATTACTCCTCCCATTCCGAATCTGACCTTTCTGTCCTGGGCCTCTTCCATTGTCAGAGTGAGCATCACCGGAAACTGGAGGAGCAGCACCTCATATTCGCTTGGGCAGTCTGCACCCCAGTGGCCTGAATATTGACTTCTCCAATTTCCGGTAGCCCTTGCTGTTACCCCTAACCCCCACCCACCCCTTCTCAGCTCTCCCTCAGCCCTCTGGATCCTCCCTTTCTTCTTCCCCCCACCCTGCATCAATCTGAAGAAGGGTTTCGGCCCAAAACGTTGCCTATTTCCTTCGCTCCATAGATGCTGCTGCACCCGCTGAGTTTCTCCAGCATTTTTGTCTACCTTAAATTTAGTTGTGTCTGTTTGGGTAACTATGGTAGGGTGAAGACTATTCCATGCTTTAATTGTGCGGGGGAACTCCATGGAGCAGCCAGCAACTCTGGATAGAAGAAATTGGGTGACGTTTCGGGTAGAGACCCTTCTTTGGACTCCCTCTGGTTTTAGTGATTTTAGTTTAATTTAAAGATACAGCGTGGAAACAGGCCCTTCAGCCCACCGAGTCCACACCAACAACCGATCACCCGTACACTAGTTCTATCACACATAGCGGGCAAGAGTCAAGAGTGTTTTATTCTCTCACGTCCCAGTTAGAACAATTAAATTCCTTACTTGCAGCAGCACAACACAATATGTAAACATAGTACTCTGTAAACAATGTTATAAACGAGAAAACAAACGGTGTATATTTATATATGAATATATAACTATATAAGTGTGTGTGTGTGTGTGTGTTATATATATCACACACACAATTTCCCTCCTGGGATTAATAAAGTTCTATCGTATAGTATCATGTGTGAGGGAAGGAATTGCAGATGCTGGATTAAACTGAAGATAGACACAAAAAGCTGGAGTAACTCAACAGGTCAGATAGAATCTCTGGACAAAAGGAAAATATTACATTTTGGGTTGGGTCTTAAATAGGTTCCTGCACACCTTTGGAATGTGGAAGGAAACAAGAGCACCCGGAGAAAACCCGTGCGATCAAAAGGAAAAGGAGCAAACTCTATACAGACAGGACCCATATTCCGGGTCTCTGACACTTTCACGCAGCAACATTATGGCCAATGTACTGCCCCATAGTCTTGAATTTAATTAAAACATACATTAGCTGTAAAGGGGGACATAGTGTCACTTGCAGATTTAAAACTAAAAATGGATATTTTCATTCTTTTAGTAACCAAAGTTATCAACATATAACTTTTTGTGTGTTGGAAAACAAAATATAGTGGCACAGCTGGTAGACTTGCTGCCTCACACACCAGAGATCTGTGTTTGATCCTGTCCTCGGGCACTGTCTGTTGAATTTGCACATTCTCCCTGCAAGCGTGTGGGTTTCCTCCCGCATCCCAAAGACGCATTGGCTTTGTAGGTTAACTTATCTTATCTCTATAAAATGGCCCCTAATGTGTAGGGAGTGGGTGAAGAAAGTGGGACAACAGAACTTGTGTGAATGGGTAGACAAAAATGCTGGAGAAACTCAGCGGGTGAGGTGGCATCTATGGAGCGAAGGAAATAGGCGACGTTTCGGGTCGAGACCCTTCTTCAGAATGATGTGAGGGTGGGAGGGACGGGAAGAAGAAAGGAAGAGGTGGAGACAGTGGGCTGAGGGAGAGCTGGGAAGGAAGGAGAAAGCTGGGATTACCTGAAATTGAAGAAGTCAATGTTCATACCGCTGGGGTGTAAACCGCCCAAGCGAAATATGAGGTGCTGCTCCTCCAACTTACGGCGGGCCTCACTCTGGATATGGAAGCGGCCCAGGACAGAAAGGTCAGATTCGGAATGGGAGGGGGAGTTGAAGTGCTGAACCACCGGGAGATCAGGTTGGTTACTGCGGACCGAGCAGAGGTGTTGGGCGAAATCGATCGCCAAGCCATACTCTTGTTCTCACCGATGTAGAGCAGATGACACCTAGAGCAGTGGATGCAATAGATGAGGTTGGAGGAGGTGCAGATGAATCTCTGCCGCACCTGGAAAGATTGCTTGGGTCCTTGAATGGAGTCAAGGGGGGAGGTAAAGAGACAAGTGTAGCATTTCCTGCGGTCGCAAGGGAAAGTGCCAAGAGAGGGGGTGGTTTGGGTGGGAAGGGACGAATTGACCAGGGAGTTACGGTCTCTGCGGAAAGCCAACAGGGGAGGAGATGGGAAGATGAGGCCAGTGGTGGGATCCCATTGGTAGACAAAAAAGCTGGAGAAAATCAGCGGGTAAGGCAGCATCTATGAAGCGAAGGAATAGGCGACGTTTCGGGTCGAGACCCTTCTTCAGATTGATGTTGGAGAGGGACACGAAAAAGAAAGGAAGAGGCGGAGACAGTAGCCTGTGGGAGAGCTGGGAATGGGAGGGGAAGGAAGGAGAAAGCAATAATTACCTGCAATTAGAGAAGCCAATGTTCATACCGCTGGGATGTAAACTACCCAAGCAAACGTGAGGTGCTGCTCCTCCAATATGCAGTGGGCCTCACTCTGGTCATGGAGGAGGCCCAGGACAGAAAGGTCGGATTCGGAATGGGAGGGGGAGTTGAAGTGTTGAGCCACGGGGAGATCAGGTTGGTTATTGCGAACTGAGTGGATGGTCTTGTCGGTGTGGTCGGGGGGAAATGACTGTTGCGCTTCCGGCCTGGGGATTTTGCTGAGGGGAGGGAACTTCGCCATCACTGAGGTCAAGGAAGTGGTTGGAGGGCGTCTCCTCGTGGTGGATGTTATGTACCGTGGCTCTCCGCTCCGTCTGATAAATGTGTATGCCTCGCCCACGCAGAGCGAGCGGCTGGCCGTTCTCCAGCAGCTCCCAGTGCTGCTGGCCACGTCCCGGCAGCTCGTTCTGGCCGGTGACTTCAACTGCATCATTGATGCGGCTGGACGATCCGGCAGTGCCGACAGCAGACTGGACAGCACGTCCAAGTTCCTGATGGAGATGGTAAAAGACGCAAAGCTGCGTGACGCCTTCAGCGACCCTGCAGGCGGGTCCCAGCCGCGGTTCACCTGGTCGAGATCGGACGGTTTAGCCCGATCTCGGATAGACTTTGTCTTCACGACGAAGGCCGTCACGGTGAGACACACTGACCTCACGCCAGTGTTCTTCTCCGACCACTGCCTCCTTCAGGCTTCCTGTCACCTACAGGAGGACCGGAAGGCAGGCAGAGGGACGTGGAAGTTAAACATGAAACTGTTGACCCCAGAGAGTGTCGAGGAGCTAAAGAGGGACTACGCATGTTGGAGAACGGTGAGGCCCCTCTTTGACTCCCCCACACTCTGGTGGGAAGCAACCAAGGAGAACATTAAGAGGTTCTTCATAATTAAAGGGGTTCAGAGAGCAAGACAGAGCCAGAGGGAATTGTGCCAACTCCAGACAGATTTGCAGCAACTGCTCCTTCTGCAGTCGAGCGGGGTGGATGTGAGGGAGGAACGTAGAGAGTTGAAGGACCGGCAAGCTCAGCTCTTCACCTCTGAATCCTCCAAGATCATCTTCCGATCTAGGGTCCGCAGGATGAGACGTGCTCACTTTTCTTCTTCCATAAGGTTCACAGGGGGAGCTCTGTGATGAACAGCCTTAGGGAGGAGGACGGCACAGTAGCATCCTCACAGACAGACATGCTGAGGATCTGCAAATCCTTTTACACAGATTTGTATGACCAAAAGACCACAGACAGTACCTCCTCCCAGAACTTCCTGTCCTCAATCACGGAGGTCTTGGAGGACAGCAAGCGGGAGAGTCTGGACCAACCACTGACCCTAGAGGAGCTGACTGGCTCCATCCGTTCCTTTGACTCGAATAAAACTCCCGGAAGCGATGGCTTACCGGCCGAGTTGTATTTGGCTCTGTGGGACTGGATGGGCCCGAACCTGCTAGAAGTGTACAACGACATGCTTCTAGCTGGCAGCATGTCAGACTCCATGAGGAAGGGCAACATCACCCTAATCTACAAGCAGAAGGGGGAGATGAAGGACATAAAGAATCGGAGACCAATAACACTCTTGAATGTAGACTACAAGATCCTGTCTAAGGCCATCACCAACCGGGTCAAGTCTGCTCTGGGACAGGTGATCCACCCGGACCAAACCTGTACTGTACCTGGCAGGAAAATCTCAGACAGCCTAGCGCTGCTGTGAGATACCATCGCCTACGTGCAGGACAGACGGGTGGATGCCTGCCTAGTCAGCTTGGACCAGGAGAAGGCCTTCGACAGGATTTTGCACACGTACATGAGGGACGTGCTCTCCAAAATGGGTTTTGGGGAGGGAATCAGGAATTGGATCAAACTGCTCTACACCAACATCCGTAGTGCAGTCCAAATCAATGGGTGGGAATCAGACAGTTTCCCGGTAAGGTCTGGAGTTAGGCAGGGTTGCCCTCTCTCTCCTGTCTTGTTTGTCTGCTGTATTGAACCTTTTGCTGAATCCATCAGGAAGGATGCGAGCATAAGAGGAGTGACATTGCCAGGCAGTGGGGGCATTCAAGTAAAGACCTCCCTGTACATGGACGATGTCGCTGTCTTCTGCTCGGATCCAGGGTCGGTTCGCAGACTGATTAGTATCTGCGACCAGTTTGAGTCGGCCACGGGATCCAGGGTGAACCGCAGGAAGAGCGAGGCCATGCTCTTTGGCAACTGGCCCGACAGATCTTCCGTCCCCTTCACCATCAAGCCTGACTTCTTGAAGGTGCTGGGGATCTGGTTCGGGGGGGCTGAGGCATGTAACAAAAATTGGCTGGAGCGGATAGCCAGGGTGGGAAGGAAGCTGGAGCTGTGGAGGCAACGCTCCCTCTCCATAACGGGAAAGAATTTGGTCATCAGGTGTGAGGTGCTCTCGGGGCTGCTGTACTTGGCACAAGTGTGGCCTGTCCCTCCCTCATATGCCACAGGGATCACCCGGGCCATCTTCCAGTTCATCTGGGGGTCAAGGATGGACCGGGTGCGACGGGCCACAATGTACAAGTCGGCAGACAACGAGGGTAAAAGCGTGCCCAACGTCGCCCTCATTCTGATGGCCACCTTCGTGTGTGGCTGCATCAGGCGGAGTGTAGAGCCAAGGCACATGGGCACCAAGTGTCACTACCCGCTGAGGTTCTACCTGTCCCCGGTGTTGAGGAGGATGGGCCTGGCGCAGGTGCCACGCAATGTGCCAGTCAGCTGGACATTGCCGCCCCATCTGTCGTCGGTGGAAGGGTTCTTCCGGACCAACACCTTTGACCACATGTCCATCGGGCAGTGGTCAGCACAGAATGTCCTGCAGGCACTGCAGGGAAAGGACTCTATGGACCCGGTGGCGTGGTTCCCTGAGCAGACTGCCCAGCTTGTCTGGCAAAATGCCTCATCGCCAGAACTCACTAACAAGCACCAAGACCTGGCTTAGCTGGCGGTGAGGGGAGCCCTCCCAGTCAGATCCTTCCTGCACCGTCGGAACCTCACTGCCAGCGCACGCTGCCCTCGGGACGGCTGCTATGGCGAGGAGACAGTTGCCCACCTCTTTACAGAGTGTGGGTTTTGCTAAAAGAGTCTGGAGAAAAATGCAAGGGCCCCTGGTACGCTTTATCCCGAACAGTTCCGTCACAGAGGACTCGGTGATTTTTACGGACTGTTCCCAGGGACACATTCAGAGGCTGACATCGAGTGCTGCTGGAGGGTCATCAACTCGGTAAAAGACGCCCTTTGGTCTGCCCGAGCATTGTTCACCACCCAGCAGAGCGAGATGTCCGTCAGGGAATGTTGCCGACTGACCCGCTGCAGACTGCAGGAGTACGTGCTGAGGGACGCACTGAAGCTCGGTGCAGCCAACGCCAAGGCTCGGTGGGGGAGGGCCACAGTCTAACGTCCTTCCGCTGCTGGACATGGGGGGTACGGTATGGTGGAGATGCCCCTCAATATAAGGGAAGGTATCCCACGCCATTGTGGCACGAGTGGGGGACTGATTTGTGGAAATTTGGGGAAAAGAAACTGTATTGATCTATTGTACAGCCTCCGAAAATGTCGGATGGATTTTCCGCAAGGTTAATGTATTGTATATATTTATCATTTGAATAAAGTATATTTTGAAAAAAAAAAAAAAAAAGAACTGAGTGGAGGTGTTGTATGGAGCGATCGCCAAGCCTGCGCTTGGTCTCATCAAGGTTGATCATACGCTGAATAATCCAACCACATTTTTGTTTGGAAGTGGAAAGAAATAATAGAAATTGCATTCCTTGCAACGTGTCATGAGATGAGATACTGTATTGTAATTTTGCTGCATGTCATTGTGGTACATAACATGTCTTGATTGGTGAATATATTTAGTTTGTGACTTTATTTGAAGCAGAAATAATATGTGAATGCTTCATTGAGCATAACTCCGCCTGGTAACTACGCACTTAGTCCGAGCACATTATCGCACACGTCATGCAAGCCGTCTTAAATGACCACCTAAACTGTCATTTGGCAACTTAAAAAGCTGCCTAGGTTGCCCGGCTGGCAACAGAGAAAAAAAAAGTGAGAGCCCTGCAAGGTGTATAATATTTTTGACACTGTCATGGGCCTTTCTTACATATGCTGTCACAACGCACTGTAGTCTCTAAACAACCCTTCAGTAATTTTCTTTGCCCTCCATTTCAGAATAATAGTGTTTTAAGCCGATAACTCGACACTAGCACTGGCAATAAATAAATAAAAAGTGCAGCTTTCCAGCCCCTTATCTCATTGGGCACGCTCGGCTGCAAATCAGTGTCAATCTGATGGACCATCTTCCTCTAGTCGTGGGGGTGGGGGATTGGGAGGGGCCTCACAAGTGGAACAGCTTAGGGACTCTCTTCATCTAAATCCGGCCCTGCATTTCACACAAGAGTTTTCATGTACGTTCCCCTAGTGTTCAATGCACTAAAGCCAAATTTATTACCAGCCAAAATGAAGAATCCGCCTCCCAGTATGTACATGGAGTCGTGCGCTTGGAGACCTTCATAAACAATGAGCCCAAAACCGATTCCAACGGTTAGTACAGACAATACGATCAGCACGCTCCAGGAATGGCGATAACCTAGAAAAGGAAAATAACAGCATTGGTATCATGCCGATTATAACAGAAGCTGTAAGTTATCAGCTAAGTAATAGCGTGAAAGTAGTCAGAAGAAACTGCAGATGCTAGAATCTTGTGCAAAAAACACAAAAGTGCTGGAGAAACTCAGCAAGTCAGGCAGCATCTCTCGAGAATATGTTTTCGCTGGGTCTGAAGAAGGATCCCAACCCAAAATGTCGCCTATACATCCAGAGATATCACTCATACATCCAGCACTTCCAGAGATGCTGCCTGGCCCACTGAGTTACCTCTTAAATGCCACTACCAGGTCTACCACCACCATTCTTGGCAATGTGTTCCTGGCCTCCACCGCTCTCTGTGTAAGAAAACTTGCCCATCTTCATTAAATCTTCCCCCTCACACCTTATACCTTACTATAGACTAGTAGGGCATAAGTAGGGCACGTACGGTCGATCTCCATACTATAGACCCCAATTAATTATCAAGGAATTAAGTCAAACATGAGAAGTAACCATCTGATTTCTTCCTACTATCATTCCTCCGCTGTTGAAGCAGAATTAGGCCATTTGTCCCACCAGACTATCAATCATGTAAGATAGTTCTCTCTCAACCCCATTCTCCCACCCACTCCCCATAATCCGACACCCTTCATAATCAAGAATCTATCAATCTCCATCTTAAAAATAATAATTGTGTGGGCCTCCATGGCCTTCTGTGGCAATAAATTCCACAGATTCACCACACTCTGACTAAAGAAATTCCTCCTCATCTTTCTAAAGGTATGTCCTTTTATTCTGAGGCTATTCGGTAAGTTTCAATGAGATATCCAATCATCCTAAACTCCACCGGGTAAAGGCCCAGTGCCGTCAAAAGCTCATCATATGTTAACCCAATCATTCCAAGGATCATTCTCGTTCATGTTGCTTCTCCATGTTGCATACCAAATGGAAGAATGGTGAGATAGTTAGCGTGAGGAAAACTGTTAATTAGCATTAGTTTGACAGGTGGCACAGTGCACCCTCACATAGCCAGAGGCCCGGATTCAATCCTCAGCCACTGTTCGTGTGGAGTCTGCACATTCTGCCTATGACAATGTAATCCTCTGGGATCTCTGGTTTCTGCCCATTTACCCAAAACGTGCGGGTTGATAAGTTATTTGGCCACTGTAAATTGCTTTGAGCCTGCTGGCACATGGTAGAATCTAGGCATATTGATGATAAAGTGGGGAAAATTAAACATGTCATTAATAAGGGATTAAGGTAAATTTTTGGTTGATGGTCCATGTGCACCAAGGGCCAAATAACCTGTTTCCATGTTGTATGGTTGAATGACTCAGTCATTCAACCATACAACATAAACTTACCCTCACCGATATATCTGCGCTAAATGCTTTTGCCCATTACAATATTGATTGCTTCATAGTCGTGTCTTTCATTGTGAAACAGGCAACACAAAATGGAATATGCATAACGTAGGCAATTAATAGTGACAGAATCATACACCATTCCAACCTGTCACCACAAGCTGCAGCAAATACCCATCTCTCCCACTATCATCAAACAATCGGACAGAATGGGTGGCACAGTAGCGCAGCGGTAGAGTTGCTGCCTGACATAGCCAGAGACCCGGGTTCGATCCTCACTACAAGTGTTGGCTGTACGGAGTTTGTACGATCTCCCTGTGACTGCGTGAGTTTTTTGCAGATGCTCCAGTTTCCTCCCACATTCCAAAGACATTTGTAGGTTAATTGGCTTCGGTAAATTGTCCCGAGTGTGTAGGATAGAACTGGTGCATCGGTGATTGGTGGCCGGCGAGGACTCGGTGCGCCGACGGGCCTGTTTCCATGCTGAATCTCTAAACTAAACTAAGCTAAAATACCAATCCAGTTTCAGTGAGGAATGTAGAAGTTCACTAGGTATAACAATGTAGGTACCTTAAAATGAGGTGTCAATCTTTTGAAGCTACAGCTCAGGATCACATGATATGGAATAGATGAGTGTTTGAATAGAACAAAGTTAATGGGACAAAAACCTCTCAGATTTAGCATTAACTGCTTCTTTCTTTAACACCTACAGCTCCGGGGTCCCAGATTCAATCATGACATGCTATTATTGAGAAAGAGTTTCCACTTTCCGTGATTGCCTGGGTTACCGCAAGGTATCCGATCAAAGGCCAGGTACATGCTATGGGTTAACATGCTATGATTTAATGGTGGTACAGTGGCTCAGCAGTAGCGTCGTTGCCTTACAGCACGATAGACCCAGGTTTGATCCTGGGTGATCCCTGTACGCTTTCTCTGTGACCGCATTGTTTTTCCCCGTGCGCTCCTGTTTCCTCCCACACTCATGCAAAGACATGCAGGTTTGTAGGTTAATAGGCTTTGGTAAAATTGCTAATTTGTCCCTTGTGTGTAGGATAATGCTAGTTTACGGTGCAGACACTGGCAGAAGGGCCTGTTTCTGCGCTGTATCTCCAAAGTTTAAAGTCTAAATTAGTTTTTACGTGTAAGTTAATATTAACAGGAATCAAAGGGGAAAGTTTGAGCTCGATTGGAGCCACAGAGTCGCAAACAGTGAATGCAGTGAATGCAGCTGTAGGGAAATGCTAGCAGAGGGAGGCAAGGGTGCAGCGGAACAAGCCTGAGTGGTGGGACATATTGCGTTGTGACTTAAGAGCTACACTGGTGTGTAAACCACAACCTGGATCACGTGCTGAATTGTTGAATCCTGGATTGTTGCAAATGAAACTGATGCTTGGCTGAAATGATCACGGTGTCCCCTCTTAGAAGCATTGAACATGCAAATCAACATTGACCTTTTATGATTACTTACCAATGATGGAAGAGCATCTCCCCCACAATCAAGATGCAAAAGATAGAAAATATTTGACCAAACACTTGGGAGAAAAGATAAACACTGGGAATTTTAAAAATATATATAATTGCAGATGATTTGGTGGATTAAATTAGGTTGTAGACCTGTAAATACAGGCACAGGATTAAATTCAGAAGTCATATGAATTCGGCCCATCGAGTCTACTCCACAGTCAAAAGGAGAAACGTAGACTATTGAATTTGAACCTGGGTAACAAAACTGGAAATTATATCTGTTTGCATAGCTTAATTTTACAGCAAGGTGTCCAATTACACACCTAGAGTGAGAGTTAGGATTAATCTGCCTTTCTCATTCATTACCTGACTGTCCCATTTTTGACTTTGCTGTGTGGAATTCATAACATATTAGAACATAACACTCTGTGAGATGCAGCAGATGGAGCACAAAGATGGAAGTAGTTGGATTTGGACACCACACACGCCATGGTTTAGTGTTCCAAGGCTGGAAAAGGATTTAAATGGGTTACATAACCCAGTGAGATTCACAAATAGATTAATAATGGCTGTTACCAGAGCAAGTCACCAGAGCAAGTCACAACTTGTAGGTTAATTGGCTTGGGTTTGTATACTTGGTATACTTGTATACTAAAATGTGGGAGGAAACCGGAGTACCCGGAAAAAACCCATGTGGTCACAGGGAGAATGTACAAATTCTGCACAGACAGCACCCTTAGTCAGGATTGAACCAGAGTCTCTGGCACTGTGAGGCAGAATTCCTACTTCTGCACCACTGTGCTGCCCACCAGACTGATAATGGGGAGGGGGAAGAAAGCTGTAAGAGGGGAGGCGCAGGATAAAGCCTGGCAAGTAATACATTGATACGGGTGAGAGGGGCAACCCTATTTCTTGCCAGGTGTCATCCTGCCCCCCCCCCCCCCCCATCACTTTCCAGCTTTCTTACCCCACCACAATCAGTCTGAAGAAGCATCCCAATCCAAATGTCACCTATCCAAGTTCTCCAGAGATACTGCTTGAACTGCTGAGTCACTCCAGCACTTTGTGTCTTTTTTTAGTAAACTAACATCTGCAGTTTGTGGTATCAACATCAATAACTGCTTATGTTAGACCACTAAGAAATCATATATATAAATGTATTTGCAGGATTAATGACTCTGAAAATGAAATTATCTTGGTATTATCAAACATAAGGTTTAGCACAAAACACTACCAATCCCAGCTGTGGAAACATTGGCATAGTTGTCTCATTGTAGGACACTGATCTTTCTTTTTATTCTGGATTTTAAACCATGTGTTGTGTTTTTGTATATAATTTATGATGCTCTTATAAGTAATTTACTAAGCTTTTATATGTTTTTCATGGTGTTTTTATATGCAATGTATTCTATGTAATGTCGTCTTTTATCTGGACCTTGAGTCTAAAATCAAACGTTTATTATGCTTCCCATATCTATGTAATGCTTCAGTCCCACATTCATACCTGTAATTTGAACAAATATTTTTTCAGGTCCAGTATATAAAGTCCATTACTGCACTTACCAGTGGCAGGGTCATAAGCAGAGCTGTTCTGGGTCAGTCTTGTTGGGAAAGGAAGGTGGTAGGCTCCGATGCAGCTTTTCGATACTTGGTGCTCAACTAAATAAAAGTTGGAAACACAGTTACTCAGATCAAACACATACTTTTTCAAAAATATAAAGTCTAAATGGAGTTGATAATAATATCCACTGTATATTTTGAAGTTTCATATGCTATGAACACTGATGCCCTCCCATGAGAGGCACAGTAGATAAATGCACCACGAGATGTGGTACCAGACTCTATCCAGATATGAAGAAACATTCCCAACTGCAGTACAGGCAATGGTGGAGGAACCGTAGACAATGGTGTCTGCAAAGATGAGTGTTGCCCATCACTGGCCTTTGAGGCCCAGTGGAAATGCAGGTAGTTGACAACAAGTTAAACCAGCACAACATCAAGCTGCCAACTAGGCTGAAAGTCTACAAAGCTGTAGTACTCTCCAGCTTGCTGTATGGATGTGAAACATGGACCTTGTACAGGAAACACATCTACCAGCTTGAGAAATTCCACAAATGCTCTCTGCGGTTCATCATGGGCTTACGCTGACAAGACAGGGTGACCAACGTGGAAGTGCTGGACCGGTCTGGCTTCACAAGTATCGAAGCAATGATGATAAAGGCCCAACTTCAATGGACAGGCCATGTGATCCGGATAAATCCCGTATGCCTGGTCAACTCCTGTACGGAGTTCTGTCACGGGGTCAATGGAACCCAGGACGCCCAAAGAAACGGTTCAAAGACTGCATCGAGGATAACTTCCAGCACGCAGACCTAGCCCCAAAAGACTGGAAACCCGTGACAGTGAAAGGACAGGTTGGCGTACAACTACTAGGAAGGCAGTCAGCAGTTTTGAAGATAATCGCCAAAGCCAACTCGTTAGTGTCAGAGACAGGGGGAAGGCTGCAGCCCTAAATCCTCCCACAGCGGCTCTCATGTTCCCCACTGCGTGTGGTTTGCGCATCGGATTTGTGACCCACAATCCCACAAGACATGATAGTGCACAACAATGCTATCATCGTCTACGACAGGCCCGCACCGATAGACAGCAAGAAGTGGTGATCATCTCCTTGCAAGATAAAAGTGTCCCCTTTCTTCATTGGCCTGGTTTACATCAAAGATACTTGAGCAGCACGATAGACCACTTGACAAAAAAGCCCCAGTGCGTTCATGGGTTCATGGGTAATTTTTTTCGTGCCATTTTGTGAATCAAATATATGATTTTTTTTTTAATGGGCTTCTGTCATGGCGTCCACATCTACCAGCGTAGCGAGCCGTTCTGCTATAGTGCTCGAATCGCCAACGTACGCGATTCGAGCACTTTATAGCAGTCTTTCTTCAGAATCCCCACTAAAGACGAAAGATAAGAAAAAAAATTAACACTTTCTGAAGGGGTGGCCTTCCCGATCTCTTCCGATAGCTCAAATCGCGGAGCCGGGGGTCGCCAGAAGAACTACTCCGATCGCTGGCCCACGGACTATAACACCCTGAAGCCACGGTATGCGGAGCTTCTAGTCACGGGGGCATCGTGCACTTTCCCTCGCAGAGTATGGGATTCCTCGCCGGAGAAGAGCTCCGACCGCCGGCCCACGGCCTATAACATCATGAAGCACCGGTCTCCGGTAGAAGGCGGCCGATTCTGGACCTCCAAGCCACGGAGATCCCGAATCGGCTTGTATCTAAGCCTGTTTGAAATAGTGTTTAAAATACAGGATAAATGGTGTTAAAAATACACAATGTACATGGATCAATGGTGTTTAAAATACATGATAAATGATATTAAATATACACAATGTATAGGGATCAATGTGTTTAAAATGCATGATAAATGGTGTTAAATATACACAATGTACACGGATCAATGGTGTTTAAAATACATGATAAATGGAGTTATAGGGAACAACGACATGCCACGAGGAGCACACATTAAAGCCTTAATTTCCTTCCCAATGTATGATGACTGTAACATTAATAATTCTATTCTTATGATCCCGACAATGTATTATATTATATAAGACATTTTTTGGTACATGAGCAACTTATTAGAAAGTCTTCTTTTATAGATCAAGACTTAGCACAATAATAAAGGTAGACAAAAATGCTGGAGAATTTTACCTTCGATTTTCCAGCAGTTCCTTCTTAAACAATAACAAAAGGTATCAATTTTTACACTGCTGTACATTTTTGGTTTTGTTCTTGTTGTAAGGCATGCATGGTATTGTAAGCTCTTCTACATTTAAGATGAATCAAGTCAAGTCAAGTCAAGAGAGTTTATTGTCATGCGTCCCAGATAGGACAATAAAATTCTTGCTTTGCTTCAGCACAACAGAATATAGTAGGCATGAATACAGAATTTATTCAGTAGGCATAAATTGACCTATTAGAGGAAAAATGCATCTTCAATATACATGTCTCTTCCCACCCCTGAAAACAATTGCATTTAAGTGACATATCATCCATTCTGCAGTTATGTAGTTATAAACAGATTTGTTCTTATGTTAATTCTATATGATATTTTGCTGTAATTTCAGATGTTGACAGTGGGTCCAGAATAGTCGTTGATAAGATCTCTTACAGCAAACTACGGAGTTCTTGTCAAAGAACTGCCATCTTTGTTCTGAACACCCTGTATATCTCACACATAAAACAATAAATTATGTAAATCTTACCATAAATGACAGAAATAAAAAGTGTTATCCTTGTTTATGAATTTTGATGTAGAATGATTTAAAATTGAGTGGATTGATGCAATATACGGCTAACCCACAAATGTTTAGTTGTGAGATATTCACATTTAAAAACTCACTCAGAGCTCAGGTGGCTGTGAGCGGCCGCCGGGACTGGACAGCGGAACCGCAGCTAGACCCGGGGCTCGCAGGTGACCTGGGAACTGCAGCTAGTCCCGGAGGGTCCTGGCCCCTATGCAAAAAAAGGCTGCGGACCCCTGGACTAAACCAAACTCTCGATTCTGTCCCGCCATCCTTTTTTCAAAGTTTAGCAACTCAAATGGTGGTGCGTCTTCATTGCCAGGAAATACGGTAACTCATTTCCCTCAAATATATGTAGATTTCCCTCAAATATATGTTATTAAAAACTAAACTATGGTAGCAATGCACAGTATTCATGTCTAATGCTCGCACTTCTGCATCAATGTAGGTATGTATACACTATATTTGTTTACACTAATATAGAACGAAAAAGTATCTTGGCATGTGTTCATTTATATTTTATTCACAATATTAGGATTTCAGAGAGGTTGAATGAAAGAAAAAAAAGTTCCACAAAATTAGAGGAGATCACAAGAAAGAAACAGAGAAATATACATATGTGTGTGTTATATATTTATACATATATATCACACATTTATATGCATCATATATATATATAATGAAAATAAGTGTTTATATATATAAGAAACTAGAGAAATATGTATGTGTGTTATATAATTATATACATCAATATCACATTTATATGTGTGTATCATATATAATATATATACATGTTTATAATATATAAATATATGCAAATATATTGGCTTATGGCTTACGTTCCTTATAGGCAAAAAATAAAGGCAAATATAATTGTCTTCATGGCTTATGTCCATCATGAGAATGGCTCGTGTACATCATGAGTTGCTTTAAATCAAAGTTGCTTCTGATCCATGAGGAACTTTGAAATCTATTATCTCTATCTTGCCACTCACACACAGAAACACACACATACCGATCACCAACAACACTGATTAAACCAAAGATCATAGAATGCATATGGTCCAGAGACCTTTCATTGCGCATTGTCGCTCATTTTATACGCAATTTCACTTTTTTTTAAAAAGATAAGCACCTTATTTATTATAAACATAGATAATAATGGTCTAACATAGAAGGCTAAGAGACCAAGATAAACTGCAAAATTCAATGGACTGACGTGGATTAAACTGCGAGAGGCATAACGAGAATCGGGGTCTTATTCCTAAAATGGCGAAAGTGACGTTCCGTTGCGATCCGATGCGTACTACGAGTCAGTCCATTGGATTTCGTAGGAGTGGTCTATCTTGCTCGTCTAGTATCTTTGGTTTACATATGAGGGAATCGATACAAACAAAGTAATAAATAGTATCAACAAATGAAATTATCGCAGGCTGGGTTGTTACTAAAGTAAATCAGGAGTGTAAAAGAGCTATCTAGCTGTCAAAAAGGCACAACAGAAGATGTACTTCCTGCCGCAGCTGAGGAAGCACTATCTGCCAACGGCAATGATGGTCCAATTCTATACGGCCATCGGAGAGTCTGTCCTCACCTTCTCCATCATGGTCTGGTTTGGCTCAGCCACCAATCCGATCAGCTGAGAAGGTTATTGGATGCAACCTTCCCTCCATTGACAAACTGTACACTGCAAGGGCCAGGAAGCAAGCGGGTAAGATCATCTCTGACCCCTCACATCTTGGCCACATACTCTTTGAATCACTTCCATCTGGAAGCGACTCCGGGCTGTCATAGCTGCCACAGCCAGACATAAAAACAGCTTTTTACCACGAGTCGTAGCTCTACTCAAATACCAAAAATCGGTAGCCTCTTTTTGCCCTAGTATTTTATTTAATTCACATGTTAATCAATAATGTTTTATTCTTAATGTCTAATGTATTACCTGTCATTCCTAACTAGGCCATTCAACCCTCCGAGCCAGTACCGCCATACAATATGATCATGGCTGATCATCTAAAATCAGTTCCCAGTACAAATGGCTTCTTATAGTTGACAGTTTATGTGATCATTACAAATATATTTGTCATGACAGAAGGGAGAAGCTAGAACAGAAACTGATGTCCATCTTTATAATTCATGTGGTTTATGTCTAACCCATCACAAAAAGACTAACTTAACTTCAGAGCACGAAGTAACAATTCTGTTGGTGGAATTGATACAAATCCAAGCAAAGAAAAGCTTCTGTGTGTGATGAAAATGCACAAAATAACAAAAGTAAGAAGTGGCTTGTGCAGTTTGGATTCCACGCAGAACCCAACACAAAACCCAACTGGCAAAGAAGGGTCTCGATCCGAAATGTCACCCATTCCTTCTCTCCAGAGATGCTGATGGCCCGCTGAGTTACTGCAGCTTTTTGTGTCTATCTTTGGCAAAGAGACTACATTTCATCCCAAGCCCCCAAGAGGTTTCCAACCAGCGTAACCCATGGCAACATTAGCACACACAGCATGGTTCAAGCTGCAGATGACAGAGAATCTCAGCATTGTAGAACATCTGTCTTTGTGCTTCTTGCTGTTATTTATCCAAGACGTTTCAATAAAAGGTTTTATATGAAATGATCAGCCATGATCATATTGAATGGCGGTGCTGGCTCGAAGGGCCGAATGGCCTCCTCCTGCACCTATTTTCTATGTTTCTATGTTTCTATGGAGGGTTGCATTGTGTTTCTCTCCTATAGCAACTGCTGGTGTCAGACTGATGAGACTGAATTCATACTAAATAAAAGAGTAATACCAAATTTCAGAGGTCATCAAGGTGACCCAAAACTGTTTTAGGACTTTGTTAATTTTATGAATAAAGTCAGTTAACAACAGAGTCAGTTAAAAGGTAAATGGATTAAAACTAAACTGAAAGACTGGACTACAGCACGCACATGGACAGATTCATAGAAACATAGAAAATAGGTGCAGGAGGAGGCCATTAAGGGACAGAAGTTTAGGGGTAACGTGAGGGGGAACCTCTTTACTCAGAGGGTGGTGGCTGTGTGGAATGAGCTTCCAGCAGAAGTGGTGGAGGCAGGATTGATTTTAACATTTAAAAGTAAAGTGGATAGGTATATGGACGTGAAGGGAATGGAGGGGTATGGAGGGAATGGAGCAGGTAGATGGGACTAGGGGAAAACAAATGGTCGGCACGGACTGGAAGGGCTGAGAGGGCCTGTTTCTGTGCTGTAATTGTTATATGGTTATATATACGGTTATATGGTTATATGGTTATTCGGCTCTTTGAGCCCTTCGATTCTTCAGATGCGTCTGCTGAGTGGACACATTCGAATCATGGTTAATCAGACTCACTGGTCAATGACACATGCAGATATTGGTAAAGAATGTGTAACTGATAAACTGAAAGGATGAACTATTCTGGAATCTCAAGAAATTAAAGGTCAAATTCAGTAAACTGAACTTTAGCAGCCAACGCAAGATTTCCATAAATACTGGAGCAATCCCCGAACAGCATGGAACAACAAATTTAGTTCCACTATTTAAACAGGTTAAACCTGATAACCACAGGCTAACCATAGTTTGCCTAATACCCATTGGAAAAAAAATAATAATCAGGGTATTCTGCTAGATAAAGGAATAACATTGCATTTCATGTTTTCAGGACATTGCAAAAGTAATTTTAGGTATAGTTACCTGTTTTGCAGACATAAACAAGAGCCACAGTCTTATATGAACACTTGAACAATTGTGGTACTACAAATGTAGCCAGGACTGCCTTACAGCATTGTCATGCCTGTCAAAACTTTGATGTTAGTTACTACGCCCATAATAATTTATCATCATAAAGCGTTCTGAAAGGGTTATTGTCTACTGGATTTAGAGGTTTGAACTGTTTACTATGTGGATGAGACTGTTAAAACCCAATGCAATGTAAAAGGTTAAATTCACTTACAAAGCATATATGTTGAAAAACTGTCGTCAATATGTGGTACTTTCATTGCACAACTCCAGAAGAAACCTTCATAGTGAAATATCTTTGCAGATGCCTGGGGAAAAACAACGACAACTTCAAAAGACAATAAAAATATACACTCTGCAATTGGTCAAAATGTCCTGCATTACTTTTCCACCCTTCATTTAGCATTAAAAAATCTACTTAAATCACTTTTGTAATAAAATGAAAAGTTTCATTGTTTTAAAATTCACCCAAAACAATTCTGAGTTAAAAGTGAAATAAGATGTGAGTGATTTCTCTGACTTGACAATTCATCACCAAGCATTGCAAATATATAATTTGGAAAAGATTGACAAAAGATAAAAATGTTGCATAGCCTTAAGGAGGAAGGTTTAAAGGTGATGCGCGAGGCATGTTTTTAATACAGAGGGTGGTGGATATCTGGGATGGAGGCAGATACAGTGGTGTTCAGTTTTTTAGTGCTGTCTGTATGGAATTTGTACGTTCTCCCCATGACCTGCCAGGATTTTCTCCCAGAGCACCGATTTCCTCCCACATTCCGAAGATATACAAAATTGGCTTTGGTAAAAAATTGTAAAATTGTCCCTAGTGTGTGGGATAATATTAGTGTATGGAGATCACTGGTCAGTGTGTACTCAGTGGGGTGAAGGGCTGTTTCCGCACTGTATCTCTAGACTAAACTAAATTAAATGCTTGAATTGTCATCACAGAAGCTATGGATCTGGTGCTGGGAAATTAATATAGATATAACTTGACGGATAGCATAGACATGGTGTGCCAAAGGGCCTGTTTCTGTGCTGTATGACTCTATGACCATGACCAACATTTCATGCCAGCTTATACAGTTCCTGCTGAAGTTATAGTGATCGGAGAGATCCTCGTGGAGATATGAGCTAACTCTGGAAGAAATTGCCTCCACATAGAACTTTCACATCTCCACAAAAGGAATCATTTGGACGGGACAGACTCCCATCTTAACCCAAAGCTCAATATTCAAAAAAGAAGAGAAGCCAATTACATCTTGCTTGGTTTCTCTATCATGTGGAATTCATTCAAACTTCTGCTGACCTGACTGTTAGAAGTCTACTTCTTCCATCACTCTTGTAATCACTCTTGAAGTCCAGATCTAGATTGATTCTTGGGATAGCGATGATTCCCTGATAGAAATTCTCCTCCCTGTATTCAAATCTCAACATAGTCTTGCTCTAACCATTTTTGTAGCCTCCTCGAGTCCTTTGTAGTGGCTGCATTCCTCCATCTGCTCTCTGTTTTAAGCCCTCCTTTAACAACCATAGCTAATTAATGAGCAATAAACCTCACTCAGTGAAGTTCGCTAAGCAAATGAACCTTCCTCAGTCTGGGCCCCAGGTTCTGAAATTCCATCATTAAACCTCTATGCTCTTTACTCTCCTCCTTTAGGACATCTGTATAATATCTCATCACTCCCAATTTTGTTGCTGCATAAAAAGCCTATCTACAGTTATGGTTAACACACTGTAGGAAGGATTGGAAGGCTTTATAGTGAATGCAGAAGAGGTTTGTCAGGAAGTTACCTGGACTGCTGAATATTAGCTAGAAGAAGAGGCTGGACAAAGTTAAATTGTTTTCTCTGTAGCATAGGAGGTTAAATCGCGCCCTAATGAAAGAACATAATGTTGTGAGAGGTATAGATAAAGTGGACAGTCAGAGTCCCACAACGGAAATGTCAAGTAATTGAAATCATAGCTTTAAGTTGAGAGAGGTAACATCTAAAGGAGTAGTGTGTAGGAAGGAACTGCAGATGCTGTTTTACACAGAAGATAGACACAAAGTGCTAAAGTAACTCAGCGGGTCAGTTAGCATCTTCCAGTCTGAAGAAGAGTTTCAACCCAAAAGATCACCCATTCCTTTCCTCCAGAGATGCTGCCTGACCCACTGAGGTACTCTATCATTTTGTGTCTTAACATTTAAAGGAGATTTGTTTTACAAAGAGAACGGTAAGTGCCTGCAATGTGCCGCCAGAGGAGATGATAGAAACTGATACAATGCAATGTATAAGAGCATTTAGACAGGGACTGGAACAGGCAAGAAATAGAGGAAAATGCACCCTGTGTGGGCAGAAGGGATGTAAGCAGATTGGTATCATGGGGCGGTGCAGAGACGATGGGCCGAAGGGTTCTAACTCCTAACGTAGTTAACTTGTCTATTAATTCATTATACATATTCTCACAATGTGGGAACAAAGAACTGCAGATAGTGGTTTTTACCAAAGATAGACACAAAGTGCTGGTATAACTCAACGGGGCAGCAACTCTGGTGAAAAAGGATGGGTGATGTTTTGTTTCAGAACCCTTCTTCAGAGTCCCGATCAAAAATGTCACCCATCCCTTTTCTCCAGACATGCTGACACTGAGTTACACCAGCACTTTGTGTCTATTGTGCATATTCTCACAGTGGTTTACTACAGTAAAAGCATTATATAAATATAGAATGATTTGGCCAACTATAAGTATATGATCGCAACTGAGAAGAAAGATTGGGGGAGAAGACAATATGTGCTTTGCTATTTGGCTGACCTTTTTGTTTGATTGTCAGAGGTTATGGGGAGAAGGCAGGGAAATGCGGTTAGGAGGGAGAGATAGATCAACCTTGATTGAATGGCAGAGTAGACTTGATGGGCTGAATGGCTTAACTCTACACCTATCACTTATGACCTTATGATTGCAAGCTCGGCGTAGGACATTCACTGCTCCTATTTCATCATTTTATTTCTTCCCAACGTTTATTTCTTCCCAACGTTGAGAAGCATGGAGCCCAGCCGACACCCCTCTCACCCAAGACTTCCGCTACTCAAATGACCTATATGCCAAATTCATTTAATTTGAAAACATCATGAGTCCAGGCCAATAAATTCCCAACGTGGGGATTTTACACCATTTTACTGTGGTGGAACCTCAGTGAGATGTGGTCTAGCACATGAAACATTCAGGGATGTCTTCAGATAACTACTAGTCAATCCTTTGTACATGACCTCTGTTGCAGAGCTCGTAGGTGCTACTGAACCCGTGAAATTTCAGAGCCCAGCACTTTTATTTTATGGTTTATTTGTACTTTTGATGAGTAAAAGGTGAATTTTATTCCCCTAATATTATTCTTCATATTAAGGGAATTGTGAACCAAAGGATACAGGTTTAAGGTGGGGGGGGGGGGGGGGGGGGGGGGGGGGGGGGGGGGGGGGAGGGGGAGGAGGATTTAATATGAACCCAAGGGGTAACTTTTTCACACATAGGGCGGTGGGTGTATGGAATGAGCCACCAGAGGATGCACGTACGATTGCAATGTTTAAGAACCATTTGGACAGATACATGGATAGGATAGGTTTAGAGGGATATTGGCCAAACGCAGGCAGGTGAAATTGGTGTAGATGGGACACGTTGGTCGTTGTGAGCAAAGGGTCTGGTTCCATGCTGTATGACTCTGACTATGACATAAAGATGAAAACTATTTGTTTTGCTACAATAAAATTCACCATAAATGTATCTTTTCCTGATATACACATTGTGTAATTTAAGCACTTCAAAAGAGCAGTGACCTGTTGGACCAACACGCCTGCCAAAAACGCAGCTCATTATCATGGGGTATCACTCATTGTATATAGTAATTTGAAGTCTTATCCAAAAAAAAATTCACCCTGCATCGTAACAGTTTATACAATGCAGATTGGTTCTTACTTTGCTGTGGTAACTAGATATTTCAGAAAATTGCTCGACTTTCTTCATTGTTTCAGCAATACTTCGTCGTTGAATGTGTCGTTCATAACCACTTTGATTCCACGAGTTCTTTGACAGCTGATTTCCTTCATCTAATATTTGAGTTGGCTTCAATTCGTTGCCAACTTGAACCTCCTGTAAAAGATACATCAATTTTCAAGGATTTTTTCCCATTGAGAAAAGGTTTAGGCTTAGGTTTATTATTGTCACATGCACTGAGATACAGTGAAAAACTTTGATTTGCATGCCATACAAACAGATCAGATATGCCACACATGAAAAACATTAACTCAAGTACAATTTATAGAGCAAAGAGGAAGAAAACTCGTGCAGAATTGTTTTTTAGCATTGTAGCAAGTCCGTTTCACAGACAAAGTCCAATGTCCACAATGGGGTAGATGCTAATCAGACAGCACCCCAGTCCATGGAAGGACTGTTCAGAAGTCTGATGACAGAAGGGTAGAGGCTGTTTATGAGTCTGGCAGTGCGCACTTTCAAGCTTCTGTATCTTCTGCCCGATAGGAGCAGGGAGAAAATGGAATGACCAGGATGGAGTTAATGATGGGAATTTTGGTCTGTGTTATGGACTGAGCCATATTTCCAACTCGCTGCAATTTGTTGCAGCCCTGGGCAGTGCAAAGCCCATTATATAATTAATTTAGGTAATTCATCAAGTCAATTAAAAGTTGTCTGAAAAGTGCAATGAATTTGTTTCATTGAGTTTGTTTCCTTGAACGATATGAATCCATACTGCAACATACAGTTCAAAAGTTTTACATTTAGGAATATTGAATTATCCCACAGCAGTCGAAAGAATGCTAAATTGCCAAGATGGTGCAAGGTAGCGCAGCAGTAAAGTTGCTGCCTTACAGCGCCAGAGATCTACGTTCAATCCTGACTATGGATGCTTGTCTATACAGTGTTTGTACATTCCCCCCGTGACCTGTATGTGTTTTCTCCGGGATCTCCGGTTTCCTCACACACTCCAAAGATGTACTGGTTTTTTGGCTAATTGGCTTGATAAAATTGTAAATTGTCCCTAGTGTGTGCAGGATAGTGTTAGTGATCTTTGGTCAGCGTGGACTCGGTGGGCTGAAGGGCTGACCGCGTCTCCAAACTAAACTAAACCTCATACAATGCAAGTTATTTACTGAAGGTATCAGTTCCCTTTTGTGAGGATATTTTTGCAAGGCCGGGTTGCACAACACATGTTTTATAGTATTCACCATCCTGGGTCCATGCTTTGCCTTGCCATCGCTTTGATTCATCTCTCACCACCTTTCATGCAACATTGATGATAGTTTTAACGTTGCTTAGTGTCCTTCTACAGAACGTATGTAGTATTACCTTTGCTGCCAGTTTCCACCGTTACTTTAACACAGTCCATTTTTGACTAGTCTTTTATTTCCCTAATTCCCCTACTTCTCAGAACAATCAGCAGCTGATGTCCATTATAAGTCCACTAAGACCCACCAATACCTTAACTACACTTGTTCCCACACTGTATTCTGTGAGAGCTCTACTCTATTCTTCCTGTTTTCCCATCTTTACCTCTTTCTGAAGGGACGGGGAGAGTCTGGTGGGAGAGTCTAGGACGAGAGACCATAGTCACAGAATAAAATGACGTACCTTTAGAAAGGAGATGAGGAGGAATTTTTTAAGTCTTTTGAGTGTGGTTATGGGGAGAAAGCAGCAAAATAAGGTTGAGAAGGAAAGATAGATCAGCCATGATTGAATGGCATGGTATACTTGATGGGCCAAAAGGCCTAATTCTGCTCCTATAACTTATGATGAGTCATCCTCCCCTCTTCAGTCTTCCATTTCTGATCACAAGAGATTAGTGTGCAGACAGGAAGCAAAGAGTAGGAATTACTGGGTCCTCTTCAGAATGGCAGGCAGTGGCTCGTGGTGTGCTGCAATGCTCGGTGCTGGGACGCCAGTTATTTACCATATATATTAACGATTTAGACGAGGGAATTAAATGTGACATCTCCAAGTTTGCGGATGACACAAAGCTTGGTGGCAGTGTGAGCTGCGATGCAGATGCCATGAGGTTGCAGGGTAACGTGGATAGGTTGGTTGAGTGGGCATATGCATGGCAGATGCAGTATAATGTGGATGAATGTGAGGTTATCCACTTTGGTGGCGAGAACAGGAAGGCAGATTATTATCTGAATGGTGTCAGGTTAGGAAAAGGGTAGGTGCAACGAAACCTGGGTGTGCTTGTACATCAGTCACTGATAGTAAGCATACAGGTAACAGCAGGCAGCAAAGAAAGCTAATAGCATGTTGGCCTTCATTGCGACAGGATTTGAGTTTAGGAGCAAGGAAGTCCTACTGCAGCTGTACAGGGCCCTGGTGAGACCACACCTGGAGTATAGTGTGCAATTTTGGTGTCCTGATTTGAGGAAAGAAAATATTGCTATTGAGCGAGTGCAGCGTAGATTGACCAGGTTAATTCCCGGGATGGCGGGACTGACATATGATGATAGAATGGGTTGACTGGGCTTGTATTCACTGGAATTTAGCAGGATGAGAGGATATCTTATAGAAACATATAACATTATTAAAGGATTGGACAGGCTAGATGCAGGAAAAATGTTCCCCATATTGGGGGAGTCCAGAACCAGGGATCACAGTTTAAGAATAAGGAGTAGACCATTGAGGACTGAGATGAAGTAAAACATCTTCACCTAGAGAGTTGTGAATCTGTGGAATTTTCTGCCACGTGCAGTAGAGGCCATTTCACTGAGTGTTTTCAGTTAGGGCTAGTGGAATCAAGGGATATGGGGAAAAAGCAGGAATGGGGTACAGTTTTTAGATGATCAGCCATGAATGGCAATCGCATCCTACACACTAGGGGCAACTTACAGAAGCCAATTAACCTACAAACTTGCACGTCTTTAGAACATGAGAGGAAACCAGAGGGAAACCCGGAGGAAGTCCACGCAGTCTCAGGGAAAACATGCAAACTCTGTACAGACAGCACCTGAGTCAGGATTGAACCCGGGTTTCTGGCAGTGTGACAACTCTACAGCTGTGCCACTGTGCTGCCTCAGGTAATGTAGTGACTCACTTACACATTTTCAATGTAAACGTCCACATTGTTTCAATTAATTTAAATGGAGAATGGTACCTCATCTTCCAGCTGCTACATTCTTGCCTTTGGGGGTGAACACTGAATTCAACAATCTCAAAATATCAACTATTCTAATCCAGTCGTGGATCTCATTGTTCCAGAATTCAATTTTTCCTATTTGCTCTTCTCGAAAAAACCCAGTTATGTTTGTCTCTTCGCATCTGCATCTTTCTCAGAAGTGCCTTTTGCTATCCATAACCTTGAGCACCTAGTTTCATTCAGCAACTCGACAAAAGACATCATTCAGCGTCTCATAGTCTTTACTCCATTCCCCAGCCGACTTTTTGTTCTCCCTGCCCCTTCCCCCTTACCCTACAACTTAATGCTTAAAGTTTTTAATCACCAACCTTTTACAAGCTCTGAAGCAGTAACTGTTTTTCCTTTCTCTGTGGACACTGGCTGACCTGCTGAATATTTCCACTCTTCTTTTGTGATAAAAAAGGTTGTGTTTATAGAATGCAGCAGATTCAATTACAAATGATTAACAGAAAACAAATCGACTAACAGAGATTTTAAAAGCATCTGAGTGTTTAACTATAGTTCACCATTAACTGAATCATGGACCAGTAAATTTATTGTTTAAATCTATGTTTAGACTTTTCTAAATTGATGTACTTAATGTTATATCTCCAGAAAGCTGACAAATTAACAGCATTGGCCAATTATTTAGTTGAAATACTTCTGGTTAATGAGCGATGTTCTATAGGACTTTGGTTAGGCCACGTTTGGAGTATTGCGTGCAGTTCTGGATGGCCCATTACAAGAGAGATGTGAAGGCTTTGGAGAGGGTACAGGGCAGCTTTACCAGAATGCTGCCTGGATTAGAGGTTTTCAGCTGCAGGGCGAGGTTGGATAGACCTGGCTAGACAACATACTAAGGGCAATTTACAGAAGCCAGTTAGCCCTCAAACCCGCATGTCTTTGGGATGTGGGAGGAAACCGGAGCACTCGGAGGACACATGCGGTCACAGGGAGAACGTTCAAACTCCACACTGACAGCTCACAAGGTCAGGATGGAAACTGGGTCTCTGGTGCTTTGAGACAGCGACTCTACCAACGGAGCCATTGTGCCATATTGACCAGGACAGTTGGTTCTTTCTCCACCCATACTTCCCCAGGGTGAGGTACATTAAGGTTGCAACCAGGGCCATAGACAGGAACACAACCTCAGGACACAAGGTCACAGAGCAGTGCTTATCACCCTAACTATAGTGTCTATATAACCATTACCGGTACATTTTTTCCCCACCTTTAGTTTGTTTGTCATCCCAGGAATCTCAACTACAAGAGTACAATTTTTTCTCCATCTTGTCTCTTAGCCCCACCCAAACGGACTTTGATTTTCGGAGCCAAGATTTTTCTTCTCTGTGACTTTTTTGCATTCTTTAGTATCTGTCTTCCATGTTGTGTTAAATACTCTGGAAATTTTCATTGCCTAACCTTGATCATGCTCTGACCCTGTTGAAGACTGTTGGAAGCTCGTATCCGTTGACATGTACAAACATTGAGTCTTCTCCAGTGCTAGATTCCACTTCCTGCTCAACTCAAGGTTGTACCTCCTGACTGATAATTCCTTGTTACTTATTCTAGGAATAGAGTCATAGAGCAATACAGTGTGAAAATGGCCATTCGGGTTCCAGCTATACTACACTTAAATGTTTAGATAGTCCAGCACTGGTCTCCACTTTCCACGCAATCCCAAACATACAACTTTAGTATCGCCTAACATGCCATTAGCTTTCTTCACTGTCTGCTGTAACTGCATCTTACTATCAGTGTGCCAAACTCTCTCAACCTATCCAAGTAACCTGGCAGCCTCATAGCATCCTCCTCGCAGCTCATACTGCCACCCAGCTTTGTGTCATCCGCTAACTTGGAGATGTTACATTTTTAATGTGTAGGAAGGAACTGCTGATGCTGGTTTACACCAAAGATAGACCCAAAATGCTGGAGTAACTCAGCAGGTCAGGCAGCATCTCTGGAGAAAGGTGATGCGAAATATCTCTAATTTCAAGTAACTCTTTTCTGCTCTCCCCATCCCTCCCCCACCCTCGTCACCCTGCTAGTTTCACTGTTCGTAGACCTCTTTCGTTGTGGCTCACCTTTCCTTGGTCATGATATTTCCTTCCCTTACTCTGAAGAAGGGTCTGTCCATGCTGCCTGCTGAGTTACTCCAGCATTTTGTGTCCATCCATGATTTTGACATGTTTTAGCCTACTTTTAACTCTTAAGTGCACAAAGACATTTCAATGTCAGCTGCTCCTAAAGCATCCTTCTGTCAGAGCGAAACTGAATGTGTAGGAAGGAATTGCGGATGCTGCTTAAAATCGAAGATAGTCTTCTCACCAATTTCCTTCTTCCAGAGATGATGCCTGCCACGCTGAGTTACTCCAACTTTTTGTGTCTATCTTGAAGCAAAACTGAATGCCGTGCATGAAACAAAAGATTTACTGAGTCTTCACATGGCCTACCACGAGAAGGGAGAGAGCCATCTTGATAAGACCCAGTAGTTATCTCCACCCCTACTCCCACCACTGGAAGCAGTTTAGTTTAGTTTGTCTTGTATGCGGAGGCACTGTGAAAAGCTATTCATCAAAAACTATATGTGAATACAATCAGGCAGTCCACAGTGTTTAGTTTAATTTTGTTTATTATTGCAGTGTACTGAAGTACAGTGAAAAGCTTTTCTTTGCGTGCTATTCAGTCAAAGAAAAGACTATATATGAGTACATTCAAGCCATCCAGTGTTTGCTTTTATTTAGTTTAGTTTAGTTTATTATTGACATGTGTACCGAGGTAAAATAAAAAAACTTTTGTTTGTGTGCTAGTCAAAGAACAGACTATACATGAATATAATCAAGCCATCCATAGTGTGGAGATAAAGGATAAAGGGTACACCCTTTGGAGCAAGAATTAACATTGAAGACCGATAATGTCCGATTATCGGACTATACTTCTTCCCACCCTGCTTCCTGCAAGGACTCCATACTCTACTCCCAATTCCTCCGTCTATGCCGCATCTGCACCCAGGATGAGGTGTTCCACACCAGGGCATCGGAGATGTCCTCATTCTTCAGGGTACGGGGTTTCCCTCTTCTACTATAGATGAAGCTCTCACCAGGGTCTCTTCTATACCCCGTAACTCTGCTCTCACTCCCCATCCCCCCACTCATAACAAGAGCAGAGTCCCCCTTGTCCTCACCTTCCACCCTACCAGCCGTCACATACAACAAATAATCGTCCGACATTTTCACCACCTCCAACAGGATCACACCACTGGCCACATCTTCCCATCTCCTCTCCTGTCTGCTTTCTGCAGAGACCACTCCCTCCATAACTCCCTGGTCAATTTGTTCCTTCACACCCAAACCACCCCCTCTCCTGGCACTTTCCCTTGCAACCGCAGGAAATGCTACACTTGTCGCTTTACCTCCCCCCTTGACTCCATTTGCCACCTAACATATGACTGAGCACAAAGCACAAAGCTTAAAAGCACAAAGACTCAAATAACTCAGCGGGTCAGGCAGCCTCTCAGGAGAACATAGACAGGTGACGTTTCGGATTGGGTCCCGACCCGAAACATCACCTATCCACATTCTCTATGGACGCTGCCTGTCCCACTGAGTCACTTAAGCACTTTGTGTATTTTTCCGATGAAGATACTATATGATACAATATTGTCACTTGTACCTAGGTACAGTGAACAAGCATCTGCAATTCCTTTGTGTAAGAAAGAACTGCAGATGCTGGCTAAAATCGGAGGTAGACACAAAATGCTGGAGTAACTCAGCGGGTGAGTCAGCATCTCTGCAGAGAAGGAATGGGCGACGTTTCGGGTCGAGACCCTTCTTCAGACTGCAATTCCTTTGGTCTCCAGTTAAAAGCACACTTGGTAACATTCTCTCCCTCAGTTGATGATTTAAATAGCCTGTGTTATTATCTGTTATCTGCCGAACTGCATTTGTCCTGCTTTTCGTGGCCACACCAAGCCAGTTTCTCTTGGTTGAAGCTTGGTTAGTTCTGGACCATTAGTCTTTGACAATACAACCTTCTGTGATTTCCCCTTTTCTTCTGTTTCTGGTACTATCAGCCATCGCTGAAGATTAGCTTCTGCGCCGGTGGGCACATGAATGGGAAGTATATGGTCATCATTCACAGTGCAGACAGTATTACTGAGGATACAGATACAGCTGCGGTCTGAAAGCAGAAGAATTCACCAACAGCATCACCAATTCATTGAAAAGCCAATTGCTGGAATCTAAAAAAAGTAGAAAAGCTGGAATTGCTCATCAGTAAGGTATTTGATGTGGAACTTCCTTTATCTGTCGATGCTATGTGGTTAGACTCTCACTTCTTGTGTGTGATGGACTTCTGTGGAATCCAGGAAACTAAGTTTTAACAGAAATGTTGAAAGATCAGCAATATGAAAAATTAACTCTCATTTCCTCTAGCGATAGATGCAGCCTGTACTGCTGAGTATTTCCAGCTGGTAAGGAGGGTATCAAGAGCAGCCTGCAGCAGCAGCAGCGCGGAACAGTGGTGAAAGCAGCCAACAGCATCATAGTGGGCCAGGTCAATCCTGCCTCTTCGATCCAATGCCACAAGTCTTTAAGAAGCAGACAAAGTTTTGGGGAATCAAGAGGCCAAAAGATGTCAAGCATTTGATGGACAAGATATTTATGTAGCTGGTCCACTTATGTTTCTAGTGAATGGTGTCCCTGATAACGTGAGTTTGAAGATGTTGGAATAGCTTTGAATGTTAATATTAAATCATTAGATTCTTTCTTATTGGGTGCAATCATTAGGTCGCCAGGACACCAGGCCTTAAAGTGAGAATAAAATAAATCACATATCTCCCTGGGCCAAGATCGGACATTTCAGAGACCTGGAAGTTACAAGAAGGAGACAGAACATGGTGGCTCTCTGGAAACTGTTCCAAAAGACGATCTATTATAATGTATAGTGTGATTTGGCTGGATAACATGCAGCACAAGCTTTACCCTATGTACACATGACAATAAATAAGCTAAATTGAATTACACAAAACTAATCAATGGAGGACTATAAGTGCTGGGCAAAATATCAGAATACCATAAGACATAAGAGCAGAATTAAGCCATTCAGCCCATCACGTCTGCTCTACTATTCAATTATGGCTAATCTATTTTTCCCTCTCAATCCCATTTCCTGCCTTCTTCCCACAATCACAAATGCTTTGCTCCACTGGAATAAGGACAAGGTTATCTAGTATAAATACTTAAGGGAGATTGCTCAAAGTGTTTACAAATTGTTGCCAGTTTATCTCGTCAGGACACAGTCGTGCTGCTGGAAATAAACTGAAGACCAGTGGTAAAACGCGAGTTTAATAATCTTCCTTCACGTATAATCTTTTATTTGACTGGGTAGCACGTAAACAAAAGCTTTTCACTGCAGTGCGGTCTATGTGGCAATATTAAACTAAATAAACTAAACTAAAAAGATTTTGATTTGCACAAAAATGTGAAGATATTTTCCACATAACTTGCTTTGCTGGACTCAGTCATGCAATTAATTGTGCAAGAGTTATGTGGATTTGTTGAATGAGGTTTACATGGTAGACAAAAATGCTGGAGAAACGGAAGAAGGGTCTTGACCCGAAATGTCACCTATTCCTTCGCTCCATAGATGCTGCCTCACTCGCTGAGTTTCTCCAGCATTTTTGTCTACCTTCGATTTTCCAGCATCTGCAGTTCTTTCTTAATCAGGTTTACATGGTAGTGACTACATTGCAGTAAAGTCAGCCGAGTAGTGAAGCTAATACAGAAATTCCCCAATTGTCCAGACTTTTGAACATATATCTGTTATAAACCATAACAATGCACGAAAACTATATCTGGCAATTTAGGAAGCTATATTGGTGCAGTGGTAGAACTGCTGCCTTACAGTGCCAGAGATCTGTGTTCGATCCTGACAACAGGTTCTGTCTGTATAGAGCTTGTACGTTCTCCCTTTTTAGTATAGGTCTCAGAGATTATGGGGAGAAGGCAGGAGAATGGGGTTAGGAGGGACAGATAGATCAGCATGATTGAATGGCAGAGTAGACTTGATGGGCCGAATGGCCTAATTCTACACCTATTCCTTATGACCGCGCGGGTTTTCTCCAAGTGCTCCAGTTTCTTCCATACTCCAAAGAAGTACAGATTTGTAGGTTAATTGGCTTAGGTACAATTGTAAATTGTCCCTAGTGTGTCGGATAGCGTTAAGGGCCTGTCCCAGCAGCATGCAACTCCATGCGATGAGCGCGACCTAACGTGGTCGCTTGAGCCATCCAGCGTCGCGGGGCCGGTCCCACTTCGATCGCCGGAGCTGTGCGGAATTGTGCGGAGTTCGTCCCGACATCGCGCGGGGCTCCGAAAAACTGACCATGTTCAAAAATTCCGCGCGGCAACGGCTTGTCGGCTCTCAGTCGCCTCGACACATTACACACTGCCTCGACGTCGTGCCTCCGTGACCCTCTCTGTAGGTGCCTCCGTGACCCTCTCCATGTGTGCCTCTGTGCCCCTCTCTGTCCTGGAGAACTTACCTTTAAGACTTCGCTCCAAGTTCGCCTCACTTTGCGCCGCGTTGCGCCACTCACCACACCTCCGCGCGGCCCCCGCTGCCGGTTTGGTCGCGCTCTTCGCATGCAGGCGCATGCTGTTGGGAACGGCCCTGTACAGGGAGCACCCGACCTCCTCGCGGCCCCCGCTGCCGGTTTGATCGTGCTCACCGCATGGAGTCGGATGCTGGTAGGACAGGCCCTTTAGTGTGTGGGGATTGCTGGTCAAAGTTTAATTTGATTGCTTAATGGATTGTGAAAGCCATTGGAAATCAGGAAGGAAATCATCCCCTTCCATCTGCTCTCCCATCACATGGTTTACATGCAATTCCCGACACACTGTCTGGTTAGTTATTGATGCTCTAAGCGACACTAGTGATGTTCAATAAATATTATGATACTAACTGAAAAACTGGAAGTCGCCAGTAGGTTAGGTGACACCAAGAGCAGTTCTTCCAAGCTGATGACCTTACATCAGAACTAGAAGCAGTTTTGTTAACATCATGACCTATGACTAATTCAAAACAATGTTGGAGATTTTGGGGGGATAATGGGGTGGGGGTTGGGGGGAGAGGGAACGCATGCAAATTTGGACAAGGCCTTCGATGCATTGAGAACCGTGGAAACAACCCATCTCACCCCTGCTACAATCAGTCTGAAGTAGGGTCCTGAACCAAGTACGTCACCCATCCATATTCTCCAGAGATGCTGTTTGACCGGCTGAGTTACTCCAGCACTGAGCTACTTCAGCACCTGCAGTTTCTTGTTTCTCCACGCCCATTCTTATCTCTCGGCCCTCAACTTCCTAAACCATTTCAGTGAAGTTCAATAAAAGCTCAGGAAGTTGCATTTCTTCCTTTGATCATAGTATAAGAATTGGAAATTTTATAAAATGTTTCACAATTTTAAATAATATCAATATTCCAACTTTCAACTCCTTTAATCCCCTTCTTTACTCCTTATACATCCACAATATGCTAGCCAAGTACAAATCCAACCCAATGTGCAAATTTGCAGACGACACCACTGTTGTGAGCTGGATATCAAATAATGACGGGAAGGATATAGCAGGAGATTGAGAACCTCATAACCCGCTATCAAGACAACAACCAAGCTCAGGCTTGGCGATCACTTCGTCCAACACCTCCGCTCAGTTCGCAATAACCAACCTGATTTCCCGGTGGCTTAGCACTTCAACTCCCCCTCTCATTCCGAATCCAACCTTTCTGTCCTGGGCCTCCTCCATGGCCAGAGTGAGTCCCACCGCAAATTGGAGGAGCAGCACCTCATATTTCACTTGGGTAGTTTACACCACAGTGGTAGGAACATTGACTTCTCCAATTTCAGGTAGTCCTTGGTTTCTCCCTCCTTCTAGGTATGTTACAATACCTATCTTTAGCAGCGCTGCAGTTCTGCCGCTCCCCGTGTGCGTGACTTTGGCGCCTTTCAGAGGGGGGCGTGTTTAAAATGCCGTTTTTCCCTAGACAGTCCAAATCGATCTACGTCGGGCGATTTCGTCGCTAAAGGGAAATCGCTCCGACATTTCATTCATGAAGTTATTTTTAAACTACGCTAGATTATTTTTTAACTAGAGTAGTTTAAAAATCATCTTCTAAAGCTCTGAACACTGACAGCAGAACGGACCTAACGTAGGCAATAAATGAAGCTACACAGTTTATTTTTACATAAAAACTTGTTTTTTAGGAAGCATTTAATCACATTTTCATGTTGCGAGAAGGGGACAAAAAAATGTATGAACTGGCTGCATTTTCCCTGCCGACTTCAGCGCAAACCGCAACGTTCTAATCCTCCGTGTTCCACTAAAACCCACTCGCAAGTTGATTTAAATGGCCATTAATTTACGGGCATTAAACACTAAATTCCTTCCATTTGGCCTATAAATTCATGAAAATGAGATTTAAAAATCATGTTATATTGTGGATTATTGTGTGAATGCTATTTGGACACTTAGGCAATTTAAAAATGTTTATCATTTTTTAAGAAATTGATAGATGTTTAGATCTAGTAATTGAATTTTGTAATTAGCTACAATTAGGTAACTAACTAATTATATGCTTTAATTTCAGGTCATCCAAGTAACATTGTTTCATATGTGTTTCAGAATGCTTCAATCTATAATAACTGAACATTTCATTGAGTTCTCTTAATTTTTAAGAAAGTTATGGGTTTTTGACTGTCCTAGATCACAGCTTTTGTGTTAAGTCAATGGAAAGGCAATGGGGAACAAGATGCTAATTTCCAAGTATGAAAGTGGGCATAACTTTTTTAATACTGAAGATATGAAAGTGAATTAGGTGTCAAATTAAACTTCTTTTTATGCTTTATCTGATGGGATAAATTGCAGACTTGATTTTTAAAATCTCAAAATTTTGTAACATTGCTACTCCTTCCCCTCCCCTTCCCAGCTCTCCCACAGCCTACTGTCTTCGCCTTTTCCTTTCTTTCTCCCTCCCTCCCAAATCAGTCTAAAGAAGGGTCTCAACCCGAAACGTCGCTCCATAGATGCTGCCTCACCCGCTGAGTTTCTCCAGCACATTTGTCTACCTTCAATTTTTCCAGCATCTGCAGTTCTTTCTTAAGCCTTTCTCTCAATGTCATGAAGCAAAGCCATACACATTGACAGTGCCGAAGTAGATGGTTTAAAGCCTCAAGTTCCTAAGAGTAAATATCAACTTGTCCTGGACTAGCCATATCGAAGCAATGGCCAAGAAAGCACACCGACATCTTTACTTCCTTAGAAGGCTTAGGAAGTACAACATGTCCCTAGCAATTCCCACCAACTTCTACAGATGTGCTGAAAAAAGCATTTTAAGCAAAAAGCAAAAAGCTCCATCCAAGACTGCAAGAAATTGCAGAGAATTGTGGACGGAGCACAGACCATCATGCAAACCAACCCCACTTCCATTGACTCCATGTACACTACATGCTGGCTCGACAAGGCCACCAACATAATTGAGGATGAGTCCCACCTCAGTTACTCCCTCTTCTCCCATCAGCCAAGGGGTACAGAAGTGTGGAAATGCATACCTCCAGATTCAGGAATAGTTTCTTCCCAGCTGTTATCAGACAACTGAACCATTCTACCACCATCTGGGACTCAAAAAATGTTGGGGAAATAATGAAATGGCCTTGGCTGGTCAAATGTAGAATAAAGGGCCTGTCCCACTTTCACGACGTAATTCACGACCTCTGCCAAGTTTGCCCTTGACTCATACTCGCAGCATGGTCTTCACAAGGTTGTAGGAGGTGGTAGGTAGGTCGTAGGTAGGTTGTGATGCTAATCGTAGGTACTCGTGGCATCAGGTCGGTCAGGGCGTTTTTCTAGCCTGATGAGAAATGTCCACGAGTAAAAAAGGTCGAGAATTAGGTCAAGAAAGTGGGTCACGCCCTTAAGGATTTTGCAACACTTAGTCCATTGGGAAAAAATGTATTTGTTTTTTTTTACGTTCGTCTGCAAAACTTCAGGAAATGAAAGTGGCTGAAACCCAAATGGGAGGGTCAAAAAAAATTACATCATGGACTCGAGGATGTTGCCAGGACTCGAGGGGCTGAGCGATAGGGCGAGGTTGAGCAGGCTGGGGCTCTATTCCTTGGAGAACAGAAGGATGAGGGGTGATCTTATAGAGGTGTATAAAATCGCAAAGAATATATCGACTAGACACTCTTGCCCAGAGTAGGGGAATCGAGAACCAGAGGACATAAGTTTAAAGTGAAGGGGGAAATATTTCATAGGAATATGAGGAGTAACCTTTTCACACTAAAGGTAGTGGGTGTAGGGAACAGCTGCCAGAGCAGGTAGTTGAGGCAGAGACTATTGCAACGTTTAAGAAACAATAAGACAGGTACGTGGATAGGACAGATTTAGAGGAATATGGGCCATGGACTAGTGTAGATGGGACATATGGTTGGTGTGGGCAGGTTTGGCCGAAGGGCCTGTTTTCACACTGTATGACTATGACTCAGGAGTCATAGTCGACCAAGATGCCCCATCCAAACTTGTCCCATTTGCCCGCATTTGGTCCATATCCCTCTACACCTTTCTGTAAGTTTTCGCTACAGTGAGCATAATGCAAACTGATCCTATGATATAATTTGTGAAAAAGGTGCACGTGAATAATGTGTAATAAATGTAAGCACGTGAATTTTTCAGGTTTCCAAACTTTACCAACATTAATTGTACACTATTTGAGCACTTGCAGATTAGTAATGAGTTCTTAATAAAATTCAAATTGAACTGAATATAACGATGTGAACAGTAAGGAGGCGGCAAGGTGGCACGGTGGTGGAGTTACTGCCTTACAACGCCAGAGACCCAGGTTCGATCCAGAATACGGATGATGTCTGTATGGAGTTTGTTTATTCTCCCCATGACCTGCGTGGACTTTCTCCAGGAGTGTGGGAGGAAAGTTCTGCTTTCCTCTCACACTCCAGATGTACAGGTTTGTAGGTTAATTGGCTTGGTAAATTGGTAAATTATCCCCAGTGTGTGTAGGATCGTGTTAATGTGCAGATTATTAATCAATAATTATGATTACTTAATACAATTTAATTTTCATTCCCAGGATTCTTTTTGAAATATATTTCAGTTTAATTATAAAGCCGAATCAATATAAAGCTGGCGCTGAATAAAAAAGCTTCTACATTTTATAATCAAGTACTCTGTACTCCATTACTTGTGCGTCACTTGGTATTCTCAAGCTAAACAAATGTCCCATTTTACTTCGGAGTCACGTGAGTGACTACGTGAAGAAGCCCCGCCTGGCGCGTGATCGGCATTACGTCGACGCTGACGGCAGAGCAAGAACTGCAGAGCACAGCTCCTCTACAGCGGTAGGTACGGGCCCGCAGGTAAGTACAGTTGAATTACTTACAGGGCATATCCAAACTCCGTGGCTGGTGTATAGAGCCACCAGGAGTTAAAAAGGAAACGGAATTTAAAAAGCAAAAAATAAAAGTAAATACTCCGGGTGGAAAAAACGGAGTTTAAAAGTTAAAAAGAAAAAGAAAATACTCCGGGTGAAAAAACGGAGTTTAAAAGTTAAAAAGAAAATAAAATACTCCGGGTGAAAAAAACGGTGTTTAAAAAGCGTCCCAGGGGAAAACTCAGCGATCGGGACGGCAGATTAGTGCAGAGCCGGTTCCGATACCGGTGGCCGTTAAAGTTACCGTTAGGGAGACTGTAGTTGCTCCATAAACTTTTGGCTATGAGAAAAACTCCAGTGGGGAGAAATTTTGAGAGGCCATGATTTAAAAGTTTTGATAAAAAAGGCTTCCAGACAAAAAAGCTTTCTGGCTTAAAATAATGGAGAAAGACTCCAAAATATAAAATTCAACCAAAAAGGTTTAAAAAGGCCCAGAATATTCCCAAAAACAGACTCTGAGGGGTTTCCATATATTAATATATATGGTGGGATTTACCAATGTGGGAATATCTACCTCGGATTGATTTGGAGGTAGTCTCCTTGAGGAAAATCTCAGGAGTACCAGGGCAGTAAAAGAAAATGAAAAAACTGACCCTGAAAGTGCATTGATAGTCATAAAGTACTCACAAGCACAAATATACATACAGGTGTACTAAGTACGATACCTGAATGAAGGAGTGAGGCCATGGAAAGGAACCATGGAAACCAACATTAATTGGTCTCTCACCAAAGCTGTTATGGTTGAAACAGCAGAGTTATTGATAAAACTTTTATGTTTTATCAAGGTATCAACGGTGAATCCAATTATGGTACCCATGTCTCAATTATATGGAGACATAAGGAAATACGATTTCAAAGTATTTCAAGCTGGTGCGTGGCATCACTACTTATGTAAAACAAGTAAAACATTGTGCAATAACCAAAACATTTTAAATAAAAAGACAAATTGCCATTAGTTTGTGGAGCTCAATGGGATAAACATATATAATATGAATATTTATATATATATATATATATAATATGAATATATATATTAAAAAAAGAGAGAGAGAGAGCGAGAGCGAGAGCGAGAGCGAGAGCGCGAGAGAGAGAGAGAGAGAGAGAGAGAGAGAGAGAGAGAGAGAGAGAGAGAGAGCGAGAGAGCGAGAGAGAGAGAGAGAGAGAGAGATGTAATTGTTATTGGGACAAATTTTGCGCTTTAGATTTGCAGGTCAATACAGATCAAGTTATGTTAAACTCTTGATTATTTATGGAGTAAACCTGCCTCAGGATAAATCAAAGACATTGATTACAATGGTCATTAAATTTTGGCAAGATTATGATCCAATGTAAAGATTTGATAATGGATCAAAACAGAGGCAGGAGTATGATAAACAAATATTTATCCAACACAGCCTTATGATTGGGGAGAGAAGGCTTCATGTACATTTGAAGAGGTGCAAAAACTTGTTACAGAAGAAGTTGATGAAATCTCCAATTGTGGGAGATTACAGGTGTGTTATGATCAATGATATGGCATAACAATGGATTGATTTATTTTAATGTGTAAAGGATCTACAAAAAAATTGTAGAAGGAATTGGTTCACCTGTATAGGAAAACCTAAAAATTGATTTTAGGTTTGCACCCAAAATATCTCCAATAAAGAAGAGGTAAGTAAATTTGTATCATAAATTTCCCCAGGGAAAAGGAAGATGTGGTGGTAAAGCCATACAAGACATCATTTTAAATACACTTTTACAGTGTAAAAACATTTTATCAAAATGGACATCTTCAACACTGAAAAACAGTTGTTATTAACAAATTGTTAATCATTACTATAAGACTCGAAGGATGGTATTTATTATACAGGTGCTTGAAATTAATTAGATGGGTCAGCTGTTGCAAGTTAAGACATTGTCTAATGGATTAAACTCAGTTCTAGGTTGTTCACATAATTACTGGAACAACAATTGCACTGATAAGAAGAGTAGCATTTGCACTAATGAGGACATGGTCATGGTTTATCTTGATCACATTTTAAATTGGAAGGTTGATCAGGAGTCAGCTGCAAATTAGTGCAGCAATTACAAGCCTGTTGAGAGGCAAGGGTCCTGACCCATCCAATAAAAACTATGTTTTAGGCATTCATAAACATTCCTAAATTACTATTCTGGGTTTAGGAGTAATTCTGCACCATACGGGGGGAAAAAAAATTTCCGAGAAACAAAATGTCAATATTACAAATATGTCTCATTGCTTTGTTGACAAACTTTGTCCCTCCATCCGAGAAGGAGCTTAGGTAAAAGAGTAAAAAAGCTCCAAAAAAGGGAAAACACAAGCATTATAAGAGTATGCAGGCCTTTTGACAGGCCTATGCAATTACCAAAGGATACTTTTTCAGAATTAAATTGGTGGATAGAAAAGGTTCCACAAGCTGCTTTAAACATATAAGCTTAGCAGCCGTTACAAACTGAAGCAAGTATTCTCGGATGATGGATAGCTTCTGTGATTATTTGGGCTAAGATAAGTATAATATCTATTCTTATCAAGTTAATATTTGATACGTCCCTTGTTTAGGGGACTACGGACAATAACACCAGGGAATTGCAAATGGATTGTCCTAAGAAACTTTTTTCACCAAACATTTGTATTCATTATTGGAGTATCAGGAGCTTTTTATGGATTAAATGCCTATTGTTCTACTATGAAAGTGTGCATGTCCAATCAGGTGAACAATACCACGGCTGTGGCATATATCAATCACATGGGTCAAGTAAGATCATTATCAAGTGATTATCTGGGTAACCAGATGTGGTGTATTCTAAAAAATGTTTAGTTCAGCTGTTTATCTCTAAGGAAGAGACAATGTTGTCGCAGACAACAAATCATGGGAAAAAACATTGTCAGTAATATGGATGTTATACCTGCAATTTGGAGAAATAGCATTTTTTTTAAAATTATAGATATATATATATTTTTTTGTTGTTTTTTTTATTTTTTTTTGTTTGTTTTATAAGAAATTGGAAGTCTTTTGCAGACAGTAAAAGTTATTTTATCATATTAGATATATGGGAGTTCCTAGTGGATTGCATTTTTTCTCAGCATCTAAGTGACAGGGCCTATAATAGGGCTCATAGTGTTTATCGTCCTATTTAGGACAAATTGCTGACCAAGTATTTATCGGGCTCATTCGTAATATCCCAATATGTAAAAGGGATATATATATAATCTGTCCACAGGTGAAGTACAGAAGTTGGGAGATCAGCATAGTCCTGACTTGCCTTAGGCAATGGACTCCAATTCTATCAATGATTCAAAAAATTAACATTGAAAGTAATAATGCTCATGACTTTAGTATCAGCATGAGAGTGCAAACATTGCAAATGTTACGTTATATAATTGCATGTGGCTACAGATTACATTATCTTATATGTTTATGAATTTAGCAAACAAAGCAGACCAAGAAGAGCTGGAACCAAGGTAAAATTTAAGCATATCCTGTCGGCCAAAAATTGTGTGTGGGTCAGCATTGACTCAATATGTTAAAGTAGGTAAGAGTCCCTGTAGTGGTGAGACAGCACTACTTATTACACACAAAAACCACATTAAGTATCAGTAAAAACTGATGGTTCTAGATAATTACATTCTAGATGGTTAAAACATGTTTAAGACTCAGTGGAACTAGACATTGAGATGTGGAAAATCACTCCATTAAGGAGGTAGATACATTCACAGGAATGGCACAGGATGGGCCGCTCGAGCAAAGATTCAAGGCCGCAGGAGGATGTAAAATAAATATTAAAGTTACAAGGAACCAGTCATGGTGTCAGGATTGGACACGGAGTGTTGGGTTCTCTGTAATTGTTGCTTTGTTTATACTATCAAATGATATTATCAATTGATATTTTGGTGATAAATTTGTCTTCAATGGAGAGGGCATTACTTTCATTCTTTTATAATGAAAAAACTTATCACATAAACTGAGGCAATGTTTGGGAAAAAATGTGTTATTTGCTCATTACTGTGTTGATTGAGCCAGATTGTCGTATGGAATGAGTCTACGACATAAAAAACACAGAAGCTACAACATCTTCACGTAGTCACTCACGTGACTCCGAAGTAAAATAGTAAGATTAAACGAGAACTTACCAGTTCGAAGTTTGATCGCTATTTTATGAGGAGTAACGATGAGGGATTACTCCACTCCCGACCCTCATAAAATAAATGATCATCTGGTAGTTCTAAATCTATGTTGAGCCTTACTATCTTACGCCGGCTATTATGTTCTGTGTTTTTCATGCCGCTGCTTTGAAGTATGCCGATCAAGCGCCAGGCGGGGCTTCTTCACGTAATCCCTCATCGTTACTCCTCATAAAATAACGATCAAACTTCGAACTGGTAAGTTCTCATTTAATCTTACTATTACTTTTGTTCATGTTACTGGTCCAGCCTGTCCTGGTGCTAAGAAGAAGCAGGGATTTCCTTATTTTTCTTAACAAAGCCACAGCTTGTGCATTGAATCTTAACAGACCAGGCACTCTTTTAAACCAGAAAAACTGGAGTTTCTCCAGGAGCTCCAGTGTATTGTAAAAGCTTGCATGGGCCCCATGACTTTGGCTGATCTCCATACTTTAGTTGAGAGAATGGAATTCCACTATTGAGCAGAGATTAGAGAGATATTATGAAAATGGCTGCTTTAAATGGGTGTTACTCAGTCACACAGAAGTATGGGGAAGTATTAGTTTGTGGTTCTATGTGGCACAGTTTTCTCGGCCAAATGAACAGATACCCTTCTGATTTGGGAGGTGATAGGGTTGATGAGTACGATGGGGTTGGAGCCAATATTTTGGGTCAGAACATAGGACACAAGAATCAAGAGTGGAAATAGGTCATCCTGCTCATTGCTGATCTTCTTTCTCAATGCCACTTTCCTGCACTTATGATCGCAGTTATGAATAAACTCAGCGACTGAACATCCACAGCCATCTGTGGTAGAAAATACCTAATTCCCCACCTAAATAAAGGAAAACCTTCTCTTAGCTGGAGAACTGCCTTGATGGTCAGAGCACAAGTGTTAAGCCAAGCATTTGCCTAGTCTGACCCTTGTTCGCATTAAAGTAAAGGGGGCCACATCTGGAGCACTGAATGCAATAGACAAGGTTGGGTGAGGTGCTTGTTAGTTTGATCTCACTGGAAGTTGCTGCTAGGGTCCTTGAATGGATAACAAGCTTGCAAGAGACAGAATAGAAGAAAGGTGGCGCTGCAAGAGACAGAATGGAAGAAGGTAGCACTCCTCCCGTCTCCTGCAATGACGCCGCCCTTTCCGTCTCTCCCACATCTACTCTTAACATGAGTGTTTTTATTCTATGACATCTCTGATGTTCTCATTCTTTCTTTAGCAAGTATGGTATATAAATCTCAATGGTCACCCCTTACCTTCATACACTCCAGAGAAAAAAAAACACTCAGTCCATCCAGCCTCTCCTTATGTCAAACCCTCCATTCCCTGAAACGTTCTTGTGAATCTAATTGCAAACTTTCCAGTTTAATGACAACTTAAACAAATGGAAGGGTATAGCCATGGCTGGGCTGAGAGAGATGGGGCAAGAGTTGGGTCATAGTTGGGGTGAGAGGAGGGGAAGATTCATTGCTGGCGAGAGAGAGGAGGGAGAAGTCATGGCTGGGTGGGAGAGAAGAAGCAGTACAGGGTGGGAGAGAGAGGAGGGGCAGTCATGGGTGGGGTGCAAGAAGAGGGGCGGTAATGGGTGGGATGAGAGATGGGGTGGAGTTACAGCTGGGGTGAGAGAAGAGGCAATAGGCATGGCTGGGGAGGGACGAGGGCAGTCATGGGTGGGGTAAGAGGAGAGGAGAAGCAGTTGATGGGCAAAGAGTCAGGAAGAGAAGGAGATGCATCGCCGTAGGACTTATCAACATTCAATGCTCAGAACAATCCATGGCTGGCACTCTGTTCCACTCATGTTCTGCAGGTAAACTATTCACCTAGCATTGTATGGATTAACATGCTATTTCCTTGTCTGTCCCTCTGTCAATGAACAGTCCTTTCGTAATCTGTGGATAAATGTGATTACGGTATATTCTTCTGAAGTACTAAAATATGAAACCCAATGCAGGCTAGTACTTGAATATCTGCTTTGTGTGCGGCTTTGTTTATCCCTCACAAATGCAAGTTTCCACTTCAAAATTAGTTTTGATCTTCGTTATTGCTGGACTCCAAATCTAGTTTTATTTTCACTTTCCAGCTTTTGGCAAGCAAACATGGAACTATTCAAGGAACATTCCGTTATAACCCTATAACGGGGAGAAGGGGGGAGGGGAGAAGAAGGGGAGACACTTTTAAGAAGTTTAATAAAGTTTAGCGGGCATTTTATTTATTTTTTTAATAATATTTTTATTAGAAGTAATCCATCATAACAACGGTATAACAACTTTTCAAATACACAACCAACTTATTTCAATAAGTATACGGATATTACGAATAATTCTTATAACCTATTTTTTAGAAAATAGAAAAAAAGAAAAGAATAGATTTTAATCAATAAGAATAGTGATTAAATAATAATTTTGATTATATAGATAAAGAGAAAAGAAAAAAAAATTGTTATATATATTCAATTAAAACAAAGTATTTATATATATATATATATATAATATATATATATATATATATATATATAAGGTTATATATATATATATATATATATAATATATATATATTATAATAATCTTAATATAAAAACATCTTAATACTGAATAACACAATTTCAAATAACGATATCAATAGAGACATGTATACAAATTTTAAAAAAAGGAATTATTTTCATCTAATCTTGCCGGGTACCTATTCAGTTATGATGCCAAGAACAGCTACCCCTTCAAATATTTTGTATATGGAGACCATATCTGTTCAAAGAGTTCGGATTTGTCCATTAGGACAAATCTGATTCTTTCCAAATGCAACGTCTCCAACATTTCCACTGTCCACATTTTAATTGTGGGGGATAATGTTTCCTTCCAAAATTTCAATATTAATTTTTCCCCTATTATCAAACAGTAATCCAAGAAATTTCTTTGGTTTACTGTTAATATTAAATTTGAATCCGGAACTCCTAATATTATTAATTTTGGATCTGGGTCCAGTTTAATTTTAAGAACTTCAGAGATAACTCTAAAGATTTCTATCCAATAATAATTGAGTTTTATACATGTTACAAAACTATGCGTTAAATTAGCTTCCAAGTTCTGACATTTATCACAAATAGGAGAAATGTTAGGATAAATTCTATTTAATTTTGTTTTTGAATAATGTAATCTGTGTAATACCTTAAATTATATCAATATATGTCTAGCATTTAATGAGCAACGATGTATACATTGTAGGCTTTCATCCCAAGTTTCCTTCGTTATAGATAAACCTATTTCATTTTCCCATGTTTGTCGATATATTTCCGAAGTTGGGATTTCCCTATCCAAGATAGTATTGTATATATACGCTATTAATTTTTTCTGTATTTAGGTGTTTATTAAACAATTCATCTTATAATCCTGGTTTTCTATTTTTATAGTCTTGCGTATTTGACTTAATATAGTTTCTAATTTGTAAATACCTAAATATGTTATTTGACTGCAATCTATAGATATCCTGTAACTCTTGAAATTAAATAAAATTTTCCATTCTTGTAAAGGTGTTCTATCCTTTTAATTCCTAAATCATTCCAGTGTCTAAACCCCTTGTCCAATACAGAGGGCTTAAACAAAGGATTATTCATAATTGGCAAACAAAGTGACAAATTATCCATATGTAGGGTCTTACCTATTTGTTTCCAAATACGTCTATTGCTATGAATTATAGGGTTATCACCATCCGTTTTTTTTTGTACTTCCCTTGGTGCAAAAAGAATCGAACCTACATCAAACAGTCTTCCTTTTCCATCTTTAGCCAGCTTGGCTCATAATCTAAATTTACCAACCAAAAATTCATATTCTTAATCTGAACTGCCCAGAAATAATATAAGAAATTTGGTAGTGCTAGTCCACCATTTGTTTTTAGATTTACATAGATGTTTTTTACTTATTCGATGATTTTTATAGTCCCAAATAAAACTATTAACCAAAGTTGTTTTTTTTTAAACATTTTAGGGAGATATAAAGGGATGGCTTGAAATAAATATAACAATTGTGGCAAAAAAATCATTTTTATAGCATTTATTCTACCGATCATTGAAATAGGTAGTGTTTTCCAATTATAATTTATTTTTTTTTAGTTTATTTAACAATTGAGGGTAATTATATTTAAATAGACAGTTATAGGATTTAGATACATTAATTCCTAGATATTTAAATTTGTCCGTGACTATTTTAAGTGGGAATTGTTCTAGTATATTTAATTTTATTCCAGTTATAGGCATAATTTCACTTTTATTCCAGTTAATTCTATACCCAGAAAAGGTGCCAAACTTAGTTATAACATTAAGTAGATTGGGAATACTAATCTCCAGTTTTGTGATATAAATTAAGATGTCATCTGCCTATAGAGATATTTTATTCGTTGTAGTTTTGGTATTATATCCATATATTTCTGGTTCTGATCTAATCATTTCGGCTAATGGTTCTATTACCAGAGCAAATAGTAATGGTGATAAAGGGCATCCTTGTCTACAACCCCTAAAGAGATTAAATTTTGCTGATAACATTTGATTTGTTAATATTCTTGCAGTTGGATTCGAGTATATGATTTTTACCCATTTGGAAAATCTATCCCCCAGTTGAAATTTCTGCATTATTTTAAATAAATCTAGCCATCCAACCTGGTCAAATGCTTTTTCAGCATCTAAGGATATGACGGCTAGTTCAATATCATTCACTCTTTTTGAGTATATGATATTGAATAGACATCTCAGATTATAAGATGAATAGCATTTTGGGATGAAACCTGTTTGGTCATGATGTATTAATCACTAAACTTAGCCTCCGAGATAAAATTTTAGTTAGTATTTTTTGTTCAGTGTTTAAAAGAGCTATTGCTCTGTATGACCCAGGGTCTTCCAAATCTTTATCAGCTTTAGGGATAAGTGTAATTGTAGATTCATTTAATGATTCTGGTAACTTTCCTTGTTCATAAGCATATTTATATATTAGATGTAAACGTGGAGAGATCAGATCATAAAACTTCTTATAAAATTCAACGCTTAAGCCACCAGGGCCTGCGGCTTTTCCGTTATTTAATGATCCAATTGATTCTTCAATATCTTTTACTGATATATCAGCATTTAACAAGTCTCTACCTTCCTGATCCAAACTATTAATATGACATTCTTGTAGGAATGTTTCCATTCCATCTGATTGTCCTGCTAGTTTAGATGAGTAAAGATTTTGATAATATTGTAAAACTTTATCATTGATATCTTTTGGTAAAGTCAATATTTCTCCTTGTTCAGATTAATTTTATGTATCATTTTCTCCTCATCTAATGTTCTAAGCTGGCATGCCAGTAATTTTTGTGGTTTATCCCCAAATTCAAAGTGTACTTGTTTAGTCTGTTGAAAAAGTTTAATAATCTGATTTGAATATATTTTATTTAGCTTATATTTTAATGATGCAATTTTATTTCTTAGCCCCTTTGAAGGGGGTATTGCATTTTCAATATCTAATTGTTTTATTTAATTTTCCAACTTTTGTTGAGTCTTTCGATTTTCCTTATTAAAGTATGCGTGTGCTGATATTATCGCACCACGCATAAATGCTTTAAATGTATCCCAAAGCAGTGATGGTGAAATTCCAGGTTTGTCATTAGTTTCAAAAAATTTAATCTGTTTCACCAAGTAATCATAACAAGCCTTATCATTTAATATTTGGGGGTTGAGTCTCCAGTTAGAGGTTTTAATAGTTATGTCTTTTAATTTTATCTTAAATGTTAATGGAGCATGATCCGAGATAATAATATTATTATATTTTGAGTCATACATAAATGGGATTAGTTTTGAATCTATGAAAAAATAGTCTATCCTTGAATAGGTTCCGAATACAGGGGAAAAAATGAATATTCTCGACCAGATGGGTTATCTGATCTCCAGATATCCTTAACATTTGCTGCGTTAATAAAATAATTTATAAGTGACTTAGAAGTGGTTTTCCTTTTCATTGATGATCTATCTAAATAATTATCTAAGGTACAATTAAAATCACCTCCAATTATTAGATTATGTTGAGTGGATATAGGGATATTGTTAAATATTTTCTTGAAGAATAATGGGTTATCAAAATTAGGACCATATATATTCATAAGGATTACTTTTTTAGAATGTAATTCACCTGTAATTATTATATATCTACCCTCAACATCTTCTATTATTGAGATTTGTTTAAAAGGTATACCTTTACGAATAATTATTGTTATCCCTCTAGACTTATGTGTAAATGAAGAGTGATATACTTTGGAAATCCATTTTGCTGTTAATCTATACTGCGCGTCTTTTTTAAGGTGTGTCTCTTGGAGAAAAATAATATCAGATTTCAATCTATTTAATTGAGCTAAAACCTTACCTCTTTTAATTGGTTCATTAATTCCCTTAGCATTCCAACTGCAGAAGGTGATTCCATCACCCCCAATCCTAGTATTTATGTCATACATGTTATTATTAAGGTGATTTATAATGGAGTAGATGTCTCAGCTCCTCTAACCCAATCCTATACCCAAACCTCAGATCGATGAAATTTAATATCTGTGTCATTGTCTTATACACTCGTCTCTTTAAACTAACTATATAATACCAATCATACTTATATGAAATAAAATACATAATATAAAAGTAATAATAAAAAATGTGAGTAATGTAAGTGATGTTAGTAAAGTGTAAGGGGGAAAAAAAAGTGACTACAACTATAATTAGTGCAGTTAGTATTAGTGGTAAGCCACACTAGCGTGGCTATTAATCTATGGACTTGCGTGAAAAAAAAAAATGTTAATAGTTCCAGCTCCGTTTTTGCCTTAAGGGCTATATATATATATCGGGGTGGGGTATTAAATTTATATACTTAATAATTAATAATACTACTAATATCAAATATAGTTAGTGTCATAGCACTATATTAGGAGAGCTAACATATAGTTTTGTATTAACTACCCCTTAAAAATGTATTTATTAATAATCCATCCATCCCTCCTTGATCCCAAGATAGAGTCCATGTCCATTGTTCCTCCTCCTTCCCTGCGGATCCTCCTTCAGTGTGAATCTTCCTCCTTTTCTGTGGATGGGCAGTATCATCAAGTAAATGATCAATAATATTCAGTATTCTTCATTTTCATCTTCCTCTACTTCTTCCTCTTCCAGTTTCTTCTGAATGTTTCGAGTGAATTCAAGAGCTTCTGTATGTTTGGTGAGGTGGTGCTGCATGTTATCATAAGTTACTCTTAATGTTGCCGGGTACATCAGGCCATATCTCAGAGTCTTTATGTTCCTCAGGATACCTCTTGTTTCTGTAAATAAAGATCTTCTCTTGGCCACTTCCGCAGGGTAATCTCTGAAGATACTAATGTTGTCTCCCTCATATTTAAGATTTTTCTTACGTATTATTATCTTCATCATATCTTCAAAAACATGATCGTAAGCCACCTTCACAATCATCTGTCTTGGGGGAGCATCCCTCCTAGGGGTATGTCTCAATGCCCTGTGTGCTCGGCCCAGCAGAGGTACTTGGTCCAAGTTCAGAATATCTTTTAGGAGTTTTGCAGCAAATTTTCGAGGGTCTTGATTTCCCTCTCGGCCTTCACTCAATCCAACAATACGCAGATTCTGACGCCTTTGACGTCCCTCCAAGTCAATGCATTTCTCAGTTATTTTGTGTAATAATTCTGATAAACGCTTGTTCTCGGCAAACTGCTTCTCGGCTGATTCAGTCAATTCTTTTATTACGTCATTTTGTTGGTTAAGTGAGATTTTAATAGGTTCTAACTTGGTATCCAGCAGCAACTCCATCTCACCAGTTTTACGGTTTACGTCATCCAACTGTTATTGCAAATCAGTACCCGCTTTATCTTTCCATTCGTCCATCATAGTCTTTACAGTGGCAATAACTTCTTTTTTGAACTCTTCTTTCAAATTTTCATGATACACCAAAATATCAGCTCTTAAAGCCTTTATTTCCTCTTCATATTCTTTTTTCATATCCTGAAGCATTTGTTTTAGCTCACCCATAATAATTTTTTTGAGATCATCCATCTTTAAAATATCTTCCTGGGAGGCACTCAAACTCGAGCCTGCGGCTCCAGTGAGGCCTACTTCCCTTTTCACAGGCTTTTTCCCTAAGTGGGGGGGGGGGAGCGATGCATCGACATTTTCTTAGTAAAGTCGCGCGCCTGATGAAGTCACGCACCCTTTTTAACGCTACCGAAACCGTTCACACCTGTTCTCCTCTGGTGAGTAGTTTCAGTTAGCCCCTTTTACCCCCGTTTTTTTATACAATTTTTAGCGGAGCTGAATGGCGCGAGTTCCACTCACTCCATAGCGCCACCGGAAGTCAGGCATTTTATTTACCGGTCGGTTTTCCTTCGTCCTGAAAAATCCAATGAGCCAATCAAAATGCCCAGTAGGCGAAGGAAATTGCCTACGGCTGTCCTCGACTGCCTGTAACTAAATAGCGACTCCACTCCACGGCACTACGAGTTAAAAAGAACCATGCCGAACAAATTTTACTCGCGGGAAATTTGTGAACATGCTGAAAAATATTTCGCGACCTAGCTGAGGCTGCAAGTATTCAGGAACTTCCCTCGAGCATGAAGGAGAGTTCCAGTCACCTCATAGGACCTCCTAGGACCATGTGTCAACCATGCTGCAAATTTGAGTCGAGGGCAAACTTGTCTAAACTCGCAGATTAGGTCGCCGCAGTGGGACAGCCCCTTTAGTCTTCAACAAATAACTTTTTAGTTTAGTTTAGAGATACAGCGCAGAAGCAGGCTCTTCGGCCCACCAATTCCGTGCCGACCAGCGATCCCCACACACTTACACTATCCTACACCCACTCGGGTAAATTTATAATTATACCAAGCCAATTAGCCTACAGACCTCCAGGTCCTTGGGGTGTGGGAGGAAACTGGAGATCCTGTAGAAAACCCATGCAAGTCACTGGGAACACATACAAACTCCATACAGACAGCAGCCATAGTCAGGATCGAACCGCATCTGGTGCTGTAAGGCAGCAACTCAACTGCTGTGCCACCATGCCGATCTAGCAGACGTGGTCTCAGAAACACACGTGTGTGTATGGATGCATGAGTATCATGCTCATTTGCATGCACACACACACTCTACACCAATCCTCTTGGCCAGAACCCTCTGAAATACCAGCATTGTATCATTCTAACAGTATATAGTTACCGCATTGGAAAAATTACTTCCTTTTGAAGGTTGAGGTTTTGAAACAGACACATATCAAGTTTTAAACTATAGGCTCAAGCTATCTTTATCTTGGCCAGTCAAGTAATTTAACACTGAAATGGGCATGGGCTACTCAAGATAATTTGGATCTATTTTTGGTTTGCAAATAACATCGCATTAAATTTTAAGATGTTTGCAAATTCCATCATTCCCTAATATCTTTATATGTAGGGATCAGAATCTCAAGATCTGGATATGGCAAATAGTGTTATGATATTATCAAGAGAAATTATATCTAATTGGAAAAGTCTTTTTTTTTACTCGAGATAAGACCATCTCAGCCTACTCTGAAAGCAAACAGTTTATTTGATAATTATGTTGTCCTAAGTGTTATTCATTAACTATTCTTAAACAGTAAACCTGAAACTTGGATTGTTTTCTCTGAAGCATCGGAGGCTATGGGGAGACCTGATAGAAATTTCTAAAATAATGCGAGGCAAAGATAAGGGTGGACAGTCATAATCTTTTCACTAGGGTGTAAATGTCAAATACATAGGGCATATCTTTAAAGTGAGAGGGGGAAAATTTAAAGAAGATGTGCAGAGCAATTTTCTTTACACACAGAGAGTGGGAGGTGCGTGGAACTCAATACCAGGGGTGATGATGGTGTGAGCACATCCAATAGTGGGAACTGAGGCTTTTAGATGGGCACATGGATATGCAGGGAATGGAGGAATTGACCATCAGAATATTTTTCCCAGTGTTGAACTTCCAAAGACGAGAGGGTGTAGCTTTAAGGTGAGAGGGGCAAAGTTTAAACGAGATGTAGAAGGCACAATTTAGACACAAAGAGTGGTGGCTGTCTGGAACACATAACCAGGGATGGCAGTGGAGGCAGATAAAATGGTGGTGTTTAAGAGGCTAGTCATTGAAATGCAGGTGAATGAAGGGATATGTACCATATGCGGACAGAAGTGATCAGTTTAATTTGGCATGTTCAACACGGACATTGTGGGGCGAAGGGGGTCTTCCTGTGCTAAACAGTTCTATATATACATAATATCTTATTGTAGGAAGGAACAGCAGATGCTGGTTTACACCGAAGATTGACACAAAATGCTGGAGTAACTCAGCGGGTCTGGCAGCATCTCTGGAGAAAAGGAATAGGTGACTTTTCGGGTCGAGAATGTATGCGGGATAGTTTTCTAAACCAACATGTAGAGGAACCAACGAGAGAGCAGGCTATTCTAGACTGGGTATTGAGTAATGAGGAAGGGTTAGTTAGCAGTCTTGTTGTGCATGGCCCCTTGGGCAAGAGTGACCATAATATGGTTGAGTTCTGCATTAGGATGGAGAGTGACATAATTAATTCAGAAACAAGGGTTCTGAACTTAAAGAAAGGTAACTTTGAGGGTATGAGATGTGAATTGACCAAGATAGACTGGCAAGTGATTCTTAAAAGGTTTACGGTGGATAGGCAATGGAAGGCATTTAAAGACTGCATGGATGAACTATAACAATTGTTCATCCCAGTTTGGCAAAAGAATAAATCAGGGAAGGTAGTGCATCCGTGGATAACAAGGGAAATCAGGAATAGTATCAAAACAAAAGATGAAGCATACAAATTAGCCATAAAAAGCAGCATCAGAGAACTGGGAGAAATTCAGAGTCCAGCAGAGGAGGACAAAGGGATTAATTAGGAAAGGAAAAATAGATTATGAAAGAAAACTGGCAGGGAACATAACAACTGACTGCAAATGTTTTTATAGATATGTGAAGAGAAAAGATTAGTAAAAACAAATGTAGGTCCTTTGCAGTCAGAAACTGGTGAATTGATCATGGGGAACAAGGACATGGCAGACCAATTGAATAACTACTTTGGTTCTGTCTTCACTAAGGAAAACATAAATAATCTGCCGGAAATAGCAGGGGACCGGGGGTCAAATGAGATGGAGGAACTGAGTGAAATCCAGGTTAGCCGGGAAGTGGTGTTAAGTAAATTGAATGGATTAAAGGCCGATCAATCCCCAGGGCCAGATAGGCTGCATCCCAGAGTACTTAAGGAAGTAGCCCCAGAAATAGTGGATGCATTAGTGAGAATTTTTCAAAACTCTTTAGATTCTGGAGAAGTTCCTGAGGATTGGAGGGTAGCTAATGTAACCCCACTTTTTAATAAGAGAGGGAGACAGAAAACGGGGAATTACAGACCAGTTAGTCTATCATCGGTAATCGGTAGTAAAATTTAAGCATATCCTGTCGGCCAAAAATTGTGTGTGGGTCAGCATTGATTCAATATGTTAAAGTAGGTAAGAGTCTCTGTAGTGGTGAGACAGCACTACTTATTACACACAAAAACCACATTAAGTATCAGTAAAAACTGATGGTTCTAGATAATTACATTCTAGATGGTTAAAACATGTTTAAGACTCAGTGGAACTAGACATTGAGATGTGGAAAATCACTCCATTAAGGAGGTAGATACATTCACAGGAATGGCACAGGATGTGCGGCTTGAGCAAAGATTCAAGGCCGCAGGAGGATGTAAAATAAATATTAAAGTTACAAGGAACCAGTCATGGTGTCAGGATTGGACACGGAGTGTTGGGTTTCTCCGTAATTGTTGCTTTGTTTATACTATCAAATGATATTATCAATTGATATTTTGGTGATAAATTTGCCTTCAATGGAAAGGGCATTACTTTCATTCTTTTATAATGAAAAAAATTTATCACATAAACTGAGGCAATGTTTGGGAAAAAAATGTGTTATTTGCTCATTACTGTGTTGATTGAGCCAGATTGTCGTATGGAATGAGTCTACGACATAAAAAACACAGAAGCTACAAAATCTTCACGTAGTCACTCACGTGACTCCGAAGTAAAATAGTAAGATTAAACGAGAACTTACCAGTTCGAAGTTTGATCGTTATTTTATGAGGAGTAACGATGAGGGATTACTCCACTCCCGACCCTCATAAAATAAATGATCATCTGGTAGTTCTAAATCTATGTTGAGCCTTACTATCTTACTCCGGCTATTATGTTCTGTGTTTTTTATGCCGCTGCTTTGAAGTATGCCGATCAAGCGCCAGGCGGGGCTTCTTCACGTAATCCCTCATCGTTACTCCTCATAAAATAACGATCAAACTTCGAACTGGTAAGTTCTCATTTAATCTTACTATTACTTTTGTTCATGTTACTGGTCCAGCCTGTCCTGGTGCTAAGAAGAAGCAGGGATTTCCTTATTTTTCTTAACAAAGCCACAGCTTGTGCATTGAATCTTAACAGACCAGGCACTCTTTTAAACCAGAAAACTGGAGTTTCTCCAGGAGCTCCAGTGTATTGTAAAAGCTTGCATGGGCCCCATGACTTTGGCTGATCTCCATACTTTAGTTGAGAGAATGGAATTCCACTATTGAGCAGAGATTAGAGAGATATTATGAAAATGGCTGCTTTAAATGGGTGTTACTCAGTCACACAGAAGTATGGGGAAGTATTAGTTTGTGGTTCTATGTGGCACAGTTTCTCGGCCAAATGAACAGATACACTTCTGATTTGGGAGGTGATAGGGTTGATGAGTACGATGGGGTTGGAGCCAATATTTTGGGTCAGAACATAGGACACAAGAATCAAGAGTGGAAATAGGTCATCCTGCTCATTGCTGATCTTCTTTCTCAATGCCACTTTCCTGCACTTATGATCGCAGTTATGAATAAACTCAGCGACTGAACATCCACAGCCATCTGTGGTAGAAAATACCTAATTCCCCACCTAAATAAAGGAAAACCTTCTCTTAGCTGGAGAACTGCCTTGATGGTCAGAGCACAAGTGTTAAGCCAAGCATTTGCCTAGTCTGACCCTTGTTCTCATTAAAGTAAAGGGGGCCACATCGGGAGCACTGAATGCAATAGACAAGGTTGGGTGAGGTGCTTGTTAGTTTGATCTCACCTGGAAGTTGCTGCTAGGGTCCTTGAATGGATAACAAGCTTGCAAGAGACAGAATGGAAGAAAGTGGCACTGCAAGAGACAGAATGGAAGAAGGTAGCACTCCTCCCCGTCTCCTGCAATGACGCCGCCCCTTTCCGTCTCTCCCACATCTACTCTTAACATGAGTGTTTTTATTCTATGACATCTCTGATGTTCTCATTCTTTCTTTAGCAAGTATGGTATATAAATCTCAATGGTCACCCCTTACCTTCATACACTCCAGAGAAAAAAAACACTCAGTCCATCCAGCCTCTCCTTATGTCAAACCCTCCATTCCCTGAAACGTTCTTGTGAATCTAATTGCAAACTTTCCAGTTTAATGACAACTTAAACAAATGGAAGGGTATAGCCATGGCTGGGCTGAGAGAGATGGGGCAAGAGTTGGGTCATAGTTGGGGTGAGAGGAGGGGAAGATTCACTGCTGGCGAGAGAGAGGAGGAAGAAGTCATGGCTGGGTGGGAGAGAAGAAGCAGTACTGGGTGGGAGAGAGAGGAGGGGCAGTCATGGGTGGGGTGCGAGAAGAGGGGCGGTAATGGGTGGGATGAGAGATGGGGTGGAGTTACAGCTGGGGTGAGAGAAGAGGCAATAGGCATGGCTGGGGAGGGACGAGGGCAGTCATGGGTGGGGTAAGAGGAGAGGAGAAGCAGTTGATGGGCAAAGAGTCAGGAAGAGAAGGAGATGCATCGCCGTAGGACTTATCAACATTCAATGCTCAGAACAATCCATGGCTGGCACTCTGTTCCACTCATGTTCTGCAGGTAAACTATTCACCTAGCATTGTATGGATTAACATGCTATTTCCTTGTCTGTCCCTCTGTCAATGAACAGTCCTTTCGTAATCTGTGGATAAATGTGATTACGGTATATTCTTCTGAAGTACTAAAATATGAAACCCAATGCAGGCTAGTACTTGAATATCTGCTTTGTGTGCGGCTTTGTTTATCCCTCACAAATGCAAGTTTCCACTTCAAAATTAGTTTTGATCTTCGTTATTGCTGGACTCCAAATCTAGTTTTATTTTCACTTTCCAGCTTTTGGCAAGCAAACATGGAACTATTCAAGGAACATTCCGTTATAACCCTATAACGGGGAGAAGGGGGGAGGGGAGAAGAAGGGGAGACACTTTTAAGAAGTTTAATAAAGTTTAGCGGGCATTTTATTTATTTTTTTAATAATATTTTTATTAGAAGTAATCCATCATAACAACGGTATAACAACTTTTCAAATACACAACCAACTTATTTCAATAAGTATACGGATATTACGAATAATTCTTATAACCTATTTTTTAGAAAATAGAAAAAAGAAAAGAATAGATTTTAATCAATAAGAATAGTGATTAAATAATAATTTTGATTATATAGATAAAGAGAAAAGAAAAAAAAATTGTTATATATATTCAATTAAAACAAAGTATTATATATATATTATATATTATATATATATATATAAAAGGTTATATATATATATAATATATATATATATATAATATATATATATTATAATAATCTTAATATAAAACATCTTAATACTGAATAACACAATTTCAAATAACGATATCAATAGAGACATGTATACAAATTAAAAAAAAGGAATTATTTTCATCTAATCTTGCCGGGTACCCATTGAGTTGTGATGCCAAGAACAGCTACCCCTTCAAATATTTTGTATATGGAGACCATATCTGTTCAAAGAGTTCGGATTTGTCCATTAGGACAAATCTGATTCTTTCCAAATGCAACGTCTCCAACATTTCCACTGTCCACATTTTAATTGTGGGGGATAATGTTTCCTTCCAAAATTTCAATATTAATTTTTCCCCTATTATCAAACAGTAATCCAAGAAATTTCTTTGGTTTACTGTTAATATTAAATTTGAATCCGGAACTCCTAATATTATTAATTTTGGATCTGGGTCCAGTTTAATTTTAAGAACTTCAGAGATAACTCTAAAGATTTCTATCCAATAATAATTGAGTTTTATACATGTTACAAAACTATGCGTTAAATTAGCTTCCAAGTTCTGACATTTATCACAAATAGGAGAAATGTTAGGATAAATTCTATTTAATTTTGTTTTTGAATAATGTAATCTGTGTAATACCTTAAATTATATCAATATATGTCTAGCATTTAATGAGCAACGATGTATACATTGTAGGCTTTCATCCCAAGTTTCCTTCGTTATAGATAAACCTATTTCATTTTCCCATGTTTGTCGATATATTTCCGAAGTTGGGATTTCCCTATCCAAGATAGTATTGTATATATACGCTATTAATTTTTCTGTATTTAGGTGTTTATTAAACAATTCATCTTATAATCCTGGTTTTCTATTTTTATAGTCTTGCGTATTTGACTTAATATAGTTTCTAATTTGTAAATACCTAAATATGTTATTTGACTGCAATCTATAGATATCCTGTAACTCTTGAAATTAAATAAATTTTCCATTCTTGTAAAGGTGTTCTATCCTTTTAATTCCTAAATCATTCCAGTGTCTAAACCCCTTGTCCAATACAGAGGGCTTAAACAAAGGATTATTCATAATTGGCAAACAAAGTGACAAATTATCCATATGTAGGGTCTTACCTATTTGTTTCCAAATACGTCTATTGCTATGAATTATAGGGTTATCACCATCCGTTTTTTTTTGTACTTCCCTTGGTGCAAAAAGAATCGAACCTACATCAAAAGGCAGTCTTCCTTTTCCATCTTTAGCCAGCTTGGCTCATAATCTAAATTTACCAACCAAAAATTCATATTCTTAATCTGAACTGCCCAGAAATAATATAAGAAATTTGGTAGTGCTAGTCCACCATTTGTTTTAGATTTACATAGATGTTTTTTACTTATTCGATGATTTTTATAGTCCCAAATAAAACTATTAACCAAAGTTGTTTTTTTTTAAACATTTTAGGGAGATATAAAGGGATGGCTTGAAATAAATATAACAATTGTGGCAAAAAAATCATTTTTATAGCATTTATTCTACCGATCATTGAAATAGGTAGTGTTTTCCAATTATAATTTATTTTTTTTTAGTTTATTTAACAATTTGAGGGTAATTATATTTAAATAGACAGTTATAGGATGTAGATACATTAATTCCTAGATATTTAAATTTGTCCGTGACTATTTTAAGTGGGAATTGTTCTAGTATATTTAATTTTATTCAGTTATAGGCATAATTTCACTTTTATTCCAGTTAATTCTATACCCAGAAAAGGTGCCAAACTTAGTTATAACATTAAGTAGATTGGGAATAACTAATCTCCAGTTTTTGTGATATAAATTAAGATGTCATCTGCTATAGAGATATTTTATTCGTTGTAGTTTTTGGTATTATATCCATATATTTCTGGTTCTGATCTAATCATTTCGGCTAATGGTTCTATTACCAGAGCAAATAGTAATGGTGATAAAGGGCATCCGTTGTCTACAACCCCTAAAGAGATTAAATTTTTGCTGATAACATTTGATTTGTTAATATTCTTGCAGTTGGATTCGAGTATATGATTTTTACCCATTTGGAAAATCTATCCCCCAGTTGAAATTTCTGCATTATTTTAAATAAATCTAGCCATCCAACCTGGTCAAATGCTTTTTCAGCATCTAAGGATATGACGGCTAGTTCAATATCATTCACTCTTTTTGAGTATATGATATTGAATAGACATCTCAGATTATAAGATGAATAGCATTTTGGGATGAAACCTGTTTGGTCATGATGTTATTAATCACTAAACTTAGCCTCCGAGATAAAAATTTTTAGTTAGTATTTTTTTGTTCAGTGTTTAAAAGAGCTAATTGCTCTGTATGACCCAGGGTCTTCCAAATCTTTATCAGCTTTAGGGATAAGTGTAATTGTAGATTCATTTAATGATTCTGGTAACTTTCCTTGTTCATAAGCATATTTATATATTAGATGTAAACGTGGAGAGATCAGATCATAAAACTTCTTATAAAATTCAACGCTTAAGCCACCAGGGCCTGCGGCTTTTCCGTTATTTAATGATCCAAATTGATTCTTCAATATCTTTTACTGATATATCAGCATTTAACAAGTCTCTACTTCCTGATCCAAACTATTAATATGACATTCTTGTAGGAATGTTTCCCATTCCATCTGATTGTCCTGCTAGTTTAGATGAGTAAGCATTTTGATAATATTGTAAAAATGTATCATTGATATCTTTTGGTAAAGTCAATATTTCTCCTTGTTCAGATCTAATTTTATGTATCATTTTCTCCTCATCTAATGTTCTAAGCTGGCATGCCAGTAATTTTTGTGGTTATCCCAAATTCAAAGTGTACTTGTTTAGTCTGTTTGAAAAAGTTTAATAATTGATTTGAATATTTTTTATTTAGCTTATATTTTAATGATGCAATTTTATATTCTTAGCCCCTTTGAAGGGGATATTGCATTTTCAATATCTAATTGTTTTATTTAATTTTCCAACTTTTGATGAGTCTTTCGATTTTCCTTATTAAAAGTATGCGTGTGCTGATATTATCGCACCACGCATAAATGCTTTAAATGTATCCCAAAGCAGTGATGGTGAAATTCCAGGTTTGTCATAGTTTCAAAAAATAATTTAATCTGTTTCACCAAGTTAAACATAACAAGCCTTATCATTTAATATTTGGGAGTTGAGTCTCCAGTTAGAGTTTTAAATAGTTATGTCTTTTAATTTTATCTTAAATGTTAATGGAGCATGATCCGAGATAATAATATTATTATATTTTTGAGTCATACTTAAATGGGATTAGTTTTGAATCTATTAAAAAATAGTCTATCCTTGAATAGGTTCCGAATACAGGGGAAAAAAATGAATATTCTCGACCAGATGGGTTATCTGATCTCCAGATATCCTTAACATTTGCTGCGTAATAAAATAATTTATAAGTGACTTAGAAGTGGTTTTCCTTTTCATTGAGATCTACTAAATAATTATCTAAGGTACAATTAAAATCACCTCCAATTATTAGATTATGTTGAGTGGATATAGGGATATTGTTAAATATTTTCTTGAAGAATAATGGGTTATCAAAATTAGGACCATATATATTCATAAGGATTACTTTTTTAGAATGTAATTCACCTTAATTATTATATATCTACCCTCAAACATCTTCTATTATTGAGATTTGTTTAAAAGGTATACCTTTACGAATAATTATTGTTATCCCTCTAGACTTATGTGTAAATGAAGAGTGATATACTTTGGAAATCCATTTTGCTGTTAATCTATACTGCGCGTCTTTTTTAAGGTGTGTCTCTTGGAGAAAAATAATATCAGATTTCAATCTATTTAATTGAGCTAAAACCTTACCTCTTTTAATTGGTTCATTAATTCCCTTAGCATTCCAACTGCAGAAGGTGATTCCATCACCCCCAATCCTAGTATTTATGTCATACATGTTATTATTAAGGTGATTTATAATGGAGTAGATGTCTCAGCTCCTCTAACCCAATCCTATACCCAAACCTCAGATCGATGAAATTTAATATCTGTGTCATTGTCTTATACACTCGTCTCTTTAAACTAACTATATAATACCAATCATACTTATATGAAATAAAATACATAATATAAAAGTAATAATAAAAAATGTGAGTAATGTAAGTGATGTTTAGTAAAGTGTAAGGGGGAAAAAAAAAGTGACTACAACTAATAATTAGTGCAGTTAGTATTAGTGGTAAGCCACCACTAGCGTGGCTATTAATCTATGGACTTGCGTTGAAAAAAAAAATGTCAATAGTTCCAGCTCCGTTTTTGCTTAAGGGCTATATATATCGGGTGGGGTATTAAATTTATATACTTAATAATTAATATACTACTAATATCAAATATAGTTAGTGTCATAGCACTATATTAGGAGAGCAAACATATTAGTTTTGTATTAACTACCCCTTAAAAATGTATTTAGTAATATCCATCCATCCCTCCTTGAACCCAAGATAGAGTCCATGTCCATTGTTCCTCCTGCCTTCCTGCGGATCCTCCTTCAGTGTGAATCTTCCTCCTTTTCTGTGGATGGGCAGTATCATCAAGTAAATGATCAATAATATTCAGTATTCTTCATTTTCATCTTCCTCTACTTCTTCCTCTTCCAGTTTCTTCTGAATGTTTCGAGTGAATTTCAAGAGCTTCTGTATGTTTGGTGAGGTGGTGCTGCATGTTATCATTAAGTTACTTCTTAATGTTGCCGGGTACATCAGGCCATATCTCAGAGTCTTTATGTTCCTCAGGATACCTCTTGTTTCTGTAAATAAAGATCTTCTCTTGGCCACTTCCGCAGGGTAATCTCTGAAGATACTAATGTTGTCTCCCTCACATTTAAGATTTTCTTACGTATTATTATCTTCATCATATCTTCAAAAAAACATGATCATAAGCACTTCACAATCATCTTCTTGGGGAGCATCCCTCCTAGGGGTATGTCTCAATGCCCTGTGTGCTCGGCCCAGCAGAGGTACTTGGTCCAAGTTCAGAATATCTTTTAGGAGTTTTGCAGCAAATTTTTGAGGGTCTTGATTTCCCTCTCGGCCTTCACTCAATCCAACAATACGCAGATTCTGACGCCTTTGACGTCCCTCCAGTCAATGCATTTCTCAGTTATTTTGTGTAATAATTCTGATAAACGCTTGTTCTCGGCAAACTGCTTCTCGGCTGATTCAGTCAATTCTTTTATTACGTCATTTTGATGGTTATGTGAGATTTTAATAGGTTCTAACTTGGTATCCAGCAGCAACTCCATCTCACCAGTTTTAGGTTTACGTCATCCAACTGTTATTGCAAATCAGTACCCGCTTTATCTTTCCATTCGTCCATCATAGTCTTTACAGTGGCAATAACTTCTTTTTTTGAACTCTTCTTTCAAATTTTCATGATACACCAAAATATCAGCTCTTAATAGCCTTTATTTCCTCTTCATATTCTTTTTTCATATCCTGAAGCATTTGTTTTAGCTCCACCCATAATAATTTTTTTGAGATCATCCATCTTTAAAATATCTTCCTGGGAGGCACTCAAACTCGAGCCTGCGGCTCCAGTGAGGCCTACTTCCCTTTTCACAGGCTTTTTCCCTAAGTGTGGGGGGGGGGAAGCGATGCATCGACATTTTCTTAGTAAAGTCGCGCGCCTGATGAAGTCACGCACCCTTTTTAACGCTACCGAAACCGTTCACACCTGTTCTCCTCTGGTGAGTAGTTTCAGTTAGCCCCTTTTACCCCCGTTTTTTTATACAATTTTTAGCGGAGCTGAATGGCGCGAGTTCCACTCATCCATAGCGCCACCGGAAGTCAGGCATTTTATTTACCGGTCGGTTTTCCTTCGTCTGAAAAATCCAATGAGCCAATCAAAATGCCCAGTAGGCGAAGGAAATTGCCTACGGCTGTCTCGACTGCCTGTAACTAAATAGCGACTCCACTCCACGGCACTACGAGGTTAAAAAGAACCATGCCGAACAAATTTTACTCGCGGGAAATTTGTGAACATGCTGAAAAATATTTCGCGACCTAGCTGAGGCTGCAAGTATTTCAGGAACTTCCCTCGAGCATGAAGGAGAGTTCCAGTCACCTCATAGGACCTCCTAGGACCATGTGTCAACCATGCTGTGCAAATTTGAGTCGAGGGCAAACTTGTCTAAACTCGCAGATTAGGTCGCCGCAGTGGGACAGCCCCTTTAGTCTTCAACAAATAACTTTTTAGTTTAGTTTAGAGATACAGCGCAGAAGCAGGCTCTTCGGCCCACCAATTCCGTGCCGACCAGCGATCCCCACACACTTACACTATCCTACACCCACTCGGGTAAATTTATAATTATACCAAGCCAATTAGCCTACAGACCTCCAGGTCCTTGGGGTGTGGGAGGAAACTGGAGATCCTGTAGAAAACCATGCAAGTCACTGGGAACACATACAAATCCATACAGACAGCAGCCATAGTCAGGATCGAACCGCATCTGGTGCTGTAAGGCAGCAACTCAACTGTTGTGCCCACCATGCCGATCTAGCAGACGTGGTCTCAGAAACACACGTGTGTGTATGGATGCATGAGTATCATGCTCATTTGCATGCACACACACACTCTACACCAATCCTCTTGGCCAGAACCCTCTGAAATACCAGCATTGTATCATTCTAACAGTATATAGTTACCGCATTGGAAAAATTACTTCCTTTTGAAGGTTGAGGTTTTGAAACAGACACATATCAAGTTTTAAACTATAGGCTCAAGCTATCTTTATCTTGGCCAGTCAAGTAATTTAACACTGAAATGGGCATGGGCTACTCAAGATAATTTGGATCTATTTTTGGTTTGCAAATAACATCGCATTAAATTTTAAGATGTTTGCAAATTCCATCATTCCCTAATATCTTTATATGTAGGGATCAGAATCTCAAGATCTGGATATGGCAAATAGTGTTATGATATTATCAAGAGAAATTATATCTAATGGAAAAGTCTTTTTTTTTTACTCGAGATAAGACCATCTCAGCCTACTCTGAAAGCAAACAGTTTATTTGATAATTTATGTTGTCCTAAGTGTTATTCATTAACTATTCTTAAACAGTAAACCTGAAACTTGGATTGTTTTCTCTGAAGCATCGGAGGCTATGGGGAGACCTGATAGAAATTTCTAAATAATGCGAGGCAAGATAAGGGTGGACAGTCATAATCTTTTTCACTATCGTGGGGGTTGTAAATGTCAAATACATAGGGCATATCTTTAAAGTGAGAGGGGAAAATTTAAGAAGATGTGCAGAGCAATTTTCTTTACACACAGAGAGTGGGAGGTGCGTGGAACTCAATACCAGGGGTGATGATGGTGTGAGCACATCCAATAGTGGGAACTGAGGCTTTTAGATGGGCACATGGATATGCAGGGAATGGAGGAATTGACCATCAGAATATTTTTCCCAGTGTTGAACTTCCAAAGACGAGAGGGTGTAGCTTTAAGGTGAGAGGGGCAAAGTTTTAAACGAGATGTAGAAGGCACAATTTAGACACAAAGAGTGGTGGCTGTCTGGAACACATAAACCAGGGCTGGCAGTGGAGGCAGATAAAATGGTGGTGTTTAAGAGGCTTAGTCATTGAAATGCAGGTGAATGAAGGGATATGTACCATATGCGGACAGAAGTGATCAGTTTAATTTGGCATGTTCAACACGGACATTGTGGGGCGAAGGGGGTCTTCCTGTGCTAAACAGTTTTATATATACATAATTTATCTTATTGTAGGAAGGAACAGCAGATGCTGGTTTACACCGAAGATTGACACAAAATGCTGGAGTAACTCAGCGGGTCTGGCAGCATCTCTGGAGAAAAGGAATAGGTGACTTTTCGGGTCGAGAATGTATGCGGGATAGTTTTCTAAACCAACATGTAGAGGAACCAACGAGAGAGCAGGCTATTCTAGACTGGGTATTGAGTAATGAGGAAGGGTTAGTTAGCAGTCTTGTTGTGCATGGCCCCTTGGGCAAGAGTGACCATAATATGGTTGAGTTCTGCATTAGGATGGAGAGTGACATAATTAATTCAGAAACAAGGGTTCTGAACTTAAAAAAGGTAACTTTGAGGGTATGAGATGTGAATTGTCCAAGATAGACTGGCAAGTGAAGGTTTACGGTGGATAGGCAATGGAAGGCATTTAAAAGACTGCATGGATGAAAACTATAACAATTGTTCATCCCAGTTTGGCAAAAGAATAAAATCAGGGAAGGTAGTGCATCCGTGGATAACAAGGGAAATCAGGGAATAGTATCAAAACAAAAGATGAAGCATACAAATTAGCCATAAAAAGCAGCATCAGAGAACTGGGAGAAATTCAGAGTCCAGCAGAGGAGGACAAAGGGATTAATTAGGAAAGGAAAAATAGATTATGAAAGAAAACTGGCAGGGAAACATAACAACTGACTGCAAATGTTTTTATAGATATGTGAAGAGAAAAGATTAGTAAAAACAAATGTAGGTCCTTTGCAGTCAGAAACTGGTGAATTGATCATGGGGAACAAGGACATGGCAGACCAATTGAATAACTACTTTGGTTCTGTCTTCACTAAGGAAAACATAAAATAATCTGCCGGAAATAGCAGGGGACCGGGGGTCAAATGAGATGGAGGAACTGAGTGAAATCCAGGTTAGCCGGGAAGTGGTGTTAAGTAAATTGAATGGATTAAAGGCCGATCAATCCCCAGGGCCAGATAGGCTGCATCCCAGAGTACTTAAGGAAGTAGCCCCAGAAATAGTGGATGCATTAGTGAGAATTTTTCAAAACTCTTTAGATTCTGGAGAAGTTCCTGAGGATTGGAGGGTAGCTAATGTAACCCCACTTTTTAATAAGAGAGGGAGACAGAAAACAGGGAATTACAGACCAGTTAGTCTATCATCGGTAGTGGGGAAAATGCTAGTCAGTTATTAAAGATGGGATAGCAGCACATTTGGAAAGTGGTGAAATCATTGGACAAAGTCAGCATGGATTTATGAAAGGTAAATCATGTCTGACGAATCTTATAGAATTTTTCGAGGATGTAACTAGTAGAGTGGATAAGGGAGAACCAGTGGATGTGTTATATCTGGACTTTCAGAAGGCTTTCGACAAGGTCCCACATAAGAGATTAGTATGCAACCTTAAAGCACACGGTATTGGGGGTTCAGTATTGATGTGGATAGAGAACTGGCTGGCAGACAGGAAGCAAAGAGTAGGAGTAAACGGGTCCTTTTCAGAATGGCAGGCAGTGACTAGTGGGGTACCGCAAGACTCGGTGCTGGGACCCCAGCTATTTACAATATATATGAATTATTTGGACGAGGGAATTGAATGCAACATCTCCAAGTTCGCAGATGACACGAAGCTGGGGAGCAGTGTTCACTGCGAGGAGGATGCTAGGAGGCTGCAAGGTGACTTGGATAGGTGGGTGAGTGGGCAAATGCATGGCAGATACAGTATAATGTGGATAAATGTGAGGTTATCCACTTTGGTGGCAAAAACAGGAAAGTAGACTATTATCTGAATGGTGGCCGATTAGGAAAAGAGGAGATGCAACGAGACCTGGGTGTCATGGTACACCAGTCATTGAAAGTAGGCATGCAGGTGCAGCAGGCAGTGAAGAAAGCGAATGGTATGTTGGCATTCATAGCAAAAGGATTTGAGTATAGGAGCAGAGAGGTTCTACTGCAGTTGTACAGGGTCTTGGTGAGACCACATCTGGAGTATTGCGTACAGTTTTTGTCTCCTAATCAGAGGAAAGACGTTCTTGCCATAGAGGGAGTACAGAGAAGGTTCACCAGACTGATTCCTGGGATGTCAGGACTTTCATATGAAGAAAGACTGGATAGACTCGGCTTGTACTCGCTAGAATTTAGAAGATTGAGGGGGGGATCTTATAGAAACTTACAAAATTCTTAAGGGGTTGGATAGGCTAGATGCAGGAAGATTGTTCTCGATGTAGGGCAAGTCCAGAACAAGGGGTCACAGTTTAAGGAGAAGGGGGAAGTCTTTTAGGACCGAGATGAGAAAAACATTTTTCACACAGAGAGTGGTGAATCTCTAGAATTCTCTGCCACAGAAGGTAGTTGAGGCCAGTTCATTGGCTATATTTAAGAGGGAGTTAGATGTGGCCCTTGTGGCTAAAGGGATCAGGGGGTATGGAGAGAAGGCAGGTACGGGATACTGAGTTGGATGATCAGCCATGATCATATTGAATGGCGGTGCAGGCTCGAAGGGCCGAATGGCCTGCTCCTGCACCAATTTTCTATGTTTCTATCCATCTTCATTAATGATAACATTACTTGAGTTAGAAATTCTGCTTTAAAGCCTTCTTCTATGTAGGTTTTGTGGCAGGGGGTGAACTCTATGCCGATAGGGAAGACACTGAGCTTTGTCGTGTACCTGTTTACATTTTCTCTCCTGCCTGCATGGCCAACAATAAGAGCTCATCCATCCATTTCCAAATCACTTCACCCACCATCATTTTAATATTGGGAAAAAAAGACACTAAATGCTGAAGTAACCGATCCATGTTCTCCATAGATGCTGCCTGCCCCCCGCTCGGTTGCCCCAGCGGGGTAAGCACTTTGAGTCTTTTTTTAAATAAACCAGCATCTGCAGTTCTCAGTTTCACCACTTACACTCACATTCCCAAGGTCTTATAGATCTTCGGAGACAGTCCCTTCCAGTGTCGCTCACATATCTTAACTCGGTTGTTAAATGTGGATTAACGGGTCATTAACGAAAAGTCTCTGGATAATAAAGTAAAGACAGGCCACCCGTAGTAACCTGCGGCTTGGTAGTGCCTTCAGGAGGGAATGGTTTGCAAACTTGAGCCCAGCAATGGATTAACTCTGATTTACAGGCCCCAATAAACAGTTACAAATGCTCCAGGTTAAGTTATGGTAAACACATACCCAACTTTTTGTTTTTTTAATTTTAAGACTTTTAAGTTCCGAATCTATTCTAAACGCTCATGCTTAATGATTATCTTCGATATAACTCTCCTTGCGCTCAAACTGCGTGCTTAGATTACAAATCGAGCTGTAACTCACAAACCTGACTGAACTCCGGTTCTGTGTCATTTTTTGGCAGCGCGCAGATTTCGGTAGCGAGCAGCCAGCAGTTGGTGCAGAAAGTCAACAGGGAAACAATAATGGCCAGAGTACTCAGCAACCTGGCGACGGCGGTCACAACTTTTGAGCTTGACATGACTTCCCGAGGAGAGAGGAGGCCAGCACCCGATCCGTCTTCAGCGCAGTGCAGAAAGCCCGGCGCTGGCTGGGTCTTCGCCCGGCGCTGCGATCAATAATAAGACTGAAGATTGATGGGGCGCTGGAGAGAGGTGGGGGTGGGGTCCTTTTGGTGTCTCGGTCTATTAATAATTGTGAATACAGAGTGCTGAGTTTACTTTGGATGATCTTAAAGGTTATTTCTGTTTTGCAAGAATGATGGGGGGGGGAGGGGGGGAATCATGCAGTGACAACGTGCAGAAACGTCACCTCTTGGTCACCTTTGGAAGACTATGCAGAATTGTTGGACTATTTTCGGCATCCCTTTCCTGCTCTCCTTCACTTACCTGTTGCGATTCTCATGAATATATTTCTGTACATGTCCCTGTCCTCTACTCTCTTTCATTCTTCCTGTCCTTCTTAATTCACGCCATTAAACCTGCGGCAACCCTTCTTAATTCCTTTCATTCTACCTGTTCATTCTCTCCTTAATTATATTCACTGCACCTGTCGTTCTTAATTTTTTTCATTGTTCCAGCTCCTGCTTTCTTGAATCTTTTTCACTGCATCTTTTCATTCACTCTTTAATTTCTTTCGTTTTAGCAATTCCTGCTCTTCCTAATTTATGGGTTATGTGCGATGGCAGGAGAATGGGGTGAGATAGATCAGCCATGATTGAATGGCGGAGTAGACTTGATGGGCCGAATGGCCTAATTCTGCTACGATCACTTATGTAATTGTACTGTTGCAACCCTCCTTACTTTATTTCATTGTGTTTGTCTTTTCTCTCCTTAATCTTTTTCAGTGTGTGTCCCAGCCTTCTTAATTTCTCTCATTGCACTTATTCCTGCTCGCCTTAATTTCTTTCACTGCACCTGTTTCTGCCCTCTATAATTTATTTCACGATATCTGTTACTGCTCTTCTTAATTTCTATAACTTTACCTGTTTTTGCCCTCCATAATTTCTTTCATTAAACCTATTTCTATAATTTATTTAACTCTACTTGTTGCTTCCCTTGATAATTTATTTCATTCTACCTGTTGCTGCCCCACTGGGAGAGGTGCACCGCTCCATTGCCTTCCACAGACCTGTCCTCACTCTCTCTAATGTTGAACATAATTGGCTGGAGGCCCCTGCAGATTCCAGAGCCTTTAAACAGCTGCTAATGTTGATTTACCCATGGCTATTCATTAAATCGGAGCACAAAACTGCTGTTGCTTGAAATCTGAAACAATTTTAAAAAGCAGAAGATGTTGGAAACACCCAGCAGATCAAGCAGCATTTTATTTGGGTAAGACCATGGGGAAAATAATGGGGCCTAGTGATTCTAGATGAATCACGAGGCTCATCAGTTCTTCCTCAATGCATGAAAATATGTTGGTGTAAAATATAACTATGACTAATTTGACGAAACCTACCCTTTGTGTTCACCAATTATGGTAACTGAAATAATTCTATACACATACATATTAATTTTATTATAATAATATTAATTAATCAGTCTGAAGAAGGGTCTCGACCTGAAACGTCGCCCATTCCTTCTCTCCATAGATGCTGCCTCACCCGCTGCATTAATCCATCATTTTGTGTCTGCCATATTAATTTTATTATGTCCCTCCATGTATATTTAAGTCAAGAACATCATCAGTTCAGCTCTTTGATAATTTGAAAAGGAGATTTTATAACTTCACATGATGCTTTTGCACATGGCTATACCCGTAAGATATTTTCACAGAAGTAATTAATTTGGAGGGGAAAACGACAGAGAGGGGAAACATAGAGGGTAAGAGAGAAAAGGGTAGTTCAATGAGAGCAAGTGTGAGTTGTGGCATTTTGGGAGGTCGAATGACAGGGAAAAGTACACTGTTCGTGGCAGGACCCTTAACAGCAATGACGTACAGAGGGATCTTGGGGTCCAAGTCCATAGCTTCTTGAAAGTGACAGAGGTTATGGGGAGAAGACAGGAATGGGTTAGGAGGGAGAGATAGAGCCATGATTGAATGGCAGAGTAGACGATGGGCCAAATATCCTAATTTTGCTCCTATCACTTATGACCTTATGAAAGTGACAACACAAGTAGGTAGAATGCTAAATAATGCGTGATGTATGCTTGCCTTCATTTGTTGGGGCATTGAGTATAAGAGTCAGTAAGTCATCGTGAAGCTTTCTTGGAGTTTGGATATGCTGCACTTGGTGTATTTTTCTGGTGGCCCCATTAGAGGAAGGGTGTGAAGGCTTTGGAGAAGGTGCAGAAGAGGTTTACCAGAAGGTGCAGAAGAGGTTTACCAGTATTAGAGGATATTAGCTATTAGAGGAGAAATTGGACACTTGGATTTCTTTCTCTGGAACCCAGAGACTGAGGGGAGATCTGAGAAGTATTTAAAATTATGAGAGGTAAAGATAGGGTAGGCAGGCAGAACTTTTTCTCAGGGCAGAAATGTCCAAGGCAAGAGTGTATAACTGCAAGCTAAGAGGGGCAAAGTTTAAAGGAGATGTTTGGGGCAATTTTTTTACATAACACCTGGAATTCACTGCCAGGGGTGGTGGTGGAGGCCAACACAAAAGTGGTGTTTTTTAGGATTTTTGGATAGGCATATGAATGCAGGAAATAGAGGGAGTAAAGATCATATGAGGGTAAATGAGATTAGATTATTTTGACATTATGTTCAGCATAGATATTGTGAGCTGAAGGGCTTGTTCCTCTGCTGCACTTTTCCTACAATCTAAAACAATTTGAACAATTCCACAACTGTGACAGAACATAGAACAGTACAGTACAGGAACAGGCCCTTCGGCCAACAATGTCTGTGACGAACGTGATGCCAAGACTAACTAAACTCCTCTGCCCACATGATCCACATCTTTCCATTCTCTGCATGCCATGTGCCTATCTAAAAGTCTCTTAAAAATCACTATCGTATCTGCCTCCAATATTTGCAATATCCACCCTGGAAAAAACTTCTGACTGTCTACCCTGTCTATGCCTCTCATAATTTTATATACTTCTTCAACGTCTCTTTATATACTCCCTTCAACCTCTGCTGTCACAGAGAAAGCATGTTTGAAAGGGATCCAATATCTCTGGTGGCTGCTGAACTTATGCCTAAGTACTGTTTGGATACATAAACATATATATAAATATATATACACACACACACACACACACACACACACACACACACACACACACACACACACACACACACACACACACACACACACACAATATTTATATATGCTTTCTCTGTGACAACAGAGATCAGATGTCAGTGAGCATGTTTGGAATACTGTAATGATAAAAACACAAAGTGCTGGACTCAGTAGATCAGGTGGAGGAAATTGACAGCCGACGTTTTGAGTCAGGTCCCTTCTTCAGAATTTATGTTTTGCTCAAGGTTCAAGAATCTACAGTTCCTTATGTTTCCATAGTTTTATTACAGCAGCTTTTAATTAACCACAACTGATATGCATCATGGCATGGTACTGCAATTCCTATACACACAGACGTAAGAGGCTGCAGAGACCCAGCTTGGTGCATCATGGGTACAGCCTTCCCCACCATTGAAATCACCTACATGAGGCTTCCCAACCCAAACCACCAAAGTATGTTCTCCAGAGATGCTGCCTGTCCCGTCGAGTTGCTCCAGCACTTTGTGTCCTTTTGTGTATTAATCAGCATCTGCAGTTCTTTGTTTCTACGAGAAGATTACAAAGTCTGGCAGTAGAGGGTGAGAAACCGAAACGAATACTGGAGTGTGCAAGAGGCTGGAAATTGGTGAGGCAGCCACAATATTGCACAGAAAAAACTCAATGTATGGCTTCAGTTATTAGAAAGAAAGAAGTTTGACTGAAAGCAGGTACTTGTTTTTATGAATGTATGAATGAACGGCGAAATCAAAGGTAACATTGACGGGGGTTATCCAGCCTGGGAAGAGACTGAGAGAACTGTAACTTTAGTCCATTCCCTCATCCAGTTAACCCTATATTTGTAGCATACTACCACAATTATTTTGAAAAATCCAGTTAATTGCGTGACTTGTTCTAAAGGGTGGCATGGAGGCGCAGCTGTAGAGATGCTGCCTTACAGCGCCAGAGACCCAGGTTCGATCCTGCCAACGGGTGCTGTCTGTACGGAGTTTGCACATTCTCCCATTCAAAGACATCTTCTATCTACTCTCATGACGCAGCAAAGAAAACTGGACATGCATTTCTGCCAAATGTTATGCAGTATTATACAATCTAATACTTCACTTTAAGTATTAGATTGTACATTTTTCTGACAAGCTGCAGCAATGGTGATTAAACAGGTATTGCATAAAGTTACCAGCAGGTAAAGCAACCCTTATAGACCGTCAGCCCAGAGACATTAGGTTAGACGAACTAGGTACCAATGTTCGACAATGGTAGTGTGCAGGGGGTCACCTGAAATGAACGGAATTGGTAGTCTGCCGGGTATCACCCACTGCATGTAGACCTGGGGATCCCCCAAGGGGCCAAAAAAATGGGTGCTAAATAGATGAGTGAGGTACCACTTAAATCCACTACCATAGTGTGCTCACTGCCACGCCTATATCAACAACACAAATGGCAGACATTTTCCCGTTGCAAAAGGCCCGCCAGACCCCCCACATAAAGGGCCTATAAAATGGGCTAACATATAGACTAGCAAGGTACCACTCAAAAATAATGCCAAATGAACAAGTTGAGTACATAGAGTACAAAATGGGTTACAAATAGTCCGCTGCACTACAGGTACCAGACACCCCAAAAATGGACACCCTAGACCCTGCTGTCCAACTAGGCTAGCCACAATATTGTGGGTACCAGTTGACACCAACTTTAAATGATCTACCACAGCTTGGGAAATATAAATTGACTTACGATAGAGCAATTATCTGCTGCATTGGGCCTACCAGACCCATTAAATGGGCCCTTGAGCCTAGATATTAAAGATACCAACTAAAACCAGGTTTAGATGATCAATCACAGCCTAGGAAATTCAAAATCACGCATGCCAGAATAATAATCCATTGCCTTGGTCCTACCAGACTACCTAAATAGTCTCTTAATTGCCCTGGGGAGGGGGGGAGGGAGGGAAGGGGTCTGATAGGCACAAGGCAGCAGATAATTGCTCTGGCATCAGTCATTTTGTATTCCACAAGGTGTGATTGATCATTTAAAGTAAACAGTTAGCCTGATGGCAAACACGTGGTCCAAAATTGACATTTTGGCTCCAAGCTCATTTGTATATGGCCCAATGTATTTTTAAAGTTTATTATTAATGTACTTGTGTGAGGAATGATTCATTAACAGACTCGAATGTAACCCTACCCCTAAGGAAAATTTATTTTGTTTTGTTACATAGTTACATTTAACCTTTAAATTCGAAAGATATTAACTCCAAATTGTCTAACAATAGTTGTAAGATGCCCAATAACGTGTTCTCTAAACTTATTTGTGTGAAACTACAATAATCATTTCAGTTTCCTAACATTACTGAAAAATCAAAATCTCGAGGTCGCCATAATAACTGTATTTGAGGTTAGAAGACAAAATGAAAAGTTTCTTATGGCAAAAATAGAAAATGATTTCAGCTTTTGAAAGAAAATGTAAATGATTACTGTACCAAGTTGTGCAAGTTGCTTTGGTAGTTATTAAGCAAAACCTCACCTCATTTACGAATCAAAATGGAAGCGAGATGATGACCTAACACTAGATATGCAGCTGTTGGTATTTTGTATTTTGGTCTTTCAAAGGGAGTATGTATTCCTAAAACTACAGTCATTCGAGTAAAGCTCATTGGCATTTTAAGATGCGTTTAAAAACTGCTTAACCAGGTCATTTACCCGGTTTACCCTAAATCCTGATTTACAAACTGAACAAAAAATGCTTAATGAAATTAAATTACATTACTTTCTTAAGGTGGCTTGGACATTATGAAACAGCTCAATAACATTTCTTCCAGTTAACATATTCTGTACTTCAATTTGTTTACCTGAGAATAATTCTGAAAAGAAAACTGGGTCTGCCGTTACTCAGTTCTTAGATATGGCCATTTCAAAACAAACAGTATGCACTAATTGCAGTCTGAAGTTGTCATTGGCAAAACGTCAACAGCTGGGACATTTTTTGCAATGAAAATTAGCTTGATAACTGTTTCTAAGTTTCTAAGTTCTATATATGTTTTAATATAGATGATATTATCTTCACAACCATGTGGAAAATTGCGCATTGAGGTGTTAAGAAAAATCACAAATATGTCCCAAAATGCTCATTTTTGCATTTATTTCTAGCTCATTGATTTCTATGCTACTAGTACTAGCTAGGTTTGTTAATTTGCCCAGGATAATATTAGCCTGAACTGTACTAAAAAGCTTTTAATGGGAGAACAATGTTACAAATGTGAGAAGTGCATCCAGGTACAGCTCCTGAAGGACCGTGTTGGGGAACTGGAGAAGCAAGTGGATGACCTCGGGTTCGTCCGAGAAACTGAGTCGTTCATTAACAAGTCCTACAGTGAGATTGTTACACCTAAGGTACTGGAAGAGAGAAAGTGGGTGACGGTGAGAAAGGGAGGGAAACTTGGAATGCAAAGGTGTGAACAGGTTCACCCACTTAGAAGCTGTCGGGACAGAAGACATTAAAACACTGAGTGGCAGACTGGCTTGCGAAGCAAAAAAAGCCAAAACCAAAGAGGCAAATGTCAGGCAACGCCATTGTAGTTGGAGACTCCATTGTGAGAGGTACGAGCAGAGGTTTCTGCGGCAACAGACGGGATTCGAGGATGGTGTGCTGCCTTCCTGGTGCCAGGATCCAGGATGTCACGGACACAGTGCAGAAAATCCTCAAGGGCGAAGGTGAACAGCCGGAAGTGGTAGTGCATGTTGGCACAAACGATGTCGGAAAGAAGGGGATGAATATTCTGCAGCGTGACTTTAGAGAGCTTGGAAAAATGCTGAAAAACAGGACCTCCAGGGTTGTTATCTCCGGTTTGCTTCCAGTTCCTCGTGCTGGCGAGAGCAGGAACAGGGAGATACGGGACCTGAATGTGTGGCTGAGTAATTGGTGCAGGGGGCAGGGATTTAGAATCTTAGATCACTGGGATCTGTTTTGGAGAAGGGGGGAACTGTACAAAAGGGACGGATTGCATCTTAACAGGTGGGGGACCAGCATTCTGGCAGGCTGGTTTGCCACTGCTACACGGGTGGTTTTAAACTGAATAAGGGAGGTGGGGTGTCAAATGGGATAGTCAAGGATGGATTTAAAGGGAAAGAGAGTAAAGGGATGGTTAATGACCCCAGAATTAATGGGAAAGGAAGCTCACAAAGGGATAGGAGAGTATGGCCAAGTGTAGTAGGGATCGATGTGAAAGGTGAGATGCATAAGGAATTAAAAGTATTGTATATGAATGCACAAAGTATAAGAAGTAAAGTAGATGAGCTTGAGGCTCAGTTAGAGGTTGGTAGATATGACATTGTGGGGATTACTGAGACGTGGCTGCAGGAGGATCGGGCATGGGAACTTAATATTCAGGGTTATACATCCTATAGAAAGGACAGGCAAGTGGGCAGAGGAGGGGGGGTAGCTCTGCTGGTGAGGGATGGAATTCAGTCCCTTGCGAGGGAAGACATAGGGACTGACGAGATAGAGTCACTGTGGATTGAGTTGAGGAATTGTAAAGGCAAGAAGACACTAATTGTGTTATTTACAGACCCCCAAATAGTAGCCTGGATGTAGGGTGTAAGTTGCAGCAGGAGTTAAAACTGGCATGTAACAAAGGTAATGCCACGGTGGTGATGGGGGATTTCAATATGCAGGTAGACTGGGAAAATCATGTTGGTTCAGGACCCCAAGAAAAAGAGTTTGTAGAATGCCTCCGAGATGGATTCCCCCATCATTCCAAAAAGGAAGAAAGATTCTAAGGGGAGTAGGAGGCAACCGTAGCTGACAAGAGAAGTTAGGGATAGAATAAAACTCAAAGAAAACATGTATAACACAGCAAAGAGTAGCCGGAAGCCAGAGGATTGGGAAACTTTCATAGGACAACAAAAGGAAACAAAACGGACAATACAGGCTGAAAAGATGAAGTACGAGGGGAAGCTGGTCAGGAATATAAAGAAGAACAGTAAAAGCTTCTTTAGATATGTTAAAGGAAAAAGTGTAGCAAAGTCAAATGTAGGTCCCTTGAAGGCAGACACGGGTGAAATTATTATGGGCAACAAGGAAATGGCAGAAGAGTTGAATAGGTACTTCAGATCTGTCTTCACTAAGGAGGACACAAACAATCTCCCAGATGTACTGGAGGGCAGAGGATCTAAGGGGGTAGAGGAACTGAAAGAAATTTTCATTAGGCGAGAAATAGTATTGGGTAGGCTAATGGAACTGAAGGATGATAAATGCCCTGGGCCAGATGGTCTGCATCCCAGGGTCCTCGGGGAGGTGGCTCTAGAAATAGTGGACGCATTGGTGATCATTTTCCAATAATTCAGGATCAGTTCCTGTGGATTGGAGGATAGCTAGTGTTATCCCACTTTTCAAGAAAGGAGTGAGAGAGAAAATGGGGAATTGCAGACAGTTAGCCTGACTTCGGTGGTGGGAAAGATGCTGGAGTCAATTATTGAAGAGGTAATAATGGGGCATTTGGATAGCAGTAAAACGATTTAGTTCAAGTCAACATGGATTTATGAAAGGGAAATCATGCTTGACTAATCTTCTGGAACATTTTGAGGATGTGACAAGTAAAATGGATGGAGGGGTGCCAGTGGATGTAGTGTATCTAGACTTTCAGAAAGCCTTTGATAAGGTCCCGCACGGGAGACTGGTGACTAAAATTAGAGCACATGGTATTGGGCATAGGGTGTTGACATGGATAGAAAATTGGTTGGCAGACCGGAAGCAAAGAGTAGGAGTGAACGGGTCCTTTTCAGAATGGCAGGCAATGGCGAGTGGAGTGCCGCAAGGCTCGGTGTTGGGGCCGTAACTGTTTACCATATATATTAATTATTTGGAAGAGGTAATTAGGAGCAACACCAGCAATTTTGCGGATGACACAAAGCTGGGTGGCAGTGTGAACTGTGAAGAGGATGTTAGGAGGTTGCAGGGGGACCTGGACAGGTTGAGTGAGTGGGCAGATGCGTGGCAGATGCAGTATAATATAGATAAACGTGAGGTTACCCACTTTGACCGCAAAAACAAGGGGGCAGATTATTATCACAATGGGGTTAGGTTAGGTAAATAGGAGGTACAGCGAGACCTGGGTGTCCTTGTACACCGGTCACTGAAAATTGGCGTGCAGGTGCAGCAGGCAGTGAAGAAAGCTAAAGGAATGTTGGCCTTAATAATAAGAGGATTTCAGTATAGGAGTAAAGAGGTTTTTCTGCAGTTGTATAGGGCTCTGGTGAGACCACATCTGGAGTATTGTGTACAGTTTTGGTCTCCTAATTTGAGGAAGGACATCCTTGTGATTGAGGCAGTGCAGCGTAGGTTCACAAGATTGATCCCTGGAATGGCGGGACTGTCGTATGAGGAAAGATTGAAAAGACTAGGCTTGTATTCACTGGAGTTTAGAAGGATGAGGGGTTTTCTTATACAAACATACAATTATAAAAGGACTGGACAAGCTAGATGCAGGACATATTTTCCCAATGTTGGACGAGTCCAGAACCAGGGGCCACAGTCTTAGAATAAAGGGAAGGTCATTTAAGAGTGAGGTGAGAAAAAACATTTTCACCCAGAGAGTTGTGAATTTAAGGAATTCCCTGCCACAGAGGGCAGTGGAGGCCAAATCACTGGATTTGGATTAAGAGAGAGTTGGATAGAGCTCTAGGGGCTAGTGGAGTCAAGTGATATGGGGAGAAGGCAGGCACGGGTTATTGATAGCGGACGATCAGCCATGATCACAATGAATGGCGGGGCTGGCTCAAAGGGCCAAATGGCCTCCTCCTGCACCTATTTTCCATGTTTCTAATGTGAACTAAAAATACTCTCCTTCAAAGCTTGTTCCTTCTTTTGAATGTAGAAAACTTTAAAAACCTAGGTCATCAAAGTATTTTTTTTATTAGTTTGGTTCAGGGTGGTAAACCTAACAAATATAAATAAAAATTGTCAGTTTATGAATCACTGAAAAATTAACATTATTGTAGCAATTATCTTCTTGATCTGTGATATATGGTAAGTAAATATTGCAAATGTTCCACTGTGATATATGGTAAGTAAATATTGCAAATGTTACAAAATTCATACTTACATACATACAAACACGCAGCGGGTGGTGCCTGGCAGACTACCAATTCCATTTGTTTCAGGTGACCCCCTACACGCTCCCATAGTCAGATATTGGTACCTAGTTCGTCTAACCTAATGTCTGGGCTGACGGTCTATTACTTCATTTTAGTGAATATCTTGGTGAGGTCTAGTTGTTTAAAAGTTAAACTTCAAATTAAGTTTTAGTAAAGTTTAATTCTGTGCTAGGATGCCCCAGGAATTGCAGTAACACTCTGAAATAACATATAACATGGAAAAGTACAGCACAGTAACAGGCCCTTCAGCCCATAACGTCCATGCCGAGTATAATGATTGATATCCCTCCATTCCCTGCATATCCATCTGTCTATCCAAATGCCTCTTAAATGCCATTGTTTTATCTACCTCCACCAGCATTCCAGGCACTGACCATCCTCTATGTATACAACTTGCCCCGCAAATCTCCTTTAAACTTTGCCCTCTAGTCTTTGACATTTCCACCCTGGGAAACTGTCTGCCCTGCCTGTTCCTATCATAGTTAATATGCTCCTATCAGGTCTCCCCTCTACCTTCGACGTTCCAGATAAAACAATCTCTCAAAATAAGCTCTCAAAATATTGCTGGAAAGTGGAATATATTCTGGTTAAACATTGTTACAGAGGTACTAATTTAACTGGAAAAGGCAGAAAGTTGACTAGTCATCTGACCAGCTTGGAACAATGTTGAAAAAATTTGCTGGAAGAGTAATAGTTGGAAGAGCAGAGCAAGATAGACCACTCGGCAAAAAAGCCGTAGTATGTCATGGGTAAATTGTAGCGCCATCTTGGTACGCAGACTTGCGAGAATCGTCATGGAGTCTACATGTACTTCTACAAGCTCAGCCCACTGTTCTGCAGTAAATTGCTCAAATCGCCAAAGTAAACGACCCAACCTGTCTTTCTGCAGGTTCCCCAAGAACAAAGAAAGGTGAGAAAATATTACTTCTGTCGATATTATTCTGTCGTGAAAATATTATTTTCTGTTCTCCCATCAACGGTCATGGAGAAACTAGGTTTATTGGTACATTAGAAAGTTATGGAAACCTTTTTTCTTTACCACTCCAGCAAAGGTACTAGGGCATTTGGTGATAAAAACAGGCGAATACATTTTGGTTTCGTTTTTTCTCTCTCATGATCTATGGTTGTGAGTTTCATGCGATTAAACCAGAAGAATTTCTCAAAGATGCACTTGTCCTTCACAGAGTAACAGGGTGAATATTGCTTTGAGAAACTGACTGACCTTAGAGGAAGCAGAGAGGGTTAGTCAAGTGGCAGAGGTCATGGAATATCCACTTACAGTCTCTCATGCATTCCTGGGGCAGAAAGTGAGTCCAGTGGGCAAACACAAGGAAATCTCTAAGGTGGAGAGAAAGAATGGTCATAATTAGGGCTAAAGGGGCCAGATGGATATGATCATGGTGGAGAATTGTGTCTAATAAGCTTTTCACAAAGTAAGGAGAAGAGTGATCATTTTCCAACCAAATGCAGTGACAAGAATCATCTGATGATAAACAGACTGCCAGAACAATTGATGAGGAGGCAGGAACAGTTTTTGTTGTTAATGAAATGGTTAGTCAGAGACCCATAGATTTATACAGTTCAGAAATGCACCCTCATCCCAACTCGTCCATGCCAACCAAGATGCCCATCCAAGCCAGCCCTGTTTGCCCATGTTTGGCCCATGCCCCACTAAATGTTTCCTATCCTCTTGGTTTGGATGATGTGAAGTGCATTACACATAAATTAAGATCAAGCAAATTCTGATGTTTCAAATGGCAACGATCCCATGTATAAGGTCATGAGAGGAATAGAGAGGGTAAATTAAGTGTATTTTACCCAGGGTAAGGGAATCAAGAATCAGAGGGCATGGGCTTAAGATAAGGTGAGAACGATTTAATAGGAATCTGAGAGGCAACTTCTTCACATAAAAAGTGGTAGATATATGAAATGAGCTGCTAGGGAAGGAAGGTAATTGAGGCAAATGTTATTACAACATTTAGACAGGTACATGGATGGATAGGATAGGTTTAGAAGGATATAGGCACATTGCCATTGGGACTAATGTAGATGAGGTTTGTTGGTCGGCGTGGGCAAGTCGGGCTGAAGGCCCTTTTGACTCTATGACCTTAAGGGGAGCCATTAAAATGCAATCTTCACTTATGCAAGAAATCAACCAATGGTAATTTATGATGGAGTCTCACTTTCTGTGAAGGGACAGGTACTATTGCTGTGTGATTGTGCTGATTTCAGATGGCATGACCATATGATCTGTGTTGTCAGAAAGGCCCAGATATCACCTGGTATGATGATCATGAACCAAGCAATAGACAACTATCTACTGGGCCCATCATGTTTGAAATAGGTTTTGAAAACTAAGAACTGATGGGAAACTGTTCAGCCTATGAAAACTACACTCCAGAATGAAAGTCACCCCCACCACTGTAATCAAGGTGCAATTGGCAGATGACATTTATAGTTAAACTTGTCCTTGCTCAGAGCCCAAGTTCCAAACCATTGTCAGCTCTTTCACTGAAGCAAATGAAAGGGTGGGAAAAGGTCCTCTACCAACCTAACTCTGCTGCTCTAATTAAGGTTTCTTCTGATATCTCAGGAGCCTGCTCTGGGTGAAGATAGACACAAATGATGAAATTCATCAATAGCTTTAATGCTCCAGGACAGAAGTTGAAGATCAACATTTCCAAACCAGCACACATGGTCTATAAAGCAGCAGTGATCCTTGACCTCCCGTATACCCCTGAGATTGGGACCACTTACGACAGGCATTCCTGGATAATGAAGAAATACCAACAACACAGCCTGTATTAAATTTTCACTGCAAGGATAATCAAAAGCAATGTCAGTGGATTCTCCCAGTCCAAAACTCCCAACATTGAGGCCTGGTCTTACCCAGTTCAGCAATATTGGTCATAGATAAAAACAAAAGAAACAATATAGTGCAAGGACAAAAACAAAGTCCCAAGTCTTAATGCAATCAAGAACGTTCAGAGTTCAGGGTTTAGTTAGAGTTTGTCTACAAAGGGATTATGTACTGGCTAATTGTGACAGATGTGTCATTGCTCATCTTCTTTGCATGTCCTCGGGAATTATGCAAACTAACTGTAACAAACAGCTAATCCCCAATGAAGCAACTAAGTTCAAGTTTAAGTGAGTTTATTGTCATGTGTCCCTGATAGGACAATGAAATTCTTGCTTTGCATCAGCACACAGAACATAGAAGGCATTTACTACAAAACAGATCAGTGTGTCCATATACCATATATAAATATATACACACATGAATAAATAAACTAGTAAAGTGCAAATAACAGTTAATGGGTTATTAGTTATCAGAGTTTTGTCCGAGCCAGGTTTAATAGCCTGATGACTGTGGGGAAGTAGGTATTCCTGAACCTAGTCGTTGCAGTCTTCAGGCTCCTGTACCTTCTACCTGAAAGTAGCAGGGAGATGAGTGTGTGGCCAGGATGGTATGGGTCTTTGATGATACTGCCAGCTTTTTTGAGGCAGCGACTGCGGTAAATCCCCTTGATGGAAGGAAGGTCACAGCTGATGATGGACTTGGCAGTGCTTACTACTTTTTGTAGTCTTTTCCTCTCCAGGGCGTTCAAGTTGCCGAACCAAGCCATGATGCAACCGGTCAGCAAGCTCTCTACTGTGCACCTGTACACCTTGACAAACCGACTCTCCGTAATCTTCTCAGGAAGTAGAGGCGCTGGTGAGCTTTCTTGATAATTGCATCAGTGTTCTCGGACCAGGAGAGATCTTCAGAGATGTGCACGCCCAGGAATTTGAAGCTCTTGACCCTTTCAACCATTGACCCATTGATATAAACGGGACTGTGGGTCCCCATCCTACTCCTTCCAAAGTCCACAATCAGTTCCTTGGTTTTGCTGGTGTTGAGGGCCAGTTTATTGTGCTGGCACCATATGGACAGTTGCTCGACCTCTGTTCTGTACTCTGACTCATCCCCATCAGTGATACGTCCTACAACAGTGGTGTCGTCAGCGAACCTGATGATGGAGTTTACACTGTGACTGGCTACACAGTCATGAGTATAGAGAGAGTACAACAGGGGGCTGAGCAGGCAGCCTTGAGGTGCTCCCGTGCTGATTGTTATCGAGTCTGACACATTTCCACCAATACGAACAGACTGTGGTCTGTGAATGAGGAAGTCGAGGATCCAATTGCAGAGGGATGTGCAGAGACCCAGTTCTGTGAGTTGGTAACCAGCTTGGAGGGGATGATAGTATTAAATGCCGAGCTGTAATCTATGAATAACAACTTGACATATGAGTTTTTGTTGTCCAAGTGGTCCAGAGTGGAGTGGAGAGCCAGTGAGATCACGTCCACCGTTGATCTGTTGTGGCGTTAAGCGAACTGCAGTGGGTCCAGGTTTTGGTCGACGTAGGAATTGATTTGCGCCATGATCAACCTCTCGAAGCCCTTCATCACCACAGGCATTAGTGCCACAGGTCGATAGTCATTGAGGCACGTCACCCTGCTCTTCTTGGGCACTGGTATAATTGATGCCTTTTTGAAGCAGGTGGCAACATCAGACCTCAGAAGTGAGAGGTTGAAAATGTCCGTAAAAACTCCAGCCAGTTGGTCCGCAAAGGTTTTTAGGACACGACCATCAGGTCCAGGCGGTTTTCGAGGATTCACCCCTCTGAAGGATTTCCTGACGTCGGCCTCTGTGACTGAGACTGAAATACCATCACAGCGAATGGGGGATCGGGAAGGCACATTGGTGTTCTCCCTATCAAAGCGTGCATACAACGCATTGAGCTCATCAGGGAGAGATGTTTCGCCGACATTCGAGCTGCCTCCTGATTTCGCCTTGTAGGAGGTGATTGCATTCTGGCCCCGCCACAGCTGCTGAGCATCTGTCTCATCCAGTTTGGAGCAGAAGTCCCTTTTGGCCTTTTTGATGTCCTTACCAAGGTCATATCTGGACTTCTTATAGACCACTGTATCATCAGACATGAATGCCCGGTGTCTGGTCTTTAGAAGAGTGCGGATCTCAAAGTTGATCCAAGGTTTCTGATTGGGAAATACTCGGAAGGTTTTTGTGGGGATGCAGTCCTCCACACATTTCTTAATGAAGTCTGTAACGCCTGTGGCGTATTCATTCAAGTCCGTTGCCGAGTCCTTGAACATTGCCCAGTCTACAGACTCCAAACAGTCCTGTAGTTGTTCCTCTGCCCACCCCCCCCCCCCCCCCGGACCAGCTCTGTACTGTCAACACCTCTGGGGGTGCGCTCTTTAATTGCTGCCTGTAGGCAGGGAGAAGCAGCACCGCATTATGGTCGAAGTAGGTGAGGGATAGAGCGGTAGGCATTCTTGATGGTGGTGTAGCAGTGGTCGAGGGTGTTTGGTCCCCTGGTGCGGCAGGAGACATGTTGGTGGAAGTTGGGGAGTGATTTCTTTAGGTTTGCCTTATTGAAGTTCCCAGCAATGGTGGTAAATGCCTCGGGTAAGACGTCTGGTGTTTGTTGACCACGGCGTGCAGCTCCTCCAGTGCCAGACGGACATCTGCTTGGGGTGGGATGTAGACCGCGGTCAGGATGATGGAGGTGAATTCCCTCGGAAGGTAGAAGGGACGGCACATCACCGCCAGATGTTCGAGGTGTGGAGACCAGGAGTTGGACAGGACTGCCATGTCTGAGCACCACGCAGAGTTGACCATGAGGCAGACGCCCCCTCCTCTCCCTTTCCCAGATGCCAGTGTACGGTCCATGCGGTGGATGAAGAAACCTTCTGTCTGGACCGCTGAGTCTGGGGAGCTGGGGGTGAGCTATGTCTCTGTAAAACAGAACACAGAGCATTCCCGCAGCTCCCTTTGATAAAGCAGTCTTGCCCTTAAGTCCTCCACTTTATTTTCAAGGGACTGTACATTTGCCAGTAGGATAGTAGGGAGAGGGGGTCGAAGTCCCCTGCGCTTCAGTCTGGCCTGAGGTCCTGCCCGCCGGCTACGTTTCTAGACGCGATGGAGGCTTCCCCTTTGTTTCCATGAGTTTACTGTACCTGTGGTTTCTGCGGACCTGCGCTGGAACGGGGATCCCTTCACAAACAGCAGCTCCAGCTCCTTCAAAGTCGGCAGCTGCAGCTCCAGCTTCATTGTTCCTGGGAGATCCAGCCCGTTGGCTCTGGAGGTCATCCCGGGGTTCCGAGGAAGAGTACCTGGGTTCCTCAGTCAGGTCGGGAGATTTCCAGCGACTGTGGGAAAGTTTAAAGTCCGGGGCTTCCGCGGCTGCGAGAGATCGCGAAATTGCGAGAGCCTTGAGGTGCTCAAGCAGCTTGACTGAAACGGCACCGTTTTCTGCCGTTTTCCTGATCCAGGTGAGTTGATTGAAGTTGTATTTAAGCCTTCTAGGTTCTGGAGCTCCGCAAAAGTCGCCGCAGGCAGGCGCCATTTTTTCCCAGATTCAAACGGAAGGAAACCTAGGACTGGTAGTATTAAATAGGGAATGCACAGAGTAGGTTTGGTGGTAGGAAGGCACAGTGGCATGGTGGTAGAGCTGCTACCTTACAGCACCAGAGACCCGGGTTCAATCCTCACTATGGTGCTGTCTTCATGGAGTTTTTACGTTCTTCCTGTGACCGCTTGGGTTTTATCCAGGTGCTTTGGTTTCCTCCCAAACTCCAATAGTTTTTAGGTTAAAAAATTGTCCCTAGTGTGCAGGATAGTGTTAGGGTACAGGATGATCGCTGGTTGGCGTGGACTCAGTGGGCCAATGGGCCCGTTTCTAAGCTGTATCTCTAAAGTCTAAAGTCGCTGAGTACGTGCAATAAAAAAAGGAGAAGACAACTGTATAGAGAATGAAACAAAAACAATTAATAGAGTAAGGAAATAGAGGAAATAAGTGAATTGAAATAGATTAAACTGAGATGGATGATATGAAATAATTGAATATTGTTAACTGTTAACTGTTGCTTGAACAGTTCTGAAGAAATTATGATCTCAGCTTTAACAATAACAGTCCTTGCAAAAGATCTGTATTTTCTTTCCTGGGAAAAACATAAGCTTTTATGTACAAACCAATGACTGTAAAATGTGTGGAATGCTGGAATGAACTTTAAGATCTGATCTAATGAACTAACCATCTGGTGTTTGTTCAAAAAAACGGGAAAACAATATGGTATAAAACTAGAATAATAGTACTAAATCGGTAGCTGTGGCTGCAAGAGTCATGAGTGTTTAATTGTACATATACCGATAACAGAACAATGAAATTCTTATTTGCAGCTGCATTACTGACCTGTAAACACCATGATCAATACACATAGATAATAGATGGTCTGAAGAAGGGTACCAACCCAAAATGTCACCTATGCATGTTCAAATATTATCTGATTTGATCTGATAGCATGCAAAATAAAGCTTTTCACTGTACCTTGGTACACAAGACACTAAGAAACCTAATCTAAACCAATGGTGGGTCTACAGATGGAGCAGATAGTCAGATGAACTCCATCTGACCTTCAGGACATTTAAACTTGCATCTTTCGCAATGTGTGCACAGAAACTCCAAGACTTCCTGAAATAATAGCGACTAATAACCAACAATTCATTGTGGAACTATTAACCCAGCATGGTTTGGCCCAATGCATACAGGAAGTGAATGTTAAGTAATATGTGAAGTTGCGTATAACAGGCTATATGCTGCTTTTGTTCAGTCTAGAATAAGACGGGAATCAACAAATATCCTAAACTTGCAGGTAGCTGTAAGTTTAGTTGATTTCAAAATGTTTGAAAACATTGCATAAACTGGTTAAGAATTTATTACATTTCTTTATTTAAAACATAAAACAGTACAGCACAGAAATCAGCGCTTCAGCCCACAATGTTTGTGCCAAACATGATACCAAGTTAAACTGATCTCCACTGCAAGTATGTGATCCATAATCCTCCATTCCTTGCATAACCGTATGTCTATCCAAAAGCATCTTAAACACCACTATCATCTCTGCTTCCACTGCCACTCCAGGCAATACGTTCCAGGCCACTTTGAATCTCTGTCTAAAAAAGTGCCCTTCTGACTTCCGGTGGTGCTATGGCGGACTAGAAGGCAACGCCAGCCACCTCCGTGAAAAAATGAGGAAAAACCGGGGAGAAAACCTACCTGCTGCTGCTTCTGCATCTGCTGTTTCTACACCAGCTGCCGTGAGTGACGTCATCAGGCGTGCGACCCGTAATGGCAACACAGTGCAACCCACCTGTGGATAAATCCAAATCCCGGTATACAGGAAAAATGGCTGAACAAGAACAAGGCCTGACTGAAGCCTCAGCCTCTGGTAGGACATTGTCCCTAGAAGATGTGTCAAAAAAATTGGAAAAAAAATCGGAACTGGAAAAAATGAATTTTAGGGAAGAAATGGAAAAAATCAAGATGGAGATGAAGGAGTTAAAGTCTGAAATCAATCTTTCGACTACGGAATTATCAGATAAGCTGCGAAAGGAAATTGCAGAAGTAGAGACGGATAAATTTGCAAGTATAATGGAAGAGTTGAATGAAAAAATTGAAAACAAGGTGGAAATGGAAATGGAATCTGTGCTGGAGAAATTAAGGAACAATCAACATCCATAAAAAAACTTGAAGAACTAGTCGAAATAAGTAGTCAGACTACGAAAACACTCGTCAAAGAAAATCAACAATTATCTGACTTACTGGGCAAAATTACTGATAAGTGTACTGAGTTGGAAGGACGCCAGAGAAGGCGGAACCTAAGGATCGTGGGTATTCGAGAACGGAGAGAAAAGAATCAAGATACCCGAGAGTTTACTGCAAACTTATTACAAAAGGTTTTATCTCTGGAACAAAAGCCTTTGCTAGCCCAAGCACACAGAGTAATGAGACGTTACACAAAGCAAGATGCTCCTCCAAGACAAATGATAGTAAAAGTCCAGTATGATTCCGTTTTGGAGGAAAGATGAATAAAATTGTAAAAAGTAGAAATCTTAAATATGAATAAGATTCGATCAGCATTTACCGAGACTACCCAGCAGAGAAACGAAATGCGTTCAAAGAGACCGAAAGAATTTTGAGGGAAGTGAAGAATCTGAAGTAGTCTGAGATACCCAGCCACACTGAGAGTCACCTACAACCAGGAAGAACATTATTTTAAAAATCCAGAGGACGCATTGAGCTTTGCCCAAGGGATTAAGGAGCGAGAGGTAGACTGAATGAAATCTTCAAAGATGAACTAAACGAACAATAAAACCGTACTTTCAAGATTGGTTGAAGACTATGGACTTGTTTCATCTAAAGAAGATGGAGAAGGATGCGGATGGGAGACTCGAGGAGATACGGATCGAAGACTATTCCATGGATACTAATAATTAGAATACTAACACTACTAATATTAATAATTAACATATATTAACATATACAAACATATATTAAAATTAATACACTGGTATCATTATTAATTAGAGCTAATAACTACCAATTATTGATTAATTATTAATTATAGCCGAATAACCTAGAATTAAGTAAATAGTAAATATAAATACACAAAATATAAACTTTGACTTCATTTATCCCCCCTGGTACTTTTTATTTATTTTTTATTTTTTATTTTTTCTATATATATATTTTTTTAATATATTCTTATTATTATAGTTTTAATAAGTATTAAGTATATATATTAATATATACTTGACTATGAACTTTGTACACATCATAGTTTAATACCCCCGGCTTAAATATTTTTTATGGAATAATAATTTTAGTGAATCATGGAGATGGACAAGTATGTAACATTGACTACGGAAGTCTTTAGATTGCTAGCCATGATAGTATGGCTAACACTAACTACACCAATACTAGATGTAGTTTTTTCTTTCTTTGTGCACCCTACTAATCTCTTAATCTATCCCTTTTTTAATATTATTTCTTGTTATTATTATTTTACATTTGAGTTGAATTATAAATTAATGCAAAGGAGATATATATGTGAGAGATACTCAAGGGACTTGAAATTCATCTATTCGAAGATCAGGTGTAAAGTCGGGTATGTCGAACTGAACCATTCGCTCTATTATATATCCCTTTAGATAAAAGATGCAAGACTTACATACGAATATGGGTAATGGAGGAATAACGTTTTGTAGTTGGAATGTTAAAGGTATTAACAAACCAATTAAGAGAGGTAAAGTATTAGCACATTTAAGAGCACTTAAAATAGATGTGGTATTTATCCAAGAGACACATTTAAAAAAAGAGGCAGAACATAGATTAAAGGCTAAATGGATTGACAAAGTGTATCATTCTTCTTTCACACACAAATCTAGAGGTGTAGCAATATTAATTCGTAAAGGCACTACATTTAAACATACTTCAACAATAACTGATAGTGACGGTAGATATATTATTGTAATATGAGAATTATATACACAAAAAATGATTTTTGTCAATGTATATGGCCCAAATTTTGATAGCCCGCTGTTTTTAAAAAAATATATTTAATACCATCCCGGAATTATCACAACACAATCTAATAATTGGAGGAGATTTAAATTGTACACTAGATCCTTATTTGGATAGATCATCAAAACAACGGAAACTTAAATCGCATTCCAGTGAGTTAATAAATGCATATATAGATACTAGTAATATTAAAGATGTTTGGAGATTGCAAAACCCAACATGACGAGAATACTCATTTTACTCACCTGTGCATAAAACTTATTCAAGAATAGATTATTTTCTGGTAGATTTAAAACCTATTCCACTTACGTATAATTCAAAATATCACAATATTATAATTTCAGATCATGCACCTTTAACTTTTATGATGAAATAACTGGTAAAACGGAAAAACAAGGACAATGGAGATTTAACCCACAAATTTTAAAAGTCAAAATAACTCAAGAATATATCACAAAACAGATCAAGATTTTCTTTGAAATAAATGATACGCCAGAAATATCTTCATCCCTATTATGGGAAACTTTTAAAGCGCATGTTCGGGGAATTATGATATCCTCTCAAGCATTTTATAATAAAGAGAATCGGAGGGTACAACAGGCATTGGAAAGGGAGATCAAACAATTAGACACAGAGAACGCTGTTAATCCAACCATGATAAAACATAATAAAATCTTTGCATTAAAATATAAATTAAATAAAATACAGTCAGACCAACTTGTAAAACTGTACCAATATACTAAACAAATACAATTTGAATTTGGAGACAAACCACATAAATTATTTGTTCGTCAATTACGAAAATTGGAAGGAGAAAAATTAATCTATAGGATTAAATCAGATAAAGGGGAATTACTAGTACAAACTAAAGATATAAACGAGAGATTTTTGCAATATTATAAAAATTTATATTCAGCCAAAATGAAAGAAAATCGGATAGGAGTAGAAACATTCTTAAAAAATTGTAATCTAAAAGGACTGGATTTAGAAGATAGAGAATTATTAAACGTTGAAATAACAACTAAAGAAATTGAAGAAGCTATTAGATCATTAAAAAATGGTAAAACTCCAGGACCAGATGGTATTGGATCAGAATTTTATAAAATATTTTATGATATGATAGCTCCACGTTTGAAGACACTATATGAACATATTTATGCACAACAGAAATTACCAGAAACATTTAATGAATCTATTATAACGCTCATACCTAAATTAGATAAAAATCTGGATGATCCAGGGTCATATAGAACTATATCTCTTTTAAATACTGATCAAAAAATATTAACCAAAATACTAGTGCAAAGACTACATACAGTGATTAATAAACTAATTCATTCAGATCAAACAGGATTTATACCAAAGCGATACTCCTCAAACAACCTGAGAAGATTATTTAATATTATATACTCGAAAAGAAACATTAATAAGGATTTATCAATTATTTTGTTGGACGCAGAGAAAGCTTTTGATCAGATTGAATGGTTTTATTTATTTTCAGTTATGGAATCTTTTCAGTTGGGGGAGAAGTTTATAACATGGGTTAAGTTACTATATACCAAGCCAACAGCTAGAATATTAATAAACCAAATGTTAACAACTAAATTTAACTTATTCCGATGCTGCAGACAAGGTTGTCCTTTATCTCCACTACTGTTTGCACTTGCAATAGAACCACTAGCAAAATCCGTGAGATTGCATCGTGAAATATACGGGTATGAAACTAAAGAAACTGAAAATAAAATCTCTTTATACGCAGATGATGTATTACTTTATATCACAAAGCCGGAAATTAGTATTCCTAACTTATTAGATTTAATAACTCAATTTGGATCGTTTTCAGGATATAGAATTAATTGGAATAAAATGTGAACTTATGCCAATAATGGGAAATAACTTACATATATTACAACAATATCCTTTTAAGATAGCAAATGAAAAAATCAAATATCTTGGAATTTATGTAACAAAAATATATGGTTCTTTATTTAAATCTAATTTCCCACCCTTATTGATAAACTACTTAAGAATATCCTATATTGGAAAACATTACCTATTTCAATGCTAGGTAAAATTAATGCGATTAAATTGATTTTTCTTCCACAATTACTATACTTGTTTCAAATGATCCCGATATATCTTCCTAAATTTTTTTTTAAGAAAGTGGACTCTATAGTTACCAATTTTATTTGGGATTATAAGAACCATAGAATAATTAAAAAACATCTATGTAAATCAAAAATGAATGGAGGTTTTGCATTGCCTAATTTTATGTTTTATTATTGGGCAGTTAATATAAAAAATATGAATTTCTGGTTGAAGAAGTAGATAAACAACCAAACTGGTTAAAAATGGAAAAGGAAGACTGTTCACCTTTCGAAATTAGCTCGATTTTATTTGCTAACACTAAAATACATAAGAAAACTTATAGAGGAAACCCAATAATAGAACGTGGTATACGTATTTGGAAACAATTTAAAAAAAAACATTAAAATTACAGAGTATACCACTGGCTCTTCCAATTGTAAACAACATTACTTTTAAACCTTCATTGATGGATAAAGGTTTTTTAAAATGGAAGAACTATGGAATAAATAAGATGGGTGATCTCTACAGGGAAAGTTTATTTCTTTCATTTCAGGAATTACAACAAAATTATGTATTACACTCCAAAGAATATTTTAGATATCTACAAATTAGAGATTATGTTAAATCAAATACACCAGATTTTAGGAATAGAATGATAGAAATTTTAGATGAATGTCTAAATAAACATCCGAATACAGAAAAATTAATATCATATATTTATAATATCTTACTGGAAAATTATTTACCAAATACGGAAAAATATAGACAAGCATGAGAAAACGAATTAGGTCAAACAATTAGTATAGAATTGTGGAATGAAAGTTTACAACATATACACCATTGCTCATTAAATGCCAAGCACTCCTTGATACAATTTAAAGTTATACATAGATTACACTTCTCAAAATCCAAATTAAACAGAATTTTCTCAAATGTTTCCGCTATATGTGATAAATGTCAACAGTTAGAAGCTAATCTAACGCATTCATTCACAAAATGTACAAAAATTACTAATTTTCGGACAGAAAGTTTTAAGATAATCTCGAATGTAGTTAATGCAAATTTATTTCCAGACTCATATAAACCATATAACCATATAACAATTACAGCACGGAGACAGGCCCTCTCGGCCCTTCCAGTCCGTGCCGACCATTTGTTTTCCCCTAGTCCCATTTACCTGCACTCAGACCATACCCCTCCATTCCCTTCACGTCCATATACCTATCCACTTTACTTTTAAATGTTAAAATCGATCCTGCCTCCACCACCTCTGCTGGAAGCTCATTCCACACAGCCACCACCCTCTGAGTAAAGAAGTTCCCCCTCACGTTACCCCTAAACTTCTGTCCCTTAATTCTCATGTCATGCCCTCTTGTTTGAATCTTCCCTACTCTCAATGGGAAAAGCTTATCCACGTCAACTCTGTCTATCCCTTTCATCATTTTAAAGACCTCAATCAAGTCCCCCCTTAACCTTCTGCGCTCCAAAGAATAAAGACCTAACTTGTTCAACCTTTCTCTGTAACATAGTTGCTGGAACCCTGGCAACATTTTAGTAAATCTCCTATGTACTCTCTCTATTTTGTTGACATCCTTCCTATAACTAGGCGACCAAAATTGTACACCATACTCCAGAATTGGTCTTACCAATGCCTTGTACAATTTTAACATTACTTCCCTACTCCTATATTCAATGCTCATATTTATAAAGGCCAGCACACCAAAGGCTTTCTTTACCACCCTATCTACATGCGATTCCACCTTCAGGGAACTATGCACAGTTATTCCTAGATCCCTCTGTTCCACAGCATTCCTCAATTCCCTACCATTTACCATGTACGTCCTATTTTGATTTGTCCTGCCAAGATGTAGCACTTCACACTTATCAGCATTAAACTCCATCTGCCATCTTTCAGCCCACTTTTCCAAATGGCCCAAATCTCTCTGTAGACTTTGAGAATCTACTTCATTATCCACAATACCACCTATCTTAGTATCATCTGCATACTTACTTATCCAATTTTCCACCCCATCATCCAGATCATTGATGTACATGACAAACAACAGTGGACCCAACACAGATCCCTGAGGCACCCCACTGGTCACCGGCTTCCAACCTGACAAACAGCCATCCACCATTACTCTCTGACATCTCCCATTCAGCCACTGTTGAATCCATCTTGCTACTCCGCCATTAACACCCAAAGATTGAACCTTCTGAACCAACCTTCCATGGGGAACCTTGTCAAAGGCCTTACTGAAATCCATATAGACAACATCCACTGCTTTACCCTCATCAATTTCCCTAGTTATCGCTTCAAAAAATTCAAGAAGGTTTGTCAAACATGACCTTCCAGGCACAAATCCATGTTGACTGTTCCTGATCAGACCCTGTTTATCCAGATGCTTATATATATTATCTCTAAGTATCCTTTCCATTAATTTACCCACCACTGACGTCAAACTAATAGGTCTATAATTGCTAGGTTTTTTTTTTTTTTGGGTTTTTTTTTCAAAAATTAATTATATTAGCAATATTAGAAACAGATCAGATACTAACAACACAACAAATAATTTTTATTGGTTATAGTTTAATAATTGGTAAAAAATTCATACTAAGATTTTGGAAAGGTCCCATATCCCCTACAATCAAAATGTGGATTACAGAAATGTCGGAGACACTTCACCTGGAAAGATTAAGACTTGGCCTAATGGACAGGTTAGATCAATTCAGAGGAATATGGTCTCCATTTATTGAATATTTAAAGGGTTAAGGTGGTCCGGTTCGAGGCCCTGACTGAAGCCTGAATGAAAGAATAGATGAAGAATTATATCCAATAGATCACAAATGTATGTCCAGTGAAGAATATCTTGCTTAATACTCCACTCACTTTATTAATTTTTTATTTCTTTCTTATTTCTTTTTCTTTTTATTATTTCTCTTTATTTCCTACTGTTATAAAATAATAAAAAAATATAGAAGTATAAATAAGATTGACCGTAAATTTTAAAAATATTAAGAATGTATGTGACTAATAATGTTTTCTTTTTTTTCGATTTTATATTATTTCTTTTTAATATGTATTTACTTCTAATAAAAATATTTTACAAAAATAAAAAGTGCCCTGCTCATTCCTTTAAACGTTCCCTCGCTATTCTTAAATCTATGCCCTCAAGTCTTTAACATTTCCACCCTGGAAAAAAGGTTCTGATTGTCTACCCTATCTATGCCTTGCTTAATTTTGAATATTTCTCTCAGGTCTCCCCTCAACCTTCGATGCTCCTGGGTAAAGAATCCAAGTTTTTCCAGCCTCCTCTTATTGCTAATACCTTCTAATCCAGGCAGCATTCTGGTAAACCTCTCTGCATCCACAGCCTCCACACACTTCCTGGGTGATCAGAACTATACACAATACTAGACTAAGTGGGACCCATTGGGTCCCATATTCACACGGGAGGGCTGGTCCCCCGACACAATATTCCACATCTCCACCAATTCCAATATTGGTGGCTAGTGGGGGGGTTTTTTGGAGCGCTGGTATGGGTTCTTGGGGTGATAGCTCAGTCCCTCAAGCCTGATTTGTTGGCAGCTCACTCACGGCTGGTGGGCTGGCAGTTGACTCATGGCTATTCCTTGAAATTCCATTTCAAACAGGGTGTAAGGCCACCAAATTCAAGTGCACATTCTTACCACTTCGAGCAGGGTGCAAGGCCAGCAATTTCAAGTGCAGTTTCCTACCACTTCAAGCAGGGTGCAAGGCCACCAAATTCAAGTGCAGTTTCATACCATTTCAAGCAGGGTAAAACCACCATAAAACCACACAAAACACCGAACTCACAGTTCAGTAGACATTCAGTGGGTTCAGTTCATTCACAGCTCAGACAGAGTCGTGACCTCTCCCTCCCCCATTATGCAGAGACTGAGCCACACCCACACTTCCGGGTTTTATAACCCCTCCCCCTCCCACCGGAAAAGGTGTGGCCTTCATGGCGTGAATGACAGGAGAGAGATTCTTAACATTTTTTAAACACTAATAACACTTTTATTTTTCATTGATGGGAAGAATCCTTTGCACCTGCTGAGCGGAGGGGGACTGAGTAAGATGGCCAAAAATCACAGCCGTAAGTTGTAGCGTTTTATCTAAAATCAATATACAGTGCCAACAGGAAGTTACCCAAACACCCAAGACACCATTTGCAGTCGTGCCTTTTAATTTCAACCCAAAGCACCCAAGCCACCATTTGCAGTAGTGCCTTTTCACTTCAACTCAAAGCACCCAAGCCATCATTTGTAGTAGTGCCTTTTCACTTCAACCCAAAGCACCCAAGCCACCATTTGCAGTAGTGCCTTTTCACTTCAACCCAAACCCCCCAAACAACCATTTGCAGGCAGTGATTTTTCTTCAAACCAACCATATTTTCATTTTTAAACCACATTAAGGGCACTCACAGTTTAGTAGACATGTGTTCAGTGCTATTCAGAGCTCAGAGAGATGTGACCCTCTGGCTTCCTCCATCTTGCAGAGACTGTGTGAGGCACATGACTTCCTGGTTTTATAGTCCCTCCCCCTCCCTCCAGCAGGGGCAGCAGAGAGAATGAAAATTGTTTTAAGAACATTAATATCTCTCTGATTTTTCATCGATGGGAAAAATCCTCTGGTCCAGGAAGGCAGAGGGGGGCTCTGAGCGAGGTGGCCAAAAATGACGGATGTAGGTGACGGCGTTCTTTCGGAAATCACACCACACCACAACACACCAAAAGTGGTCAAGATCAGACTTTTAGTAATATATAGATTCAAAATAAAGCCTAACTGAACATCTATAAAGTAACAACATTACTTCCTGACTCCTGTACCCAATTCCCAAACCAATGATGGCAAGCATATCATCTGCCTTCTTTACCACTATATCTACTTATGTTGCCACTTTTAGGAGGCTATCGTCTTGCACTCCAAGATGGAATGGAATACATTATTGTCACATGTGGCAAGGCACAGTGAAATTCTTTGCTGGCATTCTCTGGGTTTGAAAAGCACTAACGAAGTTAAAAAATACATCGGCTCCTCCATTGTTCTCCTCCCCCACCCCCTCACGGTGGACCCCCCATGGCGGGTCCTCCATTGTTCTTTTACCCCCCCCCCCCCCAGGGTGGTTCGCCCATGCTTTCATCGACCGCCGACTGCGGGTTCACCACCGCCACCAAGGCCCCATCGCCGCCGAAGACTCCACCTCTGAGCGCCGCCGAGGCCTCAATGCTTCCGAGACTCCACCTCTGCCGGGACCGCCACTGCCGAGACCCAACCAGTGCCAAGACCTAACCACTGCTGAAACCCCACCACTGCCGAGGCCTCACTGCTGCCGAGGCCTCACTGCTGCCGAGGCCCCACCTCTGTCGGGATCAGCACTGCCGAGACCCCACCACTGCTGAGACCTCACCACATCCGAGGCCTCACTGCTGCTGAGACCCCACCTCTGCCGGTACTACCACTGCCGAGACCCCACCACTGCCGGAACTACCACTGCCGAGACCCCACCAAATCCATATGTCTGTAGGTACATGAAATGCTTTTGTTGTGTGCTAACCCAGTCGCGGAAAGACAATACATGATTACAATCGAGCCATCCACAGAAAAATTAAGAGGGTGGGCGGAGGCAAATAACAGAAGCTGCTGAAAAAATATCAAGAGCTCAAGATTATAGAAAGCCTTGAGAAGTAGAAATTGTGACAGGAAATCAACATTTAGAAAGGCAAAGAAGGTGCGTGAGAAAAGACTGGCAAGAACAATGAAAGAAAAGCTTTTGTTTTTTTTTACAGATGTTCTGAAAAGAAAGAGGACCAAAAAGTACTGAGCAATTCCTACTGCGGACCTAAACAGTCGTCTGTTTGAAAATGCAAAAGACGTGTACTATTCTGATTGGAAAACTTACATCTGCTTTTACAAAACAGGAGAAATGATGTTGGCATTGATATTTTGTAGTATGTTCCCATACGTCTAGTGTCCCCCTCCCCGACTTTCAGTCTGATGAAGGCTCGACCCGAAATATCACCTCTTCTTTTGTTCAGAGATGCTGCCTGACCCGTTGAGTTACTCCAGCATTTTGTGTTTATCTTTAATGTTCCAAGCTTTTCATGATCTACAGATACATCATGGATTTCATTGTTGGAACCATGATTAAGGAGCTTGCTGATGAAACCAAACTTGGGTGAACGGTTTGATAGTAAGGAAGAATGTTCTAGGCTTCATGAAGGTAGAAATGGAATAGTTTGGTGGGCACGCAAAGCAAATATAATGCAATCCAAACAAGGTGAGCTAATATGGGGAAAGCAAACAAGATGAGGAAAATATCAGAATAAATGGCTGCAGGTATAGAGGAAAAGAGAGGTTGCCAGGACTGGGCTATAAGGAAAGGTTGAGCAGGCTAGGACTTTATTCCTTGGAGTGCAGGAAGATGAGTGGTGGTAAGATCAGAAGGGGAACAGAAAGGGTAAATGCACAGAGTTTGTTACCCAGAGAACGGGAATCATGACCCAGAAGACATAGGTTTGAGGTGAGAGGGGGAAATTTTAATAGGCACCCGAAGGGCAACTTTTTCATGCAAAGGGTGGTGGGTGTATGGAACAAGCTGCCAGAGGAGGTAGTTGAGGCAGGTACTATCACAACATTAAAAAGACATTTGGATAGGTACATGGACAGTTAAGATTTAGAAAGATATGGGCCCATCAAGGCAGGTGGGACTAGTGCAGATGGGGCATCGTGGTCTGCGTGGGCAAGTTTGGCCGAAAAGCCTGTTTCAACGCTGTATGACTAAGATTTAGGTCACGTTAGAAATATGTAAGATAATTGTCGTACGACAAACTTGCTTGTGTACCCAAGACCTCTTGCAATGAACCCTAATGTACCATTTGCCTTTTTAACTGTTAGCTTCATTTGCTTGTTTGTTTTCCAGTATCTGATGTACATGGACACCCAGAACCGATTATACATCAATACTTCTCAATCTTTTGCTATTTAAGTAATAATCTGTGTTTCCGTTTTTCCTACCAAAGTGAATAACTTCACATTTATCCCCATTATATTGGCCCTGACATTGATTGAACCACTCACTCAGCTTGTCTGTGTATTGAATGTGAAGGAAAAGGCTGCAAACAGCATAGCCTGCGGACTTGCACTGCAACACTGACTGCAACGTCAAGATTTTACCTTTAAGCCACACATGAACAGAAGCTCAGAAGTTGTTGCTAGTTTCACAGTATTGTGTTCATTGCTCGTGCAAAAATCTAAGTCAATACGCTTGCCATTGACTACAATGTCACGTTTGTACTTGGTCAACATATTAATAACTTACTATTAGTGAGCGTTTTACAGAAGGAAAACAAAATACAAGTAAAATGATGACCTTTGTACAGAGCAAATTGATGAATGCTGATATAAACAGTGGGGATAGAAGAGCACAGGTCTCTCAAAGCCAGGCTACTGTTGGAGATGGACATTCTGTCTGCATTTAAGGTCCAGTCTAGGGCAGCTAAACTAGATTAGTTTACTTTAGTTTATTATTATCACAAGTGCTGAAGTACAGTGACAAGCTTTTCTCTGCGTGTATCTTTTACTCTATCCAGTAAAAGAAAAGACAATACATGAATACAATCTAGCTGTCCACAGTGCACAGATAAAGGATAACGGGTACAGCATTTAGTGCAAGATAGAACAATGAAGTCCAATAAAGTCAGATTAAATATCGTTCAATACTCTGTAGGCCTCTATGTTGCTACTGCGATTCACTAAACCTTGAAAGTAAAGAACATTATTTGGGATGGTCGTTGGCTTTGTTCATGGGAATTTGTGTCTCATGGATTTGTGTGAATCTTTTGAAGAAGGCTGGGTTTTTAGCAAAACCTATGATAAGGTCCCGCATCGTAGAGTAGTCCAGACTGTAAGATCATATGGGATCCAGGGTATGCTGGCCAGTTGGGTACAAAATTGGAGTAATATAAGGAGTCAGAGAGTGGTAGTGGAGGGCTCTTTTTAAGATCACAGGCTGTGATCAGTGGCCTGCATGGGTTCCCTATTGTTTGTCATATACAGCAACGATTTGGATGAGAATGCATTTCATAAGCGGTAGATCTGCAGATAACATCAACATTGGTGGTGAGGTAGACAGTGAAACAGGTTGTTTAAGATTAAAATCTGATCTAAGCAAATTGGAAAGGAAAGACGTATAGAATTTAACTCAGAAAATCACAAAATGAGGCAGAGAAGTACAAAAGAGTCCGAAGAAGGATCTCGACCTGAAACGTCACCTATCCTTGTTCTCCAGAGATGCTGTCTGACCATACTGAAAGATTCACAGTTTAAGAATAAAGGGTAGGCCATATAGGACTAAGATGAGGACAAACATTCTTCACCCAGAGAGTTGTGAATCTGTGAAATTCTCTGCCACAGAAGGCAGTGGCGGCCAATTCACTGGATGTTTTCAAAAGAGAGTTACATTTAGCTCTTGGGGCTAGCGAAATCAAGGAATATGGGGAAGAAACAGGAAAGAGGTAGAGATTTTAGATGAACAGCCATGATCATACCGAATGGCAGTGCTGGCTTGAAGGGCCGAATGGCCTATTCCTGCACCTCTTTTCTATGTTTCTATGCTTGAGTATATGGCAGTAAAACTCGATCACTTGAACATTCATGCATGGTTCAGGTATAATGTAGTCATAGAGTTATACAGTGTGAAAACAGGCCCTTCGGACCAACTTGCCCACACCTGCCAACATGTCCCAGCTACACTATCTGCTTTTGGTCCATATCCCTCCAAACCTGTTCTTTCCATGTTTCTTAAATGTTGGGATAGTCCCTGCCTCAACTACCTCCTCTAGCAGCTTGTTCCATACCTCTTAAAAATATTTAAAACAAAAAACATTCAAATAATTCTTCTACAATGTACTAAAACATGATTCTAATACATCAAATTTCAAAACGTCCCTACCGTGGGAAGGGGGCACCCCCCTCCCACCCCCCCCCACCCCCACTCAGTCACTCCACTCTCTCGCCTGGTACCCCCAAGGCCAGTGATCAGTGATCGCTCAGCCCCCCCCCCCACCCCACTTTCAAAAACACTCTGTGGCCCCTGGTTCAGATGGAGAACACTGCCAGATGTGAGCAGGGAACTGAGGCCAGCTGTCCATGATGTCTGGATCCCAATGCTCAGCGCTTCATGTTTCGGAGTTGGCTAATGTTATTGATTTGTAATTAGCCTGATTTGTAATTAGTTGACAAAACCTTAATTTATTAATCCGGAATATCCAGGGGGATGGGATAAGTGAAATATAAAAAAAGACATGCAAGGTATCAGGCTGTCTGTCACAACATACAGCCCCGATAACCCATCATTTCCTTCAGGTAAATATTGGGAAGGTAGCACTATTGTCATTTGCCACTCAACTATTATGTTTGTTTACCTCACCGACTATTTCTAAACTCCCCCTCAAATTCCTTTGACAGGTTGAATTGAAATATCCCAAATCTCATTGTTTTATTAAATGAACACGTAGATGAACATCCTCAAGGACTGTAATCAGATGGAAACTGATTCTGATGCAATGTTTAAGAGCTTGTTCAAAGAAGGGGCATATTTTAAAGGAGTGACAGATATACTTGCAGGGGAATGTGTGAATAGGTTATTATTTGTCTTTAGTTTTAGCTTGAACCAGGACATCTGATGAATCAAAGTTTAATATAGTAATTGTGCTGATACTGACTCCAACCAACCACGTAATGAATGTCATCCATTCCGGAGGTTTAATTTTTCTGATGCCATTTAAACTTCACTTGGATTTCAATCACTTAAATGTAAAAGTAATTGGGAATGGGGAGCATTGGAACAAAAATTTCCCAGGTACATATTAACTGTAATATAATAATGTATGCATTTTGGTAGGTGCAATCAAAACAAAGACCTTTTTTTATCATTGTAGTGTTATGAATACTACAGAAAATGTAATGTACTCTCAAGATCACATTAAATAGAATATTATTGCTTAAATATACAGTTATTTGGACTTTGCATTTCGGAAAAAGTTTCAGCTGAGAAAATGACAGCAAAATACTGAAAATATTGGGGGTGAAAATTACTTCAGGACAGTTTGTTAGGAAAATGAAGGAAATGGTAACAAAATACAGCTGAGGGAGTATAATTTTATGGATGAGAAATTGTGTTCAACCAATTGATGACTTATTTGACAAAGTAACTAGCATGTTAGATAACAAGGAAGCCAATGGACATAGCACATTTTGTTATACAAAATTTTGTTATACAAAATTTGGTCCTTGACGTGCCTCATAAAAGATTACCGTATTAAATAAGCACCTGTGGATTTGAACGTAATAGGTTAAGTCCAGGGGGTCAGATATGGGCCTTTATGTGTGGGCCGGATATATTGTCAGTGCAGAGGGGCTAAGAGCAAGGCCAAGTGTGTATCCAGAGTCAAGGTCTGGAATAGTACTAGGTGTGCAGTAAAAGCTGGGACAAGGGGAGTGTTCAGCACTGCGAACCTAAGCAGGTAAGCAGCTATGATCAGGGTAGAATAGGGGGCCAGGTGTAAGGCTAGATTCAGGGTCAGGAATGAGAGAAGGTATGCAACTGGAGTCAGGGTCAGGAATAGTACCAGGTGTGCAGTGAAACCCAGGTTGGTCAACATGGGCCAAGTGCTTGATTATAATCTTATTTCCACACATGAATACACAAAGATCATTCATGTGCTGCAGCTGTTGATCAGAGCCTGGCTCTACTGTGGAATGTAATTAGGAATGTAATTTAGCCTAACCTTATTCATAGCTAATCTAATTTAAAGCATAAATATTGCATTTAAAGACTCGCTACAGTATGCACCAGATTGCACACTTTCAAGCTGAAAAATGCAAAAGCTCCATACCAATGGGAGGAAGGACCCCCCCCCCCCCCCCCCCCCCCCCCCCATTTCCCACCCCCCCCCCCCCCCCCCCCCCTCAGTCGCTACGCTCCCTCCGGCTAAGTCTCTTGCAATTTCACACTCCCAACTCTCACCCAATGTTGGCAGCCCTGCATTGGTGAGACTGCACTTGGAGCATTGTGTTTAGTTCTGATCACCATATTATAGTCTATATTATTCGTTATTAAGCTTAGAGGAGGTGCAGAAAAGATTTGCAAGTTATTTGAACTGGGGAGCTTGGGTTACAAGGAGATTCTTATATCCACGGGCTGGGACTGGGACTGTTTACCCAGGAGCGAAGGAAGCTGAGGGGGAGGGGGATAAAAATAATGAGGAACATAGATGAGGTGGACTGTTTAAGTGTTTTTCCAAAGGTAGGGCATCTAAAGCTAAGGTTAGGGTGAGAGGGGAAAAAATTAAAGACGACCTGAAGGAAAGTATTTTACATGGAATGTGGTGGGTATATGGAACAAACTGCCAGAGGAAGTGGTAGAGGTAGGCACAATTACAGCATATAAAGATTTGGACAACTACCTGGATAGGATAGGTTAGGAGGGATACGTGCCAAACACAGCAAATGGGACTATCTTAGGAAGGCACCTCAGTACGCATGGGCGAGTTGGGCTGAAGGGGCTGCTAGATAGATCAATGAAATTCCCCACAAGCCACACTGGATCAGCAGTGATAAATACACCATACAGCAGAATTAATGTTTTGCACTTTGGTGCTAACAGTGAATGCCAAAGGCAGAATGCATTGCACTATGTAGAACCAAAGAACCAGACTGATTCCTGGGATGGCACGACTTCCATATGAAGAAAGACTGGATAGACTTGGCTTGTACTCGCTGGAATTTAGAAGATTGAGGGGTGATCTCATAGAGACTTACAAAATTCTTAAGGGGTTGGACAGGCTAGATGCAGGAAGATTGTTCCCGATGTTGGGGAAGTCCAGGACAAGGGGTCACAGTTTAAGGATAAGGGGGAAGTCTTTTAGGACCGAGTTGAGAAAATCATTTTTCACACAGAGAGTGGTGAATCTGTGGAATTCTCTGCCACAGAAGGTAGTTGAGGCCAGTTCGTTGGCCATATTTAAGAGGGAGTTCGATGTGGCCCTTGTGGCTGAAGGGATCAGGGGGTATCGAGAGAAGGCAGGTACAGGATACTGAGTTGGATGATCAGCCTTGATCATATTGAATGGCGGTGCAGGCTCGAAGGGCCGAATGGCCTGCTCCTGCACCTAATTTCTATGTTTCTATGTTTCTATGAACTGCAGGTGCTGACTAATACACAAAGTGCTGGAGCAACTCAGTAGTTAAGGCAGGCAGCATCTCTGGAGAACATGGATAAGGTGTCGAGAACCTCTATCCATTTTCTACAGGGATGCTGCCTGACCTGCTGATCTACTCCAGCACCTTGTGTCCTTTGATTTTTTTTATATACATTACACTGCCACTGAGATGAGACATGTTAAAACCTACATTTCTAATCATGCAATTTTTCAGTATTGTGAATGAACACACATTCACATCAATGGATTAAAAAGAACAGTATTTATTGCAGAATATCCATGTGGTTGATTCAGTTGTTTGACTGCTTCAGTATTTGTGTCTTGGCTTCAGTGATAAGTTTCAACATGTTGGTAGAAACTGAACACTGTGTCAAATATGATAGACAGATCAAACATTGCTGCAACTGAGCAATTAGCTTGAGCTAATGGGAAAGCCACCTGTCCTGAGAGGATTGCAAGCAAAGAGCTTAAAATACATCAGCTCAGGATGGAGGTCAGTGGGTTGAAAGTGGTTGATGTTTCTGCAAGTTAACACCCCGCCTCCATGTCTAAACTATGTCCTTCCCCAACGACTTACAAATATTTTAGTCGTATAATTTGCCACTTGCTCTCTGAAGCAAATGCATTGGATTATTTGCAGTAAACAGCAAATTATTATTTGTAATAGAGCTAATAAAAAAGCTGTTTAAATTTGCTATATTATTTTAAATATTTGATTCATGAACCTGCCAACTCCCAAGACGCTTACATTCAAGATGCTTCAAATGCTGCAATTAAATGCAATAGATGGTGAAATGAAGCTAGCTTCCCAAAAATTTTGTGTTTTTTTGTTACCTTCTGCTCCTGCAGCCCAACCATAAGACCATAAGGCATAGGAGCAGAATTATGCCATTCAGTTGATCAAATCTATTCCGTCATTCACTCATGGCTGATCTATATTTCCCTCTCAACCCCATTCTCCTGCCATCTCTCCCTAGCCTTTGGTGTCCTTACTCATCAAGAACCTATTGTGGTCAGTGAAACCTCCACCTTAAAAATATCCAATGTATTAACTGATAAGGTTCACTTCTTAAAAAACAGACAAAATAGAATGAGTTAAGATCAACCATACAAGCTTTACTTTTACGTCAGACGGAAGTGGCTGGAGATGCTTCAGTCCAGAAGTATCCAGTGATACTTCCAAAATACCATTCAATTTGATAAAGAATCCTGGGGTCTTTTATACAACAAGAGTCACGTACACAGAATATCAGGGGCATTAGGTGATGTCCCAAGAAGCACCAGCCAAGTCCAAATATGGAGTTGTTTTTCACCTTTTGTTTAAAATCAAGCATTTAAAGACATTAGCCATAGTCCCTAGATGCAACAGTCCAGTCCGAACAATGAGCTGTTTTTCTGTGCTAGCTGGTGTCTTGTCCCGTTATCAGTTAGTTCCCCTAGCTAGGCCTCTCTTATATGATTGAACTCTTCAACCAGAAAGCTTGTCTAAAAAAATCAAAAGTAAAGCCACAAAAATTCAGTCAAGCATCCCAGCAAGCAATGCAATAGCAATTTGCTCTTTCATTACAGAAAGGGTTAAATATGGCAGCAAACGACAACAGCAATTAACTCTTTCATAACATCTACAACCATCTGTAGCAATGAATTTCACAGATTCATGCCCTCTGGCTAAAGAAATTCTACCTCTTTGTCCTTTTATTCTGAGGCTGTGCCCTCTGATTCTTGACACTCATTACTGGAAACATCCTTTCCACGTCCATTCTAGGTAGGACATTCATTACCCTGTAAGTTTCAATGAGATCCCCCCACATCTTTCTAAACTTCAGCGAGTAAAGGCCCAGCACCTTTAAACGCTCCTCACACGTTAATCCACTCAACCCTGAGATAATTCTCGTAAACCGTCTCTGCACCACAGTGTTTCCACTTTGAAGGAAATTACCCGAATTTGGGAAATTCTGGTTGTCTTCGGGTAGTTTTAGGGAAATTAAATAATTTCCCGCAGAGGGCCCAGGCGGGATCAGATCACCATTTTCACTACATCGCCTCATGTCTGGATGAGTGGGGCCGTGGAATATTGCATTGGGAGAGGGGGAGTCAGACCCAACGGGTCCACGCTTGTTTTATATCAGGGGTGTCAAACTACCTGCGAAGAGATCCAATCCCACCCGCAGGATGATTTGGGGAGAAAAAAGTGCCCGCTTCTCCGGGCCCGGGGCTGCAGTCTCTGCCCACCTGGTCCATCGCCTCCATCTGCGTAATCGGCGCCAGTCAGCCTGGCGTCCAGGGAGTGGGACCGCTGCTGGCAGTCCGGAGAGACGGTTCTCCCGTCGCCAGGTGGGAGTGGGAATGACTGACTCTGAACCCAGTCCTGGCAGCGGCCGCAACCCAACACCAGATACCGCTCCAGCCGGGCCCCCACCTCCCACGCCGTGGGCCCTCCAATGGAGGGAGGGAGATAAGGGGGAGGGAGAGAGAGGGGGTAGAGAGAGTAGGATGGGGGAAAGAGAGAGAGGTAGGGGGATAGGGAGGGGGAGAGAGAGAGGGGGAAAGAGGGGAAGAGAGGGGGAGAGAGAGGGAATGGAGGGAGAGAGAGGGAAGAGAGGGAGAGAGGAAGGGAGGGAGGGGGAGGGAGGGGGGAGAGAGGGAAGGGGGAGAAGGGAGGGGAGAAAGGGAGAATATTCCAGACACACACTTCACTGAACACACAATATGCATACCATGTAGGCTAGGCTACATCATATAGGTGCATAGTGCATAATGCCTTGCATAACACTGTACAAGTGAGTAACAGAAGCAGGCAGATGCGGTGTAGTTACATAGATCTGTTTTGCCTCGTTCTTCTTTGTGTTGTTAACGTGTGCCCGCGAAAGAAAAACAACAACAAATAGCACGCAGGAAGCATTTTTGAAAATTACAGGAAACACCATCAAATTCCAGGAAATTTGGGATTCTATTTCAGGATTTTTTTTTGAGGTGTGATAACACTGCTGGTCCCTCTCCAATGCCAGCACATCCTTCCTTAGATACAGGGCCCAAAACTGCTCACAATATTCCAAATGTGGCCTCACCAGTGTCGGTTAAAGCCTCAAATATCGCTGCCATGCTTTGCAAATATTTTAATAAGATGCTTCATCGATTACTACCTGGAACAATTGCAACACTTTATTTTTTAAGGTACAGCAAAAGTAATAAATTCAGGAAAGGACCACATATATTACACTTTCTTAAGATGCCAGTTCATTGGAGAGGGGCAAATTGCTTAACTACTCTGTCAATATCGAAAGAAGCTGTGCTAGCCATTGCAAAAATAAGACATCAAATTTCTTCCCCAACATACTTAATGTACCTTATATCTGTAGGATGATAGTCACAACAAATAAAGGCATAGATCTTGTTAAATGATGTCCTCTTGCCATGAGTAGCAGTAGCCTGAGCTAACAGGCTGTGCAGCAAATCTAAGGACATTCACAGGGTCCAGTGGTGTGGGTGTAAATACTGTTGTTCCACAAAAATTCAGCAGATTTTTGCCTCACAGACCCATTTGTACTCCTTAGGCAGACACATCAGATGGCATCTTAATATCAGGCCAGACATAGAATAGTACAGCATAGGAACGGATCCTTCAGCCCACAATGTCCGTGCCAAACACGATACCGAGTTAATCTAGTTCCTCACCCTGCACATGGTCCATATCCCTCCATTCCCTGCATATCCATGTGCCTATCCAAAAGTCTCAGAAATGTCACTATCGTATTAGCTTCCAGCATGACCAGCATGTTCCAGGCACTTTCAATTCTCCATGTTAAAAAACTTGCCCCGCCCATCACCTTTAAACTTTGCTGCTCTCATTTTTAAACTATGTCCTCTAGTCTTTTACATTTCCACTCTGGGAAAAAGGTTTTAACTGTTCACCCAGTCTAAACCTGTCATAATTTTATATACTTCTATCAGGTCTCTCTGCAATCTCTGATTTACCAGAGAAAACAGTTGAAATTTGCCCAACCTCTTCTTATAGCTAATACCCTCTGAACCAGTCAGCATTCCGTTAAATATCTTCTACATCCTCTCCAAAGCCTCCACATCCTTCCTGTAATGGGGCAACTAGAACTGCGCACAGTACACAAAATGCAGCCTAACCGAAGTCCTCTAAAGCTGCAACATGACATCCTAACTCTTAAACTCAATGCCCTGACTGATGAAGGCAAGCACACAATGCACATTCTTTACCCCTCTATCTACTTGTATTGTCACTTTCAGGGAGCATGGACTTCAACCCCACAATCCCTCTATACATGAATGCTGTTAAGGGTCTTGCCAATAATTATATCCTTCCCCTTATATTCAACCTCCCAAAGTGCGACACCTCATATTTGCTTAAATTAAACTACATCTGCATTTACTGTATGTAGCTGATCTATATCCTGCAGTAAACTGTCTGCAACTATACAAATTGTGGCGTTACCGACAAAGTTACTAAGCATCCCAGCTACGGTCTCTCCAAGTTCTTTATGTATGTCGCAAACAACAGAATAGACAATAGACAATAGTTGCAGGAGTAGGCCATTTGGCCCTTCGAGGCCATTCAATGTGATCATGGCTGATCATCCCCAATCAGTACCCTGTTCCTGCCATATAACCATATAACCATATAACAATTACAGCACGGAAACAGGCCCTCTCGGCCCTTCCAGTCCGTGCCGACCATTTGTTTTCCCCTAGTCCCATCTACCTGCACTCAGACCATACCCCTCCATTCCCTTCACGTCCATATACCTATCCACTTTACTCTTAAATGTTAAAATCGATCCTGCCTCCACCACTTCTGCTGGAAGCTGATTCCACACAGCCACCACCCTCTGAGTAAAGAAGTTCCCCCTCACGTTACCCCGAAACTTCTGTCCGTTAATTCTCATGTCATACCCTCTTGTTTGAATCTTCCCTACCCTCAATGGGAAAAACGTATCCACGTCAACTCTGTCTATCCCTTTCATCATTTTAAAGACCTCAATCAAGTCCCCCCTTAACCTTCTGCGCTCCAAAGAATAAAGACCTAACTTGTTCAACCTTTCTCTGTAACATAGTTGCTGGAACCCTGGCAACATTCTAGTAAATCTCCTCTGTACTCTCTCTATTTTGTTGACATCCTTCCTATAACTAAGCGACCAAAATTGTACACCATACTCCAGAATTGGTCTTACCAATGCCTTGTACAATTTTAACATTACTTCCCTACTCCTATATTCAATGCTCTGATTTATAAAGGCCAGCACACCAAAGGCTTTCTTTACCACCCTATCTACATGCGATTCCACCTTCAGGGAACTATGCACAGTTATTCCTAGATCCCGCTGTTCCACAGCATTCCTCAATTACCATGTACTTCCTATTTTGATTTGTCCTGCCAAGATGTAGCACTTCACACTTAACAACATTAAACTCCATCTGCCATCTTTCAGCCCACTTTTCCAAATGGCCCAAATCTCTCTGTAGACTTTGAAAATCTACTTCATTATCCACAACACCACCTATCTTAGCATCATCTGCATACTTACTTATCCAATTTTCCACCCCATCATCCAGATCATTGATGTACATGACAAACAACAGTGGACCCAACACAGATCCCTGAGGCACCCCACTGGTCACCGGCTTCCAACCTGACAAACAGGTTCCTTCTCCCTATATCCCCTGACTCCGCTATTTTTAAGAGCCCTATCTAGCTCTCTTTTGAAAGCATCCAGAGAACCTGCCTCCACCGCCCTCTGACGCAAAGAATTCCACAGACTCACCACTCTCTGTGAGAAAACGTGTTTGCTTGTCTCCGTTCTAAATAGCTTACTCCTTATTCTTAAACTGTGGCCCCTGGTTCTGGTCTCCCCCAACATCGGGAACATGTTTCCTGCCTCTAATGTGTCCAAGGCCTTAACAATCTTATATGTTTCAATGAGATCCCCTGTCATCCATCTAAACTCGAGTGTACTAGCCCAGCCGCTCCATTCTCCCAGCATACGGCAGTTCCGCCATCCCGGGAATTAACCTTGTAAACCTACGCTGCACTCCCTCAATAGCAAGAATGTTCTTCCTCAAATTAGGGGACCAAAACTGCACACAATACTCCAGGTGTGGTCTCACTAGGGCTCTGTACAACTGCAGAAGGAAGTTTCACATAGATCCCTGTGGAACTTCACTGATCATAGACTCTAGGCAGAATAACACCCTTCTACCACAACCCTCTGTTTTCTATGAATAGGCCAGTTCTGAATCCAAACAACCATATCACTGTGGATCCTGTAACGATATAACTATATAACAATTACAGCACGGAAACAGGCCATCTCGGCACTTCTAGTCCATGCCGAACACTTGCTCTCACCTAGTCCCATCTAACTGCACTCAGACCATAACCCTCCATTCCTTTCCCGTCCATATACCTATCCAATTTATTTTTAAATGATAAAATCAAACCTGCCTCCACCACTTCCACTAGAAGCTCATTCCACACAGCTACCATTCTCTGAGTAAAGAAGTTCCCCCTCATGTTACCCCAAAACACCCTTTCCACAGAATAACAAAATGATTAAGGAAAGAATGCAAGTTTTAGATTTTTATATTTTGAATGGAGTAGACCTATATGTTGCATTTGCTGTTTTCCAATATTAAATGCCAGTTAAAGTACCACTCACATCCCAGTCTTTCTGTTTTCATCCTTCTCCCTTCAGGCCAAAGATACAAAAGCTTGAAAGCACCTACCACTAGATTTAAGAACACCTCCTTCCCCACTGTTATCAGACTCTTGAATATGACTTCTCATAAAACTTCCCATCTGCCTTGTTGCCAGCTTTGCGCTTTTTTATCCGTTCTTTCTCTGTAGTTGTAGAACTATTGAGAAAAACAACTTTTTGCATAGTGGTGAAATCTGTGGAATTCTCTGCCACAGAAGGTAGTTGAGGCCAGTTCATTGTCTATAGTTACGAGGGAGTTAGATGCGGTCCTTGTGGCTAAAGGGATCAGGGGGTATGGAGAGAAGGCAGGTACAGGATATTGAATTGGATGATCAACCATGATCCTATTGAATGGCGGTGCAGGCTCGAAGGGCCGAATAGCCTACTCCTGCACCTGTTTTCTATGTTTCTATATATTCTGCACTGTTATTTTCTCTCTTTACACTATGTGTTGTACTAATCTATGGCATGATTGCACACATTGTATGAATGGTGCGGATAGCAGGCAAAACAACATTTTTTGTTATATCTCGGTACACATGACAATAATAAACCAAACCAAGTTTACTTTAGGTTGTCAGATCAGAATCACTGTTGATAAAAAATAATCATTGAAATGTGACTTTATTTGTCATAGAATGTCTTCCGCTAAGATATTTGCTTTTACATAGTGTCTTTCTTTAAGATGTTCCAAAAAATTGGAAGTCTTTTAGGTACTTTTTAAGATCTAAACCTGTTGTAATGTAGAAAACACAATAACCAATTTGTGTGCAGCCAGGCTTCATAAGTTCATAAGTTCTAGGAGCAGAATTAGGCCATTCGGCCCAATGAGTCTACTCTTCCATTTAATCATTGCTAATCTGTCTTTCCCTCTCAACTCATTCTCCTGCCTTCTCCCCATAACCCGACACAGTTCAAGAATCTGTTAACCTCCGCCTTAAGATATCCATTGACCTGGCCTCCACAGCCTTCTATGGCAATGAATTCCATTGATTCACCAGCATCTGACTAAAGAAATTCCTCATCGGCTTTCTAAAGGTATGTCCTTTTACTCTGAGGCGATGGACTCCAGCCCTAGACTCTCACAATCGTGAAAACATCCTCTTCATGTCCACTCTATCCAGGCCTTTCACGATTCGGTCAGTTTCAAAAACTCCAGCGAGTATAGGCTCTGCCACCAAACGCTCATAATATATTAATCTAATCATTCGGGTTCATTCTCATAAATTTCCTCTGGACCCTCGCCAACGGCAGTACATTCTTCCTCAGATATGGGGCCCAAATGAGACATGACGAAAGGCAATGACCAAATAAACAGGTCAAAGTTCATTGTTAGTTGGGAGAGGAACTTTGGGAATACTGCTGATATTTGAAATAGTGCCATCTGGTACACCTGCAACCTGGAATATTCGACTTGATTTTGCACAGTCAATAAGATAACATTTATACACACAGCCAGCTAATATTAGGCCAGTCATCAGTGATTTACATTATCGCCCATGTAACTGCCAAAAACGTCTTTATTTTTTGATTCACAACGTGAAAAATGATGGCAATACTACCATTTATGTATTTATGCCTGTCCCTAACCGGCCTTGAATCAAGATTGTAAATTGAGAGCCAAACACATTGGTGGCCCTGAAGGAACAAATGGATAGACCAGGTAAGGGTCGTACAGAGTTCGTTCTCTAATGAACACGAATGAACAGGATGAATGTTTACATCAACCAAGTTAGTTTATTGGCTTATTGGTTACAAAATCCGCAAGTTATTTAATTCCTGTCATGGTGGAATTCAGATTTGTCTGCCTGTACAGAGCTTTGGCAGCTTGTCTAGTAACTGAAACACTGCACAATCACAAACCAAACATACTTTAGCTTTCCTTCCGGCTTGAGAAAAACATTTCCTGATTGATAAGATTTTATCTGTATGAGAACAGCAAATGAGGCAGGTAGTAACTTCGAAAATGTTGAGTTTCTCTGTAAAGCCAAAATAATTTGTGTATACATGTTCCTGTATTCTTGTGATAAATAAATAGTATTGAAGAATATGCTTCCGAAAATGAGTGGGAAAGGGAACAGACATTCGATGCAAATATTTTATTGATGATTTCCCAACTGTTAAAGGCAACAATTGCCTCACAATGTTTTTTTAATAAATAACAAAGAAAATAAACCCAGCAATAGGGCAAAAATCTGACTTAAGTTTCTAATATGTAACATTTTCAATTAAATTCAATGGGATAATTGTTCAATAGTTCTATTGAGAAATATTTGAAAGAAAATTAAATTGCAAGTTTCAACCAAAGAGGCTGTGTAAACATGCATTTGACGGAAAGATATCCTTTAAATAATTTGAACGAGGATTATGGTGAACGACAAGTTAAAACATACATCTGATTCACTGAGTAAAGAAAATGAAAGTTTTGATTCTGTAAAAATTTCATAATATTGCTACACATTTAGATCCACCAAAGGTTTATTGTATTCTTTAATCATATTATATAACTTACAGATCTATTCCATGCCTATCTCAACACAGCAAAATAACTGGACATATTTCCAAGATACAGGAGCGAGCTACGTTGCTAGTTTTAACACACCTTATTATGGATTTAGCATGCTTGCCTTCATGAGAAATTGGGTGACTTAAATTTAGCCACTAGGATGCACAAAGGATTGTAGTCCTTGGCCAGAATCAGCCCAATTAAATGGGCTGAAAAAACAGCTCCGTAGGAAGATGCTTATACCGAAGACGGACACAAATTGCTGGAGTAACTCAGTGGGTCAAGCAGCATCTACGGAGAAAAATAATACATGACATCTTGGGTCAGAACCCTTCTTCAGGTTCCGACCTGAAATGTCACCTATTCTTTCTCTCCAGAGATGCTGCCTGACCCACTGTTACTTCAGCATTTTGAGTCTATCGCCGTAAAAAACAGCTAGGTTGTCTTACATGCAAATGATCAATTTTATCAGATAATCAGTCAGATTTAGCCATGCGCAGGATTATTTTTCCCTGGTGGTATATGTTAAAATATGTAGACTTTTAGTTAAAATAATAACAGGACATCTCCTGTTCTACCTATCCACCTTGAGAAGATCAGTGGAGACCACACGTTTATAGAAATTAGATTTCAGCTAATCTTTACCAAAGTTAGAGAAGCTGAGCAGGTGATCCCCAGAGGAAATCCATTCCTGCTTTGACAGGGTTCATTATTTTAAAAGGAAAAAATAGTCCCTCTGAATGGTGTCATGCTATCATTAGCACATGAAAGCTGGCAAAATAACCAGTCGAGGATTCTGCTTGTCACTGCTTCATATCTTAGTCAGAAGAAAATTAATCCTTCAAGAACAGAAAAATTTAGCCACCAGTCAAAAATGAAGTTGAGAGATTCCTAAACAATGCATGAAAAAAGTAATGGGTTGTTGTGAAACACAGATGAGAATAGAAATGGAGACTGTAGATGAAATGTCTAGACACGTTACTGTGACTCTCCATTTTCCTCCATAGATGCTGTCTGGCCCAGCAAGTTCATCCAGCAGTTTGTTCTTTTTTCACAATAGAAATGTCTGATCTAACCATGGAAGTATTAATGTCCATGCCAGGAAGCAGACTAGTTTGCACATGACACTCAATGAAATTTGCAAAGGACACTTTTTTTTTGAATAACAAAAGAAATTACTCAGCAGCTCACAATAGAAACTAACTCAGCAGCTCAGGCAGCATCTCTGAAGAAAAATAGGTGTCGTTTTGGATCGGAACATTTCTTCAAACTGTGTACGGCTAAATGTGATCTGATCAGAAATGCTGCCTGACCCACTGTGTTACTCCAGCATATTATGCCAATCTTCAGTATAAACCAGCTACTGCCGTTCTTTCCGACACAGTGAAATAATGATTATAGTTGGCATCTACAGTTTTCTTCTCCCGAGGGAATATCCTGAACTGTGCAGGACACAGAACTATATTTTATACAAAATGTACTGGAAGTCACCCACGTTATTACCGTCACTGCATCAGACCCAAACAAAATTTACATTAACATTCACAAATTAAGCCAAAGTGATTAAGTACCTCTGCACAGTATACTATAGAAGTATTGAAAAGCACACATCTCTGCAAATATGGGGCAAATTAAACTGAAGGAACACCAAGATGCATGATACACCGGGACATTCTACCATGAAGCAGTTTGGAGAAATCCATGGCCAAGACAATTTCTCTTTCAAAATGCTGCAAGAATAAATGAATTGACTAAAATCCATGATAGATTAAACAAATGATTGCAAATCCAACCTCCAAGATTTAGAAACTTAGGAAAATACTTGAAAATATTTTAGCTCCCGTTGTCTAACGTTTAAGTATCCCTGCAGTCAGAGCTAAGAAGTCTTGGAGAGTCCATACAGTCTGTCGTGACTGAATGGAATTAGTTTAGTTTATTTTAAACATTATGTGGTATCTTATAAAGCATCACCAGCACACAATACCTTGATAGGTATTTATTAAAATGGTCCAAGCAGGAGATGTTGGATACAGGACATTTTGCCTAAGGTTTCTGGCATCCCCTGTTCTTAGTTGTTATAATATAATGAGGATTTGAGACATTTCTTGTGCTGATTATTCAGTCAATCTTTATGAAAAATCTAAAATGCCCAATTGACTGAACCACCATCATCACTGATAGCAACTAGAATAGGGTCATATAAAGTATTATCAGTGAATATAAGATAAATTGATTTCATGCACTGACAACACACATTACACAGTCATGCAAAATTCTTCACTTTTAAAAAATAAACATGTCTTTACTTTGCTCCTTCTATCACCAGGGCTTCTAATAAGGGAGCAGTAATTTATTGCAATGAGAACAGTTGTCAAATAACGAAAAAGAACAGATAGTACTTGTTTGGTACAATTACTTCAATATAAGTCCTGTAATTGATATTTCGTGGCTGAGAACAGAAACTTGCTTTCCAACCTCACATTCATTCTATCCCATAGCCGTTGATTAAATTAATAAAGATGTTCACTTATTTGTCCTCTTGTTGGTTTATTGACAATTGGTGCATCCCATTGACACCAGTTCTGGGTTGGAGCTTTAAATGACAACTGCACACAAATGATTTAAATAATATTAAATTATCAGAATTTGCAAAACAACCCACTCTATTTAATTCGCTAACAAGCTGCATTGAACCTTTTAGACTTGTTCACAAATGAATTTCCTCTGTCATTAATCTACATGAACGGGTAAATATCATCTCCAATTAATAATTTGTTTTAGTGTGATAATCAACACTATCGTTTTTGTGTCAATAGACATTGAAAGTAATATCAGCAACCTAAAGATATCCCTAAGATATCTATCTACCTCTTTGGATGTTTGTAATATTGCATTCAGATTTTTCTTAATCAAAGAAAATCAATTCCTCGTTATACAGCAATCAATTGATTATAAATTGCCAAGCAAAACAATACTAAACAATTATTTAGAATAGGATTATTATTTTTTCAAACTAACACAGCAAGGTTTTAAAATAGTTGGTTTGAGATTATATTTAGTTTTTCAGCAATTTAATTTTTGTACCTGCTTCTAAATTGTTAACAAGTCTAAAGATTGTTCATGGTATACAAATATGAAGATCATATCACCAGAATGATGTTCGAAGTTGCATTTAAAAAAATCATTTCTAATGTGTACATTTGGCAAACTTTCTTCGCATTAAAAACAGTGATTTCTCATTTTTAATGCACATAATTTGTCTTTTAATCATAATGAATTTGAATGGTGTGACCAGCAAGAAGGAACAACAAGCCTGCCAGCAAGGAGAAAAATATCCCAATGGGAGCAATTATGAAAGACCATCCATACTGAATGCTCAGCTCAAAATCAAAGCAGATGTTTGTTCTCTGCTTCTGAATGTATTCTGGAATATCAATGACAGTTTCGATCCAGATTACATACATAATGACGAGTATCGTGAATAACATACCTGAAAGAAAAAGAAAGGATATGAATTAATTCTCATTTAAAATATTATGTTTTTGAAAACAATGTTTACTCTGTTCTGTTACGGCCATCAGCCTGGAGTAACGGATCTATCAACATCCCCCCCCCCCCCCCCCAGCATGATTTAAATTAAATGTACTGTTGTTGTTGACTGTATATATTTTAATCTGGAAGGGGACAATTGTTAAAAGAAGTTTGAATACAGAACAAAGTTGAAGGAAACCTTTTGTCCCAGGGTGGAAATGTCCAACACTAGAGGGCATGGCTATTAGGTAAGAGGGGGAAAGTTTAAAGAAGATGTGTAGGGCAAGTTTTTAACATAGAAAGTGGTGGGGGCCTAGAATGCACTGCCAGGAGTGGTGGTGTAGGCTGTTACAATAGTGGTGTATACGAGGCTTTTTGATAGGCACCCGGAAATGCAGGGAATAGAAGGATATGGATCATGTACAGGCAGATGAGATCAGTATAACTTGGCATCATGTTTGGCACAAACATTGAGAGCTGAAGGGCCATTCCTGAGCTGTCCAGTACTATGTTCTATGAAACAGACAACAAAGGATTGTCTCTGCTGTTTTTAGCAGAAAATTGAGGGAGAAAGCACGGAAAAAAAATATTGGGGATGGTTAGCAATCCAAGGAATGTGAATATAATAACAAAACAATTTTTATTTCTTAAATTGGACAATCATTTTACACCCATATATTCATCGAGTTGCACAACACAGAAATGGGCCCACCACTGCAAGCTAATCTTTTGGCCCATCTATACTAATCCATTTGCCCGCATTAAGACCCAATTTTGGGACTGCCACATCAAAGGTTGAGGATGACGATCAAGGAGATTGTCTCCAATAATTTAGTTCAGATGACTTCAGAGAAGATTTAGTAGGATGTTGTCAGGACTCAAGCACGTAAGCTAGAGGCTAAGATTGAGCAAGCTATTGGACCCTAGTTTTATCTGTTAAGGCTGCCCAGTTTTCCCTGCAAATCAATATTCTTCAGTATTTTCCTCGATTCTTCTTCACCCTCACTCCATGAATATGTCATAAGGAATGAATCAGCTGCTTCGGGCATTTACTTTCTATCCCTCAATCCAGTGGCCAAACCTCCGAAGATCTCTTCAGCAATTGCCACACATGTACATTCTGAGCTCATCCTCCCAACACATCCACCTTGTGATTCCATGGCCTAATTCCCATTCAACTAAATACTGCACAATTTGTGGGCTGCACGGTGGCGCGGCAGTAGAGTTGCCGCCTTACAGCGCTTGCAGCGCCGCAGACCCGGGATCAAACCCGGCTACGGGTGCTGTCTGTACGGAGTTTGTACATTCTCCCTGTGACCACGTGGGTTTTCTCCGAGATCTTCGGTTTCCTCCCACACTCCAAAGATATACAGGTATGTAGGTTAATTGGCTTGGTAAATGTAAAAATTGTCCCTAGTGTGTGTAGGTTAGTGTTAATGTGTGGGGATTGCTGGTCAGCGCGGACCCAGTGGGCTGAAAGGCCTGTTTCCTCTTTATCTCTAAAACTAAAAAAAAATAATTTCTCTTCTTTCCCCACATTATTACAAACATCAGTAACAATTATTCTTCCTCAGTTTTTATCCCCTTCTTCTTCAAAATTACCTTAACTTACCATCCTCTCAAATACTAAACCCTCGACCTGTCCACCTTTGCAAAAATATCACCAATTTTCAAGCCTCCAGTCCTTCTGCAAATGTTTTGGAACATGTTGAATCCTTCTTAATTTATACCACATCTGGAGTATTGGGGACCACATCTGGAGTATTGGAGACCAGATCTAGAGTATTGGAGACCACATCTGGAGTATTGTGTACAGTTTTGGTCTCCTAATTTGAGGAAGGACATCCTTGTGATTGAGGCAGTGCAGCGTAGGTTCACGAGATTGATCCCTGGGATGGCAGGACTGTCATGTGAGGAAAGATTGAAAAGACTAGGCTTGTATTCACTGGAGTTTAGAAGGATGAGGGGTTTTCTTATACAAACATATACAATTATAAAAGGACTGGACAAGCTAGATGCAGGAAAAATGTTCCCAATGTTGGGCGAGTCCAGAACCAGGGGTCACAGTCTTAGAATAAAGGGGAGGTCATTTAAGACTGAGGTGAGAAAAAACTTTTTCACCCAGACAGTTGTGAATTAATGGAATTCCCTGCCACAGAGGGCAGTGGAGGCCAAGTCACTGAATGGATTTAAGAGAGAGTTACATAGAGCTCTACGGGCTAGTGGAGTCAAGGAATATAGGGAGAAGGCAGGCACGGGTTATTGATAGGGGACGATCAGCCATGATCACAATGAATGGTGGTGCTGGCTCGAAGGGTTGAATGGCCTCCTCCTGCATCTATTTTCTATACAGTAGCTAACTTTTTCAGAACTCCTTGTTTGAATCCTTCTGTCAAGTTACCACCCACCACATAGTCAGTGCAGCTCTTAGCAATAATACTTATTACACCCAATGTGATTATAAGAAAAACATTGCATTCCGCCTTAATCTCCCTGACTGTTACCATTTATTGACAAGAATTGAACACATTCGCAATCTTAATATCTCTCTTTATCTCAATCTCAATATCCATCAATATTTCTCCAAACTGTTTCTTTGGTTCAACTAACATTTTTCTTAAAATATGCAGTCACGTTTTGTTTGTGGCCGTGCATCTTGGGACATTTTGCTACATTAAAACATCTACGCAAATGCAAGTTGCTGGTTCAGTAATATCCTGCAGGCAATGGAACCCCCAGCAGCCTATACACAACATGAATTCCTACACCGAAGATAGACACAAAAAGCTGGAGAAACTCAGTGGGTCAGACAGCATCTCTGGAGAAAAGGAATAGGTAATGTTTCGGGTCAAGACCCTTCTTCAGACTGAGAGTTGGGGGAATCCCTACACTGATGTTTCAATTTTCTATGGTAGATGAAAGGCAAGAGGGCATAGGTCAGAACTCAGGTCTGTTATAGTCTTTGCATCATGACCTTTAAATTCAAATTAAACGTCTGCATGAAGCAGGAACATCAAGTCAGTGATGGTAGTGAGATACCTCAGACTGTCAAGAAAACCTAGACTAACCTTAATGTGTAAGAAGGAACTGCAGATACTGGTTTATACCGAAGATAGACACAAAATGCTGGAGTATCTCAGCTGGTCAGGCACCATTTTCATCCCCCACACCCTCATCTCTATCTTTCAGAATGAAGAAGGGTTCCGACCCAAAACGTCACCTATTCCTTTTTCTCCAGAGATGCTGCCGGATCCGTTGAGTTATTCCAGCCTTTTGTGCCTGGTTTAGACTAATCTTAATCCATCTCCCAACCATTCTTACTAAACAAGGGAAAATATTGGCAACTTATGACTTCTTCAATGGTAAACTAAACTATTCAGCGAAAGAAACCATTAAAAAACAGATCCTCTTGTCTTGCTGGCCCATCACCCATACTGTAAATAAAATGTAGTGGCGTTGAAAGTGGACAGCCAATCTCATTGCGTTAGTTTTCTATTGAGCAAGATTAGATTAATATTAGCCCTTGATTTCCCAGAATCTTGCTATTTCCTCCTCCTTTTTTTGTATTGGGAATAAACATCCTTTCCCAGTCTCAGAACTGCCAACTTTTTTCTCCTCTCATTTCATTGGAATGATAAATAACAAACACTTGGCAATCACTTTCTTTCCTCCATTATTTTAATTCCACTGGGCTTTTAGTTCAAATTTTTTAATTCAATTCAGTTCAATCTTTAATTGTCATTGTGCAGTGTACAGTACAGAGACAACGAAATGCAGTTAGCAGAAGAGCGAACGTAGAATAATGAACAGTAAAATATATATATATATGTACAAACAGTATCAATGGTGCAATTTTACTGGGGGAAGGAGTGTCCGGGGTGGGGTGACTGGCAATCACCGAGGTGCAGAGTTAAGTAGTGCAACAGCCGCAGGGAAGAAGCTGTTCCTGAACCTGCTGGTCCGGCAACGGAGGGACCTGTAGCGCCTCCCGGATGGGAGGAGGGTAAACAGTCTGTGATTGGGGTGACAGAGAGCAGTCCTTGACGATAGTGTGCGCCCTTCGCAGACATCGCTTACTTTGGACAGACAACAACCGGTGATGCGTTGGGTGGTGTTCACCACCCTCTGCAGTGCTTTCCGGTCTGAGACAGAAAGAGATTGACCTTAACTGATTATTTCTTAATCACCTCTATGAAGTTGTGTGGAAGGCACTAAATTGTCTCAAAATACAGTTCAATTTCAGCATGATTCAATCTTTATTATTGATAATTGCATTAGAAGCGCCCTAGCCCACTCATTAACATAACCATATATAACCATATAACAATTACAGCACGGAAACAGGCCCTCTCGGCCCTTCCAGTCCATGCCGACCATTTATTTTCCCCTAGTCCCATCTACCTGCACTCAGACCATACCCCTCCATTCCCTTTAGTCCATATATCTATCCACTTTACTTTTAAATGTTAAAATCGATCCTGCCTCCACCATTTCTGCTGGAAGCTCATTCCACACAGCCACCACTCTCTGAGTAAAGAGGTTCCCCCCCATGTTACCCCTGAACTTATGTCCCTTAATTCTCATGTCATGCCCTCTTGTTTGAATCGTCCCTACCCTCAATGGGAAAAGCTTATCCATGTCAACTCTGTCTATCCCTTTCATCATTTTAAAGACCTCAATCAAGTCCCCCCTTAACCTTCTGCGCTCCAAAGAATAAAGACCTAACTTGTTCAACTTTTCTCTGTAACTTAGTTGCTGGAACCCAGGCAACATTCTAGTAAATCTCCTCTGTACTCTCTCTATTTTGTTGACATCCTTCCTATAATTAGGCGACCAAAATTGTACACCATACGCCAGAATTGGTCTTACCAATGCCTTGTACAATTTTAACATTACTTCCCTACTCCTATATTCAATGCTCTGATTTATAAAGGCCAGCACACCAAAAGCTTTCTTTGCCACCCTATCTACATGCGATTCCACCTTCAGGGAACTATGCACAGTTATTCCTAGATCCCTCTGTTCCACATCATTCCTCAATTCCCTAACATGGTGAAGCAGCTGTGAAATGTGGTGAAGTAGAAGTGAGCATGTGAATTTGACAAAGTGTAGCTGGAATGTGGCCAACCTGTTTCCTGTAATAGGTTGGAGTTTCTAGTAAAGCAAGAATGAAACTCCATTAGAAGTCTTTTAGTTCAAATCCCACAAGAGAGATTTTTACACAAGGGTCCAGGCCAGCACTTAACTGGGACACAGTTGGGGTGGGGGGGGGCACAGGGGTTGTTGAGGTATTGGCATTGTTTTTCAGATTATGTATTAAACTGAGCGTCTGCCTGCCTTTTATTTTTAATAGTTTTAAAACAATGAAAATGCAAAATCTGGTACAAAATTTTCATTAATTCATTGTTTAGGTGGCAGATTGGTGCAGCGGTAGAGTTGTTGCCTTACAGGGCCTGAGACCAGGGTTCGAGCCGGACTGCGGGTGCTGTCCGCACATTTGTTTGTATGTTCTCCCTGTGACCACTTGGGTTTTGACCAGGAGCTCCTGTTTATTCACACACTCCAAAGAAGTACAGTTTTGTAGTCTAATTGGCTTGGTAAAATTATAAATCGTCTCTCGTGTGTGTAGGATAGTATGCGGGGATCACTGGTCGGCCCGCCTTGTATCTCTAAACTAAACTAAACTCATATAATGCACAAAAATAGGCTATTCACCCACAATATCCATGCCATCCACTGTACTCATTCAGACTGGTCCCATTTACCTGCCTTATGCTTAGTGGTGCTTAGCTATGCCTGGTCAATAGCCTTATGCTTTTTTGTTGTTTGTTTTATGGTTTGATGATTCAAGTGCTTGTCGTGCTGTTGTGATAGTACCTGTTCCACCACCTCCTGAGGCAGCGCACTTCACATTCCAAACACTCTCTATGTAAAGAAAATCCTCCTTGTATCCAGTTAAAAATCCAGTTGTACAGGTTCCTAGTGAGACCACACCTGGAGTTTTGGTCTCCAAACTTGAGGAAGGACATTATTGCTATTGAGGGAGTGCAGTGTAGGTTCACAAGGTTAATTCCCAGGATGGCGGGACTGTCATATGTTGATATATTGGAGTGGCTGGGCTTGTATACTCTGGAATTTAGGATGAGAGGAGTTCTTATTGAAACATATATGATTATTAAGCGTTTGGACACGCTAGAGGCAGGAAACATGTTCCCAATGTTGGGGGAGTTCAGAACCAAGGGATATGGAGAGAAGGTAGGAACGGGGTACTGATTGTGGATGATCAACCATTATCACATTGATTGGCGGTGCTGGCTCGAAGGGCAGAATGGCCTACTCCTGCACCTATTGTCTATTCCCTTTCAGCCTCCTTTCTGTCATCTTATGCTGAGACCCTCTTATTTTAGATACACAAGCATACCCCACCTATCCCTTCATAACTTTACATATCTCTATCTCGTCACCTCACAGCCTTGTTTTTAGGAAAGTATTTAATAATTATGTAGAAACAAGGAACAGCTGATGCTGGTCTACAAAAAAGACACAAAGAGCTGGAGTAACTCAGCGGGTCTGGCAGCATCTCTGGAGACCATGGATAGGAGATGTTTCGGGTCTGCACCCTTCTCCAGACTGAAGACGAGTCCTAACACAAAATGTCACCAATCTATGTTCCCCAGATTTAGTGCAGCACAGTGGCACAGCGGTAGAGTTGCTGCCTTGCAGCGGCAGAGATTCGGGTTTGATCATGACTCCAGGTGCTGTCTGTATGGAGTTTGTACGTTCTCCTTGTGACCACATAGGTTTTGTCCAGGTGCTTCAGTTTCCACACTCCAAAGACGTACAAGTTTGTAGGCTAATTGGCTTTGGTAAAATTGTAAATTGCCGCTAGTAAAGGTAGACATAAAAATGCTGGAGTAACTCAGCGGGACAGGCAGCATCTCTGGAGAGAAGGAATGGGTGACGTTTCGGGTCGAGACCCTTCTTCAGACTGATTGCCGCTAGTGTGTAGGCTAGTGCAAGTGACATGGTGATCGCTGGTCAGAGAGGACTCAATGGGCTGAAGGGCCTGTTTCTGCATCGTATCTCTAAAGTCTAAAGTACAGTAAAGTAAAGATGCTGCCTGATCTGCTAAGTTACTCAGGTACTATGTATTTTTTTGTAAATCAGCATCTGTAATTCCTGTATCTAGTCTATTCTAAATATTTATTCAAAGTATTAAGCAAGAAATGCACATTACTTTAATGTGGCTGGATGTATTGATGCGGTATGAATATATAAATGTAAAAGTAACAATACAACATTATTTAACAGGATTTAATATTATCATTACACTAAAAGCCATGTCACACTACCCATTGTTAAACTGGGTGCTAAGTGAGTGCTTATTATATAATAAACATGAAGCAGCCAGGTCCTGTAAAATATTTACAAAAGATAAATATTCGACTTACCAGCAGACAGAAATAGTCCACCACCTGCTTTGTATAGATTATAATTGGAAAATGGAGCAGCACAGATGATGATGAAGCCTCCGACAGTGGCAGCTACGACGCCCAACATCATGAATACAGACCAAAAGCCTCGGTAAACTAAAGGCACAGACAACATAGTTAATGAAAGGGTCAAAATTGTTTCTTTGGTAATTAATTCTCTTTGTCAGTTTTGTTCTAAATGAGGGATTCTGTGCATTTGTACTCATTGCTTATTTGTTCATTATATATTCAAACAATACATTTCCATAACATAAATGTATTAATACATTTCTCTCCTTGTTGAAACTCAGATATGGTATGGTATAAAACTGTCACATGTACCGAAGTACAGTGAAATTCATTTTTGTATACAGTTCAGTACAAGTATCACTACACATAAGCACGTCATATCCGTTCGGTTATTTGGCTTCTCGGCGTCATGTCCGTTTGGTTATTTGGCTTTTCGGCATCGTATCCATTCAGTATCTTGGCTGCCGCTTCTTGGCTTCGGCTTCTTGTCCTTCGACGCCTCGTCCGCACACGGTTTTCAAGTCCCAGTTGTTGTAAGTGCAGGGTTCTTGACCTGACCAAGAATTACATTGTCCTGGCGGCATTGCAGAGTCAGCCTGACCAAGCGTGGCCGTTGGTGTCCTCTGTCTCTGCTCCACCACTCCATGAAGAGTCGTCATAATATACAATAATTTTTCTCCTTTCTAGCTTTTGCCATGCTTTTGTTTTCATTCATTCACATGATATAGCTGTCACTGATAAAAATGGTAGTAATGTTCACTCCTAACTGATAACTTGGTTAGATGGCTACATCATCTTGAATACTACATTTAGTGTAGTAATGTTTCACCGAAAGGGGTGTCAGGTATGGAGTGCCAATTGACTTAATAATGATGAAGGAAGAGTGCTACTTTTCAAATGGTATGTAGTATGGCTGTTTACAGGTTTAACGTTCCTGTGTGCTTACTCCCCTTATTCATGCAGGTTTTGTTAGTGCTTTCCTTGAAGCGATTGCGAGTCACCATGGCACCAGCATGTTAATACAAGAGGAAGATCTATTATCATCCAAAACAGTCCTCTTACTCTTTTAAATGTCTTTTCTACCTGTAAATATAGCACATTTTCTAAAGGTTCACCTCTATTCCATTGCGTACATAGGACTTTGTCTCAGAACTGGTGTGCTGCAAAGCGGAGATTTATATTCCACACTCTGGTATCTTTCCCTCGCTGTACCTATTGTGCTTGAGTTTGGCTTGATTGTATTTATGTTAGCTGACTGAATTGGAAATGTTAACTGAAAATGCCACTGCACTGCACTATCTCTGGGGATTTGATGTGCTAACTGGTTTATTGTAAAATATGCAACAAAACTTTACCTTTTATCTTGGTGCAATTGACGATAGTAAAGGGCCTGTCCTACCAGCATGCGACTGCATGCGGTGAGCGCGTCCTACCATGGTGGCTTGAGCCGTACGGCCTCACGGGGCCGGTTCCAATTCAAACCACGGAGTTGTGCGGGGCTGGTCCCGACATCATACTGCCGCGCGGGATTTTGAACACTGTCAGTTTTTCGGAGCCCCGTGCGATGCCGGGACCAGCTCCGCACAACTCCATACGCCTCCGGCGATCGAAGTGGGACCGACCGCGCGAGGCCTTATGGCTCAAGCGACCACGGTAAATCGCGCTCACCACATGCAGTCGCATGCTGGTGGGACAGGCCCTTAAACCAAAACCTAAAATACTGTGTGGAATTCTACAGACTGGTACACCCCTCACTACAATTGACACCAACATTAGAAGGAGTAGATAGGTGTTGATTTATGGGGTAGATTCTACTAGATATAGTCAGGATGCTTGGATGATGTTAGATTTGCATGGGAAAGGCTGCACATTTAAGCCTATAAAGATTGTTGAAAGCAATATATTGGCATTGAACCAAATAAAATCAGATCTTAGTATGAAATATCCTGGGGTGATCTTGTAGATATAACCTAACTTTAAGTTGCCCTGACAGATATACAAAAGCACAAAATACTACTTCTGGATGTTTTCCATTTGAAGGATATGACTGTTTCTGTGAAGTATTTCAGTAATAGTCACTCCCTAATTGCCCTTGTGAAAGTAGTAAGGAGCTCCATATATAGAAGTATCATCACAATGATACCCTACAAGAATGAAAAACTTCGATCCAATGGGGGGGGGAGGGGGGCACAGTGGCATGGTGGCACAGCGGTAGAGTTCCTGCCTTATAACGGCAGAGACCCAGGTTCAATCCTGACTACAGGTGCTGTCTGTATGGAGTTTGTATGTTGTCCCTGTGACCATGTGGGTTTTCTCCAGGTGCTCCGGTTTCCTCCCATATTCCAAAATCGTACAGGTTTGTAGGTTAATTTGCCTTAATAAAAATTGTAATAGGCTTAGTAGGTGGTAGATTAAGGAGTTGCTTTAAAATGTGAATACAGGTAAAATGCTACTTGTAGATGTAAAGGAAAATTAGGTAGTGTATGTTTACAGCAGTGAATGGGATGCTCATTGTATGTCATTCTTTGTCCCAGAATGGTTTAGTTTCCTAGTCTTTAACCTATGTATGAGGGAAGAGGAATAAATATGCCAGACCTGCGTCGAGGTGGAAAGGAATATGTGAGCTTTCAGCCAGGTGTGAAGGTTGAAAATCTATTCATTTTATAGTCGAAGAAGATGCTGTTGTCATGGTAATATTGGCCACATTAATAAAATGGCAATCACTTGAAATAGATCATTTATGAGTGAAAACATCAAGGAAAAATGTTTCTCCAATTACGCACAGGCAAGACATGTAAAACTTTGTACAAGTCCTAGTAAAACTTGTAAAACGTTAGATCGTATACCATATTGAACATTATATTGCATGCTCTAATTAACTCTTGAAATGCTCCCCATTACCAATGAACCAATCACGCCGCTGAGAACAAAGGGGGACCCGGTGTGGGGTCTGCCGAGACCATTGGGGACTATGATGAAAATGTTGTAACTTTGTCAGTGGCCTATAGGTGGCGACTCTTTGCTTGCTTTGTGTATGGTATGCAAAACAAAGGATTTCACTGTGGCATGTCACATGTGATAAAGTATCAATCAATTAACAATGAATATTTGACTTATTTTGTATTATATTTATTAAGATTTATGTTTTAGATTAGAGGGAGCCATGTTGTATAATTGAAAGTGGAATCGTGTTTGAAGCATATTTTAATGTGGTCACAGGTGATTAACGTTACGCTGAGATCTTCTTGAATGTTATTTGACCTACATTCATCCCAGCAAATGAAAAATACTGAATCATATTTTTAATAAATGCCCTGCAGATAGTTGTAGGACTATGGAGAGTCAGAAGGTGAACCATTTTGCACAAAATGGTGACGAGATCCTAACCTGTTATTATAGTCAGTATTCAAGTGGTTAGCACAAATAAACTTCTGTGTTGTGGTGTTCCCTCAGGATTGTTCATGGTGGGTGACAATACTGCAATAAACTGGTTGCTATTAGTCAAACATTGACACAAAACTAATAAAATCAATCCATGGAAAATATAAAATACCCAACAATAATCTCATCATTGTAATCTCTTTTTAACATTTTTTTTCAGTGTAACTAAGCATAAACTAAGGTTTTGTTTTTATTTTGTGATTTGAAATTCTCCAAATTGCTTACAATCACTACTACATTGCCATTATCCTCCAATTTTAAAATAATTTGCTACAATTCTGTGTGATAAGCTGCATTTACTTACTGATTGCAGTCTCATAGGCTGTGGAATTATGTGCTTCAGTTGTCAAAGGGAATGGGAGAAGGTACGCGTGCATACAGAACTTTGAAGGAGGCTGGTTAGCTGTAATGAAGAAAATAAAAGAGTCTGAGTAACACTAGCAATCATAACAACTTCAAGTCCTGCATCCACTGCTGATAAACTGGTTTGTCTGGGAAATTATGTATAATTACATGTCAAATTACTGATGCATTATTTTAGAATAACCTTAAACCATTTTTTTAAAAAGCCGTAATTTTAGTCATATAGAATCATACAGCTCGGAAACAGGACCTTCAGCCCAACTCGTCCATGCTGACCAACTTGGCCCATCTAAGCTGGTCTCATTTTCCCACATTTGGTCATCATATCCCGCTAAACTTTCTCCACCCATGTATCGGAGTACGGGGCGGCACAGTGGTGGAGTTGCTACCTTACAGCGCCAGAGACCCGGGTTCGATCCTGACTACAGGTGCTGTCTGTACGGAGTTTGTACGTTCTCCCTGTGACCACGTGGGTTTTCTCTGGGTGCTCCGGTTTCCTCTCACACTCCAAAGTCGTACAGGTTTGTAGGTTAATTGGCTATGGTAAAAATTGTAAATTGTCGCTAGTGTGTAAGATTGTGCTAGTGTACAGGGTGATCGCTGGTTGGCACGGACTCAGTGGGCCGAAGGGCCCATTCCATGCTGTATCTTTAAAGTGTATAATACTTGCCATTAAAGTATTTGTCCAAATATCTTATAAATGTTGTTAATGTACCTGCCTCATTTGTTTTCTCTGCCAGCTCGTTCCATTTTCCCACCACCCGCTGTGTGAAAAGGTTGCTCCTCAGGTTCCTATCAATTCTTTCCCCTCACAGCTTAAACTTATGCCCTTCTACTCTTCATTCTTCTATTCTAGGGAAATGACTGTGCATTTACCCTATCTCTTCCCCTCATGATTTTTATAAACTTCTGTAAGATTGTATACACCCCTCAACCTCCTGCATTACAATAAATATAGTCCTAGATTGCCCTATCTCTCCCTGTAGCCCAAGAATCCTGGCGACAACCTCATGAAACTTCTCTGCCCTCTTCCCAGCTTAGTGGCAGAGCGGCACAATACTCAAAGTGCAGCCTCACCAACGTTTTTGATATATAAAAATCGTATAACACAACTTCAAGACTCATACCCAATTAAAACAAAGGCCATATTTATGAAATATTTGAAAAGTTATGTCAATCATTCATGCTATCTATTAAAAACACATTGTATTTAATTATGGAAGAGCACAAACAGTTTTCTAATGGAAGCCTACTGTCCTTCAGGTTACTTCAGGCTGCGCTAACATTAGCCTACCACTCCCCAAACCCCCACCCTCCATCAGGCTTCACCTGCCCTTTTTTTATCATTTCTCTTGCATCTATTATCTACCTGCCTGGCTCCCAACTCCACCCATTAGCCTTTCCTACCTGAAGAATGTAATGTTCTGCATGTTGATACGCCTTTGGTTTAAAGCAAAAATAACATCTAAAGCATGAAGCTATAAATATGTGGACCACACAGTTAGTGGCAGCAATCCTAGTGCAACATTATACTGCCAACTGAGGTAAGCAACCATCTCCTCTCCATAACAGCCGTCCCGAGGGCAATGTTCATTGGAAGTGAGGTTCCGACGGTGCAGGAAGGATCTGGCTGAGAGGGTCTCTCTGACCGCCAGCCAAGCCAGGTCATGGTGCTTGTTGGTGCGTTCTGTGGATGGGGCATTTTGCTCAGGGAACCTTTGTAGATCTGGGTAGTCTGCTCAGGGAATCACAGGATCCATCGAGTCTTTGTCCTGCAGGATGTTCCGTGCTGACCAGCGCTCGATGGACTCGTGGTCAAAAGTGTTTGTCTGGAAGACCCTTTCCAGAAAGGACGGGTGGTGAGGCAATGTCCAGCTGACTGGCACATTACTCTGCTTTGGGGCCGGGCCCATCCTTCGCAACACAGCCAACAGAGTTGTGTCTGAGTTGGAAAATTCAGACACAACTCTGGTGGATGGTTGTAAAGAAGGACATGGGCATGTGGCTGAGAACGGTCGCAAGCTGTAGGGACAGATGCAGCCGCAACGAACAGCTCAAACTGCCTTACTGGTTATTGCCCAAATCCTAATTTCTTGTTTATATGTGTGGATGAACTTAAATAAGTGCAGAAGCTGGGATATAGAGCACGGAATAGTACAGCACAGGAGCAGGCCCTTCGGTCACAATATTTGGACCAAACGTATTGCCAAGTGAAAGTGATAGGATAGACGGATTGTTTTCCCTTGGAACATCAGAGGTTGAGGGTTGATTTGATAGAAGTATATAAATTTATGAGAGGCAAAGACAGGGCAGAAAGTAATAACTTTTTTTTCCCAGGGTGGAAATGTCCAACACTAAAGGGCAGAAATAAGGACAAAGTCACCACATTGATGAACTAACAATCTATCTGTCATAATGTGACAGTTGCATTTCAAATAAACCTTGCTATATAGAAAATGGCATTATAAAACAATTGTATCAATGGGAAAAAGGGAGTTGGTGGTTAGGGACTTTTAGACTTTTATAAGGCGAGAGGAGGGAAGTTTAATGGACTGTCTATTGCCAATTTTATTACATAGAGAGTGGTGGGGGCCTGGAATGAACCACCCCTTACCAGTGGTGGTGGTGGAGGCAGATACAATAGTGGCATTTAAGAGGTTTTTAGATAGGCACAAGGAAGTGCAGGGAATAGAGGGATATGGATCAGGTACTGGCAGATGAGATCTGTTCATCTTGGCATCATGTTCAGCACAAATATCGTGGGCCAAAGGGTCCCGTTCCTGTGCTGTATTGGTCTATCTTCTAGAAAATAACTCTTAACTGCAAATCTGAAACTCTCTAGCTCCTAACAAACTCCCTTTTCCCCATTGACACAATTGTTTTTATAACTCAATTTTCTATATAGCAAGGTTTATTAGAAATGCAATTATCATATCACGGTAGCATGGTTGTTACTTCATCAACATGCTGACGTTTTCCTGGGATCGACCTGAGCAATATCTATGACCAAGTATTCAGGGTGAATATATCTTTCATTAGATATTTCCCCAATTAAAAGCAGCAGGAGCTGCAAATGATTATCAGTTCAGGTGGAACGTCAATATAAATAATTTGGGATGTAAAAACCCAAATGTCCTATTGGACTGAATACGGTCGGTTCAGGATCGATTCCCCTGGGAGGTAATTCAGGAAGGAAACAACAAATCTCAATGTGCAGTGGACTATGCAATGTACTTAGTGGCAGCAAAATATGACATATCTTCCACAGTTAGTTAAAGCAATAGACATCTGACTATTATACTGACTTTTTTTAATTTAGAGTTACTTTCGCTATCAATTAACAATATTTTAATTGATACTTCTGATTGTTTATTCCATATCAATAACCTTCCTTTGCAAGTATGATTGCATTCATAACTGTAACCGTGCTTCCATGGTATAAATCTTTTATACCTAATATAATAACATTATGTAATATAACATATGATACAATATACAGTAATATAATATAATATAATATAATATAATATAACAATCTACCCAACAGAATTAATTCACATGTACTTACATCTATATTGCTCCAGATGGTGCTACAATTACATTTTATAGATATTCAAAATTTGTCCGTGATTTTATTCTGGAAAGAGAGTGAATCTATTCCCCTGACCATTTCACTGCGTTTTGTTTCATGTAACATGCAGTGTTTTTTTGGACTTCCTTTTTGCCAAGAAGGCTTTTCCTCTGCTTTTCAATTTACAAAGTAACACTTAAGTGATTCCCTAGTTCCTGATCAAAATTGCATTACAACCAATATTGCCTGCATTACACAAATAGAGGAAGGAATTGGTGAGGAGGGAGCAAAGAAGTTGCAAAAAGTGGAGAGCGGAGGACGGGTGGAAAGAAGGGGCAACCTTATACATTTAATTCCTTCCCAGTGTGAGAAAGAAAAGAATGGCAGGATGAAAGAAAAAGGGTGTCAAAGTTAGGAGAGAGTTCAAAGCTGTACGGCATCTTTACCAGTACACACCATGATTGATTTGATTGAAATGACCAAGAGATCTCAAAAGTAATTAACTACAATCACAAGGCATTCTTGAATTGGAAACGTCACCATGCCTCAATTGGCACCTAAAGTCCAAAGTCAAATAGAAAACCTGCGACTTAAAGAAGAAATTACTCCAGAAGAATGCTTGTAATGTGTGGCAGACATTTGTTCAAGGGTTACCATTCAGGAATTAAATCTTCCTCATCCCCTTATAGTGGGATATTGCATTCAGGAATTAAATCTTCCTCATCCCCTTACAGGAAAGATGTGGAGGCTTTGGAAAGGGTGATGAGGAGGTTTCCTAGAATTCTGCCTGGATTAGAGGATTTCAGCTACAGGGAGAGGTTGGATAGACTTACATTGTTTTCTCTGGAACGTCAGAGGTTGAGGAGAGACTTAGTAGAAATATGTAAAATTATGAGAGGCCAAGATAGGGTAGACAGTCAGAACCTTTTCCCAGGATGGAAATGTCCAACACTAGAGTGTAAAGCAATATAAGGTGAGAGGGGAAAGGTTTATGGAGATGTGCGGGGCAAGGTTTTTTACACAGAGGGTGGTGGGGGCCTGGAACACAGGCAGATACGATAGAGGTTAGAAGGCTTTTGAATAGGCATATGGAAGTGCATGGAATAGAGGGATATGGATCATGTGCAGGCAGATGAGATGAGTTCAACTTGGCATCATGTTCGGCACAAACGTGGGCCAAAGGGGCCGTTCCTGTGCTCCACTGATCTATGTTCCTATCCTAAAAAAGACATTTCAGATCACCACAGTACCTATCTCAATTTCTCTCACTGTGATACTGCACCTCAGCTCCAAAAGGTTCCCCGCTGGAACTAATCTGCAGGGCAAATAGCAAATGTTCGGTTACATTGCTTTCATTCCAGAATCAAGGTCACCCTAACGTCATGATGACTGCTATGTACATGTTGGGAGATGGAGTGCAACAGGATATTTGAATCATTCACTGAAGCATACAAGAGGACGGACCTTACACTTAACATTAAAAAAAAAGGGTCCTCAACCGACCTTCATCTGCTGTGCAACTCTGCCTTCCAAAAGTAAAGTCCCCAACAAGAACATAGAAAACATAATGGTTTCCAATATCTTATGAGCAATCTCTCTACAAAGACAATGTTGACGATGAAATTCAGCAGTAACTTCATGCATCAGCTCGGCACTTTTCAATCAGGAGTAATAACGTTTCAATCTGAGGATTTCATTCCATACAAATGAGTCATATCTATTGAGAGCATTGATCTCTCTGTCACATGCACTTCTAAGCCTTGGAGTACCACAAATACTGGGCTGACTAACAAAACCGACAAGCTCCACTAAACCTTCCAATTCCACTAACAGAATAAGCAAATTAATGTCAGCATCCTCTTCTAGCCCACTAAGCCCAGCATTGAGCACTAATTATGCTCAAATGCTTCTGCTAGACATATCATGTCATATGCCCAAGAAGGGTCTTAACCCGAAACGTCACCAATTCCTTCTCTCCAGAGATACTGCCTGTCTCACTAAATTACTCCAGCTTCATTTGACTATCCTCGGTTTAAACCAGCATCTGCAGCTCCTTCCGACACATATCTTGTCAGATTCTTGTCAAAAAACATCAAATTGTCAAAGTGGACATTCTCCTCGGAGCTCATTCATGACAAGAGATTATTATTGGTGGTCAAAGGATGTGATTCAAGGATTCTCAAAGCTTCCTTAAAATAGTATAACTTTCCCACTGACTCTTGGGCATCCTTAGACTGTGACTGCTCAAAATATAAAATAAACATTGGAGATGGCATTGAGAACCGCAAGTCCATTGGTTGTTATCAAATGGAAACCCAGTGCAAACTGTGGAAGGAGCACATGTAAACAAAAGTGCTGGAGAAACTCAGCGGGTGCGGCAGCATCTATGGAGCGAAGGAAATAGGCAATGTTTCAGGCCGAAACCCTTCTTCAGACAGATGCAGGGTGTGGGGGGGGGGGGGGGGGGGGGGGGGGGAGGGAAGAAAAAAGGAAGAGAAGGAGCCAGAGGGCTGAGAGAGAGCTGGGAAGGGGAGGAGACAGCAAGGGCTACCGGAAATTGGAGAAGTCCATGTTCAAGCCGCTGGGGTGCAGACTGCCCAAGTGGAAAATTGCTCCTTCAATTTCCAGTGGTGCTCACTCTGGCCATGGAGGAGGCCCAGGACAAAAGGTCGGAATTGAAATGGGAGGGGGAGTTGAAGTGCTGAGCCACAGGGAGATCAGGTTGGTTAATGCGGACCAAGTGGAGGCACTCGGCGAAACTATCGCCAAGCCTACACTTGGTCTCACCGATGTAGATCAGCTGACACCTAGAGCAGCGGATGCAATGGATGAGGTTGGAGGATGTGCAGGTGAACCTCTGTCACACCTGGAATGACTGTTTGGGTCCTTGAATGGAGTCGAGGGGGGAGATAAAGTGACAAGTGTGGCATCTCCTGCGGTTGCAAGGGAAAGTGCCCGGGGAGTGGGTGGTGCGGGTGGGAATGGAAGAATTGACCAGGGAGTTACGGAGGGAGCAGTCTTTACGGAAAGCAGACAGGGGGGGAGATGGGAAGATATGGCGAGTGGTGGGGTCACGTTGGAGGTGGCGAAAATGACTGAGGACTATTTGTTGTATGTGACGGCTAGTGGGGTGGAAGGTGAGGACTAGGGGGACTCTGCCCTTGTTCCGAGTGGGGGGATGGGGAGAAAGAGCAGTGTTGCGGGTTATTGAAGAGACCCTGGTGAGAGCCTCATCTGTAGTAGGGGAGGGGAACCCTCGTTTCCTGAAGATTGAGGACATTTCCGATGCCCTGGTGTGGAACACCTCATCCTGGGAGCAGATGCGGCGTAGACGGAGGAATTGGGAGTAGGGGATGGTGTCCTTACAGGAAGCAGGGTGGGAAGAAGAGTAGTCTAGATAGCCATGGGAGTCCCCCCCTCCCCCCTCAATTCCATTCAAGGACCCAAGCAGTTGTTCCAGGTGCGACAGAGGTTCACCTGCACCTCCTCAACCTCATCTATTGCATCTGCTGCTCTAGATGTAAGCTGATCTACATCGGTGAGACCAAGCGCAGGCTTGGCGATCGTTTCGCCGAACACCTCAACTCGGTCTGCATTAACTAACCTGATCTCCATGTGAGGCAGTCTGCACCCCAGCGGCTTAAAAATTGACTGCTCCAATTTCCGGTAGCCCTTGCTGTCTCCTCCCCTTCCCAGCTCCCCCTCAGCCCACTGGCTTCTCCTCTTCCTTTCTTACTCCCCCCCCCCCCCCCCTCCCCATCCTGCATCAGTCAGAAGAAGGGTTTCGGCCCGAAACGTTGCCTATTTCCTTCGCTCCATAGATGCTGCCGCACCCGCTGAGTTTCTCCAGCACTTTTGTCTACCTTCGATTTTCCACCATCTGCAGTTCCTTCTTGAACATCCTACTTCACATGTGGCAGTTTATAGATCCCACCTCAACATCCACAGAAATTAATTGGAAGCAAGTTTTCATTAAGCCCTCGGGACTGCCTTGGAGAAAAGATCTGATCAAGGATGGTCCTGCAAATTCACTGTGTTCAGCTATGATACGTTAACGCAAGGATTGCAAGGAACTGAAAAACTTGTGATCTTCTATGACGTTTGTGATTACTTCATTCTTGGAACTATGGTGGTTGGTATATGGAGTCAGCTGCCAGAGAAGCGAGTTGAGGCAAACACTATAACAACATTTATAACCTGTTTCAGGATTTGCATGCCAAGCATGCAAACAATGTGCAGAATGCTGGAGTAACTCAGCGGGTCAGGCAGCATCTCTGGAGGACATGGATAGGCGACATTTCTTGCTGCCTGACCTGTTGAGTTATTCCAGCAATTTGTATTCAATGCAAGATGCAGTTGTGCTGCTTGCCCTGCTGAGTTATTCCAGCAATTTGTGTGAGACGCAGGATTCCAGAATATGCTGTTCCTTGTGTGACCATCATAAAATGTGGCCGATCCATATAGGTTGGCTAAGCATAACTAGAGCCTCAGTGTGTGGCATGTGGGCCTGGGAAACGTGTTTAAGTGTCCTTTTAGTTAGTTGAGTTTTTGTTTTTTCGGAGCTCTAGTCTTTTTTATGTGGGGTGGAGGGGTAGGAAGGGGGAAACTACTTTTCAGGGTCCCTACCTGGTCGGAGAGGCAGCTTTCGACCCGTCCTCGCAGCCTACCAGCGGGCCTGGAGCAGCGTTTCCTGAGGGGACCGCCCAGAATCTCGGCTTCGGAGGTGGCGGAGCGCTGGAGCGCTATCGCGGACCGGAGCGGGCGATGCCTTGCCCGGATCGCCGTGCTGGAACTCCGGCGAGCTGAAGACTGCCGATGAAACATTGCAGAGCTGTGGGACTGTGGAGCGGCCAGCCGCGGGCAGCGGTGCTGATCTTTACACCGGGAGCCTGGAATCTCTCGGCGAGATCGGCAGTGGCGGAGCTCCATCCAGCGTGGCCTGTCGACTTCGGAAGCCGCAGTCGCAAGTAAGGAAGCGGCCGCTCCAGGTGTCACAAGCCGCTGTGAGGATTCTCCCGATGCCGAAGCACCATCACCCGGCGAGAGGGCCTGGAACATCGGGCCACCATAGCGGCGACTGCGGAGGCCTCAATAGGCCCGATTATGGGAGGACAAGGGGATGGGGACTGGACTTTGTGCCTTCCCTCACAGTGGAAACCATTGTGGGGGGATGTTTTTATGTTTATTGTTAAATTCTTTAATGTTGTGTCTTATCTTTATCTGTGTGCTGCATGGCAAGTCAAATTTCACTGCACCAATTGGTATATGTGACAATAAATGTCCTTTGTTCTAATTGATTTTGAGGATTTCTATGGAGATAGCATTGATATATCATTATAGAGCTTTGAGGTGACTCCTGGAGATAGTCCAGAATTTAGAAGTATATTGGAGAGTAGGAATTAATGACGACTCATAGATAATGAGTTTGAGAACGATCTTCAGATGCCTTTTGTATAATTTGGCTAAGGGAAGATGATGTTGAGTTTCATCATCAATGTCCACCTTCACTGAGAAGTGACTCCCAAGATATCTAACATGGACCGTGTTTTCTAGGAGCTAGTCCTGAACCTTATTTGTCAGAGGATGTTGGATGAGGACCTTTGGCCTGCATATTTCGGATGCAGGTTTATCCTATCCCATTCTTCAGAATAGTGGTTGACAAAATAGTTCAGCCTCCAAAGGTGGTCAAGTCCAAGTGTTGTCTTCATATTACAGCTTGATAAGTAAGGCTGGGCTGAACTTGGTTCTGGAGTGTCATGCCACAAGTTGAACTATTTTCTATTAGTCCTGTAGATTCCTTCCCTGTGAGAATATCCTAGTTAATAATAAATTATAATGTAGGGTATTTTATTAAGTAAAGATTTATTTGACTTCTTTGGGTTCTGAGTAAACTAAAGCTTTGTAATTCTGTGCTGTAGAAGAGCTGGGCAATCAGGAAGTTAGAGGCCAGCATTCAAGCTGCTCTTGATAGTGCTTCCTGTGTATATCCAAGCAAAAGACCAATTCAATAGTGAGAGAGGATGTATTTCCTGAGAAGGTGGTAGCTTCTGTAAACAGAAGCTTTCTGGTTGGTAGCTGACATCATGATTACATTGTTAAGACGGAATTGTAAATGTTGGGCTTTCCTGTTGTTTCAAAGTTTGCGGAAAACAGTTTGTGATTGATAGAACCACAAGATGACAACTATTGTATTAGTAACAAGAATACTTTGAATGGGTATACTCTGTGATTAATTTGTATTAAACGCCATTGCTGCTACTCTGTATAAACATGTGACTACGTTTCCAAAATACTATAAAAAGATGCTGTATGACTTTGTTCATTAGAGTGGTGGCACAGGAGGGTTAAGTATATGTTGTATAATTGACTTTGTATCCCTGGCACTCTCGCCGGCTAATGATCAGTAAAACTTGTGTTGGTTTACCTAACCTATTGTGAGTTGTCTGTTTTAAGAAATGAACCTTAACATCTGCTGCAGAATGCTTGCTGAAGGTGACACGCAACATTTTGGCAAGAAAGACTGAAAAAATATTGAGACAATGACACAACCTTGCTCGATACTTGCTTTCACTGAGATTGACTGTGTTATAGTCATACAGCATGGAAACGGGACGTTCGGCCCAACTGGTCCATGCCAAACAAATTGCCCATCTCCCTTGTCCATTTTGCCTGTGTTTGACCCATATCTCACTCAATCTTTCCTATCCATGTACCTACCCAAATATACTTTAAATGTTGTTATAGTAGATAAGTTACAATAATTACCTTTAGCGGCGCTGCAGTACTGTCACTGCCCGTGTACGTGACTTTGGCGCCTTTGAGAGCGAGGCGGGTTTAAAATGTGGTATTTCGGAAGCCAATTCAAATCGATCTTGAACAGGCTATTTAGTTGATGAAGAAAAATCGCTTCGACTGACGTTCTCAGAAGTGATTTTTAAACTGCGCCTGCTAATTTAATTGCTGTAGTAAATTTTAAATCATCTTCTAAAGCCGTGAACGCCAACAACGGGATGGACCTCGCATCGGGGACAAGGCAAGGTACACAGTTTGTTTTTTCATTAAAAAGTGCTTCTTAGGATACCTTTAATCAAAATTCCACATTGCGAGAAGGTGATTTATTCCCCATACAAACCGGCAGTAATTTTCCTGCCGATATGGGGTTTAAATTCACCGCAACCGCAACATTCCAATCGATCGCGTTCCAGAAAATCTCACTCGCAAGATGATTTAAATGGCCATTAATTTACGGGAATTAAACATTAAATTCCTTTCATTTGGCCTATAAATTAATGACAATGAGATTTAAAAATCATGTTATATTGTGAATTCCTGTGTGAATGTTATTTAGACACTTAGGCTATTTAAAAATGTTAATCTTTTCTTAAGAAATTGATCGATGTTTAGATCTAGTAATTAAATTTTGTAATTAGCTACAATTGGGTAATTAGTTAAATTATATGCTTTAATTTCAGGTCATCCAAGTAAGATTGTTTCATATTTGTTTCAGAATACTTCAATCTATAATAACTGAACATTTCTTTCAGTTCTCTTAATTTTTAAGAAAGTTATGGGCTTTTAACTGTCCTCGATCACAGCTTTTGTGTCAAGTCAATGGAAAAGCAATAGGGAACAAGATGCTAATTTCCGAGTATGAAAATGGCCATAACTTTTTTAATATTGAAGATATGAAAGTGAATTAGGTGTCAAATTAAACTTCTTTTTATGCTTTATCTGATGGGATAAATTGCAGACTTGATTTTTAAAATCTCAAAATGTTGTAACATTGCTAGTTATAGTAACCTGCCTCAACTACTTCCTCTGGGAGCTTGTTCCATATACATACAGGATGTTCCTCAGGTTCCTAATAAATCTTTCCCATCACACTGTAAACCTATTCCCTCTTCTTCTTTGTCCACTGACCTTGGAAAAAGATTGTGTGTATTCACCTTGTCTATACCCTATGTCCATCTGTTCTGAATCTGTTCATTAGAATCATGGTTTACGTGCAGCATGCAGTGAATATAAAGCAGAGGAAAGTTTCAGCAGCCAAATTTTGAGGAGATATGGCCTTGCTGTGCTCTCTGGGAAATAATTCTCTGATGCAATCTACCTGACAACCCATGGGGACATATCCTACTTTGTCCTTCGAACACATACTATACACAGAGAGATTGCCTTAGGATCCAGATCAAAAGGGGGAAAAGCGGGTACTCCTTTTGTGACAATCCACATGCTACAGTGAACTGGAAACCTCTAAAAATGTAGTCATTTTCTGGCAATGTGACATATATGTTTATTAATCAATCGCGTGTAGCCACACCTTTCTGTCTACAGTAAAAGTACTGAGAAAAAAAGTATTGCTAACACATATGGCAAGGGGCAACTGCAACCAACAATTGATACATAAAAGCAAAAATAAATCATCCAAATTAATTCAAAAGTACACATAGATCTAGCAGACTCTCCTTTAAATAACAACATTAAAAGGCAGAGGATGAATGCAGAAAGTGGGCAAGATGGCAGCTGAACTGAATAATATGACTAAAATAATAGTCCAGATTTGTCGAAGAAATCATGACAAAAGCTGTGGAGTTTACTAACATTTCCCTGTGCTGTTGATTTCAAGAAACCACTGAAGCACTTTTGAGAATTACAGAGGCCTCAACTATAATTTAATAGTTTTCTCTTCGATATTCAAAGTTTATTTTACTCACTGAACCAGAATTTCCAGATGTTGTCATCCATCACCGCTTCATTAAACCAGCATCTCCAGAAAAATCCCTCATGGTGGTAAGTGGCACCAGCTTTATGGGGAGAAATAATGATATCTCCCCTCTAAACACAAAAATAAATGTTTGATCGTATCACAATCACAATAACACTTTATTAGCCAAGTATGTTTTGCAACATACGAGGAATTTCATTTGCCAAGTCAGTCATACAAATAAAAAGCAACAGAACACACAAAACACATTTTAACATAAACATCCACCACAGTGACTCCTCCACATTCCTCACTATGATGGAAGGCGAAAAAAAGGTCAATCTCTTCCCTTGTTTGCTCTCGCGCGGTCGGAGGCCTTGAGCCCTCCGTTGACGGGACGAATACTTGTTTGCTACAGATTATTATTATTCATAATGTCATCTTTATTTTAAGTATTGTTGACTGAATATGTATTAACTAATAACATCAATATTAACACTTTCAAATGTTTAGTGAAGTTTAGAAGATAGTAGTGAGAAAGAATGGTAACAAAGCAAGATGTTTGAAACAAGGCGACCTTCAGAGAAGATTTACGAGGATCTTGCGAAGATTTACGAGGATGTTGCCAGGACTTGAGGGCCTGAGCTATAGGGAGAGGTTGGGCAGGCTAGGATTTTGTTCCTTGGAGAGGAGGAGGAGGATTGGTATATACGATCATGAGAGGAATGGACAGAGTAGATGCAGAGTTTTTTACCCAGAGTAGGGGAATCAAGAACCAAAGGACATAAGTTTAAGGTGAGAGGGGTAATATTTAACAGGGAGTGGTGGGTATATGGAATGTGTTGGCAGGTGAGGTAGTTGAAACAGACACTACAACAACATTTAAAAGACATTTGGACAGGTGCATGGATATGAAAGGTTTAGAGGGATCTGGGAAAAACACAGGCAGGTGGTGCTAGTGTCGATGGGACATCTTGGTCAGCATGGGCAAGTTGTGCCATAGGGCCTTTTTCCATGTTGCATGTGTTCCACCTAAGGCAATGTGTGTAAAGGGAAAGAAGGTGCCAGAAATGTGTAGCAGTGAAAGGCCACATCTTGACAGTCAAAGTTTAATGTGCATTGCTTCAGAAGTAAAGACATGCAATTAATGCAAACAGTAAAACCATACATAAAAATGGGCTGGTAGACACAAAATGCTGGAGTAACTCAGTGGGACAAGCAGCATCTCTGGAGAGAAGGAATGGGTGACGTTTCGGGTCAAGGCCCTTCTATAGACGTCTCGACCTGTCTGAAAAGGGTCTTGTTTCAAAACGACACCCATTCCTTTTCTCCAGAGATGCTGCCTGTCCCACTGAGTTTCTCCAGCATTTTGTGTCTATCATTGATTTAAACCAGCATCTGCAGTTCTTTTCTACATATAAAAATGGGCTAATAACTATCACCATCATCTTGCCAATTAACTGATCTATTGTCATAGAGTTTCATCCTGGAAGATAAGATTCTATGCAGAACTTTTGTTACTTTACAACCACTTATTTGCATAATAAATGTAAGCTCCAGTTTGAGAATTTTTCCAAAGCACACCCATAGGAAATTGTGATTTCACATTTTCCTCTGGTTCTCGATTCCCCTACTCTGTGCAAGGGACTCTGTGCGTCTACCCAATCTATTCATCTTATGATCTTATGCACTTCTATAAGATCACCCCTCATCCGTCTACCAAATCTATCTGTGTATCTATTTGGAGTCTCCTAAAATATTTTTTAATGCACTTTCTTGATTCTTGGCAAAGTCTATTTGCAAAACGATCCAACAGGATGGCTGGCGCCTTCCCAGTCTCAATCTCCAGGCCTCCAATGTCGCTTCGATGTCAGACAAAGCAGTTCTGAAAGAGCTGTAATTTGCAACCTTTCCCTCAGCATGAACCACATTGTTGGTTGCCCCAATGTCACAGCCCACGTGGATCTGAACATTCAGCGACTCGCCCGTACTAAACTCGGAGTTATGCACTTCACCAGATTCTCAGACCTTCAGATCTCCGAATGACTTGGTAAATAACCCAAGAGATTCTCCCTTCTATTATCCATTTTTATAAAGTGGGACCAAGGCTTGGAGGTCCCACCTGGTGATTTTAAGGAATTTGGAAACAAGTTCCTAGCTGAGGAGGGCGCATTATGGAAGCCCGATACCTGTGGGCTGAACCATGCAGATCATAGTCGAAAGGCGGTTCACAATGCAAGTTGAAAATGAGATGTATGTTTCTACTGAAGAAACTGACGATTTCTTAATATGTCGTTATATTAAGCCGGACCTTTGATTTTCTGCTATACAGCACTTAAGATGTAGGAAATTTAACTTACATTAAGTAAATGCACTTTTTAGATTTATTGCAAAATTTCAAGTATAACATGATGACTTGCGATAAACTGCTAGAATCCAGCGTAAAGTTCTCGTACAGTAAAGAAACAGACTGTCCACCTGCCTAAGTGGGGTTTTTCTGCTCGTTGAATTGTTTCAGCCTAAACAGATTTTGATGGCTTCCTGGACAACATTCAATTGTTACATTAAACTCAAAAGACAAATAATGGACATGAATTGTTGTAATTGTTTTTGCACGGCCGTTATTTCATGCAGATATTAATATCATTGCTGTGTTGCAGTTTGCACTGTTTGCCGCGCTCTACAAGTTCTGGTTGCAACAAGGCTGCGAAGTAACGGAGATTGACACTAACCTCTGCAGAGAACGAATCCATTCTATTTTCGACAGAGGGACATCTTTCGGTGGCGAGAAGCCAGTAATCCGTGCCAAAAGCCACAAGAAAGAGCAGAACACCGAGAGCCCCAAACACACCGGCGAAGAACAAAGCCAAGCTGAGTTTCATGGTGATCCACTCGAGTTATGATAACTTATTAAACGCTATCTCGTTGCCCGCAAGACGTTGCCCAGAAAGATCTCTCTTTCACTCACATTCTCCGTCTCCGTCCTGTTTAGGAATCTGATCCTGCTCCCCTCCTCTTTGCACACGGGTGCGGTGATTCAAAAATAACCGACCTTGTAACCATGAGGGGGATTTAATACCAATTCCCACATGCATGTTGTCAGCACTGGACTGGGAAGGGGCTGCCAGCTGCTATGTAACACTTGCATGTTAGGAAACATGATTTACATTCAGTAAGGAAGTGCATTTAGAAATTATTACAATATTGCAAGTATATGGCTTGCTATAAACTTGCAGAAACTAGTGTAAAGACCTCGGGCAGAAATGCAAACAAACTATCGACCTGTCCAAGTATTTTTTTCTGCTAATTATTTTTTTTAGCTCAGAGTAGAACGAGAGAACGCTGTTCACCGAAAAGCTCCTCACATCTCAGCAATGAGTTGCCGTTAGCAGCTGTGGCAAATCTTTATAACATCAGCAAGAGAATGTCCAAGGCCATACAAAATGTAGCACAATACTGTACTATGGCATGATTGCTTCATATCTGATCTTGTGGGGCCCATTCGTCTCGGGTGACATGTGCCTACAGTAGGTTTGTATTCAGAAATTGGAGTTGTAAACTGTGGCAAGGCAACACTAAGATGGGGGTCACAGTAATGGGGTCCTAAGCGTGAAAAAGGCCCTTTGGCTCATGCCGACCAACATGGCCCACATACACCAGTCCCACCTGCCTGTGTTTGGCCCATATCCCTCTAAACCTATCCTATCCATGCATCTATCTAAATATTCCTTAAAAGTTGTGATAGTACCTGACTCAACTACTTCACCCAGCAGCTTGTTCCATGTACCTACATCATGGTTTACCCTTGTGTAAATAAGTTGTCCCTCAGGCTCCTATTAAATATTTTCCCCCTCGCCTTAAAACTATGTCCACTGGTTCTTGATTCACCTTCTCTGGGTAAAAGACTCTGCATTTACCTGATCTATTTCTCTCATGATCTTGTGCACCTCTATAATAGTAATGATTGGAGTGACGGAGGAACTGAAGGAAATCCATATTAGGCAGGAAATGGTGTTGGGTAGATTGATGGGACTGAAGGCTGATAAATCCCCAAGGCCTGATGGTCTGCATCCCAGGGTACTTAAGGAAGTAGCTCTAGAAATTGTGGATGCATTGGTGAGAATTTTCCAATGTTAATGTTATCCCACTTTTTAAGAAAGGCGGGAGAGAGAAAATTGAATTATAGACCAGTTAGCCTGACATCGGTGGTGGGGAAGATGCTGGAGTCAATCATAAAAGATGAAATAGCAGCACATTTGGATATCAGTAACAGGATCGGTCCGATTCAACATGGATTTACAAAGGGGAAATCATGCTTGACTAATCTTCTGGAATTTTTTGAGGATGTAACTAGGAAAATGGCCAAGGGAGAGCCAGTGGATGCAGTGTGCCTGGACTTTCAGAAAGCATTTGATAAGATCGCACATAGGAGAGTAGGGGGCAAAATTAGGGCACATGGTATTGGGGGTAGAGTGCTGACATGGATAGGAAATTGGTTGGCAGACACGAAGCAAAGAGTAGGGATTAACGGGTCCCTTTCAGAATGGCAGGCAGTGACTAGTGGGGTACTGCAAGGATCGGTGCTGGAACTGCAGCTATTTACAATATACATCAATGAAGGGATTCAAAGTAACATTAGCAAATTTGCAGATGACACGAAGCTGGGTGGCAGTGTGAACTGTGAGGAGGTGTTATGAGGATGCAGGGTGACTTGGACAGGTTGGGTGTGTGGGCAGATGCATGGTAGATACAGTTTAATGTGGATAAATGTGAGGTTATCCACTTTGGTAGGAAAAACAGGAACGCAGATTATTATCTAAATGGTGTCAAGTTGGGAAAAGGTGAAGTACAACGGGATCTAGGGGTCCTTGTTCATCAGTCAATAAAACTAAGCATGCAGGTACAGCAGGCAGTGAAGAAAGTAAATGGCATGTTGGCCTTCATAACAAGAGGAGTTAAGTATAGGAGTAAAGAGGTCCTTCTGCAGTTGTATAGGGTCCTAGTGAGACCACACCTGGAGTATTGTGTGCAGTTTTGGTCCCCTAATTTGAGGAAGGACATTATTGCTAATGAGGGAGTGCAGCCTAGGTTTACAAGGTTAATTCCCGGGTTGGCGGGACTGTCATATGCTGAGAGAATGGAGCGGCTGGGCTTGTATACTCTGGAGTTTAGAAGGATGAGAGGGAATCTTATTGAAACATATAAGATTATTACGGGTTTGGACACGCTAGAGGCAGGAAACATGTTCCCGATGTTGGGGGAGTCCAGAACCAGTTGCCACTGTTTAAGAATAAGGGGTAAGCCATTTAGAACGGAGATGAGGAAACACCTTTTCACACAGAGAGTTCTGAGTCTGTGACATTCTCTGCCTCAGAGGGCAGTGGACGCCGGTTCTCTGGATAGAGCTAGATAGGGCTCTTAAAGATAGCGGAGTCAGTGGATATGGGAAGGCAGGAATGGAGTACTGATTGGGGATCATGATCAGCCATGATCATATTGAATGGCGGTGCTGGCTCGAAGGGCTGAATGGCCTACTCCTGCACCTATTGTCTGTTGTCTAATTGTAAATTACCATTAGACCTGCTCTATCACTCCTTCATGCATGTTGTTACTCAGAAGTAGTACCACGGGAAGGGAAATAAAAGGAAAAGAAAAGACGACTCCTCTTTGAATTTTGCTTCCATTTGATTAATTATAAGGAAGAATAATATTGTGACAAGTGGAGAGGTATTTAGTAAAGCCTTGTGTAGACAGAGTTGACATGCTGTAAGCATTAGACATTGGTGGCTCAGAAACAATGGAATTATTTTTATAGTATGTTTACTTGAGGCCATTTAAAAATAATTTGATATTTTTAAAAAACTGGTCCAAAGCCGCTGAGCAGCCGATGGATGCTGGTTCTGATCAGACAACTATCAGTACAGTGAACCAGGCCTCCCACTGCAGCTTCCCACGTCGATAATAAAACACTCCGTCAGTCCCCCCTACCTGATTTGTATTTCTTTAATTTCATTATTTTTTTATTCATACATATTTAATGTTTACCTGATCCAACTATATAAATACTAATTCTGTCCTTTCCTGTGTTGAGGCTTTCAACTCCCACTCATCTATTAAATGGTTTACAATTTTGAAGGCGCTCATACTGAAAAAATGTTTTTTTTCAGTGTATGCGGCCTTATCTCTGAGCTTCCTGTGTTTTGTTATGTTTACAATAAATTTATTTTTCTTAATTTATCATAGGAAGGCATGTCATTTTCCTGTGTCTTTAATTATGGCATCATACACACCCAGTAATTTGACTTGCATGTCATTTTGCCAGTCAATTCCTTTCCTAACAGCTGCCTTATCTTTTCCACATTGCTCAAAGCATATGTATGCATTTGCAGCCTTGGAATAGAGCAACACGTCACATTTGCACAACGTGCATTTGCAGCCGAGGAATGAGTCCACACGTCACAGCTGCATCAATTGACCAGGGCAAGTGAGAAAATTAATGCATTCAGAACATGACATGTTTAACAATACTAATGCTTTAATAACAAGAAAGAAAATAAACAGTGACCCCTCTCACCCGGGGGAAACTGTGAAACAGAACTTAAAACAGAATCAGCAAAAATCCCGGATCTGGCGATAGGCTTATTATAAAACCTCTGGTACGTCCTCTCATTCGACCATCCCGCAGCCGCCAGAATTTGGTCAAGAGGTATGTCCATATCCATTGCTGCTGATGTTGATGCAGCCCTGGTGGAATGATGTTTAAAAATATCAGTGTCCACTCCTGCATATGCAGAACCTGTTTAATCCATCCAGAGATGGTCTGCACCGTAACCTGTTTGAGAGGTTTGGTGTAGCTGACAAAGAAGGAGAGTTACGAGCCTCTCAAGCTCTTGGTGACCTTTATGTATTGGGTTATAGATGATACTACACACACTTGTGGATCTGAGAGGTATGCCATAAAACTCAATTTGACCACCTGTACCTCTGGCCTGCTCTGCTTGACGAGATCCCAAATGAAAAAAGGTGATATTATTGCAGGAAGAGATCCATACTGTCCAGTATGAGTTTTTGTAGCGTCTGGACCGATTGTGCTGAGGCCAGGGACATGAGCATGACTACGTTCAATGTCACGTGATGTAGGGACAGAGATGAAACTGGTGCCCACTGACGGAGCAGCGTGAGGACCAAGCTGACATCCCATACGTGTGTGTACCTAGGTGTAGGTGGAGTTGAGTTAGACTCCCTTCATAAATTTGGTGGGACCCTACCGTGTGGTGTGCTGACCCCAGCCGTAAATAATTGGACAAAGCACTCTGGGTACTGTTGATAGCACTGTAACTAGGTTTGTAATAACCATATAACAATTACAGCACGGAAACAGGCCCTCTCGGCCCTTCCAGTCCGTGCTTTATCGTGAAAAAGTGACGATAGAATCTCCAAAACATTCGTAATTGAAACTGTGTGATATGAAATGTGAGAGCGGGAACAGTACATCTCCAATTTTCTTATGTGAGAGATGTACTGTTTCTGTGTGCTCTTCCTCCAGGCCGCAGTGATGACATCAATGGTACGCTCTGAAAGCCCGAGCCCCAGGAACGGTCTCCTCAGAATCTGCAAACCAACAAATTTATACAGTCATGAAGAGGGTGGCTTTCCCCTGTCACTGGGTGTACCAGCAGATTTCTGCTCTTGGGCACTGCCATAAAAGGCTGTGTAATTAAAGCTAGAACTAGAGGGAACCAATGCTGAGTAGGCCAGTCTGGCGCTGCCAAAACGCCAGTGGCAGAATCTTGCTGAATTTTTGCCACACATCGGGTAATGAGGCAGAATGGGGGGAAAACATACACAAATTTACCACCCCAGTGTAGCGAGAATGCATCCACCACTACTGCCCCTGGGTCTGGCTCCCATGACACGTAAATTGCTAATTGATGTTTAAGCCTGGAAGCAAACAGATCAATGTCTGGTACACCATAACGAAGGACAATATCATTGAACACTTCGTGATTTAACATCCATTCTTTGTTATCATTGAACTCTCGTGACCTGGTGTCTGCCACTGTGTTATACCTCCCTGGTAAATAGATAGCTGAAACCCAGATGTTTCTCACAATACACCAGTGCTAGAGGTTGGACAACCTATCACAGGATACAGAGTTACTGCCACCCATGTGATTAATGTACGCTACTGCAGTAGTGTTGTCAATCTGAAGTCGGACATGCACATGATGCCTGTTGGTACAAAATGCCTATAACCCATAGAGTGCTCCCAACAACTCTAAATAGTTAATACCGTGTGATTGAAGCATGGATGCTTCCTGCAGATCCCATCTGCCACCACACCTTGACGGTATCGGTAGCACCCCATCCTAGTGCACTGGCATCAGTCTGCAGGATAACTGATGGAGTATTGACTAAAATGGTACTAGAGCAGCACTGAATATTGGCAATCCACCATTGTAACTCAGTCAGAGCCTCAGCTGGTAGCTGCATGGGTCTATTGAAAGGACCTCGCTGAAGCTTAAGTGCCTGTTCCTTTGCACGCTGTAAGTTTTGGTAGTGCAAAGGCCCGAACTGAGCAGCTGGGAACGCTGCCACTAATTTTCCAATTACCCGAGCCACATGTCTAATAGAACCCAAATTCCGGAAGTGGCGGCGCTGCCCTAGCAGCTGCGGCTCGCCTGCAGTTCGTCTGTTTTTTCTTTTTTTTTTGTCCTGTTTTAGCTAGTTAATTTGAGTTATTAGGGTGTGTATGTGTGGGGGGGTGGGAGAAACGTGTCTTGGTCTCTTCCTTCGGGGGGGATGCAACTTTTCTTGTCGTATCCCCCGTCTCCGTCTGCGCTGAGGCCTAATGGCGGAGCTGGCGGCCTCCAACTGCGACCGACCGAGGCTTCGGAGGCAGAGCCAGCCAGGACTTACCAGCGCGAGGCTAGCCAACTTCGGGGCTGTGGCAGGTTCCGGCGGCAGTGACTGCCTGAATTGGGGCTGAGGAGGTGTCCCGGCGCTACAGCGGCCCGACTCGGGGCTGAGGAAGTGTCCCGGCGGTACGGTGGCCCGACCTTGGAGGCCCGGCCGCGGGCCCAGCAGACGACATAGTCGGGAGCTCGCAGGTCACAGGTTGGTGACCAGTTTTTTCCGGAGTTCCCGTGGCAACAGCTTCATCCGCTGGACTGGAGGGCGGCAGCTTCGGCAGCTTCAACCACCCTGGGCCGCAGAGTTTGAACCGGCCCGTTCGCGGAGCTCGGATTCAGCCGAGGGGCTTACCATCACCCAGTGGGGTCACAACATTGGAGGCCTGGATCGCCTCAGCACAGAGGGAGAGCAAGGAGGGAAGAGACAAAGACTTAAGACTTTTGCCTTCCACCACAGTGAGGAGGTGCCTGGTGAACTCACTGTGGGGGATGTTAATTTGTGTTTATTGTGTGTTTGTTATTTTATTAAATGTATGACTGCAAGGCAACGGAATTTCGTTCAGACCGAAAAGTCTGAATGACAATAAAGGATACTTTACTTTACACTTTAGAAGGGTGAATATCAACAATGAGTTTCCTGCATGCTTCAATTAACTCTAATTGCTTGACTCTAATGGTGAATCCCAAATAGTCAATTATCGTAGATGGCACCAATTTAGACTTAACTGGATGGATTATGAAACCTATCTTTTCGAAAATTAGTTTTGTAACTGACACAGATAATTCAGTTAATTCGAAAGTCCTCCCAATTACTAAAATGTCGACCAAAAATGCCATGATAATATGATTCTGTGCTCTGAGTAAGCCCAGGACTGGTTATAGCAATTTTGTGAATAGTCTGGGAGCTGATGTTAATCCATTAGGCAATGCTTTAAAATGTCACAACTGATCCATCCAGTTAAACTTCAAAAATCTCCTGTGGCTTTCATGAATGACCACTGAATAGTAAGCATCTTTGAGGTCAATGCTTGCCATATGACATCCCTTAGAAATCAGTTGTTTAGCAGTGACAAAAGTTTCCATTTTGAAATGTTTATATTGCACAAAGGTGTTAAGCTCTGTCAAATCTAGGATAATTCTACATCCTCCATCCTTCTTTTGCCTAGTAAAGATAGTTGACACAAACTGATAAGACTCACGCCTCGCCCTCTGAATTACCCCTTTATTGAACAAAGAGTCAAGTTCTCTTTGTGCACTAATACATTCCTGTTGTGAAAACACAAAAGTACGGCTAGGTGTATGTGAGTGGGTGGAGGCAAGGCAGAAATGAACTCAATTTGGAAATCTTGAATACGATGCAGTATAAACGGATTAGATGTTATCCACTGCCATTCATGTAAGAAAAATTGCAATCTCCTCCCAACTTGTAATGTATCCATTGCAGTCTCACCTACCTTAGAGTTTACAGGTGGTAAGGTTGTTGCTTCAGCCCCTGAGGTCTGGGGGGTAGGGCTGCCGGAGGGCGCCGCATCTTGAACATGGCCTGGCTTGGGCCATGCCCTAAAAAAGGCCTCCGCTTTTGTCGCTCAGCACCACGTCCACCATAGCCAGCGATCCATTTGGAATGCAGAGGAGGGTAGGGGTACAGTCTCCGAAAAGACGATACCTTCGGAGGCACCTTCATGAGGCCAACAGCCTTTGACTCCTCATCGAGTTCTTTAACCTGTTTAGAAACATAGAAAATAGGTGCAGGAGTAGGCCATTCGGCCCTTCGAGCCTGCACTGCCATTCAATATGATCATGGCTGATCATCCAACTCAGTATCCGGTACCTGCCATCTCTCAATACCCCCTGATCCCTTTAGCCACAAGGGCCACATCCCTCTTAAATATAGCCAATGAACTGGCCTCAACTACCTTCTGCGGCAGAGAATTCCAGAGACTCACCACTCTCTGTGTGAAAAATGTTTTCCTCATCTCGGTCCTAAAGGAATTCCCCTTATCCTTAGACTGTGACCCCTTGTTCTAGACCTCCCCAACATCGGGAACAATCTTCCTGCATCTAGCCTATCCAACCCCCTAAGAAATTTGTAAATTTCTATAAGATCCCCCCTCAGTCTTCTAAATTCTAGCGAGTACAAGCCAAGTCTTTCCAGTCTTTCCTCATATGAAAGTCCTGACATCCCAGCAATCAGTCTGGCGAACCTTCTCTGTACTCCCTCTATGGCAAGAATGTCTTTCCTCAGATTTGGAGACCAAAACTGTATGCAATACTCCAGGTGTGGTCTCACCAAGATCCTGTACAACTGCAGTAGAACCTCCCTGCTCCTATACTCAAATCCTTTTGCTATCAATGCTAACATACCATTCGCTTTCTTCACTGCCTGCTGCACCTGCATACCTACTTTCAATGACTGCTGTACTATGACACCCAGGTCTCGTTGCATCTCCCCTTTTCCAAATTTGCCACCATTCAGATAATAGTCTACCCTCCTGTTTTTGCCACCAAAGTGGATAACCTCACATTTATCCACATTATACTGCATCTGCCATGCATTTGCCCACTCACCCAGCCTATCCAAGTCACCTTGCAGCCTCCTAGCATCCTCCTCACACCTAACACTACCCCCCCCCCCCCCCCCAGCTTAGTGTCATCCGCAAACTTGGAGATGTTGCATTCAATTCCCTCGTCCAAATCATTAATATATATTGCAAATAGCTGGGGTCCCAGCACTGAGCCTTGCGGTACCCCACTAGTCACTGCCTGCCATTCTGAAAAGGACCCGGTTACCTCTACCATTTGCTTCCTGTCTGCCAGCCAGTTCTCTATCCACATCAATACTGAACCCCCAATACCGTGTGCTTTAAGTTTGTATACAAATCTCTTATGTGGGACCTTGTCAAAAGCCTTCTGAAAGTCTAGATATTACACATCCACTGGTTCTTCTTTATCCACTCTGCTAGTTACATCCTCGAAAAATTCTATAAGATTCGTCAGACATGATTTACCTTTCGTAAATCCATGCTGACTTTGTCCAATGATTTCACCACTTTCCAAATGTACTGCTATCCCATCTTTAATAACTGACTCTAGCAGTTTCCCCACTACCGATGTTAGACTAACTGGTCTGTAATTCCCCGTTTTCTCTCTCCCTCCTTTTTTAAAAAGTGGGTTTACATTAGCTACTCTCCAATCCTCAGGAACTACTCCAGAATCTAAGGAGTTTTGAAAAATTATCACTAATGCACCCACTATTTCTGTGGCTACTTCCTTGAGTACTCTGAGATGCAGACTATCTGGCCCTGGGGATTTATCGGCCTTTAATCCATTCAATTTAAGCAACACCACTTCCCGGCTAACCTGGATTTCACTCAGTTCCTCCACCTTATTTGACCCCCGGTCCCCTGCTATTTCCAGCAGATTATTTGTGTCTTCCTTAGTGAAGACAGAACCAAAGTAGTTATTCAATTGATCTGCCATGTCCTTGTTCCCCATGATCAATTCACCTGTTTCTGACTGCAAGGGACCTACATTTGTTTTAACTAATCTCTTTCTCTTCACATATCTGTAAAAACGTTTGCAGTCAGTTTTTATGTTCCCTGCCAATTTTCTTTCATAATCTATTTTCCCTTTCCTAATTAAGCCCTTTGTCCTCCTCTGCTGGACTCTGAATTTCTCCCAGTCCTCTGGTAGGCTGCTTTTTCTGGCTAATTTGTATGCTTCATCTTTTGTTTTTATACTATCCCTGATGTCCCTTGTTATCCATGGATGCACTACCTTCCCTGATCTTTTCTTTTTCCAAACTGGGATGAACAATTGTTGTAGTTCATCCATGCAGTCTTTAAATACCTTTCATTGCACATCCACTGTCAACCCTTTAAGAATCACTTGCCAGTCTATCTTGGCCAATTCACGTCTCATATCTTAAAAGTTACCTTTGTTTAAGTTCAGAACCCTTGTTTCTGACTTAATTATGTCACTCTCTATCCTAATGATGAACTCACCCATATTATGGTCACTCTTGCCCAAGGGGCCACGCACAACAAGACTGCTAACCAACCCTTCCTCATTACTCAATACCCAGTCTAGAATAGCCTGCTCTCTCGTTGGTTCCTCTACATGTTGGTTTTGAAAACTATCCCAGGTTTAGTCAGGTTTTCTCTGAACAGGAGGTTTGGGGGTTGTATATTCCCAGGCTTACATGGCCCAACAAATTTAGGATTTATAGCAGGACGGATGGCATTCTTTCTAATGCAATTGATTTCAAAATGTGCACTGCACATTAATGCCATTGCGTCCTGCTGTGTATCTGAGAGAGGCGCCCCCTCCACTGACCTAGCAAAAGCCATGATGCCCGTGGCGAGTAGCCGGAGTACTCTTTGGAGTTTAATCTTTTGGGCTCGGACGCCCCCTCCAATGTGCCCCCAAATGGCTTGATTAACAATGGGGACACTCAGTGAGGCACAGTTTAGTGGAATGTTATACCTGGCAGTGGTCTCCTCCATCTTTTGTTCTTGCAGTGGATGGGAAGCCATGTAATTAATGTTCACAGCGAGCTCTTCATCCAATGGCTCACCTGTGAGGGCTGGGACAGCAAATTTGGATGCAATAGACAGTCCTGATGGTCCCTCTAGCCCAACATGGCCTCCGTACTCTGGGTCAGCATAGCACTGACCTTGTACGCTCCCGTCATCTGACAGGGAGATATTATGCAGCCCCGACACAGGTGCTGCTGCCTCGGGTTCCATATACTCCTCGTGCTCCGATAGCTCCGTCCTTTGGAGCATATCGTGCTGGAGTAACCTCTCCACAAAGCACTCCAGATGGGCCAGCCTGTCGGAAACACTGCCCTTAGAAGGAGGGGACTCTTCCACCTCCTGGCCCGACTCCTCTGAGCCCAGGGCCCTCACAGACTTTTTTGTGGCTTTTCTCCCCCGTGGAGTAGCCAAGGTGCTTTCTGGCAGCACCAAGTCTGTAGCCGCTGGCTGCTCTGCCGGCGGCCCTGGAGGCGAATTCGGCGGTCGCACGCTGCCCGCAGGCCCGTGGTCTTCCACAGCTGGTTTGGTCGCGGCTCGCCTTAGACATATCTCCCACAATCCAAAGCTGAAAATACGTAAAAACGGAACACACTCCGGACCGGGAGCAACAACTTCAGCTAAGTTTTTCAAAACATTTACTTGAGTCTTTTAAACTTACCCGCTGGAAGGAGTGACGCGCCCGCCAGACAGTCATTGCGCAATGCGTCAGACGTAATGACACGCATGCGTGGGAACGGCCTTCTTCACGTCGTCACTCACGTGACTCTGAAGTAAAATTATCATGTTTACCAGCAACAGAACAGTTACATTCTTACTTGTTACAGCTTTACAGACCCATTAACGCAATGACACCCAAATAAATACACTTAATCAATAAAACAATTAATTAATTATCAGTAATATTCAGTAACCAGACCATAAAGACCAACCGAAGTAGGTAGTGTAACTAAAAGTCCACAGTACATCATGGTTGCTGAGGTAGGAATCTGGTTAGGATTGTGCAGTTTTCAAGAATCTGATGGGAAGAAGCTGTTCCTGAACCTGCAGGTCACAATTTTAGGATTACTGTTCTTTCTTCCTGATGGTAGTAACAAAACCAGAGCATGGCCACGGCGGTGTGGGTCTTTGATTATATTTTCTGCCTTTTTGAGGCAGCTGGTATCAATAAATGTATATATACAATTTTTTTTTTAAGTACATGCTATGGTTTCTGATTACCGGTATATCCAAACATTTCTTTGTTCTTCTTAACTTTATCAATTCTACAGTCATTATTTATAGTTTTTGAAATATAACATTAATTGAAAACAGGACTCTTAGTAAGCAAATTGGTTGTGGATAACTTGCATGCTATGAGATTCTAAATGTATACATGAGCAAGAACAAAAATGTGGAGGTGCAAATTGTGCAATAATGTAGAGGTAAATCAGTTTAACTCTCTTCTTACTGAAGAAACCAAATGAATATAAATTGTGGTTTCAGTTACCCATGATTTTAAGCATTATCCAAGAGTACTGACTGTTATACCAGTAGTAAATGCCTCCCCAGCCCCCTCAGCCTCTCAAAATGTTCAAATTCCCAATAGAAAAAAGATATTGTAGCAAATGGCAACAACTATGGAAAGAATGAGGATAAATTACCATTTGCAGCACAGCTGTGTCCATTTCTCATGATTTTATAAAAGTAGCCAATCTTAATTTTTTTTCTGATCTTCTCAAAGGTATTAGGGTAGGGTATTTATCCAAAGACAGTAGTTTGTTGCAAGTCTTGCATTTAAACTATTTGCATGTTATTAAGCTGGGAGACTGACTGCTGTAAACTCCCTGTGACATTGCTATGCTACACCAAAACAGACCACATGATTCTCCTCCCATTGAGTAGAGTCACAGTACGAAAACTGGATACAGAGAGAACAGTAAGTACTTGCATAAAATTGAACTACCACCCTGTCCTCTCCCTCACCCCATGCTCATCACATTTTTAAAAGAACATGAGATACAGGTAACACACCTGTTAATGAACAGCTGTTAATCTCCTCAAATAATCAATTTTCCCAGAATTTCTGATCTCTTCTATCTGAGTGACTATCAGTCTGAACAGGAAATTGCTATTCTCCTTTTTACAAAAGTTTACATGTGCCCTCAGAAAATATTTAGCAGGAAATGATTCTGACCACAAAGCAGTTATTTTTGGTGCTGTGGTAGTTCAGTCAACCTTCAGCACTTGCTGTAATCTGTAACTTATGTTTTCTTTGCTTACTGGTTTATTGGACAATATGTAAGAGACCCAACCAGCTGCAGAGTTCCAGGATGACTTAAAAAAAAGTTCTAAGGTTATATATCAGAGAGGAGTATCGCCATGACTAATGTTTAGATATTTATTCCTATCTGTACACTTTGAATGGCTTGATTGTAATCATGTATAGTCTCTTCGCTGACTGATTATGCAACAAAAGCTTTTCACTGTTCCTCGGTACATGTGACAATAAACCAAACTAAACTAGATATTTAGTTTTCACGTCTTGACCAACCCATAATGAAATTGCAACTCCTGGTAAAAATGTGATCATAACAAAAAATCTCTCTGATTCAATCCATGAAAATTACATCCATCCAACAAATTATTTATTAGTAGCCGCTTTCCCAGCTGAACACCTGTTCACAAACCTGTTACGTCTTCCTGTATTCCTGAAGGCGTTACTTGTTTTAGGAACATGTTTGTAGCTCATTTTACCTCTATGACATCCTGTGGTAGATTTGCTATAACAGCTGCTTGCAATTGATTTCAGACTTACTGTTCTTGTGTGTCAGTATAAAATGTGGTCAAACCATCCTCTGTCAAAGCATTTAGTATTACTCCGTGATCCCAGCAGCCGTCGGGTCTATGGCACCTATGCTGCGTGTGAGGCACAGCAGGGGAGGGTGAAGTCAGACGGAGCGATTGTGCTAAGATACTCATTAGATAGGGGGACAGACGGGACATTCTGTGGCCGCAAACAGTATTCTAAGATGCTGTGATGACCCCTTGGTGTCAGGATCCCGTATGTCTCGGAGTGGCTGCAGAACATTCTCAAGCCAGAGTTTGTTGTGCATTTCGGCACAAATGACAATAGGGAGGAAAAGGGATGAGACCCTGCAGAGGGGGTGGGATCCAAATCAATAGGGAGGCAGGTACGAGGCTGGTAATTGAAACAGAAATCAACAAAACAGAAATGGTCTGAAGAAGGGTCCCGACCTGAAACGTCATCCATATGTTTTCTCCAGAGATGCTGCCTGACCCGCTGAATTACTCCAGCACTTTGTGTCTATCTTCACTAACAGCAAGATCAGTAGACAGGATAGGCAGGAGCACACAGAGAGTGAGGAAAGACTGTTGGACTAAATTGCACTTATTTCAAGGCTAGTGTCCTGACAGGTAAGTTGGATGAACTAAGCGAATGGACAGGTATTTGAGACTGGGACATTATAGCCATTACAGAAACATGGCTTGGGGAGAAACACGATTGAAAGCTTAATGTTCCAGTAAATTGGTGCCACAAGCAAGATAGTGGTGGGGGGGGAATAGAGGAAGGAAGCTGATTGATTAAGGAGAACATCATGATGGTATTCCAAGATGACATTACTGGGGGATCATCCAGTGAGGCTATATAGGTGCAGCTGAGAAATAAAAACGGTGATCATCACTTTGTTGGGATTGTACTATAGGACCCCAAATAGACAATCAAAGATTATGGAGGAGCAAGATAGACCACTCCTACGAAATTCAATGGACTGATGTGTAGTACGTAACGGAACGCCATTGCTGCCATTTTACCGGTATGCCTCGACGAAAGATGGCCTCAACTACCGTCATGATGGCGTCTACATCTAAATCTTCATCTTACTGCTCGGCTATTAATTGCTCTAATTGTCAATGTAGACGACCCAACCTGTCTTTCTTTAGGTTCCCCAATAAAAAAGAAAGGTGAGAAAATATTAGTATTTTCTGTCGATATTATTCTGAACTGAAAATGTTATTTTCTGTTCTCCCATCAACGGTCATTGGGAAACTAGGTTTGTTGGTACATTAGAAAGTTATTAGAATTATTTGTAATAGATCTTTACCTACCACAATAATAAAGTCAATAATTTTAACACTTCTGAACATTTTTGGTTTTGTTCTTGTAAGGCAGGGGAATCCAAAATAAGGCCCGCGGGACACATTAGGCCTACCAGGAGATTTTTCGAGCTCAGATTCGAGTCCGGGAATGTTGCGGCTGTTACCGGTTATGTCCCTTGAATTGTCGAGACATCACAAGCAAAGATCACAAGCCCGCCGTGAAGAAGGGTGCAATCAAAGATTATAGAACTCCGCTCAGTAATCTTTGGGTGCAATGGTGGGGCGGGGGGTTTGGCGGCGGTGGTCGGAATCAAAGATCCTAGAGGAGCTCTGCTCTATAATCTTTGGTCGGAATGGGACGGCTGCACGTTATAATGTGCCATCGTTCCACTCTCACTCTCCCTCTCCCCCTCCCTCTCCCCCTTCTCCCCCTCTCTTTTCTCTCTCTCTCTCTCTCTCTCTCTCTCTCTCTCTCTCTCTCTCTCTCTCCTTCTCTTGATCTCTCTCCCCCCCTTCTCTCGATCTCTATCTCTCCCCTCTCTTCTCTTGATCTCTCTCTCCTCTCTTCACTCGATCTCTCTCCCCTCTCTTCTCTCGATCTCTCTCCCCTCTCTTCTCTCGATCTCTCTCCCCTCTCTTCTCTCGATCTCTCTCCCCTCTCTTCTCTCGATCTCTCTCTCTCCTCTCTTCTCTCGATCTCCCTCCCTCCCCCTCCCTTCCCTCTCCCTCCCCTCTCTTCCCTCTCTCCCTCCCTTCCCTCTCCCTCCATTCTCTCTCTCCCTCCCTTCCCTCTCTCCCCTCCCTTCCTTCTCTCCCTCCCTCTCTCCCTCCCTCCCTTCCCTCTCTCCCTCCCTCCCTTCCCTCTCTCCCTCCCTCCCTTCCCTCTCTCTCTCCCTCACTTCCCTCTCTCTCTCCCTTCCCTCTCTCTCCCTCCCTTCCCTCTCTCCCTCCCGTCTATGCCTTAGGTCCAAAAGAGGATAGAAAGAAAATACTTAATGGTCTTTGTAAGAAGATTTTAGTAAGCTCTTCTACATTTAAGGTAAATTGACATATTAGAGGCAAAATGCATCTTCAATATACAGGTCTCTTCACACAACTGAAGCAATTGCACTTAAGTGATACATCATCCATTCTGCAGGCATGTGGTTATAATCATTTTTTTTCTTATTAGTTAATCCTAATGATATTTTCTGTAATTTCAGATGTCAACAGTGGCTCCAGAATACTCGTCGACAAGATCTCCTGCACCGAACTTCGGAGTAGTCAGTCTTTGTTCTTTACACTTTGAACTTAACCATCTTTCCAATAAGCAGACCAAGAACAAACTAAATTGGAATGCAGTTCCAACACTCTTTGACATTCCTAACCCACCGAAACGTCTGTCTTCCCAACGCAGGTTACTCAAGAGGAAGAATGAGAACCTCCCATCCTCACCAACGCCTTTAAAACAGCAAAGAGGCAAGTAATTTTTAAAATAAAATATATTCTCTCACTTTGGCTAAATATGAAAAAATTGTATCCAAACTGATATAATTGCTAATGGTCAATATGTAATGGTATGTATGGTACTTTTATTTTCATTTGAGAAATGTTCACAAAACTATAATTACACATAAGACGACACAGTATGGGCTGACAGAATGCGTACTAGTATTTAATTCAAGTAAGAACATCCATTTAAAGCTTCCTCAAGCATAATTCATACAACATTTAAATTGATTTAATTTTTTTTTAATCTTCAAAAAATCAAGATCATGATTTTCTTCTGGTAGATTGAAATTGGTGCATCACATTTATATTTAATGATAATTAGTAGTAGATGCTGATTTATTTACATGTATATGCTTAATCTTTTTCATTAGTATGCTTGCCATTTCTTTTCCCATTTCTATTTTTTTTTGTTTTGGCAGTGTCACACAACATACAGGCCGAACATTCTTACTGCTCAGCTACAGACAAAGTTCCTCGGAAAGAACACAGCAGTGTCTCTACAACTCCTGAAACACCTGATCTTCAATTCACACCAAATGTAAATTACAGCAGAGCTCTGAAGAAGGAAAGAAAGCGTACTTTCCACCTCAAAAAAAGAGTACAACAGATTAAATTATCAATGATAAAGAATACTACAGAAAGTAAGACAATTAGTGACTTGATCAGAGGGGCTGGTGAATGTGGTAAGTAAAGATCTATTACAAATAATTCTAATAACTTTCTAATGTACTGACAAACATAGTTTCCCAATGACCGCTGATGGGAGAACGGAAAATAACATTTCAGTTCAGAATAATATCGACAGAAAATACTAATTTTTTCTCACCTTTCTTTTTTATTGGGGAACTTAAAGAAAGACAGGTCGGGTCGTCTACATTGACAATTAGAGCAATTAATAGCCGAGCAGTAAGATGAAGATTTAGATGTAGACGTCATCATGACGGTTGTCGAGGCCATCTTTGGTCGAGGCATACCGGTAAAATGGTGTCTACAATCACACATGTGATACTACGCTTTTTTCGCTGAGTGGCGCATCTTGCTCCTCTATAATCTTTGTAGACAATGGTGATTTGAGGGAGAAATATGCTGAGATTGCAAACAGCTGTGACAGCGGCCCTCCCTCGGATGCCGTTCTGATCCCTATTAGTGACTGACAGGCCAGGAGAGGCCAATCCCCAGCATCATTGGTAACAGCTGGGTCCAAACAACTGATATTGGTTTGGCCACTTGAACCTCATCAACCTACTCCCTATAGACATTCTAGCAACAGGGAGAGGGCGAGGGAGAGGCTTCCTTCTTCCCTTTCTTTCCTTCCCTCCCTCCCTGTCACAGGTTTGAGGATGTCTGAGCCACTGGGACAAACCTCACACCACCAGCGCCACTTTGTGGTGAAGACTAGAGGCTAGGACTGAGTGGCCGGGGCAAGCCTGAGACACCACAACATCTTCAGGGCCTGTCCCACCTGGCGATTCTTTCTGCGACGGCTGGCGTCATTGACTGATGTATCAGGTCACCGAAAAATATGCGGCGTGACAACATATGACAGGGGGTGATGCGGCGTGATGATGTATGACGTGGCGTGATGACGTACAGCGAGGCATGATGACGTTGTGGTTTTTCACGTGTCGCAACATTTATTTTGTCGCCACTGGATTTTGAAATGTTCAAAATATTTTGACGACACTAATATGACGCTGCCAAAATCGCCAAGTGGGACAGGCCCTTTCCTGTTCGCAAACAACAGTCCCCTCGAGGCAAGGGTGAACTGCAGGAAGAAGCCTGAGATTGCCCCGCCTGCTCTTTCGTAGAACAGGACTGAGCTGCTGTGACAAGCCTGAGATCGCCAGCGTCATCGCACATGTGCTCTAAAGCATGAGGTCCTGGACTTTCTGACCACTGTAAATAAAATAAATCATGAGTTCACCCTATTGTGAGTGTTGGCGTAGTTGCTGCCAAACCTGGCCTCCTCCCTGGTGACAGTATGGATAAAACATTTTACACGTGTTGACATATTGGCATGGGATTGAGGATACTTTTGGTGGATAATTTTGTGGATACTTTTGATCTCTTAATTTAGAGTACATGTTATTAGTGGGCAGTGGATATTATTCAACACCCACTGCTTGATCTGACTTCATCTAAAGTTGTTGGACAACTTGTTCTATTTGATCTTCCGTTTGTGCACGTCGAGTTGATTGCATTAGTCGAACCAGGGCGGACCACGTGAAGGTTGCAATCTTCCACCCCCTTGATCTGACAAAGGGTCTTCAATTTGAAACTTCACTGCTTCTTTTTCAAGCGATGGTGCTGGTATACTGTTTTGAGCAAATGTTTGTGATTTGTTCAGATCTCTATTATCTGTAGTTATTTTTTTTTTCATTGCTATTTGACTTTGAAGTTTCCACACAGCCTGAGCTGAAATTACTCATGGCCTCATCGTTCTGTTCTGTTTACACAAGCACACCATTATGATCCAGCTTTGTTCAATCACTTCTCAGCTTTACTTGTTAGGGTATTTGGGATTGGTTTGGCCTTGTATCACCTTGAGCTAAAAACAAAGTTGTGGAGGACCTTTGTGGAGCAGACAGCATCAATGAAGGAAATGGACAGATGCCATTTTAGGGTGGCACACTTTTTCAGACTGAAGGGCCCTGACGTGAAATATTGTCTGCCCATTTCCCTCCACAGATGCTGCCTGGCCTGCTGAGATCCTCCAGCATTTTTTTTTGCTGAAGAAACCTGCACTTGCAGTTCCTGTTGTCTTGTATCGCCTTCCTTGTTGGATTCTAGCACTGGTGGCCTTTAAGTCACTGTATCACCAGTTATCATTCTCCAGCAGCTAAATCACCCTCCCTGCCCAGTCCCATCGGCCTATTCTTTAACTTTATTCTTTCTTTGTTTGCTTCCTTCTATCACCCACTTGCCTCTGTCTTCCACCACTCTCCTCCCCATCTGTCTTCACCACTCCTTGCTCCATCTAACATCTTCTTAACACCTCTTCCATCTTCCAGGCGACGTTTCAGGTCGAGACCCTTCTTATTTACATCACACACAATAGTAGGTGACAATCTAATCTGCGACAAAATGTTTTGGCGATTTCCCCTCTCCCCCCCCCTCCCTTTTTTGATGGAGGCAGCACTGACAAAGATCACAGCATTTGTGTATTAGATACTGTGACCTGCGGCCTGGCTGTTCGCTGTGGCAGAAGCTTCGTCGTGACACAGGGAACAGTCGCACTATCATGTTACTCCATGGTACGTGGGATGCCATTAGCTGACACCGCTCCATTAAACCACCACTACCCTCCTCCCCCTTTCATTACCCTGCCCCCCCCCACCTCCCCTCCTCCTCTCTCTCTGTCCATCCTTCTCCCACGTTTTCTCTCACCGCCGAGGAGGATGGTGTGACTTGCTTTGTGAGGAGTAAAAGTCATAAATGTGTCAACGTGACAGCAGCCGGCAGCCTAGGCAGCAGCAGCAGCAGCCGCAGCCATGGGGCTCACGACAATCGGCCTCCACATGCCCACGTGCGGGGAAAACAATTGCAGTTTCTTTAAAAATCAGAGTGCCCCAATGCTGCTATTTTATTCAGTGAATGTGTTATACAAAAATGGGGTGAAAGATTCAGACAATACAGTTTATGCGGGGATTGGAAGTCCCTGGGGCTCTGAGGAACACGGCCTATTTTATATCTGACACAGAACAATCTATGAAATGTTTACAGCTGCCGTGCATGCACGAGTTCTGTGCCAGCAAGAGCAGTCAAATGATCTCCTGAAATGTAAGGCATTGCAGTCAATACCGCCTCCCGCTGTGTGACTCTGTGGCCAAAGTGTGTTAAAGTTACATGCTGTAATTGTTTTGAACCAAACAGAATATTTCGAATATGTCAGAAGAAGGGTCCCGACCCGATTCAAAACATCACCTATCCATTTTCTCTGGAGCTGCTGCCTCACCCGCTGAGTTACTCCAGCATTTTGTGTCTATCTTTGATATAAACCAGCATCTGTGTCAATGTTAGTTTCTTAAAAAGCAGATAGCAACAAACGTTAAAGGTAGGCCATGGTAATCTTTAATTGATTCATCAGACGAGAGTGGCAAAGATCTACAATGAGCACAAACGTTGCTCAGTGCTTCTCGGGCTCCCACTCACAGAACAAAGGAGAGTTAGCACAATTATACATTTTTCTTATCAGTAAAACAGTCCTACATAGACTGAATATGGCATGACTAAAAGATTCTGTAGCCTTTCACAATATAGGGAAGCTGGGTCCAAATCAAGCTCATCCAATAACAAATTATTACTTATCTCTGGAGCGTCAGCTATTTTTTTCAATCTTGGCTTCTTAATGGCCTTGAATGAAGCACATGTTATTACTGCAGGCTGCCATTTTAATGTCTTTATGGAAAAGACAACCTGTCCTCCATATTGTGTTCCATATAATTTACAAAGTCATTCAGACTTGGCACCAAGCCATTCTTTTGTTCTAATAGTCCATGCTTTTGTAGAGGAATGACTCCAATTTAGATTTGACTATTAGATTTGACTATTAGATTTGACTATTAGCTCTTTCATCTAAGTTCATTTTTATTACAGAATATTTAGTGCATCTGCACTAGTCCCACCTGCCTGCTTTTGGCCATATTTATCTAAACCTACCCTATCCATGTACCTGTCCAAATGTTTCTTAAACACTGTCAACTACCTCCTCTGGCAGCTTGTTCCCTGTACCAACCACTCTTTGTGAAAAAAAAGTTACACCTCAGGTCCCCATTAAATCTTTCCCCTTCACCTTAAACCTATGCCATCTGGTTCTCGATTCCCCTACTCTGGGCAAGAGACTCTGGGCGTTTACCCGATCTATTCCTCTCATGTTTTCAGCGCTGCCAACATTGGGTGAGAGTTGAGAGTGAGAAATTGTGCAATCTAGTGCATACTGTAGCGAGTCTTTTAAATTATACTTGAAGGCAACATTTATGCTTTAAATTGGATTTGGTATGAATAAGGTTAAGCTAAATTACATTCCTAATTACATTCTACAGTAGAGTCAGGCTCTGATCAACAGGTGCAGCACATGAATGACCTCAGTATATTCGTATGGAAATCAGATTATAATTCATGCTGTTACGCATATATAGAGAGAAATAAAACATAGAAACAAGGCAAGAGGAGTCAGACTTCCATCACTGTTCTGCGCAAATAAATTAATCAACCTTACCCTTTGACTATAGAAACAAGATGAAAATAATGCCACGTATTCAACCAAGTATATGGTTCAATGAAATTAAGATATATATATATATATATAAAACATACATATATAAACAGGCTCTTTGGCCCACCAAGTCCACACCGACCAGCAATCAACCACACACCAGTTCTATCCTACATGCCAGGGACAATTTACAGAAACCAATTAGCCTACAAACCTGCACTTCTTTTGGATGTGGGAGAAACCGGAATATCCAGAGAAAACCCATGTGGTCATAGGGAGAATGTTCAAATTCTGTGCAGACAGCACCCGTAGTCAGGATCAAATCTGGGTCTGTGGTGCTGCAAGGCAGCAACTCTACCGATGCGCCACTGTGCCACTCCATTAAATTATTTTTTCTGTAATATATTTATTATGGTGTCACGTCGATAAAGATGAACACATGATTCTGATTTCTGCCCTTAATTGGATAACACACACCTCCAGTCATTGTGTTTTACATCTATATGGCTAGTTTTCAACCTCTTCAGTCTGAAGGTCTCGACCCGAAACATCACCCATTCTTTCTCTCCAGAGATGCTGCCTGTCCTGCTGAGTTTTTCTAGTTTTTAGTGTCTATCTTCAGTTTAAACCAACACCTGCAGTTCCTTCCTACACTCTTTGTTAAGCGAAACAGGTCCTATTCTCATAATATTATTCACCTCAACTAAGTCTTTTCTTCACGTCCGTTGCTGCAGAGAATACAATCCCAGTTATCTAATCTTTCTTCAAAGTCAAAAAAAATTCCAGCCCTGCCAACATCTTCATAAATCTCCCCTGGATCCTCTCCAGAGCAATTGTACCCTTTCTACAATGTGTCATAGTCTTACAGCATGGAAACAGGCCCTTCTTCCCAACTTGTCCATGCAGATCAAGATGCCTCATCTAAACTAGTTCCTTTTATCCACATTTGGCCCATATTCCATTAAACCTGATGTGTGCCAGTGTGTGTGTAAGGATGTGTGTAAGGGTGTGTGTCGGTGTGTGTTAGGTTGTGTGTGAGAGTGTGTGTCAGTGAAGCGGCGACAACACCCGGAGTGAACGAAAATTCTGAGACTTGGCGACATCCGGGTACATTTCCCTCCCCCCTCCCCCCCCCCGGCTCTTCCCGGTCCCCTCCCCCCTCCTCCCTGGGAATGCGGGCCGGCCCAGGTGCTCTGTGTCCAGCTGGGGTTTGATGGTCAGTGACCACGTGGGTCGGGCATCGGAGGAGAGATTCATCCCCGTGGCTCCAGAGGCGGCACCCACACCCCCACTCACCTGGTCAGTTCCTCTGGGCCGGGGGTTAAAATCCCATGGGGTGTGGACAGAGCTGCCGGAGGTGAGAGTGGGAGGTGTGAGTGGTGCCTCAGGGGTCGGTGCTCGGACCACCACTGTGTCTCACCTATCACACCATCTACTCAGGAGAAACTAAACTACTGTTTTTTTCCCCCCAAATCATCCCACGGGCCAGATTGGACCCCTTCGCGGGCCGGTAGTTTGACACCCCTGCGTTAAACCACTGCCCTCTAATTCTTGAATCACATATCCCGGGAAAAATACTATGCATTCACCTTATATATTCCCCTCGTGGTTTTTCCTCTCCTCGAAAACAATTTTTGCTTTATTTTGAATTTCCAGCACCTGCAGATTTTGGTTTCATGAATGTCAAATGGACTCATTAGTACTGCCAGTTACATTGCCATTTTAAATAGTGTGCGATGGGCTTAAGATAATCAAATTGCTCGTTCTTTACGGGAAACCCGCCGACAGAAAACTATTCTCATTGGTGAGTGTGGAGGAGGCCTGGAAGCCTTGGGCGAATTGAATTGTTCGTGACTTTATCCATTTATTTAAATTATTTTTTTGAGCCTGTGAAATTCTGTGATCAGTGTGAGAATTTTGTGAAATGCGTGAGTCTCACGCTCAGTACGTGAGAGTTGGCAGCCCTGTGATTTTGTAGACTTCAATAAGATCCACATCCCCCTGCTCTCCATGGAATAAAACCCTAGCCTGCTCAACCTGTCCCTGTTGCTCAGTCGCTCGAATCCTGGTAAATCTGAAGTCTGAAGAAGGGTCTCCACACAAAATTATTTCTCTCCAGAAATGCTGCCTGTCCAGTTGAGTTACTCCAGTACTTTGTGTCTATCCTGGTAAATCTTCTCAGCACCCTTTCCAGCTTGACATCTTTCCAATAAATTGGTGACCAAAATCGAACACAATGTGGCCTCACCACTTCTAATGTTTTTTTTAAAGTAAATAGTGTGAGTAAAAGATCAGTTAATATCAAATGCACCTCCTCCCTCCACCCCCACCTTTCCTTGGGAACTTTTCCCTATTGAATTCTGAGACAAGCCGCCCTTTGCAAAAAAGCTGCCTGCAAACAAACAAACACACGCCGGCTGACGCACGTGCAGTTCCGGGTCGCGCGCCCGCTGGGCCAGACTCAGAGTTCCATCTGGGTGCACGCGCCCGCTGGGGTAAGGTTCCATCGGAGTGCACGCGCCCGCTGGGGTAGAGTTCCATCCGGGTGCACGCGCCCGCTGGGACAAGGTTCCATCGGAGTGCACGCGCCCGCTGGGGTAGAGTTCCATCCGGGTGCACGCGCCCGCTGGGGCAGAGTTCCATCCGGGTGCACGCGCCCGCTGGGGCAGAGTTCCATCCGGGTGCACGCGCCCGCTGGGGCAGAGTTCCATCCGGGTGCACGCGTCCGCTGGGGTAGAGTTCCATCCGGGTGCACGCGCCCGCTGGGGCAGAGTTCCATCGGGGAGCGGGCCGCGCGTGTGTCAACGTGTCCATTGTGCCGGCGCCTGGGGACAATGGGCTGGGGAGGTGGGCGCCCTGTGCGCGTCCCCGGCCACCAGCCCCTGCAGCAGTGGCTCTATCTGGTGGGATTTCTGGTGAGTTTACACCTGCTTTAAAAAAAAATCTGATTTTTTTAAAATTTTAATCTCTCCGCTGATCTAACAGCACCGCTATTCACGCGAATAGGAAGTGGGGACTTAAAACTAGGATGTATATTATTTCCTCCACATTTAGTCCCAGAGATCAATGATTTGGTCCCGGAGATCAGCACTTCTCAAATTATTCACACAGTAAATCCCCTGCACAATTGTCAGCTTGGAGATGAATTAATCGCCAAATTTTGATATCCTGTTTGAGATGCAAACGTATTTTTTAAAAACATAATTCAATACGCCACAGCTGTATAGTCACCAAAACTAATTCTGCCGTTTTTAATCTACTCTCAATGAACTGTTTTATATAAATGCAATTGAATTTTCGTCATGGTTCTGGAAATACCTTAAGTGCTATTTACACAGTCAATGCTCAAAGATTCTAAGATCAAAGATTTCGAAAGAAATCGAAAGAAGTCGAAAGAGAAACTTAAAGGACTGCATGCAGAAGGAAGTTTGAACAGTGTTTACATTTTAAGGAGATCTCACAGCAATCTTAAGCCTAGGCATGCATTTAAATAAATCTATAAGTAGGATTCCAACACCAAAAACTGAATGAGTGTGGTCATAAATTAAAGTTCCCATATGATGAAATAGTTATTTAATAAATTTCCGTTGAATGGGCACGAGCTGATAACAAGCTGAAATAGTGGTTTCATGGGGCAGGAACAGTAGATAAAAACGCCCAGCAAAACACCAATTGAGTGACTCAGTTGGTTAGGTAAGAGTTATTAAAACAGCACGGAGCATCACAAACACTCAACTACCCTCCCTGGAAGACATTTACAAGGCCCGATGTTTACGCCGGGGGACAAACATCACACGGGACTAATCCCACCCTGCCAACCACCTTTTCACTCTGCTGCCCTCTGGGAGGCGATACGGGTCTTTGAAGGCCCGCACTTGCAGACTAACAAACAGTTTCTACCCACGTGCCATTAGAGAACTTAACTCAAACAGATAATACTACGGGCAACATTACACAATTCGGGGTGCATTATAAAAATTTGTCTGCTGGAATGTGCAATATAATGTACATCATTTTAATTATCTATTACTTATTTTATGCATTGAACTCGCGGTAAATGTACATGTGAGAGTAAATGGTTGTTTGTGTTATTGTGTTTTGTTCTTTTTAATCTTTTTATCCTGCGTCTTTTATTGTTTACTGTGAGATACGCTTTGTGCTCACAATTAATGCTCAAAGACTAAATCTTGGAAGCAAGAGTTCTTTATTCCTCTCGACTCTGCAGCAGACCCGGGTGCCTCTCCAAATCGAGACACCCCGAAGCCAAAGAAGTCATCCCCCTTTATACACAGAATTTTACATTCAACCTCCCCTCTGGACCCTTCTCCAATCAGGGTCTGATTGATCTGGTGCACAATCTGTAGGTACATCCCACCGTACATCCCCTCGCACCTCCCATATCATACATCGCATGTTCAAACATGTTCATGGTAATGAGCAGTTTCTTGACCAAGGGTGTGTTGTAATATTCATTTATTCTATTAAGCATGCTCAGTTGCTCATGACCTACCCTAGTTTTACTCACCTCCTAGTGAACCCTCTCAGTTCTCCTATATCAGTACTAAAGCTAAGCTATAGTGACAAGGGTCCCATCTATCACTCCCTTCCACTGATATGGATCTCTCTACATCACTCCCTTCCACTGCTATACAATGCTATTACTTCTTACTCAAGGACTCAAGGATGGGTCTGGCAACCTTCAGACACAGCTGTGTCAGAATCCTCTCTCCAGCCCCTCTCAGTTCGGATTCTCTTTAAAACTTACTTTAATGGGGTTTAATCACTTTATCCCTCACAATCCTCCCTTTTTCTTTTGCTACGCATACACTGATTAAACCCTCATTTCAAGTTCCCTCAACTCGAACTGACGTAACATTGTCCTAACCTTCTCTTCCTGTAAATCATGAAACTCCCCTTGCCGCATTATCATTATTCTCTGTATTTCCCCTCTCTCTCCCATAGGCATGACTACCGCCTGCATCTGACTTATACTTCTGGTAATAAGTTCCCTAAAACAAGGGATGCAACAGGGGCTAAAGATCAGTCCAGCCACTGCACATAGAAACACGAGTCCCACCGTTCTCCACCATGTTCCTCCGAGGATGGAATCCCACCATTGGGTTCCCATAATCGAATTCCACTTTTGTATTGGAACGTGCCAACTTACGGATCCCTTCTGATATGTCCATCACTGCCTGTCCATTATCATCGATGTTCAAACAGCAATTAGAGAGGTTGAATTTCCCGCATACCCCTCCTTCTTCTGCCAGGAGGTAATCTAGGGCTAACCTGTTCTGGTATATCGCTGCTCTCATCTGCGTCTGCCGCTTTGCCAGCATTTCCAGCGCCCCTGCAGTTTTTCCCATATTTCTTAGTTAGATACCATTTTGGCTCCTCTGGCCACCACACTCGGGACTGATTTGGCCACTGGGTGACGATGCGCTGGCAGGGGCTGCTGCCTACTAGGACGGCATCCTTTGCCCAGGGCCTAGCAATACACTCAGTCCCGACCGGAGCGTCTGTCAGGACCCATACCTGGGGATCTCGGTCTTGTCCAACTGTCAGGTTCCACCCCATCAGGTCCCATACTTCAACAATGGATCCCCTCCACGGCCAACATGAACTCATCAGTGGTCCTCCGCAGACCCAACAGTTAGTCACATTCAGGATTCCAGCTATCCGGAGGGCCAAGTCCACAAACAGGTTTTCTTTTTTTTTCCTTCAGGGATCTCGATCTGCTTCTTTATCTCTTTGTACAGTGTCTGGTGCACTTGAGGCTGAGTAGGTGGGGGAGGGGGAGGCTTAGTGACTACTACTTCTGTAACCTCTTTTATTACTTCCTCCCTCGTCTATTGCCCATTTTACGATCTGAGAAGGGAAAACTAACTGTACACAAACCCATCTCTCTCCCCTTTTCCCCCAGAAAGTTCAGGAGGGTTATTGTTGCGTCCCTAACTGCCTCCTCTTCTTCCCCTGATAGTAATAGGTCGTCCACATACTGCAACAGCTATGTCTCATCAGTCCTCGGAACGTCCTCTAGTACTTGTTCTAATATTTGTCCGATCAGGTTCGGGGACTCCGTAAATCCCTGAGGGAGCACAGTCCACCGATACTGCTGTTTCCTTTGGGTCTCTGGGTTTTCCCATTCAAACGCAAAAAGGTCCCTGCTCTCTTCAGCCAGGGGACAGCTCCAAAAAGCGTCTTTAAAATCTACCACACTGAACCACTTGTGATTCGGGGATATTCGTCCCATTATGGTATACGGGTTCGGGACTACCGGGTGTCGCGTTCTAACTACCTTATTTAATTCCCTGAGATCCTGGACCAATCTGAACGTCCCGTCGGTCTTCCTTACGGGGAGTACGGGGGTGTTATATGGGGACATACAACTCTCTAATATACCGTCCTTCAGTAAGTTCTCTATAATTGGCTGAAGTCCTCTCCTTCCTTCCATAGAAATTGGATATTGCCTTACCCGTACTGCCTCACTTTCTTTTTTTTAGAGCTATTTTCAAGGGTGGGATCTGCAGCCCTCCCCGGTTTCCTTCCTTGGCCACACCTGCGGGACTATTCTTCCCTCGTCCTCTGTGGTCAATTTATACAATTGGACTATTATCTGTCCCCCTACGGGGGCTGTTCCCATTCCTAATTGGATTTGTAAATCTCTCGCCATCAAATTTATCCCTGCCTGGGGTACCAAGATTAAATCTTCCGTAGTTTCCCGATTCTCATATTTTACCACCACCCCTTCTACCTCGGGTAATGTCATCACTTTCCCTTCTACCCCTGAGATTCTAACCTGTTTTTTACCCAATCTCATTCCTTCTGGTACCTTAGTTACACTCGATCTCTCTGCTCCCGAATCTACCATAAATATCATATCCTCTCCCTGGGGTCCTAATTTCAAGTTTACCAGAGGTTCCCGTGTGTGTCTCATACACCCCAGGGAGCGGAACCCCTGACTCCCCTATTCTTCCTCCATGAGTGCGTACGACTACACCTCCCGTCGTCGCTTGGGACATTCCCTCCTGAAATGACCCTCCTCTTTACAATAATAACACCGGGGTGGCCCCGTGTACCATCTTCTTGATTCTTGTTGCTTGTTTTCCCGGGGACCCCTACTTCGGTCCCCCCATTCACCTCTTCCTCGTCCTCCAATACTACCGCTTCCCCTTTCCCGGTCTCCATGAGCACCCGGCCTTCTATCACCTTCGATTCCCCCCTTCTGTACTCCTTGCTGTACTGCTTGCAACATCATTTTTTTGCCTTTCCCTTCTGCTTCTCCTCATCCCGTCTTACATATACCTTTTGAGCCTCTGTTAACAATTGATTCAATGGTTTTTCATTCCAATCCTCCAATTTTTCCAATTTCTTTCTAATGTCTGGCCATGATTTTGTTACAAAATTAACCTTTAGCAACTGCTGACCTGCATCTGAATTAGGGTCTATCCCCGAATACTGCTGGACATTCCTCCTTAACCTTTGTAAGAACACTGTCGGAGGTTCGTCCTTGTTCTGCTGATTCTCAAAAGCCTGTTCGAAATTCTGTCCCTTGGGAACGGCTTCTCTGATTCCCTTGATTATTATCTCCCTGAGATCTCTCATACTTCTTCTGTTTGGTTACTCCAATCCGGCGCAGTAATGGGATATTTTACTGCTCCCGCTTGAGCCTGTAACCCCTTCTCCTGCCTGTCTGACCATCTGTCTTTCTTCTGAAGTAAACAAACTTCCCCTTATTGACATCATTGTCTGCCAACTCCTTTTTTTTTCCTGGGCCCCATTAATTTATTACCCTTCTCCAACCAGAATGTTTATCTAAACAAACCATAAAAGCTGCTTGTTGTTCAGCAATTAACTTATTTCTAATTTTGTTCAAACCATTCCCCCTACAATTCCCAAATTCCAATTCCTAGTTTAAATACATACGACTAACAATTTTCCAAATTAACTTTACTGAAAAGAAATCTATAGAAGCCAAGCAACCTACATTTTCCAACTTCCCCTTTTTAAGTTGCGATGATACAAAGCGTTGTCCGTTACCTTACAATAACCTCCCCCATTGCTTACAATTTCTTAAAGGAACACACACACATACCCTTACAACATGTGGCCCACAGCAAACAAACCTATCACATATACAAACTTCCTCATTCATACAAAACCGGTTTTTACACACACATCACATTAGTTCCATTCTTACTTCAATGAGATTGTTTGAAACAACTCAATATTTTTCATAAAAACATTTTTGGCCCTAGGAACTGATCTATTTGTTCAGCCAGTCCCAAGGGGTCTGCCAATAAACTTTTCATCTCCTTTTTAAAGTTCCTCACCCCCATACTGGTGAGAGGCACATTTACAAATCCCATCCCCCCGGCATTTCCCCCTAACGGGACCTCCCTGAGGGGCTTCATTTGAACAGATCGGTCTAATCTCTGTTCCGCTGCCCTCGTTTGAGATCGCGTCCTCCGACTACTGCCTGGGACACCCGTCCCATCCTTGTCCCTCACTTTTTATTTTCTCTTCCTTATCTGACTGGCTCTCTCTCCTTCACATTCTACTTTCTGTAATTCTCTATTATCTGTCTCTTCTGAGACAAGAGCGGACAGGTTTACTGCCGATCCGCTCTGGCTTAGTGGGACCTCCTGGGCAGATGCAGCCGGCGCTGATGGGGATATATTTGGGGGCTGGGATTCATATGGCGGGGCAGTCTCCGTAGGTGATTATCACCAATTGGTGGCCAGTCAGGTTCATCCTGCTCTCTTTCCGTCTTTAACGGAAACATCCCATTATTGGGTTTCCAGCACTGGGCATATTCCTTTTCTATTTGATTCGGCGTTTGTCTTTCATTCACAAAAACATTCAACGCCTGTCCGACCCAGTCCTCATTTGAACCCAACAGCGGCCACCACACAGTCCTCATTTGAACCCAACAGCGGCCACCACACTGCGCTCCCTCGAATAGGCTCCTTTGGCCACTCAAAGTAACAAAACTTTATCATAGTTTCCTTACTCTTACCCCGGGTGTTCCCTTCACCCCATCCAACATTCGCCCCAACGGACTATCGGGCGGAATGTTAGGCTCCATATCAGTATGAGCCTCATCCAGGTTCCCCGGACCCTTACTTTTCCCGTTCCGGTTTCCCATCGTCTCGTCGGACTATTCCCGTCCGACAGACCCCGGTCGCCCAGGCAATACTTAATAGTCGCTTTTCTTACCTGGGTCCTGTGCACAAGAATCGCTCGACCGTCCCGTACGTATTTACCTTACACCCCCTCTTGCTTCCCGAGTCTTACCCACCGAATATCACTCGCTCAAACTGCTGATGGCAAGCAAGGAGATCGGAGACTGCTGAAATCAGCAGGGTGCACCTTCCCCCTCCTTCTTTGCCTCCACCAAGCAGCCGGAGTGGCGATCCCGGACGAGCCCCCAATTTGTGAGATACGCTTTGTGCTCACAATTAATGCTCAAAGACTAAATCTTGGAAGCAAGAGTTCTTTATTCCTCTCGACTCTGCAGCAGACCCGGGTGCCTCTCCAAATCGAGACACCCGAAGCCAAAGAAGTCATCCCCCTTTATACACAGAATTTTACATTCAACCTCCCCTCTGGACCCTCTCCAATCAGGGTCTGAGGTGCACAATCTGTAGGTACATCCCACCGTACATCCCCTCGCACCTCCCATATCATACATCGCATGTTCAAACATGTTCATGGTAATGAGCAGTTTCTTGACCAGGGGTGTGTTGTAATATTCATTTATTCTATTAAGCATGCTCAGTTGCTCATGACCTACCCTAGTTTTACTCACCTCCTAGTGAACCCTCTCAGTTCTCCTATATCAGTACTAAAGCTAAGCTATAGTGACAAGGGTCCCATCTATCACTCCCTTCCACTGATATGGATCTCTCTACATCACTCCCTTCCACTGCTATACAATGCTATTACTTCTTACTCAAGGACTCAACGATGGGTCTGGCAACCTTCAGACACAGCTGTGTCAGAATCCTCTCTCCAGCCCCTCTCAGTTTGGATTCTCTTTAAAACTCCTTACTTTAATGGGGTTTAATCACTTTATCCCTCACATTTACCATTGAAGGAGATGCACATGAAATTTCGTGGTACAGTTGCTGTGCAATGACAAATAAACGTATTTGATTTGATTGATTAGATTTGATTTGATCTGTGGAGGGAATAGATAAGCTACAGTACATTCTGTGTCAGGACCCTTCAGCCTGATTGTCATAGGGGGAAAAAAGTGGATAAGATACAAAGCCTAGCAATTGATCTGGCCTCGACCTGAACTATTATCTTGTATGGGTAGTTTTTCTGCCATAATGTGTATTTCCTCTATGCAAATTGGATCTAATACGATCAGTAAATTAGGGGGACACTATTTGTAATCTCCTTTTTCTCATTGACCCAATTGTTTTTATAACACAATTTTTTTAAACATAACCTTTCTTAGGAACACAACTATCGCATCGTAGCAGAACTACCTGTACAAGAAAAATTTATACGGTATAAGGTGACCTTTTTGACAGCTTGTTGCTATCAAAGTCCTTGGAACTAGATATTATTTAATTTTAAGTTGTATTTAGACTTTAGAGATACAGCATGCAAACAGGTCCTTTGGCTCACCAATCAGTAATCACCCCGTACACCAGCACTATCCTACACACTCCGGACAATTTACAATTTTTACCCTAACCAATTAGCCTACAAACCTGTACGTCTTTGGAGTGAGGGAGGAAACCGGAGCACCTGGAGAAAACCCACGTGGTCACAGGGAGAACATACAAACTCCATACAGACAGCACCTGTGGTCAGGATCGAACCCGGGTCTCTGGCACTGTAAGTCAGCAATTTTACTGCTGCACCACTGTGTTGTTTAGTCCCAATTGATTTTGTGAATGGGGTCAGAATTAGATCCAGGACACTTTTGATGCATCACCCAACAGTGGTTTAAAGAGGTATTGAAACTCTATTCAATCTTTATTGAAAAATATAAATTTGTATTTATCATGATGCCTTTGATTAGGTTTATTTATTTTTTGTCTTTTTTTAGGACTTATTTGGTGTGAGTATGGTAGTTCCATTATTAAGTCGACACATCAAGCTTCTAGGAGGAAGCTCAACAGTGGCAGGACTAATAGGTCAGTGTGTTAACACAGATTTCCTTGACAATTAACATTCAATTGCAGTTATTAAGAAACATGTTGTACATGTTGTTTAATTATTTACTTTTCAAAATTTTTTTTTTTAAAGATAAATATGATAGTTTACAGATGACAGATATAAAGAGGAGCTACAATCAGTGATACTTGGCTGTTGGGAGCACCATTGTTCCATGTTTAATGCCTGGACTAACCAATAGACATAGGAGCAGAATTAGGCCATTCAGCCCATCAAGTATATTCTGCCATTCAACCATGGCTGATCTATTTCCCCCCCCTCAACCCCATTCCCCTGCCTGTAACCTTTGATGCCCTTTCTAATCAAAACCTATCAATTTCTGCCTTAAAAATACCCAATGCCTTGACAGCCTCCACAACCGTACGTGGCAACGAATTCCACAGATTTACCACCCTCCGGCTAAAGAAATACCTCCTCATCAACATTTTAACACTCATTTTCCCCATCGTTTTTGGAAAAGGGAATGATGATTGTTTCAATACATTAGTTAAAACAATGATGGAACACAGCCACGTTTCCTTCCCTTATTTGGTGTACATGTACACAAAAAGTATGTACCTATCACAGCACTGAGGTCAAGTATAGCAGTCTTCATGTTAAATGGCATATAAACACTTCACACTCCGATTCAAGGCAAGAATAAAACCTTAGATAATTCGTAAGATGATTGTGACACCTATGGTACAAGATAGGTTTGTATTTAACCTGAAAAAAAGGGATTTCTCAGGAAAGATGATGGGGAATCAGCAATAGCTGACCAGGTGCTCAGACTTTGAAACCTATTCCTGTCACTTCCCATCATCGACTTGCCTCCCAATCTTTCACCCGGTATTTAACATGCCCTCTGTTCAGCTTTATTTTGCACTATATTGGTTTTTTATATTTATTTAACTTTTTTATGTTTGGTTATTATATTACCTATTGTGTACTGTGATTACAAACCTGTTGTGCTGCTGCAAGCAATTATTTCATTGTTCCGTTTCGGCACATATGTCATTAAACACTCTTGGCTCTTGATTCTGGGTGTCTTGCAAACCAACAGCAGGCACTGCCACATCTGAGAACAGCAGTTCAAGTTGAAAACATTGCAATGATTAATAGAGAAAAAATAATTTAAAAAATTCAAATTTAACAAGAAATTCTACTGAGGAGAGGACTTGCTGAATATGAGGTGAAAGTCTGTAAGGTGAGGAGGAAGTCAAGAGTCAGGCACAGTCATTCACAGGGTTTGGAAACACTAAAAATTAGTGTTTTTTCTTTATTTCAGGTTCTCTGTATGGACTTCTCCAACTATTTTCCAGCATAGTAATTGTGAGTATATGTAGCATTGTAGCAGGAATTCAAATTATGATTAACATGTCAGATAAAATATGAATACGTTATTACTTTCATTAGGTTTAGGGTTAGGGCTTGACAGAACTTTCCACGCTAAGTAAACTTCAATATTTAATTAGGAGATATTTATTTGTCTTATATGCAGTATTACCTTAGAAGACATGTTGACAGCCTGGTTCTGTGAGGTTATTGGGCTCTATTCAGTCACAAGATTCAGATGTTGGGACCGTGGCTTTCCTTTCTCATTTATAATAAAAAATATCCATGTAAGGAATGAGGGATTGTGGAAGCAGAGATTGGTTTAACTCGGCATCATGTTCAGCATGGATATTGCCGGCCAAAGGGCCTGTTCTATGTAAAATTAAAATATCGTAGAAGGGTAGTAAAGTAATTTTCACTTGTCAATATTGAAACACGACAGTTCTTACTGTTCTGGTAATTTGGAAACATTTCCAGCGTAATTAAACTATATGCACAACCCAAACTCGTAGAGAGTTGGATTGAATTCAAATCATTTGGCAGCTCACAGTCCCCCCCCCCCCCCCTTTGCTGGTCCGCTCTCCTTTCACCAAACCTCCTCCATGCAGGGCAGACGACTAAGGAACTTTCATCTCACACATGGCAACAATAGCTTTTAAATCATCTGAAAAAACTTGGTATTTACACTATAACAGATCTTTTCCTTGCTCTTCCACCTCTTCACCTCTCTACAACTTAAAATGTTTCCTTTCTTATTTTTCCAGTTCTAAAAAAATATCAGTGACCTCAAAATGTTGATTCTGTGTTTTTTCCCCCTCAGATGCTGCCTGACCTGCTAACTATCTCCAGTATTTTCTGGTTTTATTTCTAATTTCCAGCATCTGGAATTTTCTGCCTTTCAAAAGAGAAAGAGCAATCCTGTTTTGGTTACAACACAAATATTATAAATGATCATGTTTTAATCCAATTCCCAACGCAGTTACATTCTTCACTAGGGCTCTCAAAACCTCCATTATTGTCACTAAAGCAAAGACATGTCCTTTGAATTATTTCCAAAGAAAATGTTTATAATAATTAATTTGGAACTTATTGCACCTCATGTTATCTTTCTCTGCTGTGTTAGGGAACAACTGTTTAAAACAATGTTTGAAACTTGTCACATTGAAATGAATCATTTGACTCAATCTTTAAATAGAACAGAATAGGTTTGCAGTCTAAAATGGACATTAAACTGGTGCTGTGCACACAACTAAAGCATGTCCAAGTAGGTTTGAACCTTTAAAGCATTTTATTAAAAAATGCTAGGCACCTAATGAAACTTTCTGTTGCTCCATAAAGCAAGGCACAGAAGACATTCCTGGAATGAGAGAGTCAAGGACGAGGGAACAGCTTCAGAATAAAAGGGCAGATGAAATGGACATGAGGAGGAATTTCAGTTAAACGGTGGTGAATCTGTGGAATTCCTTGCCACAGATGTGGTGGAGGCTAAGTCATTGGGTATTTTTAAAACAGGCTGATAGATTCTTGATTAGTGAGTGCTTCAAAGGTTACAGGAAAAAAGGCATGAGAATGGGGTTGAGAGGGACAAAATAGATCAACCATGATTGTGTTTAAGAAGGAATTGCAGATGCTGGAAAATCGAAGGTAGACAAAAGTGCTGGAGAAACTCAGCGGGTGCGGCAGCATCTATGGAGCAAAGGAAATAGGTAACGTTTCGGTCTGAAGAAGGGTTTTGACCCGAAACGTTGCCTATTTCCTTAGCTCCGTAGATGCTGCCACGCCCTCTGAGTTTCTCCAGCACTTTTGTCTACCTTCAATCATGATCGAATGACTGAGCAGACTCGATAGGCCGAATAGACTTATTCCGCTTCTGAGCCTTATGGTCTTGTGGCATTTTGCCAGTATTTTTAACCTGATTTCTATACTGATTGAGATCTGCCAATGAGTAAGTCGATTTGGCTGCAAGAGGTGGTATAGCATCCCATGTCTTGGATCCTGGTGATGAGCTTGGAGGGGATGATAGTATTGAACGCCAAGCTATAGTTGATGAACAGCAGCCTGACTTGTGTGCTCCTGTTATCCAGATGGTCCACAACAAAGTGGAGGGTCAGTGAGACGGCATCTACTTTTGACCTATTGTGTAACAGGCGAATGTAAATGATCCATGTCATTTCTGACGCTGCCATTGATTTGTGCCATAAGGTATATGTCGAGGAGGTTCATCGTGATTGATGTGCTATCATTGAGGCAGGTCACCTATGCTCATCTTGGGCACCAGTTTGTGATGTCCCTTTGAAGCATTTGGGAACCTCAGAGTGTAGAAGCACGAGGTCGCAGATGTCCTTGGATACTCAAGCCAATTGATCTACATGTGCCTTTAGTACTCAGTTTGGTACGCTGCTTGGGGTGGATGCTTTGTGTGGATTCAACTTCTTGGAGAATGACATTGACCTTAAGAGACTAAGATCACAAGGTCATCAGTGGCTGTGAGGGCTTGTATATGTGTGCCATTGCTCTTCCTTTCAAAACGTGGCTGGAAGTGATGTGTCATTGCCACATATGCAACTCGGTTTCGCTTTGATGGCATGCAAGCCGTGCCATAACTGTTGAGCGTCTATCTGTCACTCTAGCTTAGCTCAGATTTGTCTCTTGGAAGCCATCAGGGTGTCATCCTTAGACTTCTTGTATGATACTGGATCGCCAATCTTTAAATGCCACAGAAGATAAACACAAAATGCTGGAATAACTCAGCGGGACAGGCAGCATCTCTGGAGAGAAGGAATGGGTCGAGACCCTTCTTCAGACTGAGTCTGAAGCTCAGTCTGAAGAAGGATCTCCAACAGTTCCTTCCTACACACTTAAACACCCCAGATATAGCCCTCAGCGCTTGACAAGCACTTGATGGTTTATTCATGGTCTCGGGTTGGAGAAGACTGGGAATATTTTGTAGGTGCACACACTGGTCCACACATTTCTCTGTGAGATGGCCACGGTGGTGCAGCGTAAGAGTTGTTGACGTACAGTGCTTGAAGCCGAAGACCCGGGTTCGTTCCCAACTATGGGTGCTGTCCGTACGGAGTTTGTACGCTCTCCCCGTGACCTGCGTGGGTTTACTCCGAAATCTTTGGTTTCCTCCCACACTCCAAAGACGTACAAGTTTGTAGATTAATTGGCTTGGTATAAATGTAAATAGTTGATAGTGTGCCAGGCACGTGCCGTGAGTAATCAGCCAGGGTAGGCAGTGGCTTTTAAAAATCTTGAAAACCGTGCATGCGCAGATTATTCTCTCCCCGGTGAGCTCAGTCGGCTTTTTTAAAATCTTGAAACTGCGCTTGCGCACATTGTTCCCTCCCCGGTAAACTGCCGGTCGGCATTTTTTTAATCTTGAAAACCGCGCATGCGCACACTGTTCCCTCACCGGTGAACTGTCATTCGGCTATTTTTAAATCGTGGAAACCGCGCATGCGCAGATTGTTCTCTCGACTTTTATCATGTAATTTGTTTTCAATAGGTCCTATCTCTTAATAAAGTATTTAAAAACATATAGCTCAAAAAAAATTACTTACCATATTATTTGTGCACAAAATCCATTCTGCAGCAAAAATATTCATAAGGTTGCTTCGTGAAACGCTTCAGGTAATCACTATCCACCGTTGAAAATCCCGCTAAGAAACTTGCGCACGCGCATGCACAGTAGGCTGGTGCGCATGCGCAGTGCGCAATGCAGCACATGCACGCAGTTCACAGTGTAAAGGCAGTGTTTCAGCTGCCTTTACGGACCATTCCCACTGATGGCTTGAAGCAGCGTCGACGGCACGTGAGTAGCACATACCTCCGCGTTTAAAACGTACTGCGGATGAAAGGCACGGGAGAATAATGCCTCCCTAAGAGATTGATCTCTTAGGGACGCATAATTCTCCCGTGACTTTACTATTTATGACCATTTTATATATGTTTTATATATATTTTATATATATTATATTTATATATAAAATAATTATTATTTTATAATTGTAGTCAGGGTAGGCACTGCCTACCTTGCCTACCCTGATGGCACGTGCCTGTAGTGTGCTTAGGATACTGTTAATGTGCGGGGATCGCTGGTCGGTGCGGACATGGTGGGCCGAACAGCCTGTTTCTGCGCTGTATCTCTAAACTAAACTAAAGTGGGTGATGACGGTGGCATATTCATTCAGGTCCACTGACAAATCCTTGAACTTGGCCCAGCCACTGACTCAAAGCAGCCCCGTAACTGTTCCTTTGTTGATCAGCACTTGGCAGTCCTCTTTGCTGGTGCGACGCTCTTCAATCTCAGCAGGAAGAAGTAGTACAGGCAGGTGGACAGATGTTCTATAGTGGAGCGATGGGTGTTCCCGATGGTGGTATAGCGATTGTCGAGTGTGTTGGACCCTCTGGTGTTGATGGTGATGTGTTGATGGTGATGTGTTGATGGAAGATCGGCAGATACGTCTTCAAGATAGCATGGTTGAAGTGGGCAGCAATCTTGTGGAAAGCATTGGGATACCTCATTTTGTGCCTGTTAATCACAATGCTCAATTCCTCAAGGGCTTTCTTGAAGTCTGCCTGAAGAGGGATGTTGACTGCAGTCAGGATGACAGAAGAGGTAGAATGGTTGACATTTGACCGCTGGATGTTGCAGCTCGGGGAACCATAAATACAACAAGAACACCATGCCCGAGCATCATAAAGTTTTATAATGAAGCAGATGCCACCACCACTTCATTTCTCTCTTCTTCTTCTTCTTCTTCTTCTTCTTGTGTATGGTGTGCACAGCCTAAAGTTGTAGGACAACCTATTCTATTTGATCTTATTCGATTGTGCAGGCCAGGTTGATTGCATTAGTCGAAACAGGGCGGACAATGTGAAGGTTGCAATCTCCCACCCCACTTCATTTTCCTGATGCCACCGGCACCATGTGGTGGATGGAAAAATAACCCTTGGGTTGAAACTCGGTGTCTGAAGAATAGGGGGTGAGCTATGTCTTTGTGAACTTCACAGCAGTCCCTCATGTTCCTCTCATACAACAGTCTTGCTCCTAGATCTTCTATCTTGTCCCCAACTGCAGCAAAGAGTGGCATAATGGCACAGCTGGTAGTTGCTGTCACGGAGCGCTAGAGACCCGGGTTCGATCCTGACCTTGGGTACTGCTGTCTGCGTGAAGTTTGCAGGTTCTACCTGCAACTGCGAGTGCTCTGGTTTCCTCCCACATCCCAAGATGTGTGGGTTTGTAGGTCAATTGGGCTGTGTAAATTGCCCCTACTGTACAGGGAGTGTATGCGAAAGTGGCATCTTAGACCTCGTTTGAATGGGTGATCGATGGTTGGCGTGGACTCAGTGGGCTGAAGGGCCTGTTTCCATGCTTGTAACTACAAACTGTACTTTGGCCAGAGGGATTTCAGGGAGGAGGGAGGATGAAGGTTGCATGCACCAAATTTCAATCTTACTAAGAGACCTCGTTGACATCCATTGTTTCTAGCACCATAGCAGCCTCCTCTTTGTTTCCGAGTGCTGTACCTGTGTACTGAAGAATTGGGTCTGCTGTGTCCGTGGGTGAACTTGAGATCATTAATGCATTTAAATGAGTTAAAAAGGCTTATTGCTGTAGTTGTGGCTGCAGATTTCAGTTTTAAAAGATGTCTATGCTTCCAGGTTTGTACTTGTGTTGTGGGGAATGTGGGTCCACTGAGTTCATCGGGCAATCGTAAGTTAGTGCATTGGAATAACTTAAATCCTCCTAGTTACTGCTCCTAATCAATCCGGTTTCCCCTTTCTTTTCCTTGGGAAAGAATAATCTTGCACGTTATTCAGAAGTGCCTTTCTAGCTTGTGTCGGAAGGAACTGCTGACGCTTGTTTTCACTGAAGGTAAGTCACAAAATGCTGGAGTAACTCAGTGGGTCAAGCAGCATCTTGGCAGCATCCTTCTCTCCAGAGATGCTGCCAGACCCACTGAGTTACGCCAGCATTTTGTGACGGCCTTTCTAAGTTATTGTTTCCACCATCCCAACAGGCAGTGAATCACAAATGCTAATTAAAAGTAAAAACAAACTTTTTCCTCACATAACCTTAGTTTCTATTGCCTAAAACTTTTATTCTATGTGTTTATCTGCTTGCTCAATTTAACCAGTCATAAACTTGCATACCTCTGTAAAATGTCCTCTGTCCATATTTCCAATAACAACTGCCCCATTTTTCCAGTGTAACTATATTGCTAAAATCCTTCATTTATGGAAACATTCCATTAAATATTTTCTGAACAATCTGCACATGCTCCCTAAAGTGTGTTGATCAGAATTGGATGTAGTACTTTCATTGTGGCCGAACTGATATTTGTACAGTTTAAATCTAACTTCCAGACATTTGTAATCTATACCTTTGTTCGTGAATCTAATATTATTATTATTGCCTGCAGTTCTGACCTCTTTCTCAGAGGTGTTATGTTTTAAGGTGCTACGCTTGGAGAATGCAAGCTTTCAGCTGGCCAGCAGAGGGTCATTATCAGATTTTGTGAGGCACTGTCTACTTTTATCAGGAAACAAAGTCTGTACATATAGTGAGAAAATGAAACCAGATCAGTAAAAACATTATTCAAGCACAGGAGGTGGAGGGGCGATCTGATAGAGCTGTAGAAAATCGTGAGGGGAATAGATAGGGTAAATGTACAACTTCTTTTACACGTGGTAGAGGAATCAAGAACCAGAGTTTAAGGTGAGCAGGGCAAGATTTAATAGGAACCTGAGGGGCAATCCTTTCCCACAAGAGCTGGGTATATGGAACAACCTGCCAGAGAAGATAGATGAGGCAGGTACTATAACAGCATTGAAAAGACTCTTGGACAGGTACATGGATAGGAAAGGTTTAGAGGAACGCGTGCTAAACTCAAGCAAATGGGACTAGTCTTGTCTGCCATGGATATGTTTGGCCAAAAGATTTGTGCCTGTGCTCTGTGACTCTATGCTTAATGATAAACATCAGAAGCTGGGAATATTTTATTTAAAGTGATCTTTTTTTCTCCTTAACTCTCCAAATGTGGAGCTGCAGTGGTAGAATACTGGCATTAAATGAATATTGCCACCATCAGTTCAGACTTTGCTTCTTGATGGCTGTCAACATTCAGTCGTAACAAACCTCACAGGTGTTTGTATTTCTGAGAACTTATTGCTGTGTTCTTGATGAATATATTATCATCAATTTCAAATTATAAGCATATTTCCATTTTTCCTTTTGATTAGGGTTCCTGGAGTGATGTGGTAGGAAGACAAAGCATATTATTGGTCACCCTGATACTCAGTGGATGTAGTTATGGGCTGCTGGGCATCTCAACAAGCATCTTTTTGGTTATACTGGCTAGGATTCTCACAGGTGAGCTTGTAATTTAAACATAAAACCTCTTTGCAAACTCTTTCACTATGCGGATTAAAAGGATTTGATGTCTTGCAAGTTATGGCCAGATGGATATTTTTATTTTATACTGTGCGTTTCTTTAATAAGCATAGTTGCTTGAAGTTAAATGTGCTGCGTACCCTGGCAAGACTAGGAGGTCAATGGAATTTTGTTTCATTAGGGTGAAGTATTTTGTACATCAGACAAAACCTCACGTGTCATGTGTATATACATGTGACATTAATTTCATGTATAGTGTGCCAATTGTAATGAGGTATTCTGTTTTCTGGTCTCAAAGTGATAGCTTCTACAAACTGCATTGTACTTTGAATCTAGATCTTCTATTCATGAGCTCGAGATGGTAATTAAATCCATATCCTAACCAGATACAAGTTTTGACCTCTTTGGAAGAGAAAAGGAAGTTTGACAATGTACCTATTATTGCAATCTTTCCAGTTTACACGATTTTCTGATTAGATTGCTTAGGACATCAATATTCAGAAGTCTAATGAATAAAGTTATTGTTTAAAGATGATGATGTTTGTATTGGAAAATTGTAGGAATATAAAGGATCCAATATCAATATTTTTATAATTTTGTCAACATTTCCTCTATATTCAAAGATTGCAATTTCATTAATTTTTTTTAGCATGGGTTTTTGATTAAACATGGGAAACAACTTTTAAGTCCCAAAATAAAAATACACATAGACAGGCATTATACTCTGCCTGCAACATTAATTCTGGCACATTTAGGAAAGAACTCAAGTGGGCAATTATAAGATAATTAGCCTGGAATTCACGGGGTGTTGGTGCAGGTAGATACAATGCTGGAGGAACTCAGTGGGACAGGCAGCATCTCTGGACAGAAGGAATGGGTGACGTTTCGGATCGAGACCCTTCTTCTGACAATAATAGTGAGTGAGGGGCCTGTTTCCAGGCACTTGGCAATTGTGCTCCGAGTTAAGGAAAATGCCTCACCTGCCTAATGGGTGACCCAAAATATGTGCCTTCCCAGCAGCAAGAACCTTAATATTGTTGACATGCCCAGTTCTTTTCATCTTAATGCCAAGGAATGGTTGCCAAGGACACAGTGCTGCCAATAAAGAAACTGCATCTTTGGCAGGAATCATAATTTGAAGACAGGCAAATGCAGCAGCTATGCTGAAGGGTACCTCCAAATAACACCTACTGTTTGGCTGACTAGTCTAGACGCCATTCGGTGCTTGTCTTTGATAAACATCCTACTGTGGCAGTACCAAGGGGGGCACAGTAACGCAGAGGTAGAGCTGCTGCCTTACAGCGCCAAATACCCAGGTTCAATCCTGACTACACGGGTGCTGTCTGTACGGAGTTTGTACATTCTCCCTGTGATAATATGGGTTATGGTTTCCTCCCAGATTCCAAAAACGTGCAGGTTTGTAGGTTAATTGGCTTCTGAATTGTCCCCAGTGTGAAGGACAGAACTAGTGATCGTTGGTCGGTATGGACTCAGTTGGCCAAAAGGCCTGTTTCCTTGCTGTATCAACAAACTAAAACTATTGAACCTATAGATTTCTTCTATCCTACATGTAGTCATATATTAAGTTTTCAAACCAAATAGCCTTCTTGGATTGTAAGCTACCTTGCTGTGTGTTCTGTGCTTCCCAGGTATCTTCAAGCATACACAGACTATCTTAAAAGCTCTTTTATCAGATCTGGTTCCTGACCATGAGCGCCCCCATGTGATGGGAAGGTTCTGTGCAGCTTCCAGTGTCGGATTCATCATGGGCCCAGTTATCAGCGGGTACCTTGTCGAGTTGGATGGAGGTTTCTACTCAACATGCTTCATTTGTTGTTTAATTTTCTTTGTTAATGCAGGTAGGTATCCCCTGTGTGCAACATGGGTACATTAATTATGTATATTCACAAATAACATCACTTTTTTTAACCTTTTCTCATACAGTTGTTGGTTCCAGTAATTCCACTGAGCTATTTTCTCAAAATATCTACATTCATTTATATGAACCTCCATAAAAAGGGTAATGGAATAGTGGTATTTATTTGGACCTGCCTTAAATGCTTTTGATAGGGCTGAGGGCATTCCTTAACTTATGCTGTTTCAAAGGCAGATCCTTGTAACATTGCCCTCTCTCGTCAGATGAACTTAGTCTGAACCCTTGAATGATTTGGATGTCATCCTCTAATAATGATTAAACTAAACATAGTGGGATTTGTTCCTTATTGGTCTCCATTCACAGCTCATAACTAATTCAGATAATATAATTAACTTTATAAACTTATTTAACAACATTCACAATTAAATATTACACATTCTGTAATTATTATTTACATATAAATAGTTAAACTGATGTCAGTTTGATAGTCGTCATTTTGGTGACTACATACAGGTTTAAACTAGTCTGGCAGCCTGTGGCCCGACACCACCCGCTTCTTGTGAATTTGTGGTACAGATCCATACTAATTAACTAATTAGAACTAAGATATAAAAGATCTGTACTAGTCTGCAACTAATTAACCTAACAGTACAGTTTTCTGCAATCTCAGCTGAGAGTGCTTCTAAATTGCAGAATCTTCAGATTACAGACAGATCTCAGAACTCTTGTGATCTATGGAGAATCTAGACTTAAAAAGAACAGTTCAGGTCCTCAGAAGAAAATGGTCGGCGACAATTTATTTTCTCTGGATAATCTATAGCAGTCAGGTCCCATGGTACAGTGAAAAGCTTTGTTTTATATGCTTTCCAAACAGATCAGATAATACCATGCACAGGTACAATTGGTTCAAACATGTACAATAGATAGAGCTCAAAATATATTTCTCAACATTGTAGTACACCTGTTCCATAGACAAAGCCCAATGTCCCACAATGGGGTAGAGGTGAATTGAATAGCACCCTAGCTGATGGAAGAACCATTCAGAAGCCTGATGGAGGGCAAGAAGCTGTTCATGAATCTGGTGGTGGGTGCTTTCAAGCTTCTGTACTTCTGCCAGAGGGGAGCAGGAAGGAGGAATGACCAGGCTTTGATTACGATGGCTGCTTTTCTAAAACAGCATGGAGTGTCGATGGAATTGAAGAATTTTGTGTTTGTAGGGAACTAGCACAGAAGAGGAGTTGAGGCCAGAATGGATGAGCCATGAACATATTGAATGGCAGTGCAGTCTGAGTGGAGCAGAAGGACCTAGGAATCTAAAATTGTGAAGATGCACGAAACTGCAGATGCTGAAATCTTGAAACAAAACATAAAGTGCTGGAGGGTTTATGAAACAATCTCAATTTGTGAGTCTGCTGTTCTACCAACTGCGGCACTGCCTTCACTTGCTCAAGGTCCAGCATCTTTTAACGTGACATCTCTCTGCATTTGAGAGCTACTGTAAATATATAAAATGTTTTATTTAGATGTTGCTGGTGTAGATTTTCTTTCTAATTACGTTTTACTATTTATAGGTGTGGTCTGGCAGTTGCCTTACAAAGAATGGCTCTACATCCCAACAAAAGAATTGCACTCAAGGACAGAAAACAATTGTGAAAACATGTACACTACTTTGTGTAAAGAAAACAGGAAATCTTTCGACACAGCAAGTAATGGAGTGATGAGACTCCAAACATCAGATCCTCTCTGGAATCAGTGCATGTCTGTGTGTCAAAAGATAAAAGGACTAGTTTGTTCTAATCTGTGGGACATCTTTCTGGTAAGGTTTCTGATGGCTCTGGCTAACCTCTTATACTTCAGCAATTTTGGTCTGGCCATTGAAGAAAGATTCAATGTGCCACCAAGACTAATAGGATATCTCATCAGTTATGGTGGAATAATTGGATCTCTGTCGGGTTACACAGCAGGCTCGGTGGCTAGACTGTACAACAATAAAACCTTCTTGCTGCTGTTACATTCCAGCATCCTCACATGCTGCACCATGGTGGTGTACTCCTTTGCAACATCTATCAAGGTCATTGTGCTGTGCGCAACAGTTTTTGGGTTTTCAACCACTATCGGCCGTATGTGCATCACTGACGTGGAGCTGGGCAGGATTGGGAAGCAGGCCAGGGGCACGTTGATGGGAGCTGGACAGTCCGTGACTGCTGTTGCTCGGATACTCGCCCCAGTGCTTTCAGGACTTGTTCAGGAAGTGAGCGTATGCGGACCCCCAATGCTTGGAGCAGGCCTGGCTTTACTGGCCATCCTCCACATGATTTCTATTCATTCAAAACAATGCAAAACCACAGAGGCCAAAGCCAAGTTGCAGTAAAGAATCGTCAGATAAACTTACATTAATTTGAAAGAACATATGGGACAAAGTATTGTGACTATTGTACATGTAACTAATTTTCTGTTCTGTGTTTGTGTTCATGACTTTTTTTGGCTTATTTATGAGTGACTGCACATGGAGAATAGAGGCATCAAAGTTTGTCTGCTTTTAGGCCCATTTAGATTTGGATGATATTTATGACCCAATGCTGTATTAAACTTTGACATAGGTGAACTCTACCTGTGTAAATAAAACGGGCAAATCCCACTATTGTCATCATAACCAAATTAATTATATGCATATCATGGGATATATACTTACTGTACTGCCTCTCCAAACTAATCAAGCCTGCAACAAAGTGCATTCACTGTTATTTTGATAAACAACCTGCCCCTTTGATACTGTTCTCTGCAGCATCACTTACTTTACTCCATACCATTCCATTCCCCATGAAGATATCTGCCTATTATTGCTACACTTAATCTTCACACCTCTCCCCATCTACCTGTGTCTCATTGTCTAGACATCCAAGCACCCACCCAGTCCCTATTCTGGCCCCAATATTGCATCCTCCCAAGTACAAATATTTATCTTGGGCCAATGTCCCTTGGTTACATCCCCCAACCCTAAGATAACAACATTCCACCCCAACCTACTTTACTCAACAACTTCAAATTGTACAATTTGTCAGTGGTTCCTTAGAATTTTCTTGCCCTGCTCATGCCATTTCATGTACCACATCCACCTATCTTTCCACTGGTACCAAACCATCCTGTATTCCTCGATAATCCATTAATCTCATATAATCTCAGTGGCCCCAAACTATCTAATTCCCAGCTCTTTTTCAATGACTCTTTTCCTCTGCTGACCTCTGTCTATTTGCAACATGTATCCCAAAGACCAATTTAAAAGTTTATTGGTTAACCTTTGGCCACCTAACTTTCAGAAATCATTTTAATTTATTTTCTCTTTTAACATTTCCATTTTATACTTTTATTACTTAAGAATTTAATTGTTATTTCCAGTCCCTCACTTGTGGCATTCTCTCCTGTTGCGTGTAGAGTACTTGAGGATATTTTCCTGCATTAACTTGTGGGATGTTTCATTCCTTTAGAGCTGTTATATACCGGTGAATGTAATTTATTAAAACTATTTTTTGTTACAATGAATAGAGAAGACAGTTTTTGCTACCATGCAAGTAAAAGTGACCCTCATGTAGGTTTTGCATTTATTTTTTTTTAGTTATTTTATGTATCTAAAAATGTTTTAATTTGCACTGTCGTAAATGTGAAACTGATGTGTGAAGTTTAAAAATAGCTGGCTAACAATACATTAACAAGTTGCAAATTACTACATTGGTTAAAAATCTTCATGGAGTAATCAAAAACCAGTGAAATTAAACAGTGTGTGCACATATAAGGCCAATCATTTTATAATTCTTATTTTGAATGCTGAACCTGCTGACAGGAACCAACCAAGACTTACTGCTGTGTTCATGCCTATTACAAAAATTAAAAGTTGGCAAATAAAACACTTAGATGCAACAACACCTTTAGAAGTAACAGCAAACAAGAAGCAACTTTCTGATCACTCAGAATCTTGCCAATTGAGGCTCATCCTATTGGAAGGCCAGTCAAAAAGCATAGCGGACTGCTAAGATGGAATCAGGCAGATAAAGATCAGCTGGTCTGACTTGTTTAAGAAGGATCTGCAGATGCTGGAAAAAAAAAAAATCGAAGGTAGATAAAAATGCTGGAGAAACTCAGCAGGTGAGGCAGCATCTATGGAGCGAAGGAATAGGTTCTCCAGACCCGAAGCATCACCTATTCCTTTGCTCCATAGATGCTGCCTCACCCGCTGAGTTTCTCCAGCATTTTTATCTAGCTGGTCTGACATGGTATGTGGTGGTGAATGACTCACTTTCTAATGCCCAATAAGTACAATGGAAATCTTTGTGTGGCTCTCTAGGTTTAATCAGAGTGAAGAGGTTCAATATTTTCCAGGCCAAACTCCACCGTTGGAAGGAGACAAGCAGAAATTACATGGTGATAGGTCACTTCCACATTCTCTTTTGCATCCAGACCATTCTAACTTGCCATACTTGGCCTTCAGTCAAAATGCTGCAACCATCATCACCATGCTGTGCCAAGTGAAGTTAAACAAAAGGGTTTGTCCAAGCAGTTTACACAGCTGTTAATTATCATCAAAAATTGTCTCATGATAAATATCCCCTTTCCTCCAATTCATTCTGGCATATACTTGGTCAATTCTTGATCAGATTCATGCTTTATCAATAATTGTGAATGATTGCCATGCCTTCATACTCCTTTGAGTAAATAACAATGCCTCACTACCCTCAATCTTTTTGTTTCCAACTACTAGACATCATTACCTCAAAGCTGCCTGAACAAACATGCACACAGTTAGTTCAGCGTCATCTTTGCTTAAGCAGCTCAGCATTCTCTTTTGATGAAACCATTATGATGTTTGTACTTCTGCTGCAGGGCGTCAATGCACTGAAAATGTTTTGTAGATTGCACTGTTTACTGTGCTACTAATGATTGGTTCTCAGTCCTAGTCTTTCAGTACCACCAATCTGCTGCAAAATTTGCGCATTGCACAACTAGCGATTATTTTCTCAGACAGTGATGGCAACACTCTGACATACCATTACTGTGACATCAACCATGAATGGAAAGCTGGAACTCAAGACATGTTTTGTAATTTAATTCTGTAAAGATAATCCATGTGATTCCAGGTTGCTATTCTTAGTTGATCAACCATTATAATTTACAAAACACCCTCCTCCCTCTTTCCTAACTCCCATCATCCTTGGAACATGTGGACACAAGAAATTGCTGATGCTTGTTTGCAAAAAAAGACAAACTGCTGGAGTAACTCAGGAGAACATGGAACACAGTCAGGAGAACACGGATAGGTGACATTTCAGGTTGGGACCCTTCAGATTGATAGTGGTGGGGGTGAAAGGGCAAAGCTGGAAGTGGGAGGGTGGGGGTGGAGAAGAAAGCGGGGGCAGGAAAAAGCTTGGCACAATAGGTAGATACAAGCGAGGTTTTTTTGTGATATGTAGATGTATCATTTACATCTCAGAAAGCATCCTCTTCACATTGCTCAAGGAACAGGACTTGTTTTGTAAGACCTGTCTGACGAAGGATCTCGTTTCGAAACGCCACCCATTCCTTCTCTCCAGAGACGCTGCCTGTCCCACTGAGTTATTCCAGCTTTGTGTCTATCTTGTTTTGTAAGAATTTTCATTCTTCAAGATGTCACATGTCACATTGCAAGGAATTCAGGTTATCATTTTTCTAATTATTTCTACTTAAACCTGCTGTCCTGCAAATGCAGTTGGAATATTATATCACTGATGATTTAAAAACCAAACATGCAGCTGAAGTCTAAATGTTCCAAAATGTGAGGTGTTGCATTTTGGGAACTCTAACAAAGGCAGGACCATCACAACAAATGGCAGAGTCCTGGGGAGTGTTGTGAGGCAGAGGGATCTAGAAATGCAGGTACATAGTTCGTCACAGGTAGACAAGGTGGTCAAGGTGACTTTCAGCCTTCATCAGTCATGAGTACAGAAGTTGGGATGTTATGTTACAGCTGTACAAGACACCGGTGCAGTCACAGTTGGAGTATTGTGTTCACTTTTGGTCCCCCTGTTACAGGAAAGATGTTAAGCTGCAATGGTTGCAGTGAAGATTTAGGAGGATATTTTTCCCTCAGAGGGTGATGGGTACATGGAAAGACCCAACAGAGGAGGCAGAAACTATAATAACATTTTAAAATACACTTGGACAGGTACATGGATAGGAAAGGTTTAGAGGGAAATGGGAAATGCAGGCAGGTGGGACAAGTGTAAACATAGAAATTAGGTGCAGGAGCAGGCCATTCGGCCCTTCACCGCCATTCAATATGATCATCGCTGATCATCCAACTCAGTATCCTGTACCTGCCTTCTCTCCATACCCCCTGATCCCTTCAGCCACAAGGGCCACATCCAACTCCCTCTTAAATATGGCCAACGGACTGGCCTCAACTACCTTCTGTGGCAGAGAATTCCACAGATTCACCACTCTGTGTGTGAAAAACGATGTTTTTCAGTGTAGATGGGGCACCTTGGTTAACATGGGAACGCTGGGTAGAAGGACTCCTTTCCATGCTGTACAACCATGACTCCAATTGGGACTAAGCAATTGGAGAGAAGCAGCGATTGAAGGGTGGCCTTAGCCATACTAATATTAACTGTACACTGAACTGAGTTATTATTTCAATACAAGGCAGTTTAATTAAGGTTTAAAATCTAATTGCATCAAATATTCCAATTAGAACCAATACAGTTGATAAAGTAGATATTCCTATAAATAGAAGTGACTTCTTCTGTGAACATAATATTTGCACCAGCAATTTCACAGCATAATTTCAACATGAAGCAGAGAAGGATCTTTTCCATTTCTGCCTTTACACATTTTCTCACGGATGTTGCAATTATAGAATTAACAAAAGATGTCATCCATTAGGGAATCTTGTGTTCTTCACTTGGACATTCATGCTAGGCAAGGCCAAAGGTAACTGCATTAATCTGTTGGACCCAGCAACAGAAAGAACGAGGGAGAGGCGAGGATGAAAGGAGGAAAAGCAGGTGGGACGGGATGGTCATTGCATTAAAAGATGGCGATTGGAATCATGGAAGAGAAGAGAGAATGGGGAGGGAAGAGAACTATGGAATGGCACAATTTTCCAAAACACAAGTATGTGGAGGGATGTGGAAAAGCACTGGGTCATGTGCAAAGTTAGCCAAAAGTAAACCTCAACAATCAGAACAAATTAAAAACCAGCAATCAGCTTTGGAATTTACAAGGTAAATAGTAAAGAATAGGCATTATGGAGTGTGTCTGATCTCCCATCAGTTTTGAAAGCCGTTTGAGAACCTCTTAAGATGCCAGGTAGACACAAAATGCTGGAGTTACTCAGCGGGACATGCAGCATTTCTGGAGAAGGAATGGGTACCGTTTCGGGTCGAGACCTTTCTTCCAACTGATGCCAGACAAGAACCAAGTCATAGCTCGGCTCTATTGATTAAACACGAACAACAGAACTAGTTGGTTGAATAGAAACCATGGGAATTTTCTTTTTCCCCTCAGAGGAGCCTTAAAATAAAAATGACTTTTGTAATACTAATAGCCATGACACTGCCAGGGGAAATGCCAACTGAATGAGTAATCAATATTGTTATTTATAAATAGTTTAGATTATATGACCAGTTAAAAACAACATTTCAATTAAAAACAACAGATCAGGCTGACATGGCAATCGTTAGGATTGTTAAGATCCATGAGCAGGGGAAAATGAATTTCTTATCAGAATTAACTTTGGTTTTACTAATACCAAATTTTTTAAACAACTTTTGTTCCTGCAAGTACTGTAATATCATGAATCAAGCAAGCAGTAACTCAGCGGTGCGATCCAACTATTGGTTGATATCACTTTGGTTTTCTTAGCAAAGGATCGTCGATTTCATGGTCTTCCTCGTGAGTATCTTCCTCTATCCAACCATCTGGTGGGATTTCAACAAATCCTTGCCGGTTTCTTCCACTTTCAGAGTCTTGGGATTCCGGTTGACTAAATCGTACCCTTGGCATCAGTGCTTGGCGTCTTCCACCTATATCTCGGGGCTCTGGGCTCTGATGAGAACCTGAGCCAATTATGGACTGCGATAAGTTCCTTAGCTGCAGAGAATCTGTTTCCGAGTTAATGTCTTCACCCACTGTAAATTAAGAGCACAGTGTATACATTGTACAACATCAATTAAGCAAGTTAATTCTTACATAGATGAAGGAAAGTTGGAAGATCATTACAAGCTAATTCTATTTTAACACTGCACATAATAAAGCAAAAGCATTAGGACAAAGGATGTTGCTGATCTCTGTCAAAGATACATCATTCACAATATTCCATGTGGGAATTTACAGAGGGGATCCATGGCAAAGTGGAGCCATAAACAGCCCTAACCAAAAAGAGATGTGGGCGAGGCAGGTAGAGGGGGTATTTAAACAGAAATTTACAGCAGAATCATGCCTTCCCATTTAGCTGGAAATAAATTGTTCAAACATACTGAATTGGTCAGAACATTCAAAAATGTCCAAGAACAACCCAAGAAGCAAATCAGAAATCCTTACTTAAACCTTGAGGGTTTTTAACAAATTAAAAAAAATGTAAAGACTTAGGCTGTTTGTGACCAAAATCACATAGTTAATATCAAATATTAAAGAGCATAGCTTTAAGGCGAAAATGATAAAGTTTAAAGGAGGAACAACTTTTTTTTTTAAATATAGAGGGTGATGGGCGCTGGGAATGGGCTACCAGGGGTGGTGGTGGAGGCAGATACAATAGAGGTGTTTAAGAGCTTTTGGATAGGCACATGGATACACAGGGAATGGAGGGACGTGGAACCATTGATTTTCAATGACATTAAGCTCTCTTCCTTCAACATAAAAAGTAAAAAACTCCTTGGACGGTATAATTGCTAATGTTATCTAGTCTAGCCTATCTATAAAGCAGCATAATTTCTACTTAATTATCACACTTCTGCACCTATTTTACCTCCCCACCTCTGTTTCCAGGCAAACTTGTTACTCCCAGAATGGTTGGTTCGCAACAGAGGCCTAACCTTTGTATCGCTACGCCCACACCTCAATCAGTTCTGCAACCGCATCTTCCATCGCCTCCACTTTTGGACCTTTCTCTATGTGGAAAGACTCCTCACCTCCCAGTGATGACCCCTGCTCCAACATTCCCCCTCCTCTTGGACACTCCTGCCTATTCTACCCTCTCTGGAGCTTGTCATTTTCAACTGCTGGCACAACATCAACCACCTTGACTTTTCTATTCCCTTTACCCTGACCAATCTCACCCCCTCTGAAGAGTGAAGAAAGGTCCAGATCTGAAACATCACCTATTCGTGTTTTCCAGAGATGATGCCTGACCCGTTGAGTTACTCCAGCACTTTGTGTCCTTGTATTCTCTGTGTCTGTTCTGATGTAGGATCTCAAACCTGAACCCTTAACTGAATTTCCTTTCACAGAGGCTGCTTGAACTACTGAGTATTTTCTATTTTAGAGCTCCAACATCTGCAGGGTTTGTCTCTCCTCCCCCCCCCAATTCATTTCTCTACCACCTCATTCTATTCCTCCACTGCCTCAGTGGTATTAAAGATGTCTCTATTTGATAGTTTTCTGCTGAGATTGTTATAGTACAGCTCGATGACAGCACAGTGGCACAGCAGTAGAGTTGTTGCGTTACAGCACCAGAGTTCGATTCTGATTATGGGTGCAGTTTGTATGTTCTCCCTGTGACGGCATGGGTTTTCTCTCGGTGCTCCGATTTACTCCCACACTCCAAAGGCAGACACGTTTGTAGGTTAGGTAGCTTTGGTGAAAATTGTAAATTGTCCCTAGTGTGTAGGATGCTGCAAATGCACGGGGGCGATTGCTGGTTGGCATGGACTTGGAGGGCCAAAGGGCCCGTTTCCGAGCTGCATCTCTAAACACTAAAGAAAAGTCAAAAGTCTTACCTGTGAAAGCTGTGTTCCTCTTTGGGGCTCTGGAAGAAATTCTGGTACTTTGAGGCTGCGAAAATGGACGATTCTTTACTGCACCAGACTGGAAAAAAAGGGGGAAACCAGCAAGGGTAAGTAACTACAATCCAACAGCTTGGTGCAATCCTTTGACATTTGTAACAGCAATTGGTTTGAAAACATCCATGGCATGGGAATTATCCATCATACCTTTTCCATAGGGAAAGCAGGGAGATCATCAGTACATTGTGGAGAACAATTGTTTGAGGGAAGCAAATGGCAATTACCATGGATGTGCATATAAGGAAAATCAACATATTTTTCATTTATGGACTCTTTGATCACAGTTTAAGTTGTGTAAAAGTAAAATATCTGTTCCAATAATGGAGGATTATGCTTTTCATCAATTACATATAATCATGGCACAAATAATTATCCTACAAGTAACAACCTTTGTGTAGCATGCACCAACTAAATTCACTGCAAATGGCAGACATCACCACCCTTATATGCATGATGGATTGAGAATAAATGTATTAAAGTTAGTACTACCATCAAATTTAGCAAATGTCCTTTTTTTAAAATTAAAAAGCTACACTAGGCCAAGGATCAAACGAGAGATATTGCAATCCAAAATCGATGTACTGGGGGAAAAGAAGAAGAAAATTAGGACATATATCCTCACCTTTTACTCATTTTTAACTTCACATGTTGGCAAAGGTTAGATGAACTATTTTATATCGTATGTGTTTAACCTTTCGTGTGACACAATTAAGTTGTCCCATATATAGAAAAACAATTGCAATGGTTTAAGATAATAAATTAAAAAAGTAATTATATTACTAGTCAAAAGTAATTTCCAATATTCCCTTCAACAAACTTTCTCTCAATGCTCCCCCCTCTGCTTATCAATACTGTGCAATACGAGAATGATAGTTTTAAATATTAGATTTTCTCAACAACATAGGAGAGTAAGGTCAGGGCCAATTGCGAGCGGAGCGAGCGGGAAGGTAAATACCGAGGTAAATACAAGAAATAAAGTGGACGAGCTTGAGGCTCAGTTAGAAATTGGCAAGTAAGATGTTGTGTGAATTACAGAGACATGGCTGCAAGAGGGCTATGGCCTGAATATTCAAGGGTATACCTCCTATTGAAATGACAGACAGGTGGGCAGAGGGGGTGGGGTAGCTCTGTTTGTGAGGAATGAAATTCAGTCCCTTGCAAGGGGTGACATTGAAACAGGAGATGTGGAGTCAGTATGGATAGAACTAAGGAATTGTAAGGCTAAAAATACCCTAATGGGACTTATCTACAGGCCCCCAAACAGCAGCCTGGATATAGGGTGCAGTTGAATCAGGAGTTAAAATTGGCATGTAGTAAAGATAATACTATGGTTGTTATGGGAGATTTGAACATGCAGGTAGACTGGGAAAATCAGGTTGGTACTGGTCCCCAAGAAAGGGAGTTTGTGGAGTGCCTCCATGATGGATTCTTAGAGCAGCTTGTATTGGAGCCTACCAGGGAGAAGGCAATTCTGGATTTAGTGTTATGTAATGAACCTGATTAGATAAAGGAACTCACGGTTAGGGAGCCATTAGGAGGTAGTGACCATAATATGGTCAGGTTTAATCTACAATTGGAGAGGGAGAAGGGTAAATCAGAGGTGTCAGTGTTCTAGTTGAATACAGGGGATAATGGAGCCATGAGGGAGGAGCTGGCCAAAGTTGACTGGAAAGATATGCTAGCAGGGATTGACAGTGGAACAACAATGGGGGATATTTCTGGGGATAATACAGAAGGTGCAGGATCAGTGCATTCCAAAGAGGAAGAAAGATTCCAAGGGGAGTAAGGGGTGACTGTGGCTGACAAGGGACGTCAGGGACAGTATAAATAATAAAAGAGAAGTACAACGTAGTAACGATGAACGGGAAGCACGAGGATTGGGTAATGTTTAAAGAAGCAACAGAAGATAACTAAAAAGGCAATACAGGGAGAAAGGATGAGGTACGAAGTTAAGCTAGCCAAGAATATAAAGGAGGATAGTAAAAGCTTATTTAGGTATGTGAAGAGGAAAAAATTAGTTGGACCCTTGAAGACTGAAAAAGGTGAATTTATTATGGGGAACAAGGAAATGGCAAATGAGTTGAACAGGTACTTTGGATCCATCTTCACTAAGGAGGACACAAACAATCTTCCTGATATAGTAGTGGCCAGAGGATCTGGGGAGACTGAGGAACCGAAGGAAATCCACATTAGGCAGGAAATGGTGTTGGGTTGACTGATGGGACTGAAGGCTGATAAATCCCCAGGGCCTGATGGTCGGCATCCCAGGGTACTTAAGGAAGTGGCACTAGAAAGTGTGGATGCATTGGTGATAATTTTCCAATGTTCTATAGATTGAGGATGTTCCTGTGGATTGGAGGGTAGCTTATGTTATCGCACTTTAAGAAAGACTGGAGAGAGAAAACAGAGAACTACAGTTAGCCTGACATCGGTGGTGGGGAAGATGCTGGAGTTAATCATAAAAGATGAAATAGCGGCACATTTGGATAGCAGTAACAGGATCGGCCCGATTCAGCATGGATTTACGAAGGGGAAATCATGCTTGACTAATCTTCTGGAATTTTGAGGATGTAACTATGAAAATGGACAAGGGACAAAATGGACTAGTGGGGTACCACAAGGCTCGGTGCTGGGATCGCAGCTATTTACAATATATATTAATGATTTAGATTGAAGGGATTACAAGTAACATTAGCAATTTTGCAGATAACACAAAGCTGGGTGGCAGTGTGAACTGTGAAGACTGGTACCCCACTAGTCACTGCCTGCCATTCTGAAAGGGACCCGTTAGTTCCTACTCTTTTTTTTTTTTCTGTCTGCCAACCAATTTTCCAGCCATGTCAGCACTCTACCCCCAATACCATGTGCCCTAATTTTGCCCACTAATCTCCTATGTGGGATCTTATCAAATGCTTTCTGAAAGTCCAGGTACACTACACCCACTGGCTCTCCCTTGTCCATTTTCCTAGTTACATCCTCAGAATTCTATGCTATGAGAATGCAGGGTGACTTGGACAGGTTGGGTCAGTGGGAAGAAAAACAGGAAGGTAGATTACTATCTAAATGGTGTCAAGTTGGGAAAAGGGGAAGTACAATGGGATCTGGGGGTCCTTATTCATCAATCAATAAAAGTAAGCATGCAGGTACAGCAGGCAGTGAAGAAAGCGAATGGCATGTTGGCGTTTATAACAAGAGTATAGGAGCAAAGAGGTCCTTCTGCAGTTGTTTGGGCCCTAGTGAACCACACCTGGAGTATTGTCTGTAGCTTTGGTCCCCTAATTTGAGGAAGGACATTCATGCTATTGAGGGAGTACAGCGTAGGTTTACACGGTTAATTCGCCGGTTGGCGGGACAGTCATATGCTGAGAGAATGGAGCGGCTGGGCTTGTACACTCTGGAGTTTAGAAGGATGAGAGGGGATTTTATTGAAACATATAAGATTATTATTGGTTTGGACGCGCTAGAGGCAGGAAACATGTTCCCGATATTGGGGGAGTCCAGAACCAGGGACCACAATTTAAGAATAAGGGGCAAGCCATTTAGCACGGAGACAAGGAAACACTTTTTCTCACAGAGAGTTGTGAGTCTGTGGCATTCGCTGCCTCAGGGCAGTGGAGGCAGGTTCTCTGGATACTTTCAAAAGATAGCTAGATAGCGTAGTCAAGGGATATGGGGAGAAGTCAGGAACGGGCTACTGATTGGGGATGATCTGCCATGATCACATTGAATGGCGGTGCTGGCTCGAAGGGCCGAATGGCCTACTCCTGCACCTATTGTCTATACCTGAAGTACAAAATATACCCAAATTCATATAATTAACCTTTTTTAAAACCTGATATTTAGATTTCCAGTTACTTGGATTCATAATCATACCAATACTAAACAGGAAAATTTCACAGCACCAAATAATTTCCAAAATAGTTTGAAAGTAGTTTCAAAATAATGTATAACTTTTGGACATTAGAAAGGGGCCCTTAGGCCTACTGAGTCCGTGCTGACCACCAATCACTCCGTGTATTAACACTATCCTACACACTAGGGACAATTTACGAGTTTACGAAAGCCAATTAACCTACAGACCTCCACTTCGGAGTGTGTCAGGAAACCGGAGCACCCAGGAAAAACCCACATGGTCACAGGGAGAACATACAAACTCTGCACAGACAGCACCCATACGCAGGATCAAACCTGGGTCTCTGGTGCAGTAAGGCAGCAGCTCTACTGCTGCGCCACCATGCCGCCCTGAGTTTCACCACTTTTCATGGTTCAGATGAACAGCATTTTCAAGGATTCACCTTCCGGGCTCTGGTAGTACTGCGCATACTATCCCGAAGACTCCCGTGTCGCCGGATTAAGATTTCTTTGACCTGATTCTCGACGGTCTCTCTTGGCAGACTGTGCCTGTTGTATGATGGTGCCTGTAATTTAAAAAAAAAAAAAAAAAAAAAATCATGGTCAGAGTAGAAATCTTGGATTATTTTATTGTTATAAATTTTGGAGTGCAAGTTGAATGCCAAGTAATTTGCTCAGTACAGACTTCATGTTCTTAGCAGTGCTCCTTCCAGATATATATTCAGAAAATGTTAGCATGTCCATGTTTGAAATGAATGGCAGAATGGCGCAGTTGGTAGAGCTGCCACCTCACAGCGCCAGGGTCCCGGGTTAGATTCCAACCTCAGGTGCTGCCTGCGTCAAGATTATGCAACTCACTTGCGCATTTAATTGGAATTGCGAAAGTGTGTAAGAAGGAACTGCAGATGCTGGTTTAAACCGAAGATAAGACACAAAAAGCTGGAGTAACTCAGCAGGACAGGCAGCATGCATTGGTGGATACAAAGGAACCGCAGATGCTGGTTTACAAAAAAAGACAAAATGTTGGAGTAACTCAGTGGGTCAAGCAGGATCCTTGAAGAATATGGATACATGACGCTTCAGATCAGGACCATAATGGAGACGGGTTCTGAGCCGATTCATCAATTATCCATGTTCTCTAGAGATGCTACCCATCCTGCTAAATTACTCCAGAACTTTGCATCGTGCTTTGAAAGTATTGGTGGTCCTATTCTTACCTGCGTCCTGGTCTTATGTGGTATCTTCTCAACTGCTCATCTCCAACATTATTTTATTTTATTTTATATTTTTAAATATCCCTCAAGATACTTGCATTCAGCCAACTACCACAGAACATATTTAAAGCTGTGGTCTTGATGGCTGCCAGAAATAAAGCTTGAAATTCTGGCTTCATTAATGTATCACATCATATTTGTTTCTATGCACAGAGTTTTAGGAATAAAGTACAGTTACAGTTTAGTTTATTGCCACGTGTACTGAGGTCCAGTGAAAAGCTTTTGTTGCATGTTAACCAGTCAGCAGAAAGACAATACATGATTACAATCGACCCATTAACAGTGCATAGATACATAAGGCAATAACATTTAGTGCAAGTTAAAGCCAGCAAAGTCCGATCAAGGGTAGCCCGAGGTTCACCAAAGAGGTAGATCGTAGTTCTCCACTGCTCTCTGGCTGTGGTAGGATGATTCAGTTGTCTGAAAGCAGCTGGGAAAAAACTACCCCCAAATCTTGAGGCATGCGTTTTCACACTTCGATACCTTTTGCTGATGGGAGAGAGGAGAAGAGGGAGTTGCCAGGGTGCGACTTGTCCTTGATTATGCTGCTGGCCTTGCCGAGGCAGCGCGAGGAACAAATGGAGTCAATAGAAGGGCGGTTAGTTTCTGTGATGGTCTGGATTGCATCCACAATTTGCTGCAATTTCCTGCAGTCATGGATGGAGCTGTTCCATTGCAAACTGGGGTATATGCACTGCTTCACTTCCTGAAGTTGATCGCTATCTCCTTTGTCTTGCTGACATTGAGAGAAAGGTTGTCGTCTCGACACCAGGACACGAGGATCTCGATCTCTTTCCTATACTCAGTCTCATCATCACAATCACAATAATACTATTAGCCAATTATGTTTTGCAACATATGAGGAATTTCATTTTCTAAGTCAGTCAGACAAATAAAAAAGCAACGGAACACACAAAACACATTTTAACATAAACATCCATCACAGTGACTCCTCCACATTCCTCACTGTGAAGGGAGGCAAAAAAAAGTTCAATCGCTTTCCTTTGCTCTCCGGGGGCATCCATTGACGGGATGATCTTGACTCCCGTAGCCATCGGCAGGCCCACCGCATTGAGGTGATCATCTCATGCATCCGGGGGGGGAAATGTCAGCTCCCCCGCACTGGACGATCGAACCCCGCGTCAAGACTGGTCAAACCTCCCGCAACGGTGGCGCTCCAGACATCCATGGCCTCTCCCAAGACTGCAAGCTCCCAATGTAAACTCCGATCCCAAGCAAGGGATCGATGCAAGTCCACACCCCGCAGTGGGGCCCCAAGGTCAGTCCGAGGAGGCCTCCAGCTCCATCTATGGTAGGCCGCAGAGCGACCGGAGAATGCGATCTGAAAATTAATCGCATCTCCGGCAAGGTAAGAAACTGAAAAAAAGTTTCCCCCAACCCCTCCCCCTCCTCCCCACATAAAACAAACCGGAGAACATTTACACAAACTTTTAACTCGCACTAAAAATAAAAAAGACAAAGAAACAAACAAACTGTTGGCAGGGCAGCCAATCGGCGGCGCCCCTGGTTATCACGATTTTCTAACCACCAAAAATGGTGGTGTTGTTGCAAATTTGAAAATTAAATTTGTACATGGCTGCACAGTCGCAGGTGTACAAGGAGTAAATAAGGGGGCTGAGAACGCATCCTTACGGAGCCCCCATGTTGAGGATTATCATAGAGCAGGGGCTCCCAACCTTTTGTCTCATTTACCCCAGGCAACTTTAATAGCACACAACAATGTTATTTCACTTATTTATGAACAACTATTATAGCCATTAATTATATTTAAGGAACTAGATAGATTTCTTGGACAAAAAGGCAGTGCAGTTCAGTTTATTGTACGTGTACCGAGCTACATTGAAAAGCTTTTGTTGCCTGCTAACCAGTCAGCGGGAGGACACACGATTACAATAGAGCTATTTACAGCGTATAGATACATAAGGGAATAACATTTAGTACAAGGGCAAACCAGTAAATTTCAATCAAAGATAGCCCAAGAGTCACCAAGGAGGTAGTTAGTAATTCAAGACTGCTCACTAGTTGTGGTAGGATGATTCAGTTGCCTGATAACAGCTGGGAAGAAACTGTCTCTGAATCTGGAGGTGTGTGTTTTCGCATTTCTATGTCCTTTGCCCGATGGAAGAGGGAGAGGTTGAGGTGCGACTCGTCCTTGACTATGCTGCTGGCCAGCATCAGGAGGAAGAAAAGAAAGGGGAAAATAATATGGAGAGGATTGTCATTGATTAGGAAAATGGGATCAAAGAGCTGAATGGCCTATTTAATAGGCGCAGGTTTGAAAGGTAGCAATACATAGACAATAAAGACACCAATACCAGCATTGCCTTCAACTGGCGAGCATCAGCAAGTGGTGCAGTGGATGGCATGGAGTGAATTTATAAACTAATGAACATATGGGTCAAATGCAGGCAAATGGGACAAGCCCAGGATGCCAACTTGGTTGACATGGACAAGGTGGCCAAAGAGCCCGTTTCCATGCTGTATAACTATGACTCCATGGCCATGAAACCACATGGAGGCAGGGCTCAGAAACTGCCCAAGGAGCACGATTCACTCATGAGAAGCACTGAGACAAGTGAAAGGAATAACAGTTATAAAACCAAGTATTAACTCAAAGTCCATATGAGATAGGAGCAGAATTAGGGCCATTTGGTCCATCAGGTCTGCTCTGCCATTCAATCATGGCTGATCTATTTTCCCCCTCAACCCCAATCTCCTGCCTTCTCCCCGTAACTCAGCTGTTATCAGGCAACTAAACAGTCCTCTCATCACCTAGAGTGCGGTCCTAACCTGCCATCTACCTCGTTGTAGACATTTGAACTTTATTTAATGAACTTTATTGGACTTCAATGTTATATCATTGTGCTGAATGTTGCACCTTTGATCCATTATCTTTGCACTGTGGACGGCTAGATTGTGCTCGTGTATGGTATTTTTGTTTTGATTGAATAGCTTGGTACATATGACAATAATAAACTAAACTAACTTTTGACACTAAGAACTCCACATTTGAAAGGAAAAATGTTACAAGGAAATATGAAGCAAGATCAGCAAGATTTTGACCCAAAACGTTGACCATTCTTTTCACCTACAGATGCTGCTCGACTCCCCAAGGTCCTCCAGCAGATTGCTTATTGCAAAGACTGGAATTGGAGCAGTCCCTGATGTCTGACATACCAGTTTTACCCTGTGTTCAGCAGCCACTGTAGATGGTTAAACTTACTCTCTGTCTGGTCCGGTACATACTCTTAGCCAAGATTTCTTTCATATTCTTCAATTCTTCTGATGAAAGACTTTGAACCTCTTTGGGTATTTTGCCCCTGGAAATTCAGGTAAATATAGAACAAAATTAACTAGAGTCGTACAACATGTAAACAGGCCTTTCGGCCCAACAAATGTCCCATTGATGCTAGTCCCACCCGCCCATGTTTGATCCATATCCATCTAAACCTTTCCTATCCATGTACCTGCCCAAATGTCTTTGTGTTAATGTACCCACTTCAACTACCTCCTCCGACAGTTTGTTCCATATACCCACTGTGTGAACTGGGTTGTGATTCAATTAAAATTAAATGCAAAATAATACAGCTCTCAAAGCAAAATACAAACAATTTGGAGACACAAGAAACTACAGATACTCAAATCTTCAACAAGATACAAAGTACTTGAGGAACTCAGCAGGTCCAGCAGCATCTGGAGAGCTAATGAGCACATGTTTCAAGTCAGACCCATCTCCAACCTTTGAGTACGAAGGAGGGTCCAGACCTGAAATTCTATCTGTCCAATCCATTCCTTCCCCAGATGCTACCTGACCTGTCGAGTTCCTCCAGTACTTTGCATCCAGCAGAGTTTGAAGATACCAAATATTGGTAATGGAAAAAAAGGAGGATCTGGGCAGTCAAGTGAAATCAGTCTGGACTTCTTTGCTCAGTGCTTCTCCATTTGAATGCAGAGAGAGGAATTATTCCCTTTTCATTTATTTTTCATCCAAATAAAAGCATGCTACAAACAAAAGGGTGCTCATGAAAGCTAAATGAAACTTAACGGAATAGCAATTTATTCAAAATATGAAAGAAACCCCAGTTTTATAAGATTGGGAACACTCATGACCAATTCTCCAAAACATATGTGATTTGGATTCTTAATTGTTTAATTACAACTTTTGACATTTTTAAATAATGTAAATGAAGTATTTTACTTACAGCAGAGATGCAGATGATGACACCTTACTGAGTTCACCTGATTCAGCCATTTCAATGGCATGTTTTAATTCCAGCTTCTTATAAAGAGCAACAATACTATTCTTCGGTTCATTACCCCGAATCAAGAGCTTTGCCAAATAACTGCGATCAAACGTCCTGGCTCTAAAGGCAAAGCCCAAGATCAAATGTGTTATTGGCTGCATGAAATACAACAAGTTACATAACTTACAACCATAAAAGGAGCTAATGTATTTTATAGCAGATGGTGTACAGGGCATCTCATATTCCTTTTAGTGATATCTTGTGCTCTAAATCTAAAGGGACCCTTATCTAAATCTTATCTAAAGGGACCCTTTGGCAGTAATAGTATAATTTTCTGAGCAGAATGATTCATGGACAAAAGTATTCCAACTACTATAATCCTTTCAAAATAATCCATATAACATGATGTTTAAGAAGGAACTGCAGATGCTGGAAAAATCTAAGGTAGACAAAAATGCTGGAGAAACTCAATGGGTGAGGCAGCATCTATGGAGTGAAGGAATAGGTGACGTTTCTCGAGAGCCTTCTTCAGACTGATGTGGGAGGTGGGGGGGGGGGCAGGAAGAAGAAAGGAAGAGGCGGAGTCTGTGGGTTGTGAGAGAGCTGGGAAGGGGAGGGGAAAGAGGGAGAAAGCAAGGACTACCTGAAATTGGAGAAGTCAATGTTTATACCGCTGGGATGTAAACTACCCTAGCGAAATGTGAGGTGCTGCTCCTCCAATTTGTGGTGGGCCATGGAGCAGGCCCAGGACAGAATGGTCAGATTTGGAATGGGAGGTGGAGTTGATGTGCTGAGCCACTGGGCGATCGGGTTGGTTATTGCAAACTGAGCGGAGGTGTTGGGCGAAGCGATCACCAAGCCTACGCTTGGTCTCACCGATGTAGAGCAGCTGACACCTAGAGCAGCGGATGCAATAGATGAGGTTGGAGGAGGTGCAGGTGAACCTCTGCCGCACCTGGAAAGACTGCTCGGGTCATTGGATGGAGTCGGGGGGGGGGGGGGGGGGGGGGGGGGGAGGCAAAGCAACAATTGTAGCATTTTCTGCGGTTGCAAGGGAAAGTACCGGGGAGGGGCAAATTGACCAGGGAGTTACAGAGCGAGCGATCTCTGCAGAAAGCAAACGGGGAGGAGATGGGAAGATGTGGCCAGTGATGGGATCCCGTTGGAGGTGGACAGAATGTCGGAGGATTACCTGTTGTATGTGACAGGTGGTATGGTGGAAGGCAAGGACAAGGGGGATTCTGCCCTCGTTAGGAGTGGGGGTGTGGGGAGTGGGAGTGGAACTACAGGATATAGAGGAGACCCTGGTGAGAGCCTCATCTATAGTTGAAGGGGGAACCCCCGTTCCCTAACAAATGAGGACATCTCCGATGCCCTGGTTTGGAACATCTCATCCTGGGTGCAGATGCGGCGTAGACGGAGGAATTGGGAGTAGGGGATAGAGTCCTTACAGGAAGCAGGGTGGGACGAAGTTGTCCAGATATCCATGGGAGTCAGTGGGTTTGTGTAGATGTCGGTCAGAAGTCTGTTACCTGCAATGGAGATAGTGAGGTCTAGAAATGGTAGGGAGATGACGGAAATGGTCCAGGTGTATTTGAGTGCCGGATGGAAGTTACTGGTGAAATGGATGAAGTCAGTGAGTTCTGCATGGGTGCAGGAGGTAGCACCAATGCAGTCGTCGATGTAGCGGAGGTAGAGTTTGGGGATAGGGCCCCGGTATGCTTTGAACAAGGATTGTTCGACGTACCCTACAAAGAGGCAGGCACAGCTGGAGCCCATGTGCTTGCCCATAGCTACGCCTTGGATTGGGAGGAAATGGGAGGAGTCAAAGGAAAAGTTGTTGAGGGTAAGAACCAGCTCCGCTAGATGGAGGAGAGTACCAGTAGACAGGGATTGGTTGGTTCTGCGGTTGAGGAAGAAACGGGAGGGGGGAGAGAAGAGGTTAGAGTGAGAAAGGGGGTGGAAAATTTGAGGCTGTTAATGTCCCGCTGGCAGTTTAAAATATACACTGATAGTCACACAGTATAGTCACACGCAGAGTGATCTACACAAACCAACTGAAGAGATGCAAAATCTGTCTGGTTCCTTTTAGGTTTTTGTCAGACTACACACATGTAGAACAGCACACACATGAACTGCACCATACCATCGTGTCATTCTGAATGGTGTATACAACACAGCTTCTCCTTTAAGGTCAAAGAATGAAAATGCTGACACATCTACAATTTTTTTTTTGTTTACAGTTTAGCTGATTATCTGGAACATATATACGAGCTTTATTCAAGCTGAAATGACGTGGTTCCATGAACTTTACTGAGTTTGTCATTCTTCAGAAATGTATTCTTAGAACCGGACGTCACAGTAGTTGTCCTCACGTCCAGCTCTTCACCACCCACCCCCAACTTTCAGTCTTAAGAAGGGTCATAACCTGAAACGTCACCCACCCATTCATGCCAGACCTGCTGCCTGACCCACTGAATTACTCCAGCACTTTGAGTCTATCTTTGGTTAAAACAGCATCTGCAGTTCTGTGTTTCTAAACTAGATTATTTGATGAATGTCCGGCGGCTACTGACTTACCCATCTCTACAAAGACTTTACCATTAACAAGGCATAATTAGAAATTGTTGTGGCATAATTTCCATTTGTGTGAATGAATGCAACTCCACCAACTTTCACAAGGGATGACATAGTGAGGAAAAGCAGGTTATGTCTATTTGCATCCCGTCCACCATCTTGTTGTCGACCTCTTCATGGTGAGCCCTGTCAACTGACCTCAGTCGGGAAAACAACAACAAACGGAGGCAGCAGCAGCGCCGTGGCGCCAACCGGGAGCATGCACCTTTTTTAGGGCGGGCACCTACATATGTCAAACCGGATGGCATCACCCTCCTGTAGACTTCTGCTGCCATCAGCAGCACACCACGCATGCACCGTCCACAAGATCTATTAGAGCAACTTGCCAAAGCTTCTTCATCAGCACCTCCCAAACCCATGCCACTGACCACCTAGAAAGACAAGGGCAGCAGATGCATGGGAAAACCATTATTTCCAAGTTACACCATTCAAACTTGGCAAACCCAACTGTAGAAACACAGAATTGCAGATGCTGGTTTACCAAAGAAAGACACAAAATGCTGGATGCGGCAAATGTAAAATGAAAAATAGAAAATAGTAGAAATTCTCAGGAGAACATGCCACACCTGTGGGAAGAGAAACGACCAAGAACATTTCAGGTTCAAAACCATTCGAGCAGAAATGTTAACTATTTCAATACAATACACATTAATGATTTAGATGAAGGAATCAAAAGTAACATTAGCAAATTTGCAGAGGACACAAAGCTGGGTGGCAGTGTGAACTGTGAGGAGGATGCTATGAGAATGCAGGGTCACTTGGACAGGTTGGGTGAGTGGGCAGATGCAGCTTAATGTGTATAAATGTGAGGTTATCCACTTTGGTGGCAAAAACAGGAAGGCAAAATATTATCTGAATGGTGTCAAGTTGGGTAAAGGGGAAGTACAACAAGCTCTGGGGGTCCTTGTTCACCAGTCACTGAAAGTAAGCGTGCAGGTACAACAGGCAATGAAGAAAGCAAATGGCATGTTGGCCTTCATAACAAGTGGATTTGACTATAGGAGCAAAGAGGTCCTTCTGCAGTTGTACAGGGCCCTAGTGAGATCACACCTGGAGTATTGTGTGCAGTTTTGGTCTCCAAATTTGAGGAAGGATATTCTTGCTATTGAGGGTGTAGGTTTGCAGGGTTAATTTCCGGGATGCCTGGACTGTCATATGCTGAAAAAATGGAGCAACTGGGCTTGCCTACATTGGAATTTAGAAAGTTGAGAGGGGATCTTATTGAAACATAAGATTATTAAGAGATTGGACAAGCTAGAGGCAGGAAACATGTTCCCGATGTTGGGGGAGTCCAGAACCAGGGGCCACAGTTCAGAAATAAGGGGTAGGTCATTTAGAACGGAGATGAGGAAAAATTGTCACCCAGAAAGTTGTGAATCTGTGAAATTCACTGCCTCAGAAGGCAGTGGAGGCCGATTATCTGGATGCTTTCAAGAGAGAATTAGTTAGAGCTCTTAAAGATAGTGGAGTCAAAGGCTATGGGGAGAAGGCAGGAATGGGGTACTGATTATGTATGATCAGCCATCAGAGTAAATTACGGTGCTGGCTCAAAGGGCCGAATGGTCTACTCCTGCCCCTATTGTCTATTGTTTTAGCTTCAAGATAATTAACCTTAACAAGCCATGATATTTGACATCAGCTAGAACAGAAGAAAATATTAGTGTCACACCTGTCATTTTGCTAAATGCTTTAAAGTTCTACAAACATTTAGTGCACTTTAGAACTATGATAGTTGTGACCAAGCATATACCCGTAATATTGTCAAAACACACGTTTTATTCCATTCAATATTGGTTTCTTAATTCAAAGGGTAACTTCATTTTTTATAAAGTAAACATTTTCAATGCCTTTGAATATTGACAGAAAACTTTGTTCAATTGCCCATCAATACCAATGTGATGATTTCATCAGTCATTTATATTGCTATTCACTCCATTTGCTTTATTCCAGTAGAGGGAAGCATTACAATACCTTAGATGCACCGTACTTCTAAACTGTTATTCATTGACTTATATAGTTGAGCAAAAGTAATATGAAAGGAACAAAGCTCTTTAAAAAACAAAAATACATTTTCATATTGCATGTCCTTAAGGACTAGAATACAACTGGTTAAATATATTAAGCACTTTAAAATAAAAACGATTACGTTGGCTCAATCCTAGCAAAATATACTGTGTAAAGGGCATTGCAATACTGGCAATTGGTGTATTTTGTTTTAAAAATGAACAGTTCCTTTATTATATACATTACTAGAGCTCCTAAAACAAACATCCAAGGTAGCACGTATGCTGTGTGTGCATCTGAATGCATGGACATACAATGCTTGAAAAAAAAAGTTGAATAGTATCAGTATTCATTCTAGAGCAGAAGCTTGGAGCTTGAACAAACATATAGGTTAAGTGTTCCACCATGCATGCTAGTTTCTCATCAGGATGATCAAAAGATATTGATGACCATTTAACAGATTTTAAATGTGGTTGTAGCAAAATATATATATATATATATATATATATTAAATCAAGAATCAAGAGTGTTCTAGTGTCATACGTCCCAAAACAGAATGGTGGTTTTTTTCCTCTAATCCCTCTCCAATATGGTGTGCTCGCCCAAATGGGGCTTTGGAACTAACAGAAGACAAAAGATGCTGGAATCATGAACAAAATAAGAAGTGCTGGAAGATCTCAACAAGTCAGGCAACATCTGCAGAGGGAATGGACAAACACATGCTTTGCCTAAAAATTTAGCCCTTGTGCTTTGTCATAATGTCTTTTGACTGGACAGAGTCATCAGATGGATGTCAATATCATTGATGACCCTCAGACTATCCTTGATAAGACTTTGCTGGCTTTATCTTGCACTAAACGTTATTCCCTTATCACGTATCTATATACTGTAAATGGATCGATTGTAATCATGTATTGTCTTTCTAATGACTGGTTAGCAGGCAGCAAAAGCTTTTCACTGTATCTCGGTACACGTGACAATGAACTAAACTGAAAATAACTTAACTGAAACACCTTTTGTTCAACTTTGGAGCAAATTTCTCTTAGCTGGGCTCAAGGTATAAGATCATAAGGAATAGGAGTAAAATTAGGCCATTCAGCCCATCAAGTCTACTCTGCCATTCAATCATGGCTGATCTATCTCTCCCTCCTAACCCCATTCTCTTAGCCTTCTCTCCATAACCTCTGACACCTGTATTAATCCAGAATCTAACTATCTCTGCCTTAAATATATCCATTGACTTGGCCTCTACAGCCTTCTGTAGTAAAGAATTCCACAAATTCACCACCTTCTGATAGAAACATAGAAATTAGGTGCAGGAGCAGGCCATTCAGCCCTTCCAGCCTGCACCGCCATTCAATATGATCATGGCTGATCATCCAACTCAATATCCTGTACCTGCCTTCTCTCCATACCCTCTGATCCCTTCAGCCACAAGGGCCACATCCAACTCCCTCTTAAATATGGCCAACGAACTGGCCTCAACTACCTTCTGTGGCAGAGAATTCCACAGATTCACCACTCTGTGTGAAAAACGATTTTCTCATCTCGGTCCTAAAAGACTTCCCCCTTATCCTTAAACTGTGACCCCTTGTCCTGGACTTCCCCAACATCGGGAACAATCTTCCTGCATCTAGCCTGTCCAACCCCTTAAGATGAAATTAATTTCTCATCTCCTTCCTAAAAGAACGTCCTTTAATTCTGAGATTATGATCTCTAGTTCCAAACTCTCCCACTAATGGAAACATCCTCTCCACATCCATTCTATCCAAGCATTTCACTACTCTGAATGTTTCAATGAGGTCCACCCTCATTCTTCTAAACTCCAGCGAGTACAGGCCCAGTGCCAACAAAAGCTCATTATAGTTTAACCTACTCATTCCTGGGATCATTCTTGTAAACCTCCTCAGGACACCCTCTAGAGCCAGCACACGGTTCCTCAGATATGGTGCCCAAAATTGCTCACGATATTGCAAATCCATATTCCAACTTCTGATTTATGACAGCAACTAGAAGCATAAGTGTCATACAAATGCAAATGGTTACTGAGGTCAGCATTCAGTTAAGGATTCATTTTACAAAAAAAAGTTTTATATATTAAATAATTTGGTATCTACAAAAAATTAACAAATGCTGAGTAACTCCGAGAGAGGCAGCATCTCTAGAGAAGATGGATAGATGATGCTTCAGATCAGGACCACTCTTCAGACTGATTTTTGTGTGGGTGGTGAGGAAGCAAACTGGAAGAGAGGAGAGGCAGGAAAAGCCTGGCACCTGGCAGGTATTAGGTTGATTCGGGTAAGGGGGAGATGAAAAGACAGAAGGTGCAAGACTAAAAGATTGAAAAATTCCAAATTGTAAAGCTAGAAAAAGGAATGTAGGTGGAAGTGGAGGGGGTGAAGATTTGGCATTTAGTTTCCTTGAAATATAATTGGACAAAACAATCTGTACAAAACAAGAATGTTTTAAATGTGAATTAGAGGCATTTACTTTATCACAACATGGATTTGAAGCAATCATTCATACTTGTCTCTTAGGTAGTGGTGACTCCATTGTCCACAGACGTCCACAACTCCAGCCAACACATGGTCAAATAACTAGACATGGAAATGAAATTTAGGATTAAACACTTAATATTTTTCCTGCAAGTTTTTTTTCTGAACAAGCAGATGAGTTCTAATGCTGGAATAAGCAAGAGTGTTTCAGTTTGTGTCTGAACTGTGATGATCATACTTCAAGGGATGGGGGAACCCTAAACATCATTTGACATTAGAAAGAGTGTAGAAGACATTCGCCAGGAAGTTATCTTGAATGGCGGGCATTGGATAGAAAGAGAGTTTGGATTGTAGAAAAATTGAACTACAGATGATAATCAGCGAGGAGGTACAAGGACAGGAGTTGCATCTCCTGCGGTTGCAGAGAAAGTACCTTGGGTGGTAGTGGTTTGAGTGGAAAGGGACAGGTGAAACAAAGTTGGAGTGGACGGTTCCTGTGGAAAGCAGATATGAGTGGAGATGAAAAGATGCGAGCCCTTAGGTGGTGACGGAAATGTTGGATGCGGAGGCTGGTAGGGTTAAAGGTGATAGCTAGGTGAACTCCAGCCACGATGCATCGGGGGGGGGGGGGGGGGGGGGGGGGGGTGGAGGGAAAGAGTGCGAGAGCAAAACTACGGGACAGAGGAGACATTTGAGGGACTCTCGCGGATTGTCAGGATTTATTCTCATTGGAAGCTGAGGGGTGAACTTAGAGGCTTATACAATTATGAGGGGCATACCTGGGGCAGAGAGTTAAAAACCTTTTTTATGGACGGAGAGTCTAAAACCAGTGGCCATACATTTAAAGTGGGGGGGGGGGGGGGGGGGGGGAGAATTTAATGGAGATTTGAGGGGCGTCTTTCGCATGGGCACCAATAACCGATACGCAGACCACTTACTCGAATGTGAATCTCTTCACCCACTGTTGGCTGCTGCTTATTTGATTTTTTAACTTCCAAAAATGAAACCAATGGGCGGATAGTCATTCCCTAAGGGGAGGGAGAAAAAGTAATCAGCATTCAAGAGATATACTTCCAACAAATACAGACACATGTTGATTTGAGAAGCGCAAAACATTAAATTTTAAGCAGCAGAAATTCATCCTGCATCTTAATGGCACACGGACTAATCAAAATCCACGGAACTGAATTTCAGAAATGAAGATCAATGCATGTCAGTACATCAAGTGTTAAACATATATAAGAGTGACAGTTCTATCCCAAATGTTCTTATTGCAGAAGTTAAACATTATTTAAAAATATACTAATGCATCCAATCCTTCAATCCTATGGGTGTGGCAGCAACTTACTGGCCTGGTATCCAAAGGATTGGACCGCTGATCCATGAACACAAGCTCAAATCGCAACACTGTGGTGAAATTTAATTTTGAAATAATTTAAAATCAGGAATAGCACAAGTAAGTGCACTGTTGCATCTTTCCCCATTCTGGCTTTTAGGTGGTTCGGGACCTACCAAAGAAATTGACTTATAACTGCCTTGGGAACAATCAAGAATTAACAAAAATATGTGGCCTTGCCACTGCCACAACTGATGAATAAACAAATTAAAAACACAGACTTATCCAACAGAATAGCAGTTTATTGACAGTAAAACATCACATTGATAATTCTTAAAGTTTACTGTGACCTACCACTAAGTAGTCATGATTAAAATTGATATAATTTCATACTAATTGCATCACTTTGTTGAAAGACACACGTTACATAAGAACTGCAAGAATTTAACCAAGCCAAATTCAATTAGATCAACAAATAACTTTGCACCTTAACTCCATTTCCACCTTGGTCTAATGACACCTGAAACCTCGTGACCTGGTGTCCAGACAACAACCTTTTTCTTAAGGACAAGACAAATAAGATAGTGATCAACTTCAGGAAGCAATACTGTACATATACCCTGGTTTGTATTGATGGCACAAAGTAGAGAGGGTCGAAAGCTATCAATTCCTAAAAGTAAATATCACCAGCAACTTGCCCTGGACCTCCCATATCAAAGCAATGGCCAAGAAGCCACACCTGCGCCTCTATTTCCTTAGAAGCTTTCGGAAGTTCGGCATGTCCCCAACAACTCTCAGATGCGCCATAGAAAGCATTTTATCAAGATGCATCACAGCATGGTTTGGGAACAGCTCCATCCAAAAGTTGCGAATGCTGCCCAGACTATCACACAAACTAACCTCCCTTCATTGACCCCATTTACACATCATGCTGCCTTGGCAAGACTACCAGCATGATCAAGGACAAGTCTCACCCTCTTCTCACTCCCTCTTCTCCCCTCTCCCATCAGGCAAGAGGCACAGAACAATGAAAACGCATACCACCAGACTCAGGGACAGTTTCTGCTCAGCTGTTAACTGAACTCAGCTCAGATGGTAACTGAACCATCCTATCAACAACTAGAAAGTCATCCTTAGATACTATCTATCTCATTGGAGACCCTTGGACTATCTTTAATGGGACTTTACCTTGCACCATGTGTTATTCCCTTTATGATGTATCTGCATGCCATGGATGGTTCATTGTAATCATGTACAGTTTCCACTGACTGGTTAGCATGCAACAAAAGTTAATTGTACTTTGGTACATGTCACACTAAACTAAACAATTCATCAGTTGTTCAGACTTGCATAGAACATAGAGTAGAGCACAGGCCCTATGGCCCACATCAACATACCGAACATGATTCCAAGTTAATCTAATTTCCTTTGCCTGCATGTGATCTGTATCCCTGCATATCCTTGTGCTGATCCAAAAGCCTCTTAACTGTCACTATTGTATCTGCCTCTGTCACTTTCCCTCGCAGATGCATTCTACTCATTCCCTACACCCTCAGTGCAAAAGAACTTGGAGCTCCAGATTACTGCTACCATTTGGAGGAAATGCTCTTTCTAGCATCACCCTGAAGTTCAAAGTTGCATCATTCCATCCTCTTCTCTTCACTTATGTCCAAGACCAACATCTAGGATGCAGTTTTCAAAGTGAATGAGGTTCTCAACATGGGAATCAAATGGATCTCTGTACTGGATTAACACAACAAGCTCACCTTTATATGCCAACCCTCTAGGTGATAAATGCCAACATGCCATGAACCTTTCTAATTACTTCTGCATTCTTTTTATTTAATGAGACAACTCCAGAAGCTGGAATCTTCCGCAAAACACAAAGTGCTGGAGGACCTCAACGAGTCAGACAGTATCCATGTAATGAATGGACAGATGACACTAATCATATCCCTATTTGTGAACATGGATTACTCCTGTATTGGTAGCCTTGCTCTCAGGAGTAAAAACTGTTTACTCAGGAATTCAATCCCTGAACCCATTAAACTCCGTACTTTTACTTTCCTCCTTTAAAAAAGGTTAAAATGGTACCTTTTCCAAGACCACAATACTGTAGTTACTAGAAACTTAGAATTAAAAAACAGAAAATGTTGGGGAAAACTTGGCACATTGAGCTTAATTCTTCAAGACAGGTCATCAAATATGAAACAGTCTCCCTTCACAGGTGTGGCCACTGAGCATTTTTCTATATTTAATATTCAGTTTTCCCTTTGTGTGCAATTTTCCAAAACAGTTGAAATCAATTCAAAGCTAAAGGTTCATGAAAAACAAACTGTAGCTGACTTGATGAAGCTTGCATACATAATTGAGAATGAGGAATTTGAAGTATTTGTCCTACTTTGTCCTCGTGTATAAAACCACACAGACCATTAGGTAACTTTTTAACTTTCCTCTGGATGGCATATAACACAATCAAACCCAGTGTTGTAAAGATAGAGCAATTGCCACAATGCAAAGATATTTGGAAAAAAAGTTATTTTGTGAGCACCACCCTGACCACACTCTCATTTCACTCCAACCATTGGGAAGGTGGTGCGAGAGTCTGCAAACTAACGTCCAGGTTCAGGAGCAGCTTCTTCCCTACAACCATCAGGCTATTAAACACTACAACCACCAAATAAGTTCCGAATTACATAACCTTGAGGACAGTGCTTGTCTTTGCACTATTGTTTTTTTTTTTTTAATGTACTCGCGCATACCTACATTTTTTTAAATTATGTTTACAAAGTTCTATGATTACTTATCTGTTGTGCTGCTACAAACAACAATTTCAATGCTGTTTTGGGCCACATGACAATGAAATACTCTTGACTCTTAATATAATGTTTAGGGCTTCATGCAGAGAGTTGTGGACATCGCCCAGACCATCATGCAACCAACCTCCCTTCTATGGAATCCATCTGCACTTCATGTTACCTTGACCAGGCCGCCAGCATAATCAAGGACCAGTCTCACCCTTGTCATTCCCTCTCCTCCCCATCGGGAAAGAGGTAAAGAAGTTTGAAAATGCACACCAGATTCAGGAACAGTTTCTTCCCAGCTGTTATTAGACAACTGGCATGGTCCTCTCACCAACTAGCATGATGTCACCTACCATATAACCTCATTAAAGACCTTTAAACTACCTTTAATTGTACGATATATTGTATCCTTGATCTGTACACTGCGGACAGCTTGATTGTAACCATGTATGGTCTTTCCTTCGACTAGATAACACTTAAACAATACCTTTTCACTCTATCGCAGCACACGTGACAATAATTAAAAAAACTAAATTGAACCACTAAAAAGTATTGGGATTATATCTCTCACCTGAATAAAAACGGTGAAGAATATAATCACAATGGTTGCCGTGATGAACAAATTCTTCCGAGGAAAGACATGAGATGGGAGTAGAAAAACAAGGGAAAAGCAAATGGCTCCACGCAGCCCACCATAGGCGATGATGAATTGATCCTTGCGGGTGACTAATAGTTTACGGAATCTGTTAATAATCCAAGTCAGTACAATTACACCTGGGAGGAAAAATTTAAAAAAAGAGTTAAAAACTAGGAACAACATCCCTACAAGAGATCATATCACCGATTATAGGAGGTATTTTTCATCTTTGAAAATGGATTTATTAATTCACTGATATATTCATGCACCAGGCCGATATTTGGATATAGAAAAGACCAAAGTGTTGGAATGTCAGGTAGACCAAATGTCTTAAATATTATTGTACTTGCTTCAAATACCTCCTCTGGCAGTTCATTCCATATACCTACCTTCTTCTGTGCGAAAACAGTGCCCCTCTGATTCCTATTAAATCTTCCCTCTCTCACCTTAAACACATGTCCTCTGATTCTCAATTTCCCTACTCTGGTTAAAAAAGTGTATTCAGCCTATCTTTTCCCCTCATGATCTTATACACCTCAATAGGATTATCCCTCATCCTCATGCACTCCAAGGAATAATGTCCTAGCCTGCCCAACCTCTCAAGCCCTGGCAACATCCCCATAAATCTTATCTGCACTCTTTCCAGCTTAACAACATCCCTCCTATAGCAAGTTGACCAAAACTGAATGCAATACTCCAAATGCAGCCTCAACATAATATTAAAGAGACATTTGGACAGCTGCATGAATAGGATAGGCTTAGAGGGTTATAGGCCAAGTGAGACTAGTGTAAATGGGGCATGTTGGTCAGCATGGGCAAAGTAGGCCAAAGGGTTCGATTCCATGCTGTATGACTCAATAACAACAACTTATGCAACAGTAACATAACGTTCCAACTGCTATACTCAATACCCTGACTGATGTAGGCGAATTAGTCAAAAGCCTTCTTGACCACCCTATCTGTGATGTGATTTTCAAGGAACTATGTTCTTGCCCACTGCTCCACAACACCCCCCAAAATCTTGTCAAGGACCTGCCCTGGTTTGACTTCCCAAAATTCAACTCGATCCAACATTCAGTTATGGAAAAGTTGTCAAAACCCCTCCTGAAACAAAGCAATTGTTGCCTCATCAGTTACTTCAACTGAACAGCCAAAATGTCTCCATTAACATCTTGGGACGTTTAATCATTCAGCGGCAATTTGGTTTGAACTAGAAGATTTGAAAGAGCAATACAAATTTGCTGAGCATCAGTGAAAATAATTTTACATGTTTTTCTTTACAAGTTTATGGATTGATGACAGTTATTCCCTTTCATCCCCTCTCCCATCGGGCAAGAGGTACAGAAGTGTGAAAACACACACCTCCAGTTTCTGGGACAGTTAAGTCCCAGCTGTTATCAGGCAACTGAACACTTCCCTCATTAGCTAGAGAGCGGTCCTGACCTTCCATCTACCTCATTGATGACCATTGAACTCTTTAATCACTTTGCTTTGCACTAAATGTTGTATCTTTTATTTGTGCATTGTGGATGGCTTGATTGTAACCATGCATAGGCTTTTCTTGGATGGGATAGCACACAAATAAAAGCTTCTCACTGTACCTCGGAACACATGACAATAATATACTGAAGTAAACTGTTAAAACTAAATTTATTGAGTCTACACTCAGATGCAATGTTTCGTGGGGACAACGCCATCATATCTTGGAAAGTGGGACATGTTGGATAGCACATTTAAAATAAATAATCTGGCTTTCCTTCTGTTACTGTAATTTAAATCTGAAAATTCTCTTCACAGATTGACCCAAATCTCAATTTTTAAAAATGTTTATCAATTTTTGTACTCGTTTATCAGAGCCAGGAAGAACTTTACATACTCACTCTATAGTGATAGCAAATATTTACCTAGCGCACGCCAGAATAAGCAGAATAATAAAGTGAAGCAAACAAATGCCCAGTTCCATTCATGCTTTTCTGTGATTGTTGATACCCCAAGGAAAATGAAAATGAGAGTCTCACTGACACTGCTCCACATCTTCATGAAATACTTAATAGTGGTACTGGACTTCATCGAAATGTTTTCTTCTACGTAGCGCTTCATGCTCATAGAACAGGCTATCAATCTGAAAGAGAAAAAAATACTTTGGTTCAGTTTTGAACACGAGGGATACACAAGCATTATAAGTGAAATACAAGTTTGTTGCTTTCCCCCCTTTAGCATAGCTCAGTTTAGAGACAGCGCGGAACTAGGCCCTTTGGCTCAGAGTCCGTGCCAACCAGCGATCCCCATTCACTCGCACTATCCTACATGCCAGGGACAATTTAACCATGCCAATTAACCTACGTCTTGTACGTCTTTGAGTGTGGGAGGAAACCGGAGCACCCAGAGAAAGCCCATGCAGGTCACGGGGAGAATGCACAAACTCAATACCGAGAGCTCCTGTAGCCAGGACCGAACCCGGGTCTGTGGCGCTGTAAGGCAGCAACTCTACTGCAGCGCCACTGTGCTACCTGTATTTGAAAAAAATATTTCAGGCCCATTAATTGAATAGTTTAAAAGCACCATTTTAAAACCAAATTAAATAGAATTTTCTCAAATGTTTCCGCTATATGTGATAAATGTCAACAATTAGAAGCTAATCTAACGCATTCATTCACAAAATGTACAAAAATTACTAATTTTTGGACAGAAATTTTTAAGATAATCTCAATTGTAGTTAATGCAAATTTAATTCCAGACTCAAAATTATTTATATTGGGAATATTAGAAACGAATCAGATACTAACACAACAAATAATTTTTATTGGTTATAGTTTAATAATTGGTAAAAAATTAATACTAAGATTTTGGAAAGGTCCCATATCCCCTACAATCAAAATGTGGATTACAGAAATGTTGGAGACACTTCACCTGGAACGATTAAGACTTGTCCTAATGGACAGGTTAGATCAATTCAGAGGAATATGGTCTCCATTTATTGAATATTTAAAGGGTTAAGATGGTCCGGTTTGAGGCCATGACTGAAGCCTGAATGAACGAATAGATGAAGAATTATATACAATAGATCTTGAATATATCTCCAATGAAGAATATCATGTTTAATACTCCACTCATTTTATTTATCTCTTTTTTATTTCTCTTTCTCTTTATTAACTTCTATTTCCTACTTGGCTATATTTAAAGTGATTTGATCAGAGGGTATGCAGGTACGGGATACTGAGTTGGATGATCAGCCATGACCATATTGAATGGCGGTGCAGGCTCGAAGGGCTGAATGGCCTACTCCTGCACCTAATTTCTATGTTTCTATGTTTACTGTTATAAAATAAAAAATAGAAGTATAAATAAGATTGACTGTAAATTTTTTTTAAATGTTAATGGATGTCATGAATAATATTTTCTTTTTCTTTGATTTTATATTATTTCTTAATATGTAATTACTTCTAATAAAAATATTTTACAAAAAAAAGCACCATGTGGCATTGTAGCCATTTATACACCAATGTCATTTTTGCAACCTTGGAAACATCCTTGGTTAAATGGCAACTGTCAAGTATAACTCGAGTAGGTGAATACAAAACACAATTTCATACCATCAGCAGTGTTTTCCTCCTGCATGCCCACATTTCCTCACCCATCAAATGCTCCATTTTCTGCCCATTCACTATATCCAAGAGTGTGGGGATAGAACGAAGATTACATAAAATATAGAACAGTACAACACAGGGACAGGCCTTTCAGCCTTTTATGTCTGTGCTCAGCACATCAATATAAACAGCACATCTATCTGTACTTAATCTATATGTTCCCTTCTTCGACATGCGCCTATCTAAATGTCTCTTAAATGTTACAATCGTATCTACTTCCATCACATTCCTTATGGACCTGTCCCATTTTTTAGACAACTTTAGGCGACTGCAGGAGACTATGCAGTCACCACATGGTCGCGGGTGGTTGCCGGGGAATCGCCTTCATGGTCGCGAGTAGTTCCCACATTCTTGGCTTCATTCTGGTCACTGCTAATTTTTTTCAACATGTTGAAAACTAGCGGCGACCAGAATTTTGATGCCGTGGAGGGTAGCGAGAATTCTCTTGCCGTAGGTACAGTGGTAGTGGGTCGCCAGGAGGTCGTAGTTCTCATAGGTTGTCGCCGGTGCTGACCGGTGAATTTCATTGGCTCATTGGGAAACAAAACCGTAAACAGTGGTTTTCAGAACCAAGGATAACCGGCCAGTAATGTTAATGTCCGTCGAGCTTCACAGCCGTGTATCTCTGACTTCTTAAAAATTGTCTCCACTCCTTCTCCCTACCTAGTCACCTCCTTCTCCCCCCCCCCACTTCTTTTAAAGGACTTAAATGAGCCTTCCTGCACAGTGTGCTTTCACCATCTTAATTACAGCGCCAACCTTGCTGTTCATCGTGCCCGTTTCACATTGGCTTTGCACCGTGTGAATTTCACTCAGACAGCGCTCCCCCCCCGCTTGCCCTGTCCCCCTCCTGCATAACTGGCTGGTGAAGGAAGCGATGTGTGTATGTGTGTATGTTCCACTCTGACAGTCGCCGTTCCAGTCAACCTTGACAGTCGCCTGAAAAATCACCTAACTGGGACAGGCCCATTAGTGTGCTTGAATACCTACCATTCAATGTAAATAGAAACATTTCTTCACATTTCTTTTAAACTTTCCCCTCTCATATTAAAGCTATGACCTCTATTACTTGACATCTTCACCCTGGGAAATAGACTTGACTATCTACCAATGCCTCCCATAACTTTATAAACTTCTATCAGGTCACCCCTCAGACACCAACACTCCATATTTGTCCAACCTCTCCCGAAGCTAATATTCAATAATCTAGGCCACATCCTGGTAAACCTTCCTTTCTGCAATGAGCTATATAGAACTGCACACAATACTCCAAATACTGCTGAACTGAAGTTTTATAAGCTTGCAACACCAATAAAGACAACTATCTATTTGTGTTGCCGCGTTCAGGAAACTACAGACTTATACCTCAAGGTCCCTCTATGCACCAGTGCTCCAAAGAGTCCTGTCATTTACTGCATAGTTTTATTTTACATTTGACCTCTCAAGGTGCAATACCTCACCATTAACTGGATTAAACTCCTTCCACACATCAAGATTATTTGGGGTGGCACAGCTGGTGGAGCTGCTGTCTCACAGCGCCAGAGACTTGGGTTCGATCCTGACTGTGTGTGTTGTCTGTGTGGAGTTTGCACATTCTCACTGTGACAAGTTCCCCTCACAGCCCAAACATGTGGGTGAGTTGGACCCTGTAAAATTGTCCATTGTATGTAGGGAATTAATGCAAAAGTGGGATAACATAAGACTAGTGTGAACTAGTAATCGATGGTCAGATTAGATTCAGTGGACTAGAAGGCTTGTTTCCTTGTTGTATCTCTAAACTTAGCAGAGTCTACAATGTGGATGTTGCCCAGGGATCAAAGTAATTGGCAACATGGGCCTAGAAGTGCTTCAATGGAGGCAGAAGGCCTCACAATAGTCCAGACAACTCTAAATGTTCAACTGCTGAGGACCTCTGGCCTCTGATGTTGCAGGTGATGAAGGCAACTATGTTCTTGAACTCCTAGAGCACCCCTCCACCCCAGTACAGCATCAGTAACAGAATAGTGCTCAGGAGCAGGTCACCCATGGTTGCCTGCCAAAGAAAGGAACATTGGTTGGAGAACAAGGCAAAGAATGCCAACCTAGAATAGGAGAATCCCATTACCTAGTCCCATATCCATTAACCTGTAGTAGTTCACTTAAACTTGGGTATGTGTGCAATAAGACAGACAAGTGGAAATTGCTCTTGAAATATATATATTTTTTATTTTCCTTGTTGTTAATTTGCTTGGGGGCTGGAGGGTGTAAACAAGAAAGAGTTGGAGGGTGAAAATGGCAAAAGGCTGGAGAAAGAGTGTAAGACAAAGTGAGAGAATGTGTGCGGTTAGGGTAAACAAATTATTTTGTTGCTAATTGAGTGAAGTATTTTAATGATGAGCTGTATTTCCAAAATTCCCTGACCACCTTGTACAATTTAGAGAAAGAATTCTTTCTCTACAGTCCCATGTGGAAGGAAAGGAGTTGTCATTTTTTTAAAAGTCTTCTGCTCGATTAACTTTAGTCGGTTTTATGATGTTCCAGAGGCCAAGGATTTATTGGTGACAGGAAGGAAATCTCTTTGCATGGAAGGCTATGAGCAACCTCTGTTAATCTACAGTAATCAGCATTACCCAACTTCTTTACAGGAAAGGCACACACCCATGGTTAACCACAACCTTTCAGTGGAAAGAGACGCGAGATGATACATCGCTGTTTGCATTAGGGGCTTGATCGTTCATCAGTTTAAGAGAACATATGGCGGCGAGGCTTCAAGTGGTACAAAATATTATCAAAAATGTGACATGGCCTTTTAAGGTAGGAACAACTCAATAGCCATTAAGATAGTTTTCCTCAAAAGCTATCAAACATGCACTATTTCACTTCACTTTTTTTTTTAGTGAAAGAGAACAATATGATAATGTTAAATTATTGGTTTATGTAAACTGGTTAGCTACAAGTCAACTGTAACTTGTGCATAATTATAGCTAATATTTTATCTATCTGCATTTCAAACATGTACATACACTCTCAGACATAATGCAGATTTGTCATCCAAGAACGTCACTCATCTCTCTATCCTGCAAACCCACTTTGGATTTTCCATTGAATCGTGTCCCAATACATTTGAGTCTTATCACCGAGGCAGTCTCCTTTGCTGAGAGACGGACATAACCATTTCAGTCATTGGATTCTTTATAACTCCTGGACCTTATTTCTATGTTCTTGTTATTCCAAAGTATATTGGTATTCTTAATAACTTGATTTTGTGCTACTCTTCTCTACTACTTTAGTTTGGGAAGCCTCATCTTGCAGACCCCATCTATACTTCCCTTTCTTTTGGCCCCTCTTTGTCAAAATACCTCAAGACAGGTCTGTCAAGCTTGGGCAACAGCACATTGAGCAGATGACATCAGTGATCAGCATTAGTCTTGTTGGATTAACTATTGCTACAATACCATGCATTCTTATCTTATCCAGGTTCGTATGGAGATGGTCGACTCTCAAGGTTAATTAAAATTTGCAAAAAAGTTGAAGACAGACATTATGATAAGGACATAGCTTAATTACATACATCTCGCAGAATCAGAGCACGAGCAAGAAGACGGATCTGCTGTTGGTCTTGCCTTCGATACCCGTACCAGATCTTGGCTGCATTTAGACTTTACTTTCGGACTTTAGAGATACACGTGGAAACAGGTCATCCTCAGCAAACACCCAGTACACTAGCACTATCCTAAATGCACAACGGAAAATTTACAGAAGCCAATTAACCTACAAACCAGTACTTTTCTGGAGTGTTGGAGGAAACCAGTGCACCCGGAGAAAACCCACCTGGTCACTGGGAGAGCACACAATCTACATACTGACAGCACCTGCAGTCAGGATTGAACCTGGGTATCTGCCACTGCAAGGCATCAACTCCACTGCTGTGCTGCCCCCAAGATCCTGTTTGTTAAGAGCCTGTGTGGTCAGTCATCTTTGAAACTGCCTCTACACACTCGATGAATGTGAAACGTTCTGGCATTAAAACATTTCTCTAATTACAGCCAGATAACGGCTTGCTTTACATTTCCAGTCCCCATTGTCCCCGCTTCCAAAAATCTTTGAAATCTGTCACAAAGTTTAGAAGTCATGGAGCAGAATTAGGCCATTCGGCCCATCGAGTCTAATCCGCTATTCAATCATGGGTGATCTATCTTTTGCTCTTACCCCCATTCACCCATACCTTTTGACACTCTTACTAATCGAGAACCAGTCAATCTCCATTTCACAAATACCCAATGATAGAAACATAGAAATTAGGTGCAGGAGCAGGCCATTCAGCCCTTCGAGCCTGCACCGCCATTCAATATGATCATGGCTGATCATCCAACTCAGTATCCCGTACCTGCCTTCTCTCCATACCCTCTGATCCCCTTAGTCACAAGGGCCACATCCAACTCACTCTTAAATATAGCCAATGAACTGGCCTCAACTACCCTCTGTGGCAGAGAGTTCCAGAGACTCACCACTCTCTGTGTAAAAAGTCTTTCTCATCTCGGTCTTAAAGATTTCCCCCTTATCCTTAAGCTGTGACCCCTTGTCCTGGACTTCCCCAACATCGGAACAATCTTCCTGCATCTAGCCTGTCCAACCCCTTAAGAATTTTGTAAGTTTCTATAAGCAATCTCCTAAATTCCAGAGAGTATAAACCGAGTCTATCCAGTCTTTCTTCATAAGACAGTCCTGACAATCCAGGAATCAGTCTGGTGAACCTTCTCTGCACTCCCTCTATGGCAATAATGTGCTTCCTCAGATTTGGAGACCAAAAATGTACGCAATACTCAGGTGTGTCTCACCAGAAGAACCCTGTACAACTGAAGTAGAACCTCCCTGCTCCTGTACTCAAATCCTTTTGCTATGAAAGCTAACATACCATTTGCTTTTTTCACTGCCTGCTGCACTGCATGCCTACTTTCAATGACTGGTGTACCATGACACCCGGTCTCGCTGCATCTCCCCTTTTCCTAATCGGCCACCATTTAAATAATAGTCTGCTTTCTCGTTTTTGCCACCAAAGTGGATAACCTCACATTTATCCACATTATACTGCATCTGCCAAACATTTGCCCACTCACCCAGCCTATCCAAGTCACCTTGCAGTCTCCTAGCATCCTCCTCACAGCTAACACTGCCCCCCAGCTTAGTGTCATCCGCAAACTTGGAGATATTGCCTTCAATTCCCTCATCCAGATCATTAATATATATTTTATATTATATTTATGATGTGGCCTCCACAGTCTATGACAACAAATTCACCACCCTCCGTCTAAAGAAATTCCTCGTCTCCTTTCTACAGGTGCGTCCTTTTATTCCGAGCTGCATCTCCTGGTCCTAGAATCTCCAACTAGTGTAAGCATCCTCTCCACATCCACTTTATCAAGGCCTTTCACTTTTTGGTAATTCAATGAGATTCCACCCCCATCTAAAACGATGTCAATGAGTACAGGCCCAGATCCGTCAAGCACTCATCATGCATTTACCCAATCATACTCATCGATAGAATGATACGGCAAGGAAACAAGCCTTTTGGCCCAATGAGCCCACTCTGACCTCCAACCACCCATTTTACACTAATCATACAATAAATCCAATTTTAAACTAATTTTCAAGCTCTCTTTCAACTCAATAACATAGTGGGCCAATTTATAGTGGCTAAATGACCTCCGAACTCATGTCTTTGTGATGAAGAAACCTGGCGGAAACCTGTGTGGTCACCGGGAGAATGCACTAACTCCACGCAGACAGAGCCGGAGGTCATAACTGGGCCTGGGTCTCCAGTGTTAAGAGACATGACCACTACCAGCTGGAGCCACTGTCACACTCCCAGGCTGTGGCTTCAATTATCCTGCAACTCTCGTTTCATTCTCATTAACCGAGGTGCTCATTCCAACTCACTTTAGCTAACCTAGTTCATGCCGACAAGTGATCACACATACACTAGTTCTAGCTTACACAGTAGAGACAATTTACAGAAGCCAATAAACCTATACGTCTTTGGGACAATGTGGGATGAAACCAGAGTACCCGGTGAAAATCCACGAGGTCATGGGAGAACGTACAAACTCGCTACAGCTTGTGCAACGTCAATTTTTTAAATAAGGCAAAATGATATTATTCATTTTGATTCAAGGCACAATTTAAATCCTCTGGAGTCTTGCAAGGCTAACAAATGGATTATTAATTGCTCAGAATTAAAAAATGTTGTGTAAAATACACAATCAAATAATTTTATATTGTCTGTGGTAGCCGCAGGTCAAACAGCCACAACCTGTCTGGTTCCACATCCTTATATCTTCTATTAAAGTAATGTGCTGTGAGAAATCAAGATACGACTTTGTAGTTTTTCCACCACCAGGGGTTCTCATTGCATTTTCACCTTTCAAATGCATTTAAGAAAATATCATGAAAGAAAATTTAGGCTTGTGAACTGTTCATATATAAATGTTAAACATGCTCATTAAAAAATTACATTTAAAAATCTTGCAGGACATTCATTTCCTTTTAATAAGCCATTCAAATTTCAACTTCAATTATCCAAGAAATTGCAGTGTGAAACTCAGTGGGTGAAAAGGGCCTGTTTCTGTGCTTTATTTCTCTATGACTCTTCTCCTCTCCCCCCCCCCCCCCACCCACTCAAGATCCTCTTTCACTGACAAAAACATCTTCAACTACATAAATAGCACTTCAAACACACTTCATGTAGCAATGTTACAATACATACCTTCAGCGGCAGTTAAAAAAAAATCAAATCACTGGACAATTTAATATTTGGATTAAGATTAAAAAAGTGATTTCGAACGCCATCAACATGACAGATCGCAAGAACAGGACAAAACAAAGGGCAAGTTGTCTATTTTACATATAATCTTGCTTCTTGGGATGGCTTTAATCTAATTTTACATTGTGAAAATGTGATTTGGGCCCCATATGAACCGGCAGTGTTTTTCCTGCCGATATGGAGTTCAAATTCACCGCAAATGCAATGTCCCAATCGATCGCGTTCCAGAAGCAAGATTATTAAAATGCCCATTTTTTGTGGACAATCATGTCATAAGCCGTCCAAATTGTTTATATTTTCTGTTATTTTCTCTCCATGATAATTCTTTTTAAACTAAATATTCACAACAGTTTGAGCCACATATATTGTTCAAAAAACAATAATTTTGATTATATTTTGAGAGGATGTCTCTGGATTAATTTATGGGAATTAAACATTAAATTCCTTCCATCTGGCATATAAATTAATGACAGTGAGATTTAAAAATCATGTTATATTGTGAATTCCTGCATGAATTGGATTAGTTTGTTATTTGGATACTTAGGCTATTTAAAAAAATTATCCTTTTCTTAAGAAATGGAATCTACATTCTTAATGGGAAAGTCGTGGGCAGAAAGAGCAAAAACTTCTAGCTTACAATGCCAAATTTGAAAAGTTGAGGAAAAACAAGGTGTACAGAGTTGCTCATTGGTTACAATCTGAGGAGTATGATGATGCTACTGATTATGATATGCCAATGTACCAGCGAGCAACTGATCTTCTCCATAAAGACTTGGTCTATTGCTAGAAATTGTCATTTCTTTACCTATCTATAATAGAGTTACAGCATATAATACAACAATACTAAAGTTCTGATCTTGAGAATATCACATTTTTGAATTTTCAAAGCAGTCTGGGTGTTTATTACTATTTCTGTCACAACGGTCAATTTTGTAATTAGCTACAATTGGGTAATTAACTAATTATATGCCTTAATTTCAGGTCATCCAAGTAAGTTTATATGTGTTTCAGAATGCTTCAATCTATAATAACTGAACATTTCATCCAGTTCTCTTAATTTTTAAGAAACCTTTGACTGTCCCCAATCACAGCTTTTGTGTTAAGTCAATGGAAAAGCAATAGGGAACAAGATACTAATTTCCGAGTATGAAAATGGCCACAACTTTAATACGTAAGATATGAAAGTGAATTAGGTGTCAAATTAAACTTCTTTTTATGCTTTATCCGATGGGGTAAATTGTGGACGATTTTTTAAATCTCACAATTTTGTCACATTGCTACTTCTTGCTTTGTCTGCTGTTTTCAGTTACCTCTTTAATCATAACAGAATTTCCCAATCAAACCCTATCCATATCATTCAGTGAGATACCAGTGAACTTTTTAATTATTTTATTTAGAGAAAAAATTTAACCTGCTCAGAAAAATAAAGTGGTTGAGAAAAGAGATTGAAAATTGAACAAGAGGCAAGGTGGGGCTGGTGAGGTTTTGTGGTCTTACTTCACTGGAAATACACAAAGGACTATTAAGCAAATGTATCTCTCAGAAGTTAACAATAAATAACAAGCAGGCTCTCAATTCTCCACAAATATAGAAGCTTCTATCATAAACACCTTTGGCCTCAAAACAATTCAAGTCAGAGTTGGTATCAATAGTTGACATCGAAGATAGACACAAAGAGCTGGAGTAATTCAGCAGGTCAGGCAGCATCTCTGGAGAAAAAGGATGGGTGACGTTCCAAGTTATGACCCTTTTGCAGAACCAACCCGAAATGTCACCCATCATTTGTCTCCAGAGATGATGCCCGATCCATCGAGTTACTCCAGCACTTTGTGTCTATCTTCGATATATACCAGCATCTGCAGCGCTTTTCTACACATCAATAGTTTACATGTTAGAAATTAAAATGTTGACATATTTCCATTACCTATATTAAGCCCCCCCAAAACATGTTTAATTCAGTTTATTTTTGTAGAAATTGGATTATGAAATAGGCTACGTGATTCACTCCAGCTGATTCCCTTAACTCTCTTCCTCATGCCATGGAGATAAATCTCAGTTCAAAAATTGTCAGATCCAATATACCGTTCCAATATTGAACATTAATGGTGACAAGAGATATAAAAGGTACATAGAACAAATGAATGAAAGATATGCAAAAAGCAAAAATGTTCAATGTCCACAATGGTCCATTATTGACTGCGATAACCAGTTATACAGTGCAACTCAACAGGATGACAGTGAAACTAGTACGATGACTGGGGGGGAGGGGGGGGGGGGGGGGGGGGGGGGGGGGGGGGGGGGGGGGGGGGGGGGGGGGGGGAAGGAGAGAAAGGGAGGAGGACACACAGAGAGGGGATGCAAGGGTTACTGGAAGCTAGAGAAACCAATATTCACACTGCTGGGTTGTAAGCTGCCTAAGCAAAATACGAGGTGCTGTTCCTCCAGTTTGCATTTGGCCTCATTGACAATGGAGGTAGTGCAGGACAGAAAGGTCAGTATGGGAATGGGAAGGGGAGTTAAAGTGTTTGGCAACCAGGAGAAGACACGTGAAGGCGGATTTAGGGAAGATGTTCAGTGAAATGTCTGCGCTTGGTCTCACCGATATACAGGAGTCCCCACCTACAATAGCGGATGGATGGAGTACATTAGGTTGGAGGAGGTGTAAGTGAAGCTTGGGGGCGGAGTCCTTACACAGAGTCAAATGAGCAGGTATAGGGACAGGCGTTAAATCTCCTGCAGTTGCAGGGGAAGGTACCTGGGAAGAAATGGTTTGGGTGGGGAGGCACGAGTTAACCAGGGAGTGCGTGGTCAAGACTCGAGACTGTTTAATTATCATTTGGAGCAAAAACGGATCAATTATTTTTTTACTTGCAGCAACACAATAGGCCGAGAAAACTGTACTCATAGATAACATAACAAACATTTTAAATCAGGATCTTATACACCTCTGTGATTACTGCTGCGCAACAGCATAAGGGGTAGATTTGTGGCCTTACATTGCCAGTGACCTGCATTTGATGACAGGTACTGTCTGTATGGAGTTTGTACGTTCTCTCTGTGGCCTCATGAGTTTTCTCCAGGTGCTCGGTTTCGTCCCACATTCAAAAGACATACAGGTTTGTAGGTTTATTGGCTTCTGTAAATTGCCCCTTGTGTGTAGGATGAGAAGCTGGGATAACGGAACTGGTGTATGAGTGATTGTTAATTGGTGCAGACTCAATGGGATGAAACGCCCACTTCCCTGCTGCATCTGTATCTAAACAAAACTCAAATAAAATCCTAGCCCACTCACCTTCTCCCTTTTGCTCAGGTCCTCAAATCCTGGCAACATCTTCATAAAATCATCGGTGACAATTTTATGAAACCAATTGTATCCCACTTGGTTCTTAAAAAAAAACAAAACAGCGTTTGGTGGAAGTTCTAACCTTGGGCAAGTTCGGGCACTCTGGTTTATGGGTGGTTTACCTCCTGAAACATTAAACCACATTGCATCTGCTCCCAGTGTGTTACTTTTCTTGGCTATTGCTTATTCTCTGACTTGATGCTGTTCGAGTCCATTGTCAACTGATGTGTGGAAAAGCAGGAAACCAGCGAGGTGCTCTACACACGCAGTTACAATGGAAAGGGCAGAGCTACTGGAAAATATTTAGCAATTCTCCAATCCTATCAAAACTAATACTCACAGGAAACATTCTGATGAATCAGAAGCTCAAATTAGTTCCGACGTGTTCTGGATTACTTTGCCTTAGGCCACTTTTTAATTATAGCAAACACAGTACAAGGTCAAACAAGCAACAAAAGTGATAAGTGGCTAGATAACCTGTTTTAATTACACCAGTTGAATGGTTTCTCCATGCTCAAGGATTGAAACAAAATGTGGCAGGGCAGGAGATTCCAGTTCCCAAGACTAGATGCGTAGGAAGGAACTGCAGATGCTGGTTTATACGGAAGATAAACACAAAATACTGGAGTAAGTTAGCGGGTCACGCAGTATTTCTGAAGAAAAGGAATAGGTGATGTTTTGGGACAAGACCCTTCTGCAGACTGAAGAATAGACCCACTGCATGCAAGCTGTTCTTATAAATTTAGACTTTCAAATGCTGTAAGTTACATCAGGTCCATGCTGACCACCCATCACCCATACAGTAGTTCTACCCTATTCACTAGGTACAATTTACAGAAGCCAATTAACCTACACACCTGCACGTGTTTGGAATGTGGGAGGAAACCAGATTACCCAGAGAAACCTCACGTGGTCACAGGGAGAATGGACAAATTCCATACAGCCAGCACCCATAGTCAGGATGAAACCCGAGTCTCTGGTACTGCAAGGCAGCAACTCTACCGCTGTGCCACCATTCCATATATGCATCACAGTCTGTGTGAATAACCATCCCTCAAATCCTGTTGAAATATTCCCCCTCTCAACTGTAGCTTCTGCCTCCCCTTCCCTGGAGCAAAAGAGACCACATACCCTATCTACATCCCTTAATTTTATAAACCTTTCCAAATTCACCACTGTGTTCTTTACTCCAGGACAAATCCCTCAAACCCCTTCTCATATCTTAATTCCTCCAGTCCAGGCAACATTCCCATTAATATTTTCTACCTTAAATTCATTGCCCATGCCTGGTTTAAATAATTCAATTTGCACTTATCCAAGCTAAATTCCGTCAGCCACTCCCTAATCCACTTTCAATCTTGATCCAGACCATAGGTTAGGTAGTTCTGGCACATTACCTACCATCTCACCTGAAACCAACTTTCACAATCAGATAACATGCACAAAGGCCCCTTAACAATTTTCTCATCCTGCATTATTTAGAAATACAGTTCAACCTTGTTAAAATGTATTGTGGTATGTTACACAATGGGTTATAAACAGGATAATGGGCATAGCAGCGGAAAGATACATAACTCAGTCCAACACATAGTTCAGCACCTTGGCATAGCCACAATCTGATTAATTTCTGCAGCCATGGGAGGCACAGTGACGCAGTGGTAGAATTGCTACCTTACAGCGCCGGAGACTCAAGTTAGATCCTGACTACAGATGCTGTCTGTACAGAGTTTGCACATTCTCCTTGCGACCATGTGGGTTTTCTCTGGGTACTCCAGTTTCCTCCCATACTCCAAAAAAAGTACGGGCTTGTAGGTTAATTGGCTTATGTAAATTGGTCCTAATGTGTAAAATAGTGCGAGTGTATGGTGCGATCGCTGGCCGGCGTGGGCTCGATGGAGTGAAGGGCCTGTTTTCACGCTGTTATCTCTGAAGTCTAAGTAAAGGTGACGTTTCGGATTGAAGAAGAGTTCCGACCCGAAGTGTCACCCGTTTCTTTTCTCCAGAGATGCAGCAAGACTCGCTGAATTACTCCTGCATTTTGTATATCTTCAGTATAAACCAGCACCTGCAGTTCCTTCCTAAACAACTCATTTGCTATCCAAGCTGCATTGAGAGAAAATGACTTGAGTAAAACTGATCTTCAATTAACTCAGTAACAAATCATGAGGATACTTACGCCATGATACCAGACATGCGGAACATTTCTGCTGTCAGGTAGGAAAGGTAACTGAACAGGAAGACGAACAGTGGCTCAATTATGCGAACATTCTGAGTGAAGCGGGTGGTGAAAGCTGCAACAAATCCATAGATAACTCCAACCAGTATGCCGCCAATGCTCACCACAAAGAATTGGGCAATTGCAGCAAAGATATCCACAGTTACAATGCTGCGCATCTGGCAGAGCTGCTTGAATGAGTGGTACAGAGCCTGAAAAGAAAAACAAAAACACATCACCCAATAGTACACGTTCTAGATAGTGGGTATTCCATCATCACAGTCAAATCAAACCAATAGAACACGTCAAAAAAGACTTCTTAATGCTTGCACCTTGGGGGCAGCACGGTAGAGTTGCTGCCATACTGCGCCAGACACCAGAGTTCAATCCTGTCTATGGGTGCTGTCTGTATGGAGTTTGTAAGTTCTCCCCATGACCGCGTGGGTTTTCCCCGGATACTCCGGTTTCCTCACACACTTCAGATGTGCAGTTTTGCAGGTTAATTGACATCGGTAAAGAGTGTTAATTGTCCCTTGTGTGTGTTTAGGATAGTGCTAGTGTACGGGGATCACTGGTCGGCGTGGACTCGGTGAGCCAATGGGCCTGTACTACTAAACTAAACCAAACGAAAGCTTCATTTTGCTTTAAATAACAATTAATTTTAGGAAGAATCAAGTTTGGAAACAAAGGTGGACAAGTTGAGCCTTGTGGAGCTTTTCTCTCTTTTCTCCATTAGCATTGCCTCTCCACACTGCCTTGGCTAGGCCACCAGCATAATAGAGGGCCAGTCTCACCCCGGTCACTCCCTCTTCTCCCCTCTACGAAGAGGTACAGAAGTCTGAAAATTCATACCTCCAGATACCTCCGTTATCATGTATCTATACACTGTAAATAGATCAATTATAGCCATGTAGTGTCTTTCTGCTGACTGGTTAGCATGCAACAAAAGCTTTACACTGTACTTCAGTACATGTGACAGTAAAACTAGACTGAACATGACATTGGTAGACTGTACTAGTGCAAGATACAGTCCAGTAAAGTCAGATTAAAGATAGTCCAAGAATCTCCAGTGAGGTATTAGTTGCTCAGGATCTTTGAGCTAGGTTCAAAATGATAGATTGGGCATAATACTCAACACAAGCTAAACAACCATTCTCTATCAACCTGTTCCAAATAATACAAGGGCCTGCATGGATGACAGCCAAGACTCGAGAGTTTAATTAAGGAAAGATAGCCAATCAGTGCTTATTAGAAGTGCCACATGGAACCCCTCGGCTACTACCACCCCACATAACAAATAAAGGTCTAGGACAAGACCCAAACAAACATATTCCACCTCTGTTACAATCAATATCAATGATAAAATTAAATCTCATCTCTTGTGCCAATTCAGCCTTCTGCAAGCCGAGGAAGAGGAGTGTGAGGATCAAAAACTCAAACCAAACACAATGTTCATAGCGATGATAAACAAAGTGTTGGAGCAAATCAGCAAGTCAGGCGGCATCTCTGGAGAAAAAGAATGGGTAACGTTATGGGTCATAACCCTTCTTCAGACTGAAACTAGAGGGGGAGGGTAAACTGGACATAGGAAAAGGCTAGAACAAATCAAGCCGGTGGCTGACCCACTGGGTTACTCCAGCACCGTGTCCATATTCTATATAACCAAGCATCTGCTGTTCCTTCCTACATAATGTTCATACCCTCAGGAGCAGCTGTGATCTATGACCTTATGAACATTGCTAAGTATGGACAACCTACAGAAAGCTTTGCAATGCAATGGATAGACACCACCCAAGCTATCCCTACAAATGCTGCCAAACCCACCGGCAGGCTAAGCGAGCCACATCTAGTCAGATGGTAATATTTCATGCATCAACAATGTAATAATATTCATTGATCTCCAAGGAGCATTGGTTGTATTCCTGATGCTGGTCTTCAAAAATAGACCCATTCATCTGAAGGACGAGATTGCCAAGAGGACACAGGAATCAAGTTTGATTTAAAGTTAATTATATGCTTATTATTAAATACTTGGAGTCTTTCATGATGCTGACTTTGGGAGAAAGTGCCCTTCGGGTATTCAGCAGTGCAAAGTTAAAAGAGGAATCATAAAATTCCAAAACTGAAAATACTCTAATCAATGGGACCCAATAGCCCCACATACATCTGGCAGATGTTAGTTAAATCTTTACCAGGATGGGTTGTTACAATTCACTGCATATGCTTGAAAGTTTATGATCTCCAACGACACCTACAGTGCCAAACAAACCATGGTGTTAATGTAGTCACAAAATGGTGGAGTAACTTAGCAGGTCAGGCAGCACCCCTGGAGAAAATGGATAGGCGAAGCTTTTGGTCAGGATACTTCCCGACCTGAAACATCACCTACCAATTTTCTCCAGAGACTCACTGAGTTACTCCAGCAGTGTTTATATTGGGTATAAATCAGCACTTGCAGTTCCTTTTTATTATATTATAAATGGTGTCGAGGTAACGGATACATGGAAAGGAGGGATATGGGAGAGACTTGCATAGTTGGAGCATCTTGGTCAGCATAGGCCAGTTGGGCTGGAGGGCCCATTTCTGTGCTGTATGACCCTCTCCAAGAGGTCACAAAGCCCAAGGTTATAAACTAAGGTTCACGTCTGAAGAAGTGAAAAAGTAAAACTTGAATTTTCGTAAATTAGATTATAAATTTTTGGTTTAGTTTAAATTAAATTTGCACTAAAAGCAGTAGACAGCAGTATTAATGAGTGATGTGTTGCAAAAGCATGGAATCACTCTTCAATACAATTGCTGAAGGTCTAGTTCATTGTGAATAGTCACCTAGCAACAACACTTGCATTCACGTGCAACCTCCAAGGCTCACCTTGCTGGACCGACGGAAACGAAACTAAACTATTTCTACAGAAAAAGTAAGAATGGAAAGAATTAGTGGTTTCAGATAAATACTGTAAGCGTTCTAACAACTGGCACTGCTGGCTCTCTTAATAACGTTCTTGTACTGAGAATCGTCTATTTTCTGCTCGTCAGTAAGAAAAAAGATTAGCAATATTTCACCACATCTTACCATTCAACTAAATCGATTCATTCAGTTGGTAATAAATCATTCAAAGCATTTGTGTGTAAAGGAATAGACAGACGTGCGCATCACTGTTGCATAAACACAATTCAAAGAAAACAATAACAAAAAATTAGCCGTGGCCTGTACAACACTTCTTCACATTTCCATTTTTCTCATTGTATTAAAATATGTTGAGATAACAATTATATAAGCTATTAAAATAGTCCTTTTAATTAAAAAATGGTCAGATATTAAATGCATTGCAATAATTAGAAGAAAGGTTTTAGGTTCACAATCATATTAATACAAACATGATTTGCAGCTTTTAATTTTGAGAGGGTTTTTGTAGGGGTGAAGGAGGTTGAAAAGAAATGAGGCACAGTTTAAATCTCAACATATAGCTGTGGGTAAAGAACCAGTCATGTGACTTAAGCCAGTTTCATACATTCAAATCATGGCGGTGGGTATGTGGAATGAGCTGCCAGAGGAGGTAGATGAAAGTACGATAATAACATTTAAGACATTTGGACAGGTGGGCCAAAATGACCAGTGTAGATGGGGCATCTTGGCCAGCATGGACAACTTGGGCCAAAGGGCCCGTTTCCATGCTGTACAACAATTACTATGTTTTAATTGGTGCTTAAACCTATTTCATCCACAAATTCTTAACATTTACATCTATCAGTTTTAAAAACAAACCGATTCAACTGATCTATACCTTTTGGGATAGCAATTCGCAGATATCAATTACTCCATCTAACAAAGCTTCCCAAAATCTCTCAAATAGTTTACTGTAACTAATTTTTAAATGGCCATGTTTTGGACTTCCCCACCAGGAAACAAAAAGGAACATCTACCTGATAAAAAAAAACAAACTATCAGCATTCACAAGATGAAATCTGGACTCTTCTAAATAAAATAACACTATTAGCTTCCTCCCTTAAAGGAAATTATCACCCGAATCATGCCACTATTATGCATGGCAAAGAGTGCGGCCATATGCTTTGGCAGTAGGAATAAAGGCATAGACCTTTCTAAATGGGGAGTGGATTCAGGAATTGGAGGTGCAAAGAAACTTGGGAGTGCTGGTGCAGGATACCCAAAATATTAATTTGTAGGCTGAATTAGTAGTAAGGATGGCAAATGCAAAGTTAGATATACACAAAAATGCTGGAATAATTTAGCAGGTCAGGCAGCATCTCTGGAGAATATGGATAGGTGACCTTGGAAAGGTCAGGACTCTTGTCAGCATTTATTTTGAGGGGACTAAACATGAAAGCAGGGATGTAATGCTGAGGCTTTATAAGGCACTGGTCAGACCTCATTTGGAGTATTGAGAGCAGTTTCGGGCCCTATATTTGAGGGGGGAGGGCATCCATAGGAGATTTACAAGTATGATCCCAGTGAGGATCGATTTAACTCATGGTGAGTGTTTGACAACTCTGGGCCTGTTCTCGCTGGAGGTTAGAAGGATGGAAGGGAGTATTACTGAAACTTTGGGCTAGATAAAGTGTATGTGGAGAACACATTTCCACTAGTAGAAGAGTCTGGGACCACAGCCTCAGAATACATTTAGACAGGAGATGAGAAAACATTCCTTTAGCCAGAAAGTGATGAATCTGGAATCCATTGAAACAGAATGGCTGTGGAAGCAGTCTTGGGTATTTTTAAAGCAGAGATTGACAGGTTCTTGATGAGTAGACAATAGGTGCAGGACTAGGTCATTTGACCTTTCGAGTGAGATCTTGGAAGGAAAGAGTTTGTGATAGATGATTAGTTACAAAGCACAGGACAGGGAGGGAGCGGTGTTAATGGATAGGACAGGTTTAGAAGGACAGATCAAACGCAGGCAGGTGGGACTGGTGCAGATGGGATATGTTCGTTATCGTGCGCTAGTTGGGGCAAAGGGCCTGTTTCCACACAGTGAGACTATAATCCTCACAGATTGCCATAATATGAAACATATATAAATTAAAGGATAGCAGTGACTGAGTTACTTACCACAGTGACAGCATCATTAAGCAGTGACTCTCCAAATACCAAGATATGAAGTTGTTCATTTACATGAATTTCTTCAAAGACAGCCAAAACTGCAACTGGATCTACAGCCGAGATCAAACTTCCAAATACTAAGATTTGCAGGAGTGAAATGTCACTCAATTGAAAAACTGGAATCTGACATATCCCATATAATGACAGGCTGATGCCAGCTATGTTCCATATGGTGCCAATCACAGCATACCATAAGATAGTCCCAATGTTTTCAAAGAAGAGCCTGCCAGGCATAAAGTAACCAGCATCCAAGATAATGGGAGGCAGCAAGTACAGGAAAAAGACATCTGTGCTCATAACAGGAGGAGATCGCTGTTCAGCTCCAAAGATGATTCCTCCCACTAATAGTCCGATAATGATCAGCAAACAGCTCTCTGGCACATAAGTTGAGAGTTTATGAAAAAGGTGAAATCCTGCAAGAAAGACAGAATACAAAATGTCAGCCCATTAAAAACAGACTAATTAAGGAACACCATGTGGAACAGGACATGCAGCCAAACAATGTTTAAGCAAGAAAAAAAAAATCTAAAATTTAGATATATTTTCCCCTTTTGGTAAATTTGTAATGGTGAATTTAGTACATGTAGTAATTGTTTAAGCTACATTAAGCTTGATGGATGGCTACCACCTTAAGATAATGTGTCAGGCGGTTCCCTATTGTAAAATTTAATACAACTGCAGTATGACAAAAGATTGCAGCAAAAATAAAATTCTCAACCTCTTTCAAAATAAATGGTCAGCACATTATCAGAATTCCCAAGCATGCTCCGTAAAGAACCGAGGCACCAAAAGGCACAAGCTTAGAAAAGCACCAGAAGTAAAAAGCACATACTCCAAAGAACTATTTTTAACACCAGAGTTATTGAAGTGCACTGTGGTCCGAAGTGAGAATAAAGCTACACTATCAATAATTGTGACCGACTACACCCAGAAACTCAAAGAGCTGAACAGACAGGATTAAAATGCTTGGAGCCGTCACATACTGGGGAGGTTCAGGACTCAGTGGAACAGGACAAAGAGCAGTGAACAGACAGGTCTTTCTCTCCATATTCAGCTGCTTTGTCGTTTTACTGACAGTGAAAAGGGGAAAAGAAAGACAGCCAGTTAGTCGAGTCAGGGTACAAGTGGGGGTGGTGCCTGGGTGGGTCAACTTCTATAGGTGCACAGTAGAGAGCATGCTGACTGGTTGCATCGTGGCTTGGTTCGGCAACTTGAGCATCCAGGAGCGGAAAAGAATGAGGAAAGTTGTGACCACTGCCCAGTCCATCATCGCCTCTGACCTCCCCACCATCGAAGGGATCTATTGCAGTTGTTGCTTCAAAAAGGCTGCCAACATCATCAAGGAACCTCACCATCCCGGCCACACACTCATCTCTCCACTACCATCGGGTAGAAGGTACAGGAGCCTGAAATCTGGTACATCCAGGTTCAGGAACAACTTCATCCCCACAGCCATCAGGCTATTAAACACGCCATCAAACAGACTCTAAACTATAATAGCCTATTGCACTTTATCTGTTTATTTATGTGTATATTGAACTGAACTGTTCGGTATTTATGCTTACAATATTCTGTTGTGCTGCAGCAAGCAAGAATTTCATTGTCCTAGCTGGGAAACGTGACAATAAACTCTCTTGGCTTGACATGCCCAACTGAGAGTCATCCCCATTGAAAAATGAGCAGCAGCACAGATAGCTGTGGAACGAACCCCAGGGGCAGGCAATCGTCAAATGAGCATTGAACAAGCCGTCGCAAAATCTTGCCAACAAAATAACTCAGATATTTGGGGCAGTAAGGCGCACAGCTTTAAACACATTTAAGAGTTGGTAATGGCAGTTAAAGCAAGGTGGTCCCAAGAAAAAGATTGAAGTTATTTCCCACCCTTGTGAAGGATTTAGATCATGGAAAGGATTTTTTAAAAATTAAAAAGGAGGGTTGAAATAAAAACAAAAGTTCAAAAAATCTGTGCAGATTCCCCCTCCGCTCAAATTCTCCAAGAACAAGTTTTATTCTGTATCTCACCTTGAATAAAAAAAATTCAAGGTATATTAACAATATAATTTGAGCGGAAATGTCAATAACGGCAAACAAAATCTATGTCTGTCTCTTTGTTAACTGAGCTATGTATTCAGTTATCTTAATAGTTCAAATAAAACAATTAGTTTTCTATAACAAATATAATAAGAGCAAATAGTACACACAAGAAGAGATGCGGAGTGGGAAGGTGGTGGAATTATTTGGGGAAATAGTTTTTATGTCAAGCTTCACGAAATAATAAGAGGCATTCTTTGAGAAGGAACCTCAGGAACTTGAGGCAACGGTGCAGCTTAAAAATGGCTTTATTTTTAGGTTTAAGCTTGCAAAGCTATTACTGTGAGCATCTTCACAGCAGCAAATCTGCGTTACAAAAAAGGCTGTGTCGGAAGGAACTGCAGATACTGGCTTAAACAGAAGATAGACACAAAAAACGGGTGTAACTCAGCTGGTCAGACAGTATCTCTGGAGGAAAGGGATAGGTGACGTTTCAGGTCGAGAAGGGGTCTGAAGAAAGGTCTCGACCCGAAAAGTCACCTATTCCTTTTCTCCAGAGATACTGTCTGACCCACTGAGTTACTCCAGCTTTGTGTCCAAAAAAAGGTTATCTTGTTTTATCTGGTAATTTCAAAAGTTGTATCAATTGCAATCATAGAATACAGTCAGACCTGATGAGTATGTCAACAAAATAGAGAGAGTAAAGAGGAGATTTACTAGAATGTTGCCAGGGTTCCAGCAACTATGTTACAGAGAAAGGTTGAACAAGTTAGGTCTTTATTCTTTGGAGTGCAGAAGGTTAAGGGGGGGGACTTGATTGCGGTCTTTAAAATGATGAAAGGGATAGACAGAGTTGACGTGGATAAGCTTTTCCCATTGAGGGTAGGGAAGATTCAAACAAGAGGGCATGACATGAGAATTAAGGGACAGACGTTTAGGGGTAACATGAGGGGGAACTTCTTTACTCAGAGGGTGGTGGCTGTGTGGAATGAGCTTCCAGCAGAAGTGGTGGAGGCAGGATCGATTTTAACATTTAAAAGTAAAGTGGATAGGTATATGGACCTGAAGGGAATGGAGGGGTATGGTCTGAGTGCAGGTAGATGGGACTAGGGCAAAACAAATGGTCGGCACGGACTGGAAGGGCCGAGAGGGCCTGTTTCCGTGCTGTAATTGTTATATGGTTGTTATATGGTTATGTGTATAGTAAGAACCAGTTAACATTACAGGTCATAGAAACATAGACATAGAAACATAGATAATAGGTGCAGGAGTTGGCCATTTGGCCCTTCAAGCCAGCACCTCCATTCAATATGATCACGGTTGATCATCCAAAATCAGTATCCAGTTACTGCTTTCTCCCCATAGATTTAGCTCTTGGGGCTAATTGATAAGTCACTTGAAAACATCCGGTGAATTGGCATCCACTGCCTTCTGCAAAAAGAGAATTCCACAGACTCATAACAAAGGTCAACGACCTTTCACCAGAACAGTAAAAGAGATGAGAGGAAATCCTATCAGTGAATGGGGCAGAGCTTCTTCAGGACAAGTGCTTCTGGAAAGCAAGAGGCAGAACAATCCCAAACTGGAAAATTAAACAGATGCTTGAAGCCTGAAAGGCAGAAAATGCTCCTCTCCCCTTTCTCCTCTACATCCACTTTCTCTCCCATTCCCTCCCCTGTGCCCCACCTAGACGTTCACACATTTCTCCCCTCCCCGATAGTCCGTCATCTGGCTCCACAATTTACAACGTTTTAATCCTTTTATCTCACACTATTTATTTCATTTCTGGTCTTCATACACCATTTGTTCATACGCCATGGTTTGAACTGCCCATCCCCTCTTTGAGCTTTCTCCCTCCCCCATCTCCCCATAAAAAACACTGAGGGGTCTGGACTCAAAATATAATCTATCCAGGTTCTCCAGGGATGACGCCTGACCTGCCAAGTGACTCCAGTATTTTGTATCTTTCTTTTGTAAGCCAGCATCTGCAGTACTTAGTTTCTCACATGTGGAGATAAAAAGTTATAATTTCTGGTTTATGACCTTTAGTATTCACAGGTCACCTCTACTCCATCGAGAATGCTTAGAGTTATACTTTTGGACATGGACTGGAGCCAATGAAATGAGTGGTGAAATGTGACCTCGAGGAAATGTGATCTGTGCAGCCTTAAGATGACTCAACATCAGTTATGTGCTAAAGTCTTCTGACTTCTTGTTCCAAGGAGCAATTCAATTTGTAATGCAGTACATGTTGCCAACACAAGGTTTAGCTAATATTCAATTTGAAAACATTTAAGTATTATTGTTATTTCAGAATACAAATGTCCTCGGCTTACTGAGAGTGGCACAGTGGTGCAGCTGTACAGTTGCTGCCTTAGTGCCAGAGACCCAGGTCAATCCTGACTACCGGTGCTGCCTGTACGGAGTTTATATGTTCTCCCCATGATGCCATGTGTTTTCCCTGGGTGTTCCAGTTTCCTCCCACACTCCAGAGATGTAAAGGTTTGTAGGTTAATTGGCTTTGGTTTAAAAAATGTAAAATTGTCCCTAGTGTGTAGGATATTGCTGGTGCAAGGGGATCCCTGGTCGGTGCAGGTTCGGTGGACCGAAGGGCCTGTTTTCACACTGTATCTCTAAATCAAACTAAAAGTATAGGTTATGTCCTTCGGCCCCTTGCACGTCAGATGTTACGCATGTCGCAAATGGAAGCGCTAGGCGCAAGCGTAAATTTATTATTCTACATTATACCACTTAGGGCTCCCACGCGGAGAAGGACATTGAATGGTAAATTTACACATGGAGACCATGTGGGAGCATCTGTGAGAACAGCTGACTGGCTTGTGGAAAGTACTGCATGAGCACGTGCGGTAGTTTCCACAAGCCACTCTGAAATAAATTAGTGGGCTTAAAGAATTCCCTATGTAAGTGCGAGTTTACGCAAGTCGCCTATCGTGCAAGTTGGGAGCGCCTGTAGTCTCCAACATACTTATTTCAAATAAGATTACAAGTATCAGTCATAATATTTCTTCCCAAGTTGACTTCTCTTTACCGATTTGCATCCACATTAAAGCACTGCAGTCACAACACATTATGCACAAAATATGCAGTCAACAAGTCGATGAAGATTTAATGAACTGCCATTAACCATCAGCTCAAAGGTCCAATGAAACAATTATTTCAAAACAACTCCCTCATAGCCATAGAGCCTAATACATCTTTTTCCTCTAACTATAAACCCCTGCCCTCTAGCTCTCAATTCCACAATCATGGGGGAAAAGTGCGTGCATTCAGTCTTACACCCTTCATGATGTTAAACATCTCTGTAAAGTCACCAATCTCCTATACTGCAAGGAACAATGTCCAAGCCTGACCAACCTCTCTCTATAACTCAGGCCCGAGCCCTGGCAACATTATCGTAAATCTTATAACCTTAACTATTTCCAATTTAACGGCATATTATTTATAGTAGGGTGACCAAAACTGAACACAATGAACCAAGTGCAGCCTCACCAACGTCTTGAGCAACTGAAACATAACAAAAATTATGAAAAATTTTGCAAGGCTAGTGAGAAAGAGCCAGTGGGTGGAAGTACAGAATCGTTGGGGTAGAAACCAAGTTTGCCATGAAGCAGACGGTGGGCTGAATGGCCTCTCCCCTGGTGGATGACTGAACAGGGAGGAGCTGCAAATTGATAGCAGGATCACAAACAAATTGAAGGAATAACTATAATTACTGATGCTCAGCAGTTGCAACTCAACCCTAGTAAATAACTGCGGTGGGATAGCGAGTAGTTGTCATACTAGCAACTCTCAAACCTAAAAACCCACGAGAAATCTCCCAAACTATGAATTAACAACATTGCGAAACCCCGAGGAGGCAGTTTAAGTTTCTTTTTTTAATGCATCAAGGAAGAACACCCTTTGTTCAGTGCGATGGATTGATGCCAAGTGAAACATAGATGAAGCCTGATCAAGGACATAGTTACAGATATACGATGTGAATCCTGTCATAAACATGAGGCTTGGTGGCCCTGGTTTAATACTCACTTCTTTGTTATCAAAAGATAATGAGTCACTGTTTGAGTAAACTGTAACATGTCCACGTGCTCCACGTCATATCACATTTTTTTATTTCATGTACAAGCAGCGGTAAAGTTGCTGCCTTACAGTGCCAGTGACCTGGGTTCAATCTCGACTACGGATGCAGTCAGTACATTCTCCCTGTGACCGCATGGATTTTCTCAGGGAGTTCCGGTTTCCTCCCACATGCCAAAGACATACAGGTTTGTAGGTTAAATGGCTTCTGTAAAATTGTACGTTGTCCCTAGTGTGCAGGATAGTGTTAGTGCTGGTCGATGCAGACATGGAAAGCCAAAGAGCCCATTCCCACACTGCATCTCCAGGTCAGTCTCAAGATATTTTCTCCCTCCTTGGCCTCCACGTCTCAGGAGGGGAACAGTATAGTTTATCACAAGGGATTAAAATGTCACTAGCACACTTGGCCTACATAAAGAAAGACAAAAAGTGATGGAGTATCTCAGCCGATCAGTCAACATCTGTGGGATATGAACAAGCCACGTTTTGGGTTGGAATTCCTCTTCTGAAGGATTGCTGGAGGAAAAAAGTTGAAAGAGTCGTGGCAGGACAAAAGCCAGGCATGTGATAGTTGGGACAGGTGGGGGGGGGGCGTCAGGTGTCAAGGGTTATGGGGAGAAAGCAGGAGATTAGGGTTGACAGGGAATGATAGATCAGCCATGATTGAATGCAGATAGACTTGTTGGGCCAAATAGTCAAATTCTACTCCTATAACTTGTGAACTTATGACCAATTGACAGCAAATCATTGACAGAGGGCACCCTTGCCAGGAACATATGCCCAGGAAAGTAATGGCATCTTATTTGACCGCACTGTCAACCAAGAGAGAAGTGGTGAAGGCCAATTCTCCAGCCTTAAGCTTATCCCATCCCAAGAAAGAAAGAAAACATCTGAATCAACTGTGAATAATATTCACGGCAGTGGGTAAACTCCATGCACCCAAGACAGCCAATTGTGGTCAAGAATTTAACTCATGAAGAGGCCCACTGTGTTATCCTACCCTGGAGAGATACAGCACAGAAACCCTTCATCCCCTCTGTATAAACCTCTGCAGGGATTAAATGCAACCCGTGGCGAGGGTGGGGAAGAGAAGTTGATATAATATAACTTAGTAGTGGGTCATGGCAACTTCATCATGGATAGGTGACATTTTGGGTCGGCATCCTTTGTCATTCTATAACCCTTTGTGAATCTATTGTATTCATTTAACATTGTGTTCCAAATATGGAGCCTTCAAATGCAGTAACCATAGTACCTCACCCGCATGCTTTTGCAGATTATGTCTACAATGCAGCATGCTGGTACAGCACCAGAGAACCAGGTTTGATCTTGACTAATGGTGCTGTCTGTATGGAGTTTATACATTCTCCCTGTGACTGCGTGGGTTTTCTTTTCCCCCCGGGAGCTCCAGTTTCCTCCCACACTCCAAAGATGTACAGGTTTGTAGGTTATTTAGCTTCTGTACAGTTCAATATCATGTGTACCGAGGTATAACAAAAAGGTTTTGTTGCAGTCAGCAGAAATACAATACACAATTACAATAGAGCCATTTACAGTGTAAAGATACTTAAGGGAATAACATTTAGTGCAAAGTAAAACGAGTAACGTCCGATCAAATATAGTCTAAGCATCATCAATGAGGTAGAGAGAAGTGCAGGACTGCACTTTAGTTGTGGTAGGATGATTCCGTTGCCTGATAACAGCTGGGAAGAAACTGTCCCCAAATCTGGGAGTGTGCGTTTTTCAAACTCCTATACCTTTTGCCCAATGAGAGAGGGGAAAAGAGAGAATGGCCAGGTATACGACTTTGGTAAGTTGTAAAATTGTCCCAAGCGTCTAGGGTACTATTAGTGATCACTGGTCAGAAGGGCCCGTTTCTACACTGCATCTCCAAAGGTCTATGTGCTCAAATCCCCAGTGGAACTTCCAGGTTTTTCTGATCCACAAACAAAAGTAAACTGAACTACAGCTGACTCCAGAATACAAGGACAAATTCTGCAGTGCCAACATGATTGTTCCAGTACACACAAACTTTTTAAGCACAAATGGGGAAAAAAGTTACCAAAGAATTAACAAAAAATCTTGACATTCACATGAGTTTGCATCTGCACACCAATTATAATACAACGTTTATCTGGGTTTCTAAGAATAAATCGAATGATGTATTGCAAAAGTGGAAAATCTCAAATTACATTATCACATGATTGAAGCAGTGAGAAATAAAAGGTTATTCCTTTGGAGTAGCTATAACTCACTGCAAGGAGATGGCCACATATGTTTATTCAAGAGCTGATAATTGTGAAAGTTATACTATTGAGGAAACAGAAAAATAATTGCAGCATGTGGAATGGCAAGTGAGAACGGGGTTTAGAGGGAAACATAGATCAGACACGATTGATGACGGAGTGGACTTGATGGGCCAAATGGCCCAACTCTGCTCCTATGACTTATCAACTTACAAGACGCATAATGAGGAATACATGAGGAAATAAAGCAGAACAGCTTATTAAAATGGAACAGAAAACACCAGACCAATAGTGCATGTACATTGGCAGCCAACAATAAAACCAGGTTACACAAAAGGCTGGCGAAACTCAGCGGGTGCAGCAGCATCTAAGGAGCGAAGGAGATAGGCGACGTTTCGGGTCGAGACCCTTCTTCAGACTGGTCAGGGATCAGGGAAACGAGAGATTATAGACGGTGATGTGGAGATAAAGAACAATGAATGAAAGATATGCAAAAAAGTATCGATGATAAAGGGAACAAGCCATTGTAAGCTGTTTGTGGTGTGAAAATGAGAAAGCTAGTGCGACTAGGGTGGGGGAGGGAGATAGAGATAGAGGGAATGCCAGGGCCCGAGGGCTGAGGGAGAGGTGGGAAGGGGAGGACCAGGTTGATATCCTGGCCAACTGCTTCCTGACAAAATAGCCTGTCTCCCAAAAATAGACATGCAACACCTCAAAGGTTAATACATTAGAAGGTTGCAAAATGCCCAAGTGAAATTATATATCCTCCTTTGGAAGCATGTACTTGGACAGATAGGAGCTTCATGGCAAGGGGTGGATTGCAAGCTGGGTTATGGAAAAGAAAATGTAAACTCAAACGACAGGCTGATCTGGTTTAAAAATGGGCAGCAATGCACTTACTCATTGAGTTCTTGCACAAACCATCAGTCTAGCACACTGCTTCTTAAACTGGTGAATGGTTCACCCAAGGGTGAATGAAATTATTGGGGTGAATGAGTTAATTTATGTTATTTGCACATGTGTCAAAATAAATTATATGAAATTATACACAAAGGAGAATAAGACGAAAATTACCAAAGAACATAAGAAAATTTAGTCGAGGGTGAATGAAATTTTGTGATAAAGACTAGCAGCCCTAAATACATGGGAATATAAATGCAGCAAAGATAAACAGCTGAAATCCATGTGCTGCAGAAATGAAGCATCAGACTTTCACTTCATTGAGTTCAGAAGAAGGGATGGATCGCAGTGCCTGGTTCTCACATTATGTTGTAGGTAGGGCAAGTGATAGAAAATTAATGGCAAATGGAGAGGGTGCCATCGTGGAAGGTGAAATAGAGGAGATCATATCACTGTTGCGATATGACTCATAACAGTGACCAAACTTTATCTTGCACTAAACGTTATTCCCTTTATCATGTATCTGTACACTGTGGATGGCTCAAAGATAGACACAAAATGCTGGAGTAACTCAGCGGATCAGGCAGTATCCCTGGGGAAAAAGGAAAAGGCAATATTTCAGGTCAAACCCTCTTTCAGACCGAGTCAGAGGGGAGGGAAACTAGAGGTATGAAAAGGTTCAGAACAAATCAAGAGCCAGCACCAATGACCAAGGAAATGTAGATTGTAATCATGTATAGTCTTTCCACTGACTGGTTAACATGCAACAAAAGCTTTTCACTGCACCTCAGTACATGTGATAATAAACTGAACTCAAAGAGGCAAGATAATTTTGCAAAAGCCATGAGAACAATGTAACAGAGAAATGGAGAGTCCAGACGGATAAGTATTGTCCATGCAACAGCATTTGGGGATGAGTAGCAGAGGGAAAGAGAAAGAAAGAAAATGAGGGAAAAAAAGAAAAAAGTCACTAGGGTGGAATGCGTGATCATAGGGACAGAAGAAAATAAGCTGTATAAACAAATTACATTTTGAAGATCAAATCAATGACAGAATAAAACCCTCTCAAAAGCAAAAGTGAGACCTTGAGAAAAAGCTACACAAATGTTACTAAAATACCAGCACAAAAAGAGTAAATCTCTGACTTGATGGCATTATTATTCAGAATTCCTTCTACTTCTACACAAAGCTCCTTCACTAAATTGGTATGGGATTTGGGTATCTGTAGTGTGGTCAGGACCAGGGTGCGGATCATATAGCTGACGATGCATGAACAAAGCTGGAGTTTGGGGTCCGGAAGGTGGTTAGGTTTGCAGACAGACCTGGGCTCTGAAGGTCTTGTACATTCCCTACTCCCTTTTAATCCTATGGAACATTTCTCTCACTACTGTGTAACCTACACAAGAAGCTAAACAAATATGTGGTGGATTGAGCCTCTGAAGCGTCGCACATGTGTGTGAGTGTGCGCATGCGCTTGCTGCCGCCAAATAATTCTGTCCCCCCCGGTCCCCTCCATGTTTTGATAGCGAGTTCCGCTCTTGGATAATGGGACGATGAAAGCAGGTGGGAGAGGATGGTAAACCTTGGTAACAGTGAGGGAGTCAGTAAATGTGCACAAAGGGAGAGTGAACACTGGTGGACCGGTGGGAATGGGAAAGGAACATAAGGGTGCGGGCTATCTGAAATAGGTAAATACAAAATTCATACCATTGAATTGAAGGATACTCAAAACCAAATACGAGGGTCTGTTCCTTTAGTTTGCATTTGGCCTCATCATGGCAAACGTAGAAGACTTACAGATCGGTGTGGGAATAGAAGGGGGTGGGGAGTTAGAAGCACAAGCAACCATATGCTCAAGGTGACTGTTGCAATCAGAGCACGTGTGCTCCGCCTAATTGCCTACATCTATAGTCATTGAAAAAAAACAGCATGGAAACAGGCTCTTCAGCCCAACTTGCCAGTGACAACCGACTTGCCCCATCTGCACTAGTCCCACCTGCCTGCATTTGGCACATATCCGTCTAAACCCATCCTATCCGTGTGCCTGTCGAAATGTCTCTTAAACATTATGTGCCTCAACTACCTCCTCCAGCAGCTCTTTCCATACATCTACCATCCTTCGTGTAAAAAAAGTTGCCCTTAGGTTCCTATTAAATCTCCTCCTCTCTCCCCCCCCCCCCCCCCCCCCCCCCCCCCCCTCCCATCTTAAACTTGGTGCTGCCGATATAAAGGAGGCTACATCAAGAACAATGAAGATGGCGGTGCTCTTCGATATGTCCCACTTGGAAAGGCTATTTTGGTCCTGAATGGAGGTGAGGACGGAGGTGTGATGATAGGTATTACAACTCCTACAGTTGCAGGAAAAGTGCAATGGGACAGGGAGCAGTGGATGGGGATGGATCAGGGAATCACTAAGAGAATGTCCCTGTGGAAAGCAGGAGGGGAGGGGTAAGAGGGGAAGTGGTAACTGGTGGTGGGATTCCATTGCAGCTGGTGAAAATGGCGAAGGATGATATATGGAAGATGGAATGAATGAGACCATGCATCAGGAGAAAGAGGACATGCAAGTGAGGCTCCATCAGCTATGGTACAGATTAAGACGTGTGGCATGCTAACTTAAATACAGGTGAATGAATGTGTGGAGGAATTCATTTCTACAGAGAAATTGAAATGGCTGAGACCTAGAGCACTCTGTAACCAAAGCATGAGATGGTACGGGTCCAGACCCAAAATGTTGTCCGTCCATTCCCTCCACAGATACTGCCAGACCTGTTGAGTTCCTCCAGCACTATGTTTTGCTTGGGATATAATAGTTTTTTGCCTAATAAATGTATTGTCTATTTTCTTGCAATATGACACAAGCAGACACATGCCAGTGTCAATCCCAGGTTTTGGAATTCCATTCTCAAGTGATATTACCTCCTCCTTCGTTTGCCCCAACTTGCCAACATGTCACATCTACACAAGCCCCACCAGCCTGTGTTTGGTCCATATATCTCTCTAAACCTATCTTACCCATGTACCTGTCTAAATGTTTCACTGTTAAGGATACAGCGCAGAAACAGGCCTTTCGGCCCACTGAGCCCACACCGACCAGCTAATAAAAAGTTAGAAATCTGAAATAAAAACAAAGTGCGGAAAATATTCAGTATGTCGGGAGCACCCGGGGAGAGAGAAATGGAAATACCATTACAGGAAAACAGAATTTTTTAGTTTTGCTGATTAAGGAAATGTTGTTTTACAATAAGACAGAAATACTCACAATGTGGCTGGCATTCATATGATCAAAATAATACTTCAATTTCTTCCATCAGATGCCTATACCAAAGGAGTCGGCTTCAAGCAAACTATTTTTCCGTTAATAAACATAAAAATGCTGGAGCAACTCAGCAGGTCAGGCATCATCTTTCGAGAGAAAGGATAGGTGACATTCGTGTCGGGACCCCTCTTGCAAAGATACTATTCCTCCAAATTGTCTCAATTCCTTAGTCTCCACCCAACTGCTCCCAAGATGAGTTTTTCCACACTAGGGCACAAGGTATCCTCATTCTCGATGCAATGTGGGTTCCCCCTTCTATCATAGATCAAGCCCTCAGATGTGTCTCCTCTGTGTCCCATTGTTCTTTTGAGAGAAAGAACCTCTCATCCCCTATCCTCTCAGATGCATCTCTAAACTAAAGAAGGATCCTGACCCAAAACGTCACCTCTCCGGTCTCTCCTGAGCTGCTGACTGACCCACTGAATTACTCTAGCACTTTGTGTCTACCTTTGGTATAAACTAGCATCTGCAGTTCATTGTTTCTATATTTTTCCATTAATATGTTTTCTCCAAAGAATTTGTTTTTGGTAAGACGCACTACACAATCACATATTGAATTCTACATTATGTCCCAACCACATCTCTTAGTTAACTACCATTTGTTCACTGCAGAAACACTGTGCAGTGCAGTTTCTTTACCCAACATGTTAACTAACCCCCTCTCTTTGTACGGTTTCCTTTAACATGCCATAATAACCCTCTCCTCTTTGGTCACTAACAAACCACATCAATGTTGAACTATGAAGAAGGGTCTCAACCCAAAACATCGCCTTCTCCTTCTCTCCAGATGCTGCCTGTCCCACTGAGTTAATCCAGCTTTGTGTGTCTATCTTCAGTTTAAAGCAGCATTTGCAGTCCCTTCCTACACAAATCAATGTTGTTTGTCAATATCAACAAATTTTATCTGTTGTTCAGAATTTAAACATCCACATCCTTGCTCTCCCGAGACCCACACTTTTATAAAAAATGCAAAAGGCCTAATGATATCCATCAATAAGGATGATGTAGTTATTTACAATTAAAAAACAGGCATTTTAATATAAAAGGCAAACTGTTGAAAATGCTTTATCCAAGGCAAGGTGGCAAACGATCGGAAAATAAGATTAGTCTTCACTTCAGCGGCAGGTATTTTTTTAGATTGTATATTTACCGAAATTGAGAGCCCTTTCCTACTCAATGGAGGGGCTTATCTTTAAAAGGAAAGGCACAGAGAGACAAAGCAAACATCCGTGGGTCCCACAATAGCTGATCAATAAAATCTGTGAATTAAACCGTATTATTTCATTCCCCTATACGTGTCAAAATAATAAAAACAAAATGTAAATCACATAAAAGTTTGTTTTCTACTTTTTTTCCGCAATGTTGATCTTCCCAAGCTTACCAACTTTCGCCAGAGAGGCCAGCACTATCCACAAGGTGATCTCGAAGGGAACCTGTACATGGTAGTAATTCAGAGAGAACACACTGAGTCTCTCATCCTGACTTGCAGAGGTCGTGGAGCTGTAAAAGTGATTGGAGTCTTGATGCTGCCCACTGCTCACTGACTCCGGATTACTGAAAGTCGTACTGTTTCCAAAGGCCGCCGCGGCCGCCGGCATGAACACATTTGGAAAACAAGCAAGCAAAATGAAATAAACACGGAGCGAAGTACGGCAAGGTTTGCCAGTAATCCTGGGTGATCCTCCGCCCATAGTCATAGGCGCTGAAATGAAATCACTTCTTTGCTCTGCCAAGTTAATTACAGAGCGTGAGAGACAGTGTATTGGTCTGCACAAATCCTGGCCTAACACAGGCTGTTTGGATAAGTCAGCTCCAGCCTCCTAAACAAGTTGAACAGGTGCAACAAGTTCCGCCCTCCAATCAACGTGATCATTGCTTACTTTTTGCAGCTCAGTATTACCTGACTTCCCCTTTCTGTTTATCGGATCAATCAAGCATTGCACCTGAAACAACCATCCCTGGAATGCAAAGCGACCGCTCTTTGGCTGATGATACAATCTGCAGCAACTTTCACGACTCGGTGCGGGTTATACACCTTTCCCTTCGTGTCCCTGCACCGCGTTCCGTTTACAGTTGAGGTGAAACGTTGCCCAAACAACCCGTGGCTGCAGTAAGTCCCCTGGCTTGTTGCAATACCCACCGAATACAAGGGATCATAGCGAGCCCTAGCAAATGTTTCTCGGGCAACAGTAATATCAGGTGACACTCCTGGCGCACATAAATCTACTGAAAGCAGTGCGGGGAAGGCGATTTGTCACCGTGGGTTGTTAGGATGGGGAAACCGATGGTCAGATTTGCGTGCAGACAAGGAACTGCAGATGCTGGTACACATAAGCGACGCAAAGTGCTGGAGTAACTTCATGGATCAGACAATTTTCTTTTCCCATCCCCTATAACCAGTCTAAAGAAGGGTCCCGACCCGAAACATCACCGATCCATGTTCTCCACAGATGCTGCCTGACCCTCTGATTTACTCCAGCACTTTGTGTTTTCTTCTTATCTGTGTACTCGATTAATACATTGTGAAAGATGCGTGCTCGTTTATTTGCAAAGTAGTGTGGCAGCGAATCTTGCATTTCTGCCAAGATTTTTTGAATGGAGATCTGTGAGACGGGAATTTGAAATGGTAAATATTGAGTAGTTCTTTATTATCACATCTACAGACGTACAGTGAAATTGTGCATTTACATACAGTTCATTAAAGTATTGCCAAATCTAAGCACAATCCCCGATTCGTACAAAGTGCACAGAAATAGGCCACTGAGATGGCATGCACGAGTCACCAGGGTCTGGAGGCATTTTCAAAATCGAGTGCGGTCCAAGCGCTCGGTTTTCTAGAGCGGCGCCTGATCCCGACGAGCCCCAGGACGCTGCGTGGCCTCCACCCATTTCCCCTGTCCGGATCGTCCAGCGAACCGTCATCCCTCTCCTCGCCCGGCCACCTTCAACCTATGTGCCCAGGGGCACCTCCCTCAACGTCACAGCTAACCTGAAGGGGACAGTTCACTCTATTACCGGCCCCTACTCTTGCTTCCCGTCCTCCCCTCCGTTCTGGTCCTCGGGGAATCAGCAGAGGCCAACCCGCCGTTCCTGCCTTCCTGACAGCGGTCCATCGCTTAGAAAGGCTATATACAGTAGCACTGGAAAATAAACTGTTATCAAATGCACAATTACTGAAAATTAAATAGTTCACGAGAGGTCTTGTTCCCACAGGCATTAATTCGAGTCCTAGAATTTAGAAACCGACCATCAACCATCTATTCTTGGCTCTTTAAACAAGTTATATCTTTAAGGACGGCAGAGTGCCTCAGTTGGCAGAGCTGCTGCCTCTCAGTGCCAGAGTCCCGGGTTCAATCCTGACCTTGCGTGCTGTCCGTGTGAAGTTTACACATTCTCCCTGTGACCACATGAGGTACCTCCCCCATGCCAAAAGACATTTAGGTTTGTTATTGGCACTTGTACCGAGATACAGTGAATAGGTTGTGTTTGCATGCATGGAAACTGTGCTACCCTTAAAGATGTGACTTGTTTAAAGAGTCAAGATTAGGTGGTTGACGGTTGAAATCAGATAATACTATACATGAGAACAATCAAGACACACACAAGCAAAGAGGCGCTCATTTACCCTAATTCTACTTAAATCCGATTTTTCTTATTCTCCTATATTTTCTTCAACCTCCTCCAGATTCTACAACTCGCCTGTACACAAGACCAACCTTTTGGAATGGGAAAGGAAACTGGAGCACGTGGTGGCAACCCACCACTCACAGGGAGAACGTGCAACCTCCACACAGGCAACATCGAATCCGGGTCTCTGATGTTATGCATCAGCAGCTCTACTAACTGGCTGCAGTCCTGCCCAATATTGTTGGATTATTTTAAAGATTTTTGCATGTTGTGATTTACATTTGTCTCTCCTGGTTCTCTTTTTTTTGTCTCAATCCTTCAACCTGATTGAGAAAGGAGAGATATAATTGCTGGCCCTGTCCATTCCAAAACACCTGGCTCCTATCATAGTGGTTTTAGCCAAATATGTTCCACAATGTACAACAGAAATCATTTTAAAATCTAAATTGCAATATCTGACAAAGTTTGAAATGACAATCCAGAGTCCTGAGTTCAAATACCACCAGGGCAGCTTATTTTAGTTTAGTTTAGAAATACAGCATGTAAACAGGCACTTTGGCCTACTGGACCTATGCCGTCCATTGATCACCCATATACTAGCTCTATGTTATCACACTTTATCACTCTATGTTATCATCCTATACACTCAGGGCAATTTACTGAAGCCAATTAACCCCCAAACCTGCACGTCTTTAGAATGCGGGAGGAAACCTGAGCACCTGGAGAAAGCTCAAGCAGTCAAGGAGAGAGAGGGTGCAGACTCCACACAGACAGCACCCATTGTCAAGATCAAACCAGGGTCTCTGATGCTGTGAGAGAGTTTCAATTCAGTTAATAATTTAGGATTTCCAACAACTACTAGTCCCGGCAAAGATGTTGCTAAATACCCACCTGGTTCAATACTGTCATGCAGTGACAGGGTGGAGCAAAAGGTAGTGCAGCTGCTTCACAGATAGTCATGTTTGACAGCTGTGGAGGCCAAGGCATTGGGTATTTTTAAGGTGGAGATTGCTATGTTCTTGATTAGTACATGTGTCAAGGGTAGTGGAGAGAAAATGGCAGCTAGGGAATTGGTACACTCCCCTTGCAGGATGTTGGATGTCAGAGAGACTCCCAGTTCTAATGTTCAATGCAGGTTTTTTGATCTTTCAGCTCGGTATCTTTCAGGACTCCAGACTCCACAGGATTTAGTAGTTCAAATAGTGTTCTGCAATTCCCAAGGCACTTCCTCTGGATCCTTATTTCACTCATTTGAACCTTGTTACCACCACTTTTACCTTGAACCCTTATCTCTTTTATCAATTAACCTCTTCTGTCATGTACCTTCCTCTCCTTATGCCCTTTATTCTCCTTCCTACTTTCTCTGCACTTTGAAAATTGCCATTATTTCAAGCATTGGCCATTTTGGTTAATCACGCGGCCATTTGAAACATTCACCCTCATTTGCTTGAACTCATACGAGTCCGATTACATGTAAACAAGCCCTTTGGCCCAACTTGCCCACACCGACCAACATGTTCCATCTACACTAGTCCCATCTGCCTGTGTTTGCCCCATATCCCTCTAAACCTATCCTATCCATGTACATGTCGAAATGTTTCTTAAACTTTGCGATAGTACCTGCCTCAGCTACCTCATCCACCAGGTCATTCCATGTACCCACAACCCTTTGTGTAAAACTGAATTGCTGAGTATTTCTTGTTTCTTCTGCTTTATCCGATTTCCAACTTCTGCATATTGTTTTTGTATTGGTGGGTTAGTTAACACATATTATCATTACTAATATTAATATAACAACTAGACTAAGTGGGATCCGTTGGGTCCCAGCTTCACACGGGAGGGCTGGTCCCTCAACACAATATTCCACCTCTCCACCAATTCCAATATTGCTGGCCAATGGCTTGGGGGGGGGGGGGGGGGGGGCTTTCTGGAACGTTAGCACGGGTGTTGAGGGCCAAAGTGACTGGTTTCCAGAGGGCTAGTATGTACATTGTGGGCCGAATGGATTCTTAGGCTGGCAACTCAGTCACTGAGGCCTGTCAGCTCAGTAACTCAGGACTGGCATTCTGGCAGCTCAGAAACTGCCAGAAAATATGCCCAAAACAGACTCTGTGAGAGGGAAGGGGGAGAGGGAAGAGAATCAATTTTAGAAATTTTCACCTTTGTTTACAGATCACAGCAATGAAGGAGGAAAGTCTATCCTTGTGTGGATCTCTGGAGCGCCAGTATGGGTGTTGTGGGTTGATGGGACATATTTCAGAGGGTTAGTATGGCCATTGTGGACTGAATGGATTCTTGGACTCGCAGTTCAGTGAGTCATGGCTGGTAGGCTGGCAGTTCACTAAGTCATGGCTGGTGGGCTGGCAGTCCAGTGACTTATGGCTGGTGGGCCGGCAGTTCACTTACTCATGGCTGGTGGGCTGGCATTTCACTTACTCATGGCTGGTGGGCTGGTATTCCAGTCACTCATGGCTGGTGTGGTGGCAGTTCACTCAGTCACCCCTTCTCCCTTCACCCCCCACTCTGCTCCTTGCCATTCCCCTCCCCCATTCATTCAGTCCATTTCCCCTCAACCCACCTCCCCCATGCACTATTAGTGGCTCTCCGACAGCACAGCCATTCCTGCCTATTAGGTTCCCATTGTGATGAAGAACACGCAGGCATGGCAAGTGGAAAAAGGATTTATTAATGTTTAAAATGTGAATGATTCTTAAAATATAACAACAATTTGAATGTTAAAGATGAGAATCATTAAGTTCAGTTCTTTCCTGTTGTGTTCTGCTGCTCACTGTGTCTTGATGCCTCTTTGCTGTTGTTAAAAAGACAATTTAAATGTACAGATTGAGTTGTGAAATTTTAACAAAGAAAATCTGAGAATTTACCTCAAAAGTCATCATTCAGTCCAGGCCAGGCAGCAAATCCAATCTCACAGCACTTCAAGCAGATTGCAGGCCAGGCAGCAAATCCAATCTCACAGCACTTCAAGCAGAGTACAGAGCAGGCAGCAAATCCAATCTCATACCACTTCAAGCAGAGTGCAGGGCAGGCAGCAAATCCAATCTCACAGCATTCAAGCAGAGTGCAGGCCAGGCAGCAAATCCAATCTCACAGCACTTAAAGTGGAGTGCAGGTCAGCAACTCCAATTTCACAGCATTTCAAGCAGAGTGCAGGCCAGCAAATCCAATTTCACAGCATTTCAAGCAGAGTGCAGGCCAGCAAATCCAATTTAACAGCATTTCAAGCAGAGTGCACGCCAGCAAATTTACACACGCACACACACCCTCCGCCTTGCACACACACCCTCCACCTTACATACACACCCTCCACCTTACACACACACGCACACATATACATTCACACACATACACACACACACAGTCTCACACACATACACTGACTGACACACCATATATATGACAGTAAACTTTCTTGAATCTACTCAAACAGCTGAGCACGGCCTCTCCATCGTGGGGCTTCTGCAGTCAGCGGCACTTCCGCGTGGCCTTTGCACTTACTGGAAATTACGCAATCAGCGTGACCTGTCCACTAAGCGGAAGGCATGGAATTAGCGGGACTTGTACTAAACACAGTCGGACCTAATAAAGAATTTATTCCTTCCAAGCACAGTCGGACCTAACAAAGCATTTATTCCTTCCAAATACAGCCGGACCCAATAAAGTATTTATTCGTTCCAAACACATTCGGACTTAATAAAGCATTTATTCCTTCCAAACACGGTCGGACATAATAAAGTATTTATTCATTCCAAACACATTCAAACCTAATAAAGCATTTATTCCTTCCAAACACAGTCGGACTTAATAACGCATTTATTCCTTCCAAACACATTCGTACCAAATAAGGCACAGGCAGGGCAGCAGGCCAAACAACTCATCGCATTGTCATGAAGGGCTAACAAATCATTTATTGCAAGCACATAAAGGGTTAAGAAAGCATCATTCATTGCAAGCACATAAAGGGTAACAAATCATTTATTGCAAGCACATTAAGGGTTAACATATCATCATTCATTGCAAACACATTGCTGGCTAACAAATCATTTATTGCAACCACATTAAGGGTTAACAAATCATCATTCATTACAAGCACATTACTGGCTAACAAATCATTTATTGCAAGCACATAAAGGGTTAACTACATAAAGCACATAACCACGTAACCAAATAAACCACATAACCACATAAAGGGCAGACTCACAGTTCAGTAGACTCACAGTTCTGTAGACTCACAGCAGAATGAGAGTTGTGGCCTCTCCCTCGCGATAATGCAAAGTGACTGACTCAGGTCTAGGCATCCGGGTTTTTATAGTCCTGCACCCCCCGCCCCTGGAAGGGGCGTTACCTTCATCGCGGTGATTGACAGGCAAGAGGATCTCAAGGTTTTTTTTAAACACTCATAACTTTTTTATTTTCATCGATGGGAAAAATCCTCGACGCCTGCTCAGCGGAGGAGGACTGTGAGTAAGATGGCCAAAATCACAGCAATACAGGGTAGCATTTTTTCTAAAATCAATATACAGCGCAGACAGGAACTGGTCAAGACGAGACTGTTAATTATATAGATGTAATGGCAATGTGCTTTTGTAAGTTGGGTGCTTGTGCTTCTGTATGTTTGAAAAAATTATTTAAATATAATTTTGTGGATTGAATTTTGCTCTCTAATAATCATTGACATTAACATCTGACCAAACTGATTAGGTCATCACATTCCAATGAATGATGAAGCAAATCCAGGCTGTGTTTACTCCAGCTTTTTGTGTCTATCTTCGGTATAAACCAGCATCTGCAGTCCTTCATATACATCTTGTCTATGTTTAGTTTAGTTTAGAGATACAGTGTAGAAACAGGCCCTTTGGCCCACCAAGTCCGTGCCGACCAGCGATCCCCACCGACTAACACTATCCTACACACATTAGGGGCACATTTACAATTTACTACACCCAATTAACTTACAAACTATACATCTTTGGAGTGAGATTCATTGTAATCTAATATATATAAATACAGGCAGTTACAACATTCTTAATCCATACTTCAGTGAACTATTTCTTAATCTAACATTCAATACATATGCAAAAACCATTTATGATTTGGTTGACATGAGTTGTTACCACCACTTTTCCCTTGCACCTTCCAATGAAAAACTCAATTAAAAAAGTAATGGCTGCTACAAATGTGAGAAGTGCATCCAGGTATAGCTCCTGAAGGACCGTGTTGGGGAACTGGAGAAGCAAGCGGATGACCTCAGGTTCATCCGAGAAACTGAGTTGTTCCTCGACAAGTCCTACAGTGAGATTGTTACACCTAAGGTACTGGAAGAGAGAAAGTGGGTGACGGTGAGAAAGGGAGGGAAACTTGGAATGCAAAGGTCTCCGGGTGTTGTGCCTCTTGTGAACAGGTTCACCCACTTAGAAGCTGTCGGGACAGAAGATGTTAAAACACTGAGCGGCGGACTGGCTTGCGAAGCAAAAAGGGTTATTGAGCCAAAACCAAAGAGGCCAACGTCAGGCAACGCCATTGTAGTTGGAGACTCCATTGTGAGAGTTACGGACAGGGGTTTCTGCAGCAATAGATGGGATTCGAGGATGGGGTGCTGCCTTCCTGGTGCCAGGATCCAGGATGTCATGGATAGAGTGCAGAAAATCCTCAAGGGCGAAGGTGAACAGCCGGAGGTGGTAGTGCTTGTCGGCACAAACGATGTCCAAAAGAAGGGGATGAATATTCTGCAGCGTGACTTTAGAGAGCTCGGAAAAATGCTGAAAAGCAGGACCTCCAGGGTTGTTATCTTCAGTTTGCTTCCAGTTCCTCGTGCTGGCGAGAGCAGGAACAGGGAGATACGGGACCTGAATGTGTGGCTGAGTAACTGGTGCAGGGGACAGGGATTTAGATTCTTTGATCACTAGGATCTGTTTTGGAGTAAGGGGGAACTGTACAAAAGGGACGGATTGCATCTTAACTGGTGGGGGACCAGCATTCTGGCAGGCAGGTTTTGCCACTGCTACACAGGTGGTTTTAAACTGAATAAGGGGGGTGGGGTGTCAAATGGGATAGTCGACGATGGAGTTAAAGGGAAAGAGAGTAAAGGGATGGTTAATGACCCCAGAATTAACGGGAAAGGAAGCTCACAGAGGGATAGGAGAGTATGGCCAAGTGTAGTAGGGATCGATGTGAAAGGTGAGATGCGTAAGGAATTAAAAGTATTGTATATGAATGCGCGAAGTATGAGAAGTAAAGTAGATGAGCTTGAGGCTCAGTTAGCGGTTGGTAGATATGACATTGTGGGGATTACTGAGACGTGGCTGCAGGAGGATCGGGCCTGGGAACTTAATATTCAGGGTTATACATCCTATAGAAAGGACAGGCAGGTGGGCAGAGGAGGGGGGGTAGCTCTGCTGGTGAGGGATGGAATTCAGTCCCTTGCGAGGGAAGACATATGGACTGACGAGGTAGAGTCACTGTGGATTGAGTTGAGGAATTGTAAAGGCAAGAAGACACTAATTGGTGTTATCTACAGACCCCCAAATAGTAGCCTGGATGTAGGGTGTAAGTTGCAGCAGGAGTTAAAACTGGCATGTAACAAAGGTAATGCTCCTGTGGTGATGGGGATTTCAATATGCAGCTAGACTGGGAAAATCAGGTTGGTTCAGGACCACAAGAAAAAGAGTTTGTAGAATGCCTCCGAGATGGATTCTTAGAGCAGCTTGTAATGGAGCCGGCCAGAGAAAAGGCAATTCAGGATTTAGTGTTGTCCAATGAACCAGATATGATAAGAGAACTCGAGGTAAAGGATCCACTTGGAGGTAGTGATCATAATATGATTAGATTTAATCTGCAATTTGAGAAGGAGAACGTTGAATCGGAAGTGGCACTGATGCAGTTGAACAAAGGGAACTATGAAGGCATGAGAGGGGAGCTGGCCAAAGTAGACTGGAAAGGGATCCTAGCAGGAATGACGGTAGAACAGCAAAGGCAGGAATTTCTGGCCATAATCCGGAAGACGCAGAATCATTTCATTCCAAAAAGGAAGAAAGATTCTAAGAGGAGTAGGAGGCAACCATGGCTGACAAGAGAAGTTAGGGATAGAATAAAACTAAAAGAAAACATGTATAACACAGCAAAGAGTAGCCGGAAGCCAGAGGATTGGGAAACTTTCATAGGACAACAGAAGGAAACAAAACGCGCTATACAGGCTGAAAAGATGAAGTATGAGGGGAAACTGGCCAGGAATATAAAGAAGGACAGTAAAAGCTTATTTAGATATGTTAAGGGAAAAAGAGTAGCAAAGTCAAATGTGGGTCCCTTGAAGGCAGACACGGGTAAAATATTTATGGGCAATAAGGAAATGACAGAAGAGTTGAATAGGTACTTCGGATCTGTCTTCACTAAGGAGAACACAAACAATCTCCCAGATGTACTGGAGGACAGAAAATCTAAGGGGGTAGAGGAACTGAAATAACTTTTTATTAGGCGAGATATAGTATTGGGTAGGCTAATGGGACTGAAGGATGATAAATCCCCTGGGCCTGATGGTCTGCATCCCAGGGTCCTCAGGGAGGTGGTTCTAGAAATAGTGGACGCATTGGTGATCATTTTCCAATGTTCAATAGATTCAGGATCAGTTCCTGTGGATTGGAGGATAGCTAATGTTATCTCACTTTTCAAGAAAGGAGCGAGAGAAAACGGGGAATTACAGACCAGTTAGCCTGACTTCTGTGGTGGGAAAGATGCTGGAGTCAATTATTATAGAGGTAATAATGGAGCATTTGGATAGCAGTAAAAGGATTAGTCCAAGTCAACATGGATTTATGAAAGGGAAATCATGCTTGACTAATCTTCTGGAATTTTTTGAGGATGTGACAAGTAAAATGGATGAAGGGGTGCCAGTATCTAGACTTTCAGAAAGCCTTTGATAAGGCCCCGCACGGGAGACTGGTGACTAAAATTAGAGCACATGGTATTGGGGGTAGGGTGTTGACATGGATAGAAAATTGGTTGGCAGACCGGAAGCAAAGAGTAGGAGTGAACGGGTCCTTTTCAGAATTGCAGGCAGGGGCGAGTGGAGTGCCGCAAGGCTCGGTGTTGGGGCCGTAACTGTTTACCATATATATGAATGATTTGGAAGAGGGAATTACGAGCAACACTAGCAAGTTTGTGGATGACACAAAGCTGGGTGGCAGTGTGAACTGTGAAGAGGATGTTAGGAGGTTGCAGGGGGACCTGGACAGGTTGAGTGAGTGGGCAGATGCGTGGCAGATGCAGTATAATATAGATAAATGTGAGGTTATCCACTTTGGCGGCAAAAACAAGGGGGCAGATTATTATCTCAATGGGGTTAGGTTAGGTAAGGGGGAGGTACAGAGAGACCTGGGTGTCCTTATACACCGGTCACTGAAAGTTGGCGTGCAGGTACAACAGGCAGTGAAGAAAGCTAATGGAATGTTGGCCTTCATAACAAGAGGATTTCAGTACAGGAGTAAAGAGGTTCTTCTGCAGTTGTATAGGGCTCTGGTGAGACCACATCTGGAGTATTGTGCACAGTTTTGGTCTCCTAATTTGAGGAAGGACATCCTTGTGATTGAGGCAGTGTAGCGTAGGTTCACGAGATTGATCCCTGGGATCATGGGACTGTCATATGAGGAAAGTTTGAAAAGACTCGGCTTATATTCACTGGAGTTTAGAAGGATGAGGGGGAATCATATAGAAACATATATAAAATTATAAAAGGACTGGACAAGCTAGATGCAGGAAAAATGTTCCCAATGTTGGGTCAGTCAAGAACCATGGGCCACAGTCTTAGAATAAAGGGGAGGTCATTTAAGACTGAGGTGAGAAAAAACCTTTTTACCCAGAGTTGTGAATGAATGGAATTCCCTGCCACAGAGGGCAGTGGAGGCCAAATCACTGGATGGATTTAAGAGAGAGTTGGATAGAGCTCTAGGGGCTAGTGGAGTCAAGGGATATGGGGAGAAGGCTGGCACGGGTTATTGATAGCGGACGATCAGCCATGATCACAATGAATGGCGGTGCTGGCTCAAAGGGCCAAATGGCCTCCTCCTGGACATTCTTTCTATGTTTCTATTTTTCTATGTTTCTAAATGTTTTATTTCTTTCAACACAACTTAAAATTTCTCATGGAGTTACAGGTAAATCGAGCTATTGGAATTTTGAGCAAAACAAAAGTGCTGGAGTCAATGGGTCAGCCAGCATCTGTGGAGGGTGTAGAGAGACAACACCTGTTCGGGACCCGTCTTCAGTCTGATGGAACGGGGGGGGGAAAGCTGGAAAAGAGAGGTGGGAATGGGTTAAAGCCTGGCAAGTGAAAGGTGGATATGGGTGAGGAGATGGGGGAGGGAGGGGGTGATTGGTAGATGAGTGGAAGAAATGACAAAGGTTAGTGATGGAAAGGGGACAAAAGAATGTCACATGAGGATAGAAGAGGAGGGGTGAAATTTACAGCCTAGGCCAGGATTATGGATGGAAATGGGGAGAGGGGAGATCAAAAGAAAAAATGGGATTTGAGGATAGGAGATGACCATACAGCGGATCACCTCCAACGCGATGCCACCACCAGTCACATCTTCCTATCCCCATTCCTTTAAGCTTTACGTAGAGACCATTCTCTCCACAATGCCTTGGTTGACGGTAATGCTAAAATCTCCAACAATTTGCGGGCGGAGCACCAAGGCAAATTCCTGTATGTGAATACTTGGCAAATTAACTTATTCATTCATTCATTCATTCATTCATTCATTCATTCATTTATTCGATTACTTTTCTTTCTAAGCTGGAAATTTACTTTATTTAACAACACAGTGCCAAAGTAATTATAATGGAGAAAGTTCACTCAAAATATTAACAGCAAATCCAAATGTTTTCATAAACTAAAGAATCTGCATCTGTATAGCTTATAACATTAAATGATACAATCACAGTTTGTGATTTCCATGTACTTTATTCAGTTTTTGAGTCTGAAGAAGGGTCTCGACCCAAAACGTCACCCATTCCTTCTCTCCAGAGATGCTGCCTGTCCCGCTGAGTTACTACGGCTTTTTGTGTCTTATTCTTATTTTAAACAATATGTAATGTACAACTGAATTAAATGGACAAATAATAAACATGACAGTAACAAATAATTCAAAGTTTAGATTAAATTGAAGGTCGGATGGGATCGACCCCAGATTATTGAGACAGGCAAGAGAGGAGATTGCAAGAGCCTTGACCAAGGGAAGTGCCAGTGAGGGCCACAATGGTGCAGAAGGGAAGCTCTCGACGGGTGCCGTGGAGCTGAGGAAGAGCGGACCCAGCGACCTGTGCGGTGCCGAATAAGAAGGACTCAGCGGGCTTCCGAGAGTAACGACGGACCTGGTGGCCGATGAGAACAAAGACCCAGTGGATCGCCTGCGGCCACATGCTGCGGCAGGCCTAGTTCACCGCTACGAAGAAGGGCCGGCGGGCCATTGCTGCTGGGGGGGGGGGGAAGGAAGCACGGAAGATCCCAAGATGGGAGAGTCGAAAAGGGAGTCGCTGGCAATGACAGACGCGAGGAGTGGGTGTGGAGGAAAGGGTATTGCCTGCAGTGCCTTCAAGGTTGGCTGCAGGAAGCTGACCCTCGGACAGAGGAGGACGGGCGAGGAGGGGGATGTTAGGGCGTGGGCCTGCAGCAGCCTGGGACTTACCTTGATTGGGGGCACTCCAGTACTTTCAACATGTGAAATAGACTTTTGAATTTGGACTGTTTTATTTTTTTGTAAACGGCGTAAAAATTGTGGTTGTGCAAAAGAATTTCACTGTGCTGTGCATACATGACAATAAAGAACTATTGAATCATTGAAGATCTTTGCATCTGCTCCTGCCACAAGCAAGATCCCTTTGGTCTACAGAGTAGCCTTTATTGTTCCTTTATTTATGAAGGGAAGTACAGAGAATCTAGGGAATTATATGCTGTTGAGCCTCATGAGTGGCAGGGAAGCTACTGGAGGGGATTCTTTAGGATAGGATTTACTCCCATTTGGAAGAGAATGGATTAATTAGGGACAATCAGCATGGCCTAGTATGTGGCAGGGCATGTCTTACTCACTTGATTTTCGAGGAAGTGATGAGGTGATCGACAAGGGTAGAGCAGTGGATGTTGTCTACATAGATTTAAGTAAGGCATTTGATAAATTCCCCCACGGGAGGTTGATCCAGACGATTAAGATACGTAGGATTAACAGTGACTTGGTCATATGGATTCAGAACTGGCTTACTGATAGAAGGCGGAGTGTTATGGTGGAAGGACAATATACAGGCTGGAGGTTTGTGACCAATGGAGTTCCACAGGAATCTGTGCTGGGACCTCTGTGGTTTATGATATATATAAATGACTTGTACTTAAACGTAGATAAGTTGTTTTGTGAGTTTGCAGATGAGATTGCTGGGTCACGGACTGTGAGGAAGGCTGTCAAAGTATACAGCGGGATATAGATCAGCTACAGAAATGGGCAGACAAATGGCAGATTGAGTTTAATCTGAGCAAGTGTGGAGTGTTGCACTTTCGGAGGTCTAATGTAACGCAAAAATCTAAAACGAATGGCATGATCCTTAATGGCATTGACGTACGGTGGGATCTTGGAGTCCATAACTCTCTGAAAGTGGCAACACAAGTTGACAGAGAGGTAAAGGAGAAATATGTTATGCTTACTTTCATAGGTTGGGGAATTGAGTATAATAGTCAAGAAGGCATGACGCAGCTTTATAGGAATTGGTTAGGTCACATTCAGAGTATTGCATGCAGTTCTCGTGGCCCATTATAGGTAGTATGTTGAGGCGTTGGAAAGGGTGCAGAGGAGGTTTACCAGAATTATGTCCAGATAAGGGGTATGAAGTTTAGTTTTAGTTTAGAGATTCAGCATGGAAACAGGCCCTTCGGTCCGCCGAGTCCATGCGCACCATTAATCACCCATTCACACTAGTTATCCCACTACACTACAGAGGCCAATTAACCTACAAACCCACACATCTTTGGGATGTGGGAGGAAAACGGAGCACCCAGAGGAAAATCACGTGGTCACAGGGAAATTGTGCAAACTCCACACAGACTGCACCCAAAGTCAGGATCAAACTGGGGTCTCTGGCGAAGTGAGGTGGCAGCTCTAATGCTGTACCACTGTGCCTAAGAACATGGAGAGACTTGGATTGTTTTCTCTGGAATGCTTAGGTTGCGGGACCTGATAGAAATATATAAAATTATGAGAAACGTATATAGGGTTTTTACAGAACCTTTAACCCACGATGTAAATGTCAAATACTAGAGGGCATAGACTTAAAGTGAGAGGGGCTAAGTTTAGAGGAACTGTGCGGGACAAGATTTTTTACAGAGTGGGTGGTGAGTGCCTGGAATGCACTGCTGAGGTTGGTGGTTGAGGCAGATATGATAGTGGTATTTAAGAGTCTTTTGGATTGGCATATGAACATGGAGGAGCTGGAAGAATATGGATTATGTGCAGGCAGTTGAGAGTTGCTCTTAGCATCTTGTTTGGCACAAACATTATGGGCCAAAGGACCTGTCCTTGTGCTGTACTGTTGTAGGTTTGATGTTTTGACAGATCTTGCATAATTCATTCTTTTTCACTGGCATATAGTACCTGAGCATCTTCCAGAATTTTGAGGATGGAGGAGAAGACTTGTTTCCTTTCCACGTTATCCCTGGCAGCACTGCAATGGCCCGTTTGACATTGTCCGGAAGGTGAGATACATCAGGTAGGGCATGGAAGTTAATCAAAATCACCTTGGTTTTGAAATTATCGAGCATGCTGTTGACTCCTGTCTGCAGTTCAAACAGCCTCGATCCAGCTGAAGCAAAGTAACTTGGACTTAGGACAATTATTACTCTCCTGCTTCTCTTTATGCTTGAAATTACATCTTCTGTATAAACTGGAGAAAATAAATATACATGCTTTAGTAGTAGAAACAAGGAGCTACAGATGCCGATTTAAAAAAAACCCACCATGTGCTGGAGTAACACAGTGGGTCCGGCAGCATCAATGGAGAACATGGATAGGTGTCCTATCAAATTGGGACCAATATCTCCAGGGATGCTGCCTGACACGCTGAGTTACTCCAGCACTTTGTGTCTAGTTTTAGTTTAGATTAGTTTAGAAATACAGCATGGAAACAGGTGTGTCGGCCCATCGAGTCCATGGCGACTAGCGATCACCCATACACTAGTTCTATTGCACTAAGGACAATTTACAGAAACCAATTAACCTACAAACCTGCACGTCTTTGCAATGTGTGAGGAAACCGGAGCACCCGGAGAAAACCCATGCGGTCACAGGGAGAATGTGCAAACTCTGTCAGGATCAATCCTAGTCAGGATCAATCCTGGGTCTCTGTTGCTGTAAGGCAGCAACTCTACCGCTGAGCAACTGTACCATTAAATGTGTCTTTAACTGTGTATTAACTCTCATTAAATGTTTTAGTGGATAGTTTGTAGAGTTTTGCACTCTGAACCCATAAATCCATGCATTTATTTGTAATGTAGGACATGCAATTAAATTCTGGGGAGTGTCTACTAAACTGAGATAACTCAGTTGATAATGTGTAATCTTTACAATGATTCCACTTCATTATCTTTATGCATATCCAAAATACAACTGATCAAAGTAAATTCTATCACCAAATTCCATTAAGCAACCAGAGAAAAATGTACAATGCAGATTGTTTCCCACAGTTATTTCATCCAGTTTCTACAAGTAACCCTATGAATCTTCTGTTACATAATTATCAGTTTATGGCATGCTATAAATAGATGCAAATGCCTTGGGGCTAATAATTATCCCTTTGCAGGAATAATTTACATCACAAGTCAATGACATGCCACATTGCACAATTGGTCTGTAATAAATGTGAGATTACTATTAAATTAAACCTACAATACAAATTTATTACGAAGTTAGACAAAAAATGCTGAAGTAACTCAGTAGGTCAGACAGCATCTCTGGAGAACATGCATAGGTGATGTTTCAAGTCGGGACCCTTCTTCAGATTCAATGTTAAATATTTTCAGAACAGCGGCATGGTGATGAAGCGGTAGAGTTGCTTTCCTACTGCGCCAGAGACCCGGTTTCTCTGGGTGCTCCCACATTCCAAAGACATAGAGGTTTGTAGGTTAAATGGCTTTGGTAAATTGTTAAAATGTCCCCAGTGTGTAAGATAATGCTGGTGTACGGGGATAGCTGGTTGACACGGACTTGGTGGGCTGAAGGGCCTGTTTCCACGCTGTATCTCTAAGTTAAACTAAATAAAACAACAACAGGGACTTTCAAAAGTAATTATGAGGAAAGATCGAAGCCCTGTCAGACACATGCATATATTGAAATATAGAACGTTGGCTCATCTCAAAGACTGTGTTAATGTTTTCCTGATTAGTTCATTCTTTGGAACATAGGCTCTATTGGGGCGATTGACATGCAGAAGCAGAACAGAGATCAATGCCCAAGAGACTGCTGGAATCCAGAGCTCAGCAGGGTCCTGACCCAAAACCATGACCACCCTTTTCCATCCACAAATGTTACTCGACCTACAGAGTTCCTCCAGCAAATTATTTGTTGATTTTAGTCATTAATTGCCCAAAATGTCCATGATACCAGATATATTTTAATTGAAAAAAATTGAATTATTATTGGAAATGATATATGTTAGGTGTTTTCTCATAAAAGGACACAAAGTGCTGGAGTAACTCAGTGGGTCAGGCAGCATCTCTGGAGAACATGGATAGGTGATGTTTCGGGTCAGGACCCTTCCAAGTGATTCTCACAATTGTGTACCTGTAGCTCTGGGTCTCTTTTCTACAACGCCCCAAGGCCCTCTATTTACTGTGTAAGTACTGCCTTGTGCTTTGTCTTACAAAGGTACCATGCCTCACGTTTATCTGAGTTAAACTCCATTTGACATACCTCAGCACATTGGCCGAGCTGATCAAAATTCTGTGTAATGGCGCTTTTATTGTCACAGGTGTGAAGTGCACACGTACAATGAAATAATTTTCTTACAAACAGTCCAGTAGAGTATTAACAACAGTAGAAGCACTATGATAACTCACAACCAAACTGGAGACTAAGATGGGCATGTTAGGTACACTGGGAATGAAGGGGTATGGATCACATGCATGCAGATAAGATTAATTTGTTCTGGCATTATGTTCAGTATAGACATCATGGGTTTATTTCTATGGTGTACTTTTCTATGTCCTATGTTTCCAGTTTTACATGTGTAGAGTTTTACAGGTTATGATACTACAGTTAATCTATTTGAGGTATTTTTTTAGTCAAGCTTTCATTCAATGGTATGAGTGCTGACAACAACCTTGCTGCGCAACACCTGGCTTGAGATCTAACTATTCCCTTGGTTTATGTTTCATTCGCAAGAAGAAGAAGAAGAGTGCTGGCATCTCTTCAGTATCTATTCAGTGCTGGCATCTCTTCAGACTCTAAATTTCCTTGACCTTCAGATGGGATGTGGTGCCCAAAATGCAATGAGAATTTCAATTTTCAGCAACTCAAGCTAATGTTCTTAAAGGTGGTTATTGTAGGAAACTCCAAGTAGTCCTCAAAATGTCCAATCTTTCTTTGTGGAACCTGAGGGGTTGGGAATGCTGCTTCTGGAAGTGTAAAATAAATCCCTATTTTGTGTTACACTTGAAATTTTGAGGCTACTCAGCACAGAACACTTAGGCATTAGATTTGCCTTTGCTAGGGTGTAACGTGGAAATATCTGTCAGTTTTAATATTCCTTCGTTTCAGCTTTCACAAGGTTATGTGTAGGAAAGAACTGCAGATGCTGGTTTAAACTGAAGCTAGACACAAAAAGTTGGAGTAACTCAGCAGGACAGGCAGCATCTCGGGAGAGAAGGAATGGGTGAAGTTTTGGGTTGAGACCCTTCTTCAGAACTACGAGGTTATGGCAGGAATGCTTTAATATATTACAAGCACATACATAGACAGATGTCTTCTCAACTCTAAACACATGCCAGGCACTCTTATTTGAGAAGATCATCTTAACAGACTCGCCCCACACTCAACCTTAGTACCGCTCCCTCATACCTCCTCCTCAATTATTTTCTTATCCCAGTTCCTCTCCTCTCAACCCTTAGCTCCTCTCAGCCACCCGCCCCATTCTACATCCTTTCCACTCTCCCTCGTTCTCATCCACTCTACACTCCAATGGCTTTCTGCACCACAACCCTCCTGCTCCCCCTCTCCCAACTATCCCAATCTTCCTTGACTTCCCGGCCACCCACCCGCCACTTGGTCTCGCCCAGAGTGAGGCCAAGAACCTGACCACCACCATTTGCTTGTTTCCTACAGGCTGGTCACCTCCTCCTGGTCCCAGCAGCCACACTGCCCGAGGGAAAGTAATCAAAGTCCTACTGTTGTGACGACAGCTTGATTTGTAATTGCAAATGCCTATATATCGATTTATTACCTCTGGAGTTGAGGGAATGGGAAAGTCAGTCTTTAGGTGGGGAGGCATAAAGTTGATTTAACAATGGAGCTTGTGTGTTTTGGATTCTGCAAGAGGGACAGAATTGTCCAATAAAGATCTGAGCTATGATTCTGTAACTGAGATAAGGAATCAGAATCATTGTTATAAAAGCAAGATGAGTTGATCTTGAACATTGGACTTATAGACTCTGAACCAAACAAGCAAAGATAGGAACAAGGATCTGCAAATGCTAGTCCATACAAAAGGACTCAAAGTGCTGGAATAACTCAGCAGGTCAGGCAGTATCTTTGGAGAACATGGATAAATTATGTTTTGGGGTCCCAGCCATTTTCTCCAGGGGTGCTGCCTGATCTGCATAGTTACTCCTGCACTAACATGTTAAAAAGTTGTTCTTTTACATGCCTTAGGATCAGGCCCTCTCCTCTTTCCACTTTCTTATGTAGGGCAGTAAACAATTGGCAAGGTTCTCCACCATAACATTATTTATTATGGCACTTGTCACAACATGGAAATTATTAGCGACAATTTAACATGTTATTTTTAAGTTGTGTTCCACTGAAGCTTTGTACAACTACATGAAAAGTGTAGCCTGATAAACAGTGAATTCCAGGCATGTTATCAATGGTCCCATTTTTAAACAATAACACATATCTTTATCTTAATAAACTACTTTTATTTCAGCCAGTCATACAGTAATTCACCCAGACCCGAGTCAAAAAACATCCTATGACCATAGCCATTGAGACTCTCGGTAAAAAGCCTAATGATATAAACGTTTTCTTTGTGGAAATGTTCCATATATTGTTTATTCTTCAACACACAATGTAGTGATAAATCCTGGATGGGGAGAAATATTTTTTCTCTGAGATTTCACAAGTTGCTATACCAGAAACACACGAATTGCAGCTACTTAAGCTGTGGGATTTGAAGAAATCTTAAATTAAAGGGATGACAATAATTTGTTATTTTGTGGAGGAGGATAAGTATTGTTTAAAGTGAGGAAAGCAGGAGGCAAGGATGAACCATTTGTCTACTAAGGTTTACTTGGTAAGGAGGCATTGCTGAAGCAATCTTCAAATGCAGTGCTAAGTAGGTATGGTTACAGTAATTAAATAAACATTGTGGCCCAAAAGGCCTATTCCTGCACTGTACTGTTCTATGTTGTGCGAGCTTCAGTGTAAATGGTTGTTTATGGCCACTGCCATGACCATTTCAGGCTGGGGTTAGGATCCTGACTAGAGTTGGGGCAGCACATTGGCACAGCGGTAGAGTTACTGCCTTACAGCGCCAGAGACCTGGGTTCAATCCTGACCACAGGTGCTGTCGGTACAGATTGTACATGCTGTCTTTACACTCCCTGTGACTGCATGGATTTTGCTATGGTTTCCTCCCACACTCCAAAGATTTACAGGTTTGTTAGTTCATTGACTTACGAATGAAAATTGTAAATTGTCCCTAATGTGTAGGATAGTGCTAGTGTACGGGGTGATCACTGGTCAGTGTGGATTCGGTGGGCCGAAGGGCCTGTTTCCATGCAGTATCTCTAAACTAATCTAAAAGTGAAATTTCTTGACCATGTTGCATTAAAACTACTCAAAAATGACCAAGAGCACTTACCTCCTCCAGGCAGGATATCTCGCTCAAACAGACACAGCTTGTAACCATGCTGCTTCTCTAACATGCTAGGAAGCAGTTCCAGGGCAAACCTCTCCTCTGTAATAAAATAGCCATCACTCTTAACATCATCTCCTGATGAACAAGAACTTGCATACGAAACAAAGGCGTCAAATTCTTTCCCATCTTGTCAAAGGGAATGAGTGATGGAGGCAAGAGAAAAATATAAAATTAGTTTCGGACCATTTTGAACGACAGATGACAAACAGGAAAATATATATTGTATATTCCTTCATAAAGAATCATGGTAATTCAAAGGCTCAGTATTTCTGGAGAATATGGATAGGAGATGTTTGGGTCAGGGCCCTTCTTTAGACTGACCCTAAACATCACCTATCCTTATTCTCTAGAGATGCTGAGAAGGGTCCCATCCCAAAACATCACCTATCCATGCTCTCCAGAGATGCTGCCTGGTCTGCTGCGTTACTCCAGCACCTTGCTTTTTTTTTTTGTCAACCAGAATTCCTTGTTTCAACTTTATACATTTTTATAAAGTTCATGTAAAGGTTATACTTTTAAATTTACACATATTATGAATGAAATTATATATGGAAAGTAATGCGAATCCGATGGTAACACACCACTTGTCTATCGAATTCTCAGTCCACCACACAGACATTGTGTATTGTGTTTAGAGGCCTGTTATGCTGCTACAAGTAAGAATTTCATTGTTTCATTGTTGGTACATATGGCAAATTAAACTCTCTTGACTTAACTCTCTAGACTCAACTCCTTCCCAGATTCCACCACCAGGAACAATTTACAGTGGCAAATTCACCTACAAATCTGCACATCTTTGGGCTACAGGAGGAAACCAGTATCCCTGGGGAAACAATCATGGAGCGAACCTGCAAACTCCGCATAAAACTCCAACACCAGAGCTGCTGGGACTGTGAAGTATCAGCTCCACCAAGTTAAGTCAAGGTATGCCAAGTCAAATTTATTGTCATATGCAGAAGTTAAGTGAGGTTCAGGTACAATGAAAGTATATGGCATAAGTTTAAATAAAACATAACAGTGCTAGAATTTGAAAATACTTTTAAATTAGAATCATGATCTTTGAAAATATGGAGACACAAGAGGCTGCTATTGGAAATTTGAGCAAAAAGCAAAAAGGAATATAATGGGTCTGGCAGCACCCTTCTTCAGACTGATGAAATATAGACTTAAAATACAGATATAAAAATATAATATGCTTTACAATTTAAGCACATAACTGTAAACATGATAACGCCCAAATGGGAGTTGAATTCCATCATACTTAAGAACCTGTAATTGATCTCACCTCCAATAGTTTCATCCTTTGAGTAATAATGTCGGTAAAGGAGAACAATTTCAATCCAAAATTTATATATTCCAACATATCCAGAAACAATCGCCATGAATATTAGTGATGTAGATATAGTTATCACTTTTATTTGAAAGATGGTAGGCACTGAAATTGTAAAATCAGATTGCAGGAATATCAATATTTTATTGCATGCAAGGATTGAGTTTCCTTAATTTTTTTTACATTTTTTCATATGAAGGTGGCATCATTGTTTTCAAGGAGACTCAAGGAAATGCAGATGCTGGAATCTTGAGCAAAACAGAAAGTTACTCTGGAGTAACTCAACGGCTGGAGGAAATGGATAGGTGACATTTCAGTTTGAGATCCTTCTTCAACCTGACCTGAAACGTTGCCTATCCATTTCCTCCATCATTGTTTCCCACCTCTCTGAAACAGAAATCATGGAATATTCTTCACCACGAGAAATTTAATAATGACAATAATTCAAAAAATACCCAGAAGCTCCAAATCCCTAGCACAGCTTAAATTTTACTCCTCTTTGATTTAGTTCTGTTCTGTTCTTAGTTCAGTATAGTTTAGTTCAGATTAGTTCAGTTCAGTTCAGTTTACTGTCACGTGTACCAAGGTGCAGTGAAAAGCTGTTTTGCTGTGAGCTTTCTAGTCATAGGGAAGATTATACATGATTACAATCAAGCAGTTCATAGCGTACAGATTCAGGATAAAGAGAATAACATTTAGTGCAAGATAAAGTCCAGTAAAGTCCGATTAAAGATAGTCTGATGGTCTCCAATAAGGTAGATGGTATGTCAGGAATACTTTCACTAGGCACTATTGTTTTGAGATTCTACATCCAAATCTCGGTCTGCTGCTGTCTCACATCATTTTCCAGAAACCGTGAGATCAAGGTTAAAATCCTACAGGCCTTGACCTTCCGCAGCCGACTCTTACTTCCCCTTTCTCAATTAGTATTTAAATGCAAGTCTTGAAATGCAGAAATGTGCATTTAACTCCCAAGAATTCAGCAAATGCTTTAGTCTCAGGGCAAGATAAATAATGTGTAAACAAGTGTTAGGGGATGTCAGACAAGGGACATGTGGATAGCAGCCCTTAATACTCCAGTTTTCAAGAGAAAACCTGTTAATAAGGTAATATCCGTTGACACTTTACGGACTTTCAAACCAGCCATTGAGTGGGATTTATGATTTTACACTCCTGTTTGCCAGTTCAAAACATCATTAAGCTCAACTGGTAGAGATGCATCATTGCCAGAGATCTCCTCTGGTTTTGGTTTGTTGCCCATAATGGTATTCAGGCCCTGCCACAATTGCTTGGCATCCACTAGAATAAACTGGACTCTAGTTTGTTTTGGAAATCTCTCTCGGCATTCCCGATAGCCCGGTTGGGATCACACTTCATAAGTTCATAAGTTATATGAGCAGAATTGGGCCATTCAGCCCATCAAGTCTACTCCACCATTCAATCATGGCTGATGTATCTTTCTTTCTCAACCCCATTTTTCCTGCCTTCTCCCCATAATTCCTGAAACTCTTACCAATCAAGAATCTCTCAATCACTGCCTTGAAACTATCTAGCCGTCCTTTGGCAATGAAGTCCACAGATGCACCATCCTCTGACTAAAGAAATTCCTCCTCATCTCCTTTCTAAAGGTACATCCTTTTATTCTGAGACTACGGTCTTAATTCCTAAACTCTCCCACTAGTGCACCTATTGTCTATAGTGGAAACACACAGTCTTCTTGTACAGTGTGGGACTATCAATGCATAAGATATTAGACTATTTATGTTATATCTTAGATGCCCCTTTAATCATGTGTATGTTACACTTTAGTTAGGCTTCTTAGACTTTTTCCCTTTTAAATCATCCAAAGAAAGCAATAGTCACAAAAGGGCTCCTATCTCTGAGATTCTAATTGATAGTTAGCTTAGCGGACCTGAATGATTCACTGTTTCCTTTATCTCTTTGATCATTTCATCTGCAACAATAGCACAGTAAGAATGGCAAGATTCTGCCTCAAGTCACTAGATAATTCAAGGGAATATTTGTCAAGATCAAAGTCAAGTGGTTTTGTACTTAATGTGGTACATGATACAAAATAGTGTGTACTAAATCATGAGAGGAATATGGTTGGTAAATGCAGGTCTTCGACAGATAGTAAAACCGAGAACCAGCGCGTGAGTAAGGTATTAGGTGGGGTGGGTAAAGATTTACTAGGAAATGGAGGGATAATATTTTCACACAGATGGTGGGGGGAATTATGAGAACGAGCTGCCGGAGGGGTTAGAGTTGAGCATCGCGGCAGGTAGTATCGCCAATGTTTAGGAACATTTGGCGCTGGGTAAATGAGGATGGACAGGTTTTTTTAGAGGGAATAGGCCAAGGCAGGAGGTGAAACTAGTGTAGATGGGACATGTTGGCTGGTTGTGGGCAAATGTTAGGTCAAAAGGGCCACTGTATCCACGCTGGTATGCTCCTATCTTCTACTATCAGGCAAGAGGATGGTATCACTTTGCAGTTGGCCATAGCTATAGGACCATTGTAGAAACAAGGAATGTCTGAAAAAGGGTCCCAATGCAAAAGGTGTGCCTTTCATCGGTCTGAAGAAGGGTCCGAAGAGAGCTGCTGACCTTGTTACTCCAGCACTTTGTGCCTTTTTTTTAAACTGTTGGATCATTGTGGAGCATTCTCTAACTATTGGCCACTTACCTTTCTCTTTGAGCCTAATCACACCAGATGAATTCCCCTGTGAATTCTGTGAGAAGCAGGTGAAGTTAGTGTTAAAGTCTTCTTTGGTAACTTTTTTCAGGTTTGCTTCCCGAATGAATGTAAATCCTTCAGCTGTCTTTGTTAAGCTAAACAAGATACATACAAATTTGGTTAATTTACATGAAACGTTATGAGTAGAGCAGATGTTTAGGCCTTAAAGTATCTAAATAGCAGGCAAAAAGGCATGATAAAATTACAAGAAGGCACGAAAAAAGGCATTTATTGACAAAAAGGGCATAAAAAGGCACTGGTACATACCTGAAACAAGCTACAAACAGTGGTGTGGAGACGCCTAACAGCAGCGGCTCGACTACAGTTGTCCGTCTTTTTTTTATTTTTGTCTTGTTAAATGTATGTCTTGAGTTTAGTTTTTATTATTTTTTAGCTGTGTCTACTGTGGGGGGTGGTAGTGGGGGGATGTGGGGGAAAACGTTTAATCTTCTTACTGTATGGGGATCGACTTTTTCCCTGTCGGGTTACCGGTGTCGTTGGGCCGAAACTTTGTGTGGCCGGGGGACCAACCTGAAGGTTTCACTCTAATTTTATGATCAAACAATGTTGAAGGTGCTTGTTCAACATAATTTGTCAGTAATGATGAACTCACTTGGTATATGGCCTCTGTGATTCCCTAAAAAAACCCTCGGAGAGATTTGTTTTCCAATTTCCACAGAGTGTGGAATTCCAGCATCATTGAATGCGTTGCCACTGTAAGTTATGGGGAAAATCTCCAATAATTATGGAAAAACTCGGGGACAGGACATAGACTTTTTTATAAAAACAGGCTTTTGATGGCTGCAAAAGGAATAACCCCCCAATCACAATAAGGAAGTTTCAGTTTCACTTTCCCTCATTCCGCAAGAATATGCAACACTTGTCCTTACCTCCCCCCTCCACTCCTTCAGGGACCCAAGCTGTCCTTCCAGGTCCGACAGAGGTTCACTGCACCTCCTCCAACCTCATCCCTACTGCATCGCTGCTCCAGATGCCAGATGTTTCTTTATCGGTGTGAGACACAAGAGGATGGCTTGGCGATCGCTTCGCCGTAAATCCTCCGTCGTGTCCGCAATAACCAACCCGACCTCCCGGTGGCTCAGCACTTCATCTCCCCCTCCCATTCCACCTTCCGACCTCTCGGTCCTGGGCCTCCTCCTCGGCCAGAGTGAGCAACACCGCAAGCTGGAGGAACAGGCACCTATTTTCGCCTTGGGGAGTCTGCACTTTGGCTTGAATATTTGAATTTTCTCAATTTGTCTGGTTAACCCTTGCTGTCTCCTCCCCTTCCCACCTCTACCTCGCCCTCGGGCACTGGCATTCCCTCTATCTCTATCTCTCACCACCATAGTCGACCTTTCTCATTTTCACTCCCACAAACAGCATTACAATGGCTTGTTCCTTTATCACCGGATACTTTTTTGGCATATCTTTTCACTCATTGTTCCTTATCTCTCCACATCCCCGTCTGTTATCTATCGTTTCACTGATTCCCTGACCAGTCTGAAGAAGGGTCTCGACCGAAACGTCGCCTATACTCCTCGTCCTTTGATGCTGCTGCACCCGCTGAGTTTCTCAGCATTTTGTGTACCTCGATTCTCCTGGCATCTGCTGTTCTTCTTTAAAAACAGTTTGAAACATGTCTGTGGGCTCGGGGGGCAATTTAATGGACTTTGCGCTCATGGTGATGGACAGGAATGGCCGGGACGGAGATGAAACAAGTTTAGCTTGGAAAGACAAAGGAAGTACGAGCCTCTGCAGACAGTGGTAAACAGACCATGCAGATGCCAATCACCATCGTGGATGACCCATCCATGGGGACATTGGGAGCCCATCTAGGCGATGAGGATAACGATCTGGATGAGGTATCATGACATCTGCAAACCACATTATCATCGAAAGCCTATTGTTCATGCCAGGATCGAAACTGGGGAAGCATCGAAAAGACACTTTGTCCAGAGGACCACATGGGAGGTTTCAAAGGGAGAAATCGGGTGTAAAGCAGGAGCCAAAGCAAGGGAATTTCTCTCTTTTCTGCTCTTGCAGGACTGCTCCGGACCTGCATCAAATCTTGCTGTAAGTACCGTATGTCATGGTGATGTTCCCGAAATCGGATAGATTTGAGGGAAGAAGGTGACAGGGGGGGTTGTTCTGTAAGTAAAATTGTGTAAGTAATGTTTGTAAGATATGCCCGATAGTTTTCTTTCCATCGATTAGTTTAAAGAATAAGGTTAGTCACGTATTATGTAGTGTTGGTGAGATTCGATTTGTATTGTTTATAAGCCTGTAAATTTTGACTAGGATTGCTTTTAGTCCGTCTTGGTTTCTGTTTTCTCGCATCAGCACGCTCTGGTCAAGTCAACCTTTTATCATATTCCACCATAATTCCGAGGTCTAGAACCCGGGGGAATCCCTTTTGTTGTATTCTCTCTCTTGGGAACCGCTCGAGTGGAGCGGTGGCCGATTGACCCACCGACAAGGGAGAGAATAACTCGGGCAATTGGGCCTGAAGTGGAGTAAAGGGAACCAGAACCCCCACACACAGATCACTCCAAATCTCAGATTTGCGATTGGAGTCAGCAGTAAATGTTGTGAGGAGACAAGCTTGCATATTTCCTACCTTCTGTTTCTCTGCCACTAACTAGTGTTTAGCTGTAGGTACGTGATGTGATGAACTGCTTTCTCACATTGCATTGCAAAACAGCACACTGTTGTCTGTAGAGAATATATCACTCCCGTGGCACCTCTCACCAATTGTTCCGTTTCTTACCAGGGCGTTGACTTGACACTTCAGGCATTTTGACGCTTGCAGCGGTTTAGATCATACAGGAGCGGGATGCAGACCTTACTGTCAGGCATGTACAAGCTAAGAAGAGGTATCAGAGCCTCTGGAAAGGTACCTCTGAGAAGTTAGGAAGCAAGGTCTCTGCAAATGACTCTTCTTCAGTGTGGAAGGAACTTGCAAGAATTACAAGCTACGGTGGAAACCCCCCCCCCCTCCCCCCCTTCCTCCCCCCCCCCCCCCCCCGCTCCTGGACATCGGCAGCTGACCAATGACTTGACGAGTTCTACTGCAGTTTCGAATAACAGAAAACTTAACCCTGGTAAACCCCAACCAAACACTTCACACCTACTTAAGCATGACTCTGTTTGCAATGGACAGGACCTTTCCCATCCACCTCTACATTCACCTGTAAAACCAAATACAGCGGGTTTCACCCGGGGTGAGTGTAAAAGTTTCTTTAAGTTTGTTTTAAAACGGCAAAAAGGCTGGATTAGGCGCACAATCGTGTAAAGGGATTTAGTCTTCATGAAATCATCAAAAAAAAGCATTGATGAAAAGACACTTATGGCATTTATGGCTACTCATGGCTAGTTATGAGCAATGGTATTCATAAAATAACAAAGACAATAAAATAACAATGAACAGAGACAATGCTCAGAAAATGTTTGAAGTTGATTTTATTACACTGACATATCAGTTTCCCAAAGCACAGGTTCATCATGATCAATCATCTCCTTGCCATTTTATTACATTGACATTCAGTCAGTGTAATAAAATGGCAAGGAGATGATTAATCATGATGAAACTGTGCTTTGGGAAACTGATACAAAGTTAGCTTAATAATTATCTTAACCAACCCATTATTTTAAGGAATTAACGTCCTTGCTAAAACTCCAGGCACAAGAACTCCATATGATTGTATGAGAATACTCCATTCCTAACAAGAGTCAGCATAATTAAATTTAGACACAAAGTACTGAAGCAACTGAATGGGCCAGGCAGCATCTCTGGAGAAAATGGATAGGTGACGTTTTAGGTCAGGGTGTGGTGAGGTGAAGGAAAGGAAGCTGGAAGAGAGCAAGGGCAGAACAAAGCCTGGCAAGTAGTTGGTGGAAACAGGTGAGGGGGTTGTTAGGCAGATGGTTGGACAAACCAGAGGTGAAAAGACAGAAGGTGTGAGGGGAAAAAAGGATTGAAAAGTTGCAAATTGTGAAGCTAGAGGAAGGAATGCAGGTGGAATGAGGAGAGGGGAGAAAATGGTGGGCGGGAAAGGGGGAGGGGAGGGATGAAAGACGTGTGGGGTTTGGTTCATTACTAAAAAAAGAGGGAAAGAGGGTGTGGGTGGGTGGTAGTTACTCCAGTACTTTTTTTGTAAACCAGCCACCTGCACTTTTTGTGGTATTACAATGTACATTTATTTAGCTCAGTTTTGTTTGTTTAGTTGAGAGTTAAGCAAGGGAACAGGGATTTCAGCCCACCAGGTCCATGCTGACCATCGATCACCCATTCACACTAGTTCTATATTATCCCACCATCTCATCCGCTCCCTGCTCATTGGAGTTAATTAACCTAGAGTTTTTACAGAGGTTAATTAACCTACAAACCTACACGGCTTTCGTATGTCAAAGAGAAGCGAGGTCACAGGGAGAACATCCATACACCACATAGAAAGCACCCGAGGTCAGGATCAAACCCAGGTCTTTGGCGCTGTGAGGATGCAGCTTTACCAGCTGCATCACTGAAATTACCGATGAACTTTAAATATATATTCTATTCTCAGTGAGTAAAGAGTTGCAAAGACCATTGATCCTCAGAATGCATGGGAACAGAATGATCACCAGGACAGGTTATATTCAAAATCACCTGAAGTTAACGTGCTACGGTAAGATGGGTTTTATGTTAAAATTGATAGGCAGCTTGCAAGCGAGCTGTTGGACATAGAGTCTGAAGATGGCTTGACCTAAAACGTAACCCTTCCTTCTCTTCCAGAGATGTGCCTTGGACGCTGTGTGACTCAGCATGTGGTCTCATGGACAAATGCAAATGGTTTCTGTGCACATTGCAGTCCAAGTCACAGCTTGGGGTCAAAGTACACTGCAGTTGAATGTACTTTACCTCCTATGGTTAAAAGGCAGCACAGTAAGCGTATCAGGTAGTTGGCCGGAGATCCATGGTCGATCCTGACTCGGGTTACTGCGTGGGTGGAGTTTGCATGATCTCCCTGTGAAGTTGTGGGTTTCCTTCAGGATGTTTTCTGGTTTCCTCCCACCATCCCATAAGATCTGCTGGATTGTAGGTTAATTGGCCCTCTGGAATTATCCCCTAGTTGTGGGTAGTGTGTAGGGAGTGTTGTAGAACTAGTGTTGCGAATTGGTTAGTGACCGAATGGTCGGCGTAGGACTCGTTGGGCGAAGAGCCTGTTGCCATGCTGTTTTCGCTAACTAAAACTGTTTTATAGTTGTTTAAACTTTGAAGTCATTGTATTGCATGATATGTGTTATTTATTTTGGAATATCCCTTGATAATATCTTAATACATGTACATTGTTTTATTTGAGAAGTTTGTACTTTTTCTTTATAACATTGTTCAGTGTTTAGTTAAAGAGGTTTGAGCTGCTTAGGAACCTTGATTAACTTAACCTCACTGCACGGGTTAAGGCTGAACCTGAGACAATACAGTAAGTATAAACGACACCTTCCTACGTCATGGTAACACAGTGCACAAAGAAACCTAAGAGAGAATTAGTAACTATAAATTTGGTCTGATTGGAAAAATCTTACGATAAACATGACAGAAATTGACAACCAGAAACTGTTACAGAAGATTTTATGACCTTTAGACTGTACAAAAACCTTTGTAGATATTCAAATGTCAATTAATTATAATTTAAAAACACAGAAATATATTTTCAGAGCACTAATTCAAAATGAACGATCTTTATTTTTTTAACATCTTTATCACCAGAAATGTACCAGATCTTGCATGACCCTGCAATGACTCGTTATCCAATTCACCTTGCTCAGTTTCACTTTAACAATATCAGTGTTCTCTGGTTGCTATTTTTAGGAGCTCATCTTTTGGCATGGGCTTGGGTTTGGGGGAAATGGTAGTCTAGATGAGAGAAATATTTGAATTTTTAAATAAAAAACTAGATGCTGGGATATATCATAGAAATAGAGAAAATGGTGGAAATACTCAGCAGGTCAGACCACGTCTGTGGGAAGAGAAGCAGAGTTAACATTTCTTGTCAGATGAACCATATTCGACCTGATACATTGTCCTTGATTCATTTCTCACGGCCAGACCTGCTGAGTATTTTAAACATTTTCATTTTTTTCGTTTTCATTTTCGAGAAATATTTACCTTTGCAACAACTTTAAAGCACTTGCAGCAGGTGTAGGAGACACAGTAATTATTTTGTCTCTAATAAGAATTAGGTTTACACGAGACCAAATCTATCCACTGCTCGGCAGGCCAGCAGATAATCAAGGATGACTTGCAACCCGGCCACTCCCTCTTCTTCTGCCCTCTCCCATTGGGCAAAAGGTATAGAAGTGTAAAAACGTATTGGTCCAGATTCAGGGACAGTTTCTTCACCGCTGTTATCAGGCAATTGAATCATCCCACCGCAACTAGAAAACAGTTCTCCTGAGCTACCCATCTACTCATTGGAGACCCTCAGACCATCTTTGATCGGCTTTACTGGAGTTAGTTTACCTTTGTACTAAGCGTGATTCTGGTTTTTCTTTTTATCATGTATCTGTACAGTGTGCATGTAATCATGCATTGTCTTTCCGCTGACTGGTTAGCACACAACAAAAGCTTTTCACTGTACCTTGATACATGTGACAATAAACAAACTCAACTCTACTCTACTTCTTTAACCTAAGTTCAGGTTAAATGACTCTTTATGTTAATTGTTTTAAATGATTATCTAGTCAAGGAGAATGCAGTTTTTGCCTTGCAGAAGACTGCTAAGGCGTGACACTGTGCCCCAGAAATCACTGGAATATGAACTTCCCCGGTGAAAGTACTATTATGTCATCCACTTTAAAACTAAAGGGATTAAGAATTTCCCACACCTAGGCAAAAAAGTAAAAGCATTTAGCAAGCTTCAAGTAGGAAAAGACCTCCAAACTAATATTATTTTTATTCCCGAACTCACAAAGTGACAGGGAGTACAGTTACCATAAGGACAAGAGGAAAACTGCTTTAGGATTTGACAACAAGCAATGTCCTTTGACATCGCCGCATAACAGATGCAGAAGGGGGATAGGAAGAAATAGAACATAGACCAGTACACAACAGGAAACGGCCCTTTGACCCACAAAGTTTGTGCCAAAAATGTTGCCAAGTTTAACCAATCTCATCTGCCTGCGTATGATCCTTATTCCTCTATACTGTGCACTTCCACATGCATTTCTAAAAAGCCTCTTAAACGCCACTATCGTATCTTCCTCCACCACCACCCCTGGCAATGCGTTCCAGGCCCCCATCATTCTCTGTGTAAAAAAGTGCCCTGCATATCTCCATTAAACATTTTCTCCTCAATTCACAGCTATGCACTCTAGTGTTGGACATTGCCACTATTAGTTTACCAATTCCCTTATAAACAAAGAATTATGTATTTTATCATTTAATAAGTATTCTGATTCTTAAAATCAAATGCAATCAAGGCCATTTCTGGGATGGACATTGCTATTCCAGAAGTTCAAAAAGTGATCGTTCCTCACAAATCACTCCTGGATGTCTGCTGTGAATTTGATGTCAGATATGCCTCAAATTATCTGTTATTCGTGCAACATCTATTGGATCATTGCTAATTAAATCAATCCATATTGTTTGAAGGAATCTCTGCCTTTGGACTCTTCCAGGTTAACCAAGTTTTAATGATATTTATCAATGGCTGGTATCCTAATCTGAGGAAAGGTCTGGAACCTAAAACTCCCCCTGTCTATTCCCAGTAAAGAGGCTTCCTGATATGAGATTCTCAGGCACTTTTTGTTCCATCCAGGATGTTTACCAGAATGCTGCCTGGAGTAGAGGGGTTCAGCTTTAGGAAGAGGTTGGATAAATCTGGATTACGTTCTCTGCAATGTCAGAGGTTGCTGGGAGACTTGATAGGAGTATATAAAAGTATGAGAGGCATAGATAGAATAGGCAGTCAGTACCTTTTTCCCAGGGTGGAAATGTCCAACACTAGAGGGTATAGCTATAAGGTGAGAGGGGGAATGTTTAATAGAGATGGTGAGGGGCAGGTTTTTTTACACAGACTACTGGGGGCTGCAATGCATGCGCCAGGGGTGGTAGTGAGAGGAGGCAGATATGAAAGTGCTTGTTAATCGTTTGGAGAAGAGGCACATGATGTGCAAGGAAAAGAGGGAATGGTTCATGTAAGGCAGATTGTAGATGTTTAACTTGGCACAAACATTCGACATCGACTGTGATGTTCCTCCTCTCTGTTCTCAAAACTCCTTGAACAGCTTATTCTTGACTTTTTTGTTTTGACATTTGCGTTTTGTACAAGCTCATCCTTCCAAAGTTACTGCAAAGAGAACAGTCTTCCTTTTCCATTGAGAATCTAATCTAAATAAGAAGCAAAGAAAAATTTAGTATAGTAATTTTTAATATATTAAAATAAGTTCAGGATTTTAAAACTTACAGAACATTTTCTTTTTGGATTCCCTATTTTCCATCTCGCCTGATTTATTAAAACCATTTATTTAACAGGTGAAAAAATTCCTTTCATTAACCAAAATAAACTTGGCACATTAATTGCATCAGGACACCTGGAATAAAAATATAAATTATTAGAAATGGTATAGGTATGTCATCTCTAGAAGCCTTTAGGATAAATGGCGTTAAAATAAGTTAATTGTACAATATGTCCCGTACTGGTGGCTTAGAGGAGAGTTGGACATATCAACTTACATCCCCAACGATTTAATTAGTTCCACAGCGGCAGGAAAAAGCCATGGGCAAGCTTGGTTCAGTATCTCTTTGCTGGGAGACCAGTTACTTACCTCCATTAATTCCATCTACATTCATGCTGCCTTGGAAAAGCAGCCAACATAATGAAAGACTTGTCCTACCCCAGTCATTTCTGCCTTTCACTACTCCCGTCTGGCAGAAGGTAAAAAGCTTGACAGCACACACCACCAGACTCAGGAACACCTTCTTCCCTGATGTTTACTTCTAAATGGTCTTTCCTTTAGATCAGGTACTGTTTGTTTTCAACTATACCCCATTGTGCACTTGGGTCTTTTGCTTGGATTTGATGCTCTACTCTGCTGAGACTTATTTATGCCACTTGATTCTACCCTTTGCTCCATCTATTGTTACAGTACTTTGTGTGTGACTCGATGGTGTTTATTGTATTAGTTTAATATGATTGGGTTTGGATAGCATTTGTAAGAACAAAACCTTGGTTTATTACACATGGACATAATAACCTAAATCAAATTGTTCCCTTCGGTGCCGAATGGCGTAAGTTTCTTGTGAGAGCAACATTTTCAAAGCCAGGCTAGATATCCTTATTCTTTAAAACAAACTTATAGACTGCACTCAGGAGAATTGTGATTTTTTGGAAAATCTAATGAAGTTCTTCTTCTGGCTGCTGCTTTGATATCTAGTGAGTCAATTGGAACTAGATCCGGAAATCAGTAATGTACATGTATTTGCTTTTGTTTTGTTTAATTTTCCTGTTTCACAATGGACATGTGGCTGATATTTGGTGCCATTCTGTGATATCAGAAATACCAGAACTATCCTTTTAAAGGGCAACATTTTGTTTTATTTTTTTTTTTGGTTGTTTTGGTGCAGCGGTTAGTGATGCTGCCGTCAATGCCAGAGACTGGCTTCGTTCCTGATCAGGGGCTGTCTGTACTAATTTGTTCGTTCTCCCGTGCCACTTGGAAGAGTTTGAGGTTTGTAGGTTATTCGGGCTCTTTAAAATTGTGCATTGTCCTTGTGAGTAGAATAATGCTTGTGTTATGGGATGATTGTGGTCGACATGGACCTGGTGGGGGAAGGGCCTGTTTTCCTTGCTGTTTCTCTAATAGTCTTAAAGTAACATTAAAGAGGAACTTAAAAAACATTATTTTAAAGGGAAATGCATTGATAGAATATAACACTAAAATAATAACATCACAATGCCATTTCAAGCATTGCAACAAACGTTTATTCTTGATGTTGTTCAGGTCTGGGAGATGGGCAGAAAATTTGTTGACTGGCCTCTGCAATTAAAAACTTTCTCAAGAGGACAAATAACTGTGACTCTCATAGGAACTCTTCATCCAAAGTTTATTATATATCTATAGGTGTAAAGGGAAATGTGAATTGGTACACTCCCTGCATAGGAACCATGGATACGTATGTAAAATGCCAACATGGAGATCATCTGCAAATATGCATACAAGGAACTGCAGATGCTGTTTTATAAAAAAGACATAGTACTGGAGTAACTCTGGAGAATGTGCATAGTTGAAGAAGTGTCCTGGGATGAAACATCACCTTTCCATGTTCTCCATGCCTTGCATCCTTTCCCCTCATCTCTCTCTCTGTCCCTCCCCCACATCTAGTCATTGTACTAGTTTTACTGTCACCCTGTTGAGTTCCACTGTCTGTATTAACCTGTTATCACCTATCCAAGCCAAAATGGGCCACTGTAGGTCCAATTCCATTGATTAGTGGTGCTTTACGCATATCTTCCATTCTTTTGTCCTAAGTACCATTTATACCTCTCGTTCCCCTTTTCCCTGACTCACAGACTGAAGAAGGTTCGCCCCGAAACGTCACCTATTCCTTTTCTTCTGTGATGCTGCCTGTCCCATTGAGTTACTCCAGCTTTTTTTGTCTTTGCAAAGCAAAGGTGAGATTTTTGATTAAAAAACGTGTAATTATTTTTAGCTCCTTGTTTCAAACATAAAGTTTCCAGCTATTTTCTATTTGCCTGTTTTGTATGCAGAATTTTAAGCAAAACTCCTTTAATTCTCTGCAATGAGAAGTTATGAGAAGTTATGCCAAAATGCTATACGTTTCTGTCCCGATGTCCACTTGAAATATTTCCTTATGAAATGATTTAGGCTCTAATTATATCACATACTCTTTCAAGTTCCATGATTTTCTTCACTCTAAAGAATGTGTCTATATGTTTATGCTAAATAATTCTCAAGTTTTTTTGAATGCACTAAGAATTCCAATATAAATATAAATCTCTGGTCTCACACTGTTATTTCACTTGTGATTAACACGGACACGATGGAACTCGATGCTTGCGACAACGAGTGAAAAGACAACTATTATCCCGACACTCAGGTTTCCTTTGATATATTTGTGGTCTCACCAGTACATATCAGGGGCTTAGACAAACAGGATTGCATGTAATGGGAGGGGTTGCAGGAAAACCTCAGTTGTTACCAGCGGGACAGCTCTGGGTTGGAGAGAGGCGGCAGCAAAAGAGAGGGGGACACTCTCCATCACATCCAACAGGAGAAAATAATGGAGGCTATTGGATTCAGGTGGTTTATCAACACATGGAAAAGGGATCGGAAAAAGGGTCCTCAGCCGAATGTGCCTATCCTTATCCTCCAGGATTGCTGCCTGACCCACTGGCTTAGTCCAGCACTTGATGTTATTTGCAAGATTCCAGCGTCTGCAGTTACTTTTGTCTGGGGTTTTCACGCCTAGTGCAGGTTTGTGCTGTCAGCGATGGGCACACTCACGTCAGCCAGGTTCCCACTTCTGGACCCACATTTCCGTGGTGTTGCACACTTCTCCCACCCCATCGTACTAGTTTCACATGACACTTGAGCACAGGCATCAGTCACCATGCCTTTCGGAGTTTACAGCGCGGAAACAGGATCTTCGGCCCACAGTCCATGCTGACTAGCAACCCCATACACAAGCACAATCCTACGCACTAGGGACAAAGTACAATTGTTACCAAAGCCAATTAACCTACAAAACCTTTGAATTGGGTGGAAAGCGTAGCACCCAGTGAAAACTCATGAAAGTCCACAGGGTGACGTAGAAACTCCATGCAGACAAACACCCGTAGTCAGGATCGAACCCAGATCTCTGGGGCTGTAAGGTAGCATCCAGGAAGATCATGAATTCCTCCAGATGTCTGCTGCTCCCACTGGCAGTGCTCGGTTATGGAGTCTAAAATGTTATCACTTTACTTTTGAAACATCTAAACATTTTCGGCTGACCTTTACCAAGCACGACTTCGATTGTTTTTACTCCATGCGGGTCAAGGGTAATTGGAGGTTTGTTTGTGTCAGCAACTGAAAGGAATATGAATATGTTTAGGGTACACAAAAAGCTGGAGAAACTCAGCGGGTGCAGCAGCATCTAAGGAGCGAAGGAGATAGGCGACGTTTCGGGTCGAGGACCCTTCTTCAGACTGGTCAGGGATTCAGGGAAAACGAAGAGATATAGGACGGTTGAGGTGGAGAGATAAGGAACAATGAGTGAAAGATATGCAAAGAAGTATCGGTGATAAAGGGAACAAGCCATTGTAAGCTGTTTGTGGTGTGAAAATGAGAAGCTGTGCGAACTGGGGTGGGGGAGGAGATATGGAGTTGGAGGGAATGCAGGGCCCGAGGGTGATTAGGGAGAGGTGGGAGGGGGGGAGACAGCAAGGGTTAACAGAATTGAGAACCCTTGAATATGTTTAGTTTAGTTTGCTTTAGTTTACTTTAAAGAATAACAGTGCAGAGAAACAGGCCCTTCGCCCCTAGGTCCGCACGCGATCTGCGACCCGCACATTAACAGCCATCCTACCCCCACACACTACACACACTAGGGACAATTTACAATTATACCAAGCCAACTAACCTCCAAACCTGTACGTCTTTGGAGTGTGGGAGGAAACTGAAGATCCCAGAGTAAACCCACATAGGTCACAGGGAGAACGTATACACTCCGTACAGTCAAGCACTCATAGTCAGGATCAAACGGGATTTCATGCGCTGTAAGGCAGCAACTCTACTGCTGCGCCACTGGAGCGCCCTTGACAATAATGCTGTAAAATAATCAATTGCAATGCTCTGATGCTATGACATACAGCATGGAAATAGGCCCATTGACCCAATCCACACCAACCATCCATCACCCGTTCACACTAGTTCAAAGTGATCTTATTTTCTCATCCACTTCCCACATGAAGCTAGATGTCTTTTATTCTGACATAGGCAATCTAAAAGGATTACCTAAGGGAAACGTCCCCCACCCCCCCTTTTTTTTTTTAAAAAAAAACCATGCGCTATAAAACGGTGGAGACCTAAAGTTCAAAAAAACTTTACGTTTACAAATAAAGTCCTTAACAAAGCAATTCAAGATGATCAGTGCATTTTTCCACTTACCTATAACATTCACAGGAAATGTCCTTTTCACAAGCCATTGGATTTTATTTTCAAAGAATTTAAATTTACACGTATAATTGCCAGAATCTTCTTTATATACAGAATTTAAATAAATTTGGTCACTTCTTATCTTGAGAGAAATTCGTGCAAGATATTCTTTAACTAATTTACCGTTCTGAAAGAAATTAAAACCAATGGTTAAGTTGCCAAAGCATGGTGTCAGGCTCAATATAACATTGTGTCAGATGATCAAGAGTTGAGGGAAGTGCTTGGAGTGCTTCTTCCTGAATAACCTAAAAATTTCAATGGCTAAAAACCATCAGTCTCTCATTAATATTGCGCTTTCAATTTACATCGCAAATAGCTTTTTTTAATATCGATTTTACTGTATGATGAAGGGTCTCAACCTGCAATGTCACCCATTCCTTCTCTCTAGAGATGTTGCCTGTCCCCCTGAGGCACTCCAGCTTTTTGTGTCTATCTTCGGTTTAAACCAGCATCTGTAGTTCCTTTTTACACATTTACTGTCAGTTATATTGTGGCCTGGTATTACCTCAGGCTATTTGGGTTTGTAACGTGCAGTGGAAGTTTGTTTTATGTTTCCAAGTAACATAAAGTTAAACATAAAACCCACTTGTAAATTAAGACAAGTGGCTCTCCACCACACAATTGGTATTTTAAAATAAAACTTCAATTGCCTGTTGCGTTAATTCTTAGCAAGAGCACAGCAAACTGCGCTGGGAAAAAATAACAATGGCATGAAGAATTTAGTTTTGCTTAATTTCATTTAGAGATAAAATAATCCCAAGTTCATGCTGACCTGTGAATTCCGTACATTAAAACCACTACCTATACTTCGGTCCAACTTGCCTGCCGACCAAAAATAAAAACAAATTCCCATCAAGATTGTCTTCTCTAGCCATGTTTGGCATATCCTCTAAACCTTTTATATCCATGTACTTCCAAATGTCTTAAATGTTACTATAGTTACAATTTACAAGGCAATTAACCTACAAATTGTACAATCTTTGGAGTGTGGCGGAAACGGCGCTCGGCAGAGAACCCACACACAGGTTACAGGAGGACGTACCAATCTGTGAAATGCTGTTATATTTATTCATAGTGTCTTACAGCATGGTTCCAGGGCCCTTCAGCCCATCGTCGTCCCCACTGACCAGTGATCATCCTGTACACTAGCATAGCCTACACATTAGGGATAATTTACAATTTCTTTTCACCAAAGCCAATTAACCTACAAACATGACAATCTTTGGATATAGTGTGGGAGGAAACCCGAGCATCCAGAAAAAACCCACACAGTAAGGAGAGAGGAGAACTTACAAACTCATAAAGGACAGCACCCGTTAGTCAGGATCCGAACCAGGTCTCTGGCACTGTAACAGCAGCAACTCGTCCGCTGGGCCACTGTGCGTCCGTTGATGCTGATTAGCATATTAAATTAACTCACTAACCTTTCATATTAATCAAAACTAATCCATTTTGATTACTAGCAACATCTGCCTCACTAGTGAATCCATCTTATGTTCTCAACTCTACTTTTCCATTTTACTCTATTTGGCTTCCATTTTAATTTCTCTCATTCTTTCCCCTACAATCCCCAAATGTTCCATGTAATAATCGATAATTGGAACAGATCCCGTAATTCCACTATTTCAAATGCAAAACTCTTAGAAACATAGAACCATACAGCATGGAAACAGGCCCTTCGCCCCAACTTGCCCATGCTGACCAAGAATTCCCATCTACGATTGTCTATCTAGCCCATGTTTGGCCCATATCCCTCTAAACCTTTTATATCCATGTACCTATCCAAATGTCTTTAAATGTTACTATAGTACCTGCATCAACTACTTCTGTTAGCAGCTCGTTCCACATACCCAGCTACCTCTGTGTGAAAAGTAGCCCCTCGGGTATTAAATCTCTGCCCTCACCTTCAAATTATGTCTCTGGTTCTTGCTTCCTCTACTCTGCATAAAAGTTCAACCATGCTATGTATTCACCTCATGATTTTATACACTTACCTGGTACCACTCTACAGGAGACCTTGCTAAAGTATTGAATTGTTTAATTCCTGGACATGATATCTTATTTGCTGCTTGCTGAATTAGAAAAACCTCACAACGTTGAGTGTCCTCACATCCTGTTTGGTTCAGCTTTTCGACACGTAGCACAGCCACCTGAAGACAAAGGCAACCATATCTGTTTATCATCTTGTCGAACTTATATCTGTCAGAACAAATTAAATGTTGAATTATTGTCATTTTCATTTTGTCACAAAAATTAAACTGCAAAAACCTAAGATTCAAAACCTGGAGAGGTGCACTGTTCATAAATATTAAATCTGTTTCCCTCTCCTCAGCTACTGTCTCCAGTATTTCCAGCATCTTCTGGTTTTATTTTGAACTTGAATGTTTGGGGAAATCTGCATTTTCATGAGAACATAACTCGATACAGGATTTCCCCCCCCCATCCCCCCCCATCCCATACCCCCACCCCCCCCCCCCCCCCCCATATAAAAAACACAGATCTCATGTTTATAGGGTAGGGGTTTATTAATACTTAGAAATCACAATTTGTAACTGCTACCCCCTTCACATGAAAAAAAAAAAAAAACAGAAAAAAAAAAAAAAAAAAACAGAGCGGGTTCGAAAAATTCTTTTATCCTGCGTTGCTACTCCAATACATTTTTAAAGTCATAGGGTTAGAGTCAAACTACGGCAAGGAATCGGTCCTTCGGCTCCTTCACTTGACCACACCACCTACATGCCCCATCTACATAGTCCCACCAGCCGCTTTTGGCCCCATATCCCCTAAACCTCTTCTCTATTCATGTGGCTATCCAAATTGTCTTGAAAATACTAGAATCTATTATAACTTTAGTAATTATCCTCCAACCAGGCCATATTACCCCCCCCGCCGCCTACCTCATGCACAGAAATCTAAGTAATAGAAAAAAAAACATTGTGTGGGAATGGGTTTGTCAGCTGTTAGACAGTTTAGCTTTAGTATTCAACTGTGTGTTCATCTACCTGACGAAACGATGAGGGTAAGTGCCAGAAACAGGAAAGTGCGGATTGATGATGAAGATGAAAAACAGTTTTTTCCCCTCTCGGACTAATAACTTCATGCCAGCCTTAATTTGTTGAACACAACTTTCATTGTCTTGTCTGTACCATAACCAATAGATCATTTGAATAGTTATATGGCCGTGTTTATTTGTGTGATTATTTAGCCACACGTTCATTTCAAAAACCAACCAAAGGATAATCTCCTGCAAATGCATAGTCAGAATAATCCGTGGTGCACCCTTGAACCAATTGGCAGAGTAAGAAAGCAGAATTGAAAACAAATCGATAAATAGCTTGTAACCATTTCTGTGTTGATTATGTACAATGGTGAAGAAATTAATAAAAGCTCTCAATGCCGTTTTTTATACATATTAGGTGCTTCCTATTCCTGTATCAAAGACAGTCAGCCTACTGACTTCCATATAACAAAAAACACAAGTAATGGAGGCACTCAGCAGGTGGCAGCAGGCTGGTGAGGGTACTGGTAGTTTTAACCTTTTAAGGTTGGAAACCCTTCGTCAGACCTCTTGTCGTCTGAAGAAGGTCCTGATCTTGCCTTCTATTGTCGTCTGTTCTATTCCCCGAGCAGATGCTGTTGAGATCCTCTGGTAATTAGTATTTTGCTATGATTTCCGCATTTGCATTTTTTGTCTTCCGCATATGGAAACGTTCTAAAAAACAGCAGACAAAGCAGACTCCATGATTACTTCCAATGTTATGTTTACAAAAAATTATTGAAATACTATCTCTTGAAGGCAATAATTAAAATTTGAGGGAATAACCTTACAGAATGTATTTTGCAAAAGATTCCGAGCATGCAGTTCATTGTATCTCTGATGACTTTTATATACAGTACTCTTGATGCAAGCATACCACCAGTTTATTCAGTATTATGTGTAAAATGCACAAAATTTTAGGGAAAGGTCACTCTAATTATCTCTTGTGTACTCAAACCCCCAAAAAGGGTACTTTACTGAGTTAGCTTACCACCACATGAAGAAACTGCACTGATGATTTGGGAAACTGGGGTTCACATTGTTTCCTTTCCTCACAATGATGCCATTTTTTTTATATTAGATGTCATTACTCATATTCTCCGCTGTAAGAAGAAAACACCTTTTTTATCTGATCCCAGAGAAACTGTTCCAGAAATCACCCAGGACAGATGGAGAAGAAAATTTTCTTCGACAGGCGTGGAGGAGACCATCGACTATCTTTAATTTGGGACTTTATCTGCCGGTATTATTTTGCACTAATGTTATTCCTTATATCTATAATGTACATGAGTGGACATCTTGATTGTAATCACATTTAGACTCTCCTCTGACTGAATAGCATGCAGAAAAAAAGTTTTTCACTGTACCTTTGTATACCTGACATAACTCAACTAAAATAAACTAAGGAAGAAGCTCTGGAAAATCTTCTGCTCTGCAGATGGTGGAAAGCTGGCTCATCTACCAAGTGTTCAAGTGGAGGTAGGATGAGTATTTGACAGATTGAGTTGCGTGGATAAAAGGCACAAAGATGTGGAGAAAAAGTAGTGCTCTGCTCAAGATGGTGCGAACCTAGCTTCTGTACCTCCCCAACAGTAGCAGCGATAAGAGAGCATGGCTTGGGTGGTGGAAATCTTTGACGATAGAGGCTGCATTATTGAGGTAGCACCTTATGTAGATACTTTTATCAATGAGGAGGCCTATGCCCATGATGGGCTGGACTGATGGGCTCAATTAGTCTCTGCAGCCTCTTATGTTCATGGGCATTGGAAATGCTGTACCAGGCCATGATGCAACCAGTTAGGATACTTTCTAAAGCATGTCTATAGAGGTTAGTTGAACTATTTGGAAAGTGGTTAGGGAGAGGGGAGTATAGTGGCCATTTGGCCTGTTTTGCATGTCATTGAGGATGGCATGTGACTTCAAATTTTAGTCCCCCCGTTATATTGTGGGTGGGATTTATGACCTGTTTTTGGGTGTGTTTGGAGCCGAGATGCAGAAGTTTGGATGTTTTTTTACTATTTTCTATCAACAATAAAGCATTTATTAATCACAGGACTGTGTTTTTGAAGGCTTATCTGTGAAGAAGCTCTGAAGGTCTATGTGAGCCAGATTGCATGTGTATCGAAGATATTCCCTTATCCTTGCTCATCATTTAGCGAGCTAGGAGTTAGTTTCCGAAAGATATTGAATATTGCGCTACCTTAAGTTGAAGGGAACCTCCGCAGGGGGGCGGGTTAATACCAGTCCAGAGAGAGGGAAAGAAAGAAGATTAGTCCGAATTAAACTCTGTACAGAATGATACAGTCCAGAGATTGGGAAGCCGAGATTTGGCTAAGATTTCGGAGAGGTTTTGGCCTGTAGAAAGTGGTTCCAGGAGGAATTGAAGAAAATAGATCTCGGCCCGAAGAGGCCATGTGGTTATTGGACAGATCACGCTTTATCTGAAGACGTAACCAGTATTTGTGATGAGTACAAATTCGATTGTATTTTTTGTATTTGTAGCAGCAAGCTTTAATGTTAAATGGCAATGTAACCGCGACTCAGGAAGTTTTTTTCAATTTGTATGAGCTCTAGCAGAAGACTTTGGATAGTTTTTATGACTAGTTTGATAAGCGCATTCCATTAGCTTAGCTTTATTAACATGCCTTGGGTAAGGATGTTTCTACATTCACATTTATTATGGTCGAAGACAAGCAATTTTCCCCCCCACTCCTACACTCTCTCCATCTTATCTCAACCATAACACTTCAATTCCCCAATCCTCAAAACCCCAATTCTCCTCCTTTATCCTCCCTATACACCCATCTTTCCCTCTTATTATAATCCCTTTTTTTTTTTAAAATTTTTTTTTTTTTTATTTTTTCCTTATTTACACATTTTCCCCCACATTTTTTTTTAACCAAGGGTTTTCAACACACACATGGTCCCCCCCCCCCCCCACCCCCCCCCGCCCCCCCCGCCCCGGGGTGGCCCGGCCCCCCCCCCCCGTGGGGGGGGGGGTATACCCCCCACCAAGGATAGATAGTCAGACAACTTAAAGAAATACAAAAAAATGAAAACTCCATATGGGAACAAGTTAACGAATCCATTGATATCTACAGAGAACTCGTGTATCGAGAAGAAACAGATAATACACTAACTGCCTGCTTGAGAGAAACCGAGAAGGAGGGAAACGAATAATGGAATCAGGTTACCAGATTAATTGAGAAACAGAAGAAAACTAATGGGAATAGAAAGAAAAAACGTGATCAGGTTAAAAGTCTAATATGAGCCAACTATGGAACCTCTACCAGGAGGTTGGCAAGAAACAAGCCATACTGCTGTGTCCACAGCTGTCTTGGGAAGAACGCAGAAGACATACCCAGTGGGATGAAGACAAGAAGAAGATATTCAATAGTTTCCTGAAAAAGCAGAGAGTGGTTATCTGAAAATTATGTCACAACTTACGTGCTTAGTGCTAGAAGTACGAAAAGCACACAAGGCTGGAGATGAAGATGAGATTAATATCTCCAATAATATTCACGAGGATCAGCATAAATCTAGTCTTCAGCCAGTTCGGTTTCGAGGGCTTCTGCTCCAAATGGGATTTAAAGCTGGAGGTTAGCTGCGCTCTCAATAGAAGCGGATGCCTATGAAAAAAAAACAAGAGATCGAGCGGGATCGGGATCAAGAAGTCATGAGATGACATAGAAAAAGAAGAGATGACCGCGACAAGAAGATGGAGCCGCGACAGAGATGAGATGAGGTGATGTAAGGAAAAATGGATTTGGATACAAAAGATGGCGATATCCAAAGCAAAAGAAGGGACATACTGGAAAGTGGGGGGTCAAGATGCAGGCTCTAGATCGTTGAAGACGATGAGCTCTCGACCAAGAGGAAAAATTGACTCCGAGTGAATTGGCAGTTGGATCGCTTCCACAGTCAAGGCCACCAGTACCTTGGCTTGGGAAACCCATTGGAACAGAGGAAGTTGGGTTAAAAGATCATCTCAGCAAACATGAAAGCTTGATCGAAACCAAACTAACATTGGAGTGTCTGTGGATGCTCGCAGACAGACGATCGCGGACACGGCTTTTTCGATGGCCTGGTATACGGGCTAGCAGCATCCAGTTTGATCACAAACGGCTGTTTATCAACAGTAGATCCAGCCAAGGGTATCAGAAGGATTATTAGCATGAGTGAAAATCAAACTGAATTTTATAGCTCGACAAATTACCTCTTTCATTCTGCCACCGGCAGAAATTCCTACGCATGGTGGAGATCCTTTGCAGTATGATATCTTTCGTAAAGGCATTAAAATAAATATTAGAAACGAAAGTTATGGATGAAAAAGAGCGCTTACGATTTCTGGTGAAGTATACAAGTGGAAGTGTGAAAGAGCTTGTGGAAAGTTGTCAGAAAGAGCAAGGCAACAAAGGCTATAAAAAGGCGAGAAGATTACTTAAACATCGTTTTGGTGATGAACAGAGAATTGCTAACAATTACTTGGAAAAGGCCCATGCTGAAAGAAATCAAACCAGAAGATGGGGAGGCATTGAGTGATTACGCAATATTTCTGAGAAATTGTTGCAACTCGATGAGAAATCTCGGCCAAATGGAAGAAATGAATCATCCAAGTAATACTTGAATCATCTTTAACAAACTGCCCAGAAAACGGAGAGAAAAGTGGAGAGATGAAGCAGGCAAAATTAGAAATGAAAAGAACCAAGTAGCCAGGCTACCAGACCTGGTGAAATTCTTGGAACAGGAAGTATGGAACCATGGTTTAGAACCACACTGGACTATTGAAGATTACAAATCAATTGCAACAACAAGGTTCTACCTTTACCAAAAATTGAGAATATCTGAACCTTCTGAGAATAGTTTGGCTTCACGAATGTGTCTACTTGCAAGCAAAAAATATTTTTGTTTTTTAGTGATGAAGTTGGACACTCCATATGAGATCGAAGATTCAAGATGATAAGAATATGAGAAAAAGATGGATTTCGTGAAGGGAGGAATGTTTTGGTGTTTGAAAAAGACATACTGGTGAGAGACGTAAGAGTCCTTAATTTGTTATGAGTGCATGCAATTCATCCTGAAGCACTTCACACTGAAGAGAGCTACCAGGGCATTGGGAAGAAGAAGAAGCTGGAACAAATGGTGGATAATGAACTACCTGGGAAATAGAAGAAGAAGAACCGGAGCAAAAGAACAGAAGAAGAACTCAATACCGAGATGCGATTCACCTCGCCTCAAGTAATGTCATATTGGGGGCGGGGTTTGGGGGCGGGGTATAAGCTTAAAATTTTTCTATCTTACCAGTACAGGTAAGGGAAACAGCAAGATGAATACAGTGTTGCAAATATATGCACTTTTTTTTGGGAATCACGGAGTTCGACTACCTTTTGCACAGAAAACCTGACGAGAAGATTGAATATCACAGGAGAGAAGAGACTAAGTTTGATACGTACCATGAGCCAAAAGAAAAAAGAGAGCATGAGTCATTTATTTTACAAGTATGGAGAATATCCATTGGACGAAGATAATTTTATATCGATATCTGAATTGTTTACGTATGGAACTATGCCTGTCGGTCGTCACATATACCCTTGACTGAAGACGAGGCAATGGCCCTTTACTGAAGGATGTAAAGGATACCAGAAATAAATTCTAGTGTTGATCTACTTCTTGGAATGAAATGTTTTGAAGGCCTTT